>JARUPY010000243.1:0-692468 GCA_029817715.1 Melastoma dodecandrum | reverse complement strand
AGGTTCGTACATTATTTCATTGAAATTTTTTTGGTTCGATATCGGCCTTGATAGATCAGAATTAGAAGCCACGAGGACAGAACAAGAGGAACGGGAAAAAAGACAGTTTGTACTCGTCTTTGTCCGAGTTTCGTCTACGAGGGAAGAGTAATATGGACCATTTTTGAGATTTTACATTCCATTGTAACCTACCTCCTAAGCGCAGTCGGAACCGAAGGACACGGACAGTGGGATGGTGTGTACTGGAAGCTTGTTTGCATACTGGAACGAAGAGGTCCTCTGCCCTTGGGCTAAGTCGCCTCCCCATTGTTGACCACACAGTCGTTCGTAAGTCTACCCGGCGGAACCACCTGGGGGTTGACGAGGTGGACCGAGCTGAATCCACCCACAGCTGACGTGGATATTCATGATGTAGCAGTTGGACTCGCAAACATTCAGGATCTGGACCGTGAAGGCCGGGATCCCACTGGGGAGTGGCTCCATTGGGCCTTGGTATATTGCAATGTCATTCTTCGAGCACACCGCGTTCATCTGGACCAACTTCCAGCCACCACCAACCTTCGTAGCCATCATGTTAGCACTGGCAACACCTGCACATACAAACACCAGCATCACTGCAATAAGTTTCTTTTCCATGAAAGAACATATCGTTATTAGTGCCCAGGACAATGCCCACATCGAGCGTACCCAACGGCAAGGTCATGAATAATGCGAACAACGCAGTCGAGAGAATACATTTCCGTCCAAGGTACCCTCCGCGTCCCGCCATGGACTCCTGAGGGATACATAGCTTGCTGCAGAGTCGTATAATATAACATGGGAGTTGGAGGGTGGTGTAATTAATATGGGACTGCTGTGGGGGGGAGCCACTGCAAGCGGGAGTTTCTTGTTCCCGGAACCAGAGATCAACACGTGGAGGCGGAGGAGGAGGACGACGACAAGGTCTGGTTTATGGTCGGAAAGGAAAAAAAAAAAAGAATGGCCCATTTCTTACTTCCTTTGCATGCATGCAATGGGGGGAGGGGGAACATTGCCTTAATTTTGCAGAGTATCATTTTGATGCATCCGGATATTCCGTTATTAAAAAAATTCGTAAAATATAATTTTTTACTTCAAAGATTTCTCCGTCCGTGATTTTAAACTGCGATTTTGATTTTTAAAAAAATTGAATTTGAAACGAAAATTTTAATAAAAATTTATCTAAATCGCATTACTTGAAAAAAATTTGCTGGATAAATTTTTAATAAAAAAATGTACCTGGATCTTTTGATCTTCCTTTGGAGAATGGGGTTTCTTAATTGGGCATGTCAAGGCCCATGTGGAACCCAATTGAGAAATGAGTTTATTTTAAAATAATTAAAATATTTTACAGTTTATAATATAAATTACTCCGTTTTGGTTTTATAACAAAATTTGTGGAAGAGACAAGGTGAAAATTCCTCTAGCATTGCAGTTGAGCTACATCCATTTTGCAATTCATTTGAAGAAATGTTTTGCTGCTTGCACTACATTTTCAAAGGACTACTTATTCGGCAGGGACTAATTGATTGATCTAGGAATTGAACCAGATTTACTGTTAAAGGGAACAACAACATGCTATAAGATGGGGATAGAGTATTTTGATGAGCTAGAAGGTAGATCCCTTTTACATAAAGCAAAGGATGATGAGTCCTTGTATTCTATGCATGATCTTGTGAATGACCTTGAAAATCAGTCGTGGGTATCAAATACCACAACACAGATGCGCACGAAGGCCCTTCCAACAAAGAGAAAGTTAGCCTGGTATCATTTCTCTTTTTTTTTCATAGTCAAAAATACTTGCATGTAGCTTATGTGGACGCCTATCACTCAATAATGTAAAGGTTGAGAGCATTTACTTCTATGAATAACAATTATGTTATTGTCTTGGATAAGGTGATACATGACTTGATAATGGACATTGAGTGCCTAAGGATGTTGTCGTTGCGTGGATCTCGGATCAAAAAGCTGCCCAACCATATTGCCATCCTAAAGTTCTTATGATTTATCGACTTTTCATGTACTAAAATCGAAGTACTTCCGGAATTGATTTCTTACTTGATTACCTTGGAGTCTCTCATTTTGCAAAGCTATTTAACCTAATTAACTTGATTAACTTGGAAACCAAGGATCAACACTGGAGGAGGATAAGAAAAAAAATGCAACATAAGAGTAGTATCATGGAGATGCTTACGGATATTCCCTAATTAAAGAAAATTCGTGGAATATAATTTTCAACTATGACTTTTAATTTCTAAAAATATTGTCTACATTGCATTACACGAAAAAATATTTAATAGGTATTATATAAACTAGACGTTTTGAGGAGTCAAATTTGTTGAAAATGAAAATATATAGTATGACACACTCTTTCGCCTAACAGTGGTATCAGAGCCAACGATCGAGGGTTCACGCCCTGCTAGTCGAAAAAATTGCACCTGCTCGACCTCTTCTCTGTCGAAGCCCAGAGTAAGGCCCTCAAGACCGAGTCTAGGAGGAGTCCTCATATTCTATACACAATCCTGTGAATGACCTTGCAAAATCAGTCATGGGGATCAAATACTACGATACAGATGCTCGCGCGGGCCCTTCCAACAAAGACAAAGTTCGCTAGGCAGCATTTTATACACAAATTTCAAAGTACTTGCATGCAACAACTGTGGACGCCTATCGCTCGCTGAAAAAGTTGAGAGCATTTATTTTTCTTAAATACAATTATGCTATTATCTCGGATAAGGTGATACATGACTTCATAATGGGCTTGGAGTGCCTAAGGATGCCGTCATTGCATGGGTTTAGCATCAAAAAGTTTCCCGACCATATTGGCGACTTGAAGCTCTTACATTTTATCGACTTATCTTGTACTAAAGTTGAAGTGCTTCCGAAATCAATTTGTAGCTAGATTAACTTGGAGTCTCTCATTTTGAAAAGCTGCATACGACTCAAGTCGTTGCTGAGGAACATTCACAAGTTGAGCAAACTTATCCATCTTGACATCACCGATTCGAACCTTATAGAAGAGATGCCACCACACATTGGGTGACCGGCCAATCTTGAGATACTCCCCATATTTCTCGTGGAAAAGGAATCGGCCATGGATTGAAAGAATTGGGTCCCCTCAAAGGTCTTGCATGGGAGTTGCACATTCATAATTTGCACGAGATTAGTGATGCTGGGGATGTGAAGGATGTTAATCTGCATGAGAAAGAAGGAATTAGGGACTTACGCTTTGATTGGGGAACAGGGGACGATGGAGGGATTTCACGTGAAGAAGAAGAATATCAGTTGAAAGTCCTTGATCGCCTGCAACCTCCAAGAAAAATTGAACGCCTTCAAATACTTAACTACGAAGGTAAAAGATTCCCTTCTCGGTTTGGTAGCCCATATCTGAATGATGATACGACCATAAATTTGGGACATCGTAGTAGTGTTGAATCGCTACCTTCTTTAGGAAAACTGCCATCACTGAAGAGTTTGTATATTAGTGGTCTCAATGAATTGTGTCGTATAGGAGATGAGTTTTTTGGGACAGAAAACCCATTCCCATCGTTATTGAGATTGGCATTCTTCGGCATGCCTGCTTGGGAGGAATGGTCGTCTTGCAAAGACTACCCGGAGAACGAGAAGCCGTTCGCCCGACTCCGGGAACTTTCCATGAGAAATATTCCCCGCTAAATGGAGGATTACCGAGGCGACTGGACGAGCTTTCTGAGTTGACAATTGAGGGGTGTCCACTGTTAGGAACTTCGGGGGACAGTCTCAGCCTGCCTTCTCTCAAGACGTTGGTTATTAGTGGCGGTTGTAATAGTGCGTTGCTGAATCGTCTGGTTGACGTTACTTCTCTGACTTATTTGAACATTGAGAGTGTTGCGCAACTAGTTCACTTGGATAGAAAGTTCTTATCCTTTTGTGTTTCCCTCGAAGAAATCCAGATTATCGGATGTCATCGATTTAAGTCATTTGTGGATCGAAGTTCGAGACTTAGCCAAATTTCAGTCAAGTTCCAGACTTAACCAAACTTCAGTCGAAGTTCCAAGACTCAACCAATTTTCAGTCGAAGTTCAAAAAACTTAGCCAATTTTCAGTCGATGTTCTACCAAAACATAGTCGATATATGTTAAGTGTGCAATTGATTTTTATTTAACATTTGCAAGATGTGTCTAGCGGTTATGGTAGCGATTGTGTTAGCGGTTATTGTTAGGATAAGATCAAGTGTTAGTATAAATAGGGGGTTAGTCTCTTGTAATAAACACACGATAGTCATTCAAAGACTCCGAAAGGCAGCTTGGTTGTCACCTTATACTCTGTTTTCTAGAAATTGAAGTGTTTTCTTTCATATATTCTTATTCTTTACACTAATGTATGTTTGAAAGTTTTGGCGACCACATCTGTTTAGAACCTTTTAGTCCCCTATCGCGACGTGTTTCATCTACGAACATGTAAAATAAACTAAGATAGATAATTTGTCCTGGTGTGTAGATTTAGTGTCTTTTCACAGTAAGCTTGACATATTTATCCAAGCTTAAGTTACAAAAAAGGTAAAAAAATATTGCACAGCGGCACTTCCGTCTTCAAGCCCTTTGATCTCCCTTGGATATATCTTTTCCACGTCTTGAGATCACCGGCCCTTGTGTGCCGAGCAAGCGATACTTTCACGGACAGTGCATTTTCTTTGCTCATTTCGCCTTACTGACATCCTTCACCCATCCTTCGCCAAGCCTCCGCTTCTCCCACGAGTCTTCACCCTGTGTGTTTTCACGGAAGCCCTGATCAAGGTCTACCTGCACCTTGGGCTTATTTCCCGTGGTCTATTTGGGCCAGTTACTGCGCTACTGATGAACTGATCCAAACGAGTGTGACCAAATTTTTTGTTAGTGATATGGAGTCCCATGTGAGATTAAAGTTCTCTAACGTAGCCGTGAGATACCTGACGTAGATTCTCGAAGCCGTCGTCGGCGTAGGAGAGCAAATGACAAGCCCATCGTCCCATTTGGCGGCGAGTCGTCTCTCGCAATCTCAGTTTTTATTCACCGCGTCGTAATTCGGCAGCGATCTCTCTACGACTTGCCTGCGTCCCTAATGACAAATAGTAGAGCCAAGACTGAGCTTAAATTTTGTGCAAGGGTAAGGAATGGTGTCCGGACCGCACGGGACTCGGAAACTCGTCCCTAGCGGTTGCCTGAGCTGAGCCGGCACCTAACTGGCTGGTCCCGACCATACCAAACAGGCCTTACCAAACCTTAGCCACTGTCTCTCTTTCCCTTCACCAACCAAACCTGAAAATCAGACAAAAAACCTGGTTCGGTGTTTCGTATTTCCTCACCAAACACTCTCCTTCTCCTTCTTACACTCCACTTCGCTCCAATCTCCACTATCCTCCTCGTACCACCATTCAATCCCACCATCCCGTCTTGTCCGAACCAACACAAAGACAATGATCACTTCCGCCGCCGCCGCCGCCACCGCCGCCGACATGAGTCTCGCCTCTCCTCACCACCTCAGCAGACTCGTCGCCCCGCCCGCAAAGCCCCGCGTTCGAATCCCCCGTCGAATCGACCCCGCTGCCCTCAAAGTTCCGATCTTGGGTCGTGTTTACCCGCATCCGTCTCTCGATTCCCGCCGAAACCTCGTCCTCGATAGTGGGTTTAGTCCGAATCGAGGATCCTTTGTGACACGGGCCGCGACCCCGGCGACCCCCGAGCCCGAATCGGAGGCCGTGGCGGTTACAGAGACGGAGAAGAGGAACAAGACTTTCCAGCTCGCGGTGGTGTTCGGGCTGTGGTATTTCCAGAACATCGTATTCAACATCTACAACAAGAAGGCCCTCAACGTGTTTCCCTTCCCGTGGTTTCTCGCAACGTTCCAGCTGTTCGTCGGATCGGTCTGGATGCTCCTCCTCTGGTCCTTCAAGCTGCAGCCCTGCCCTAAGATCTCAAAATCCTTCATCGTTGCGCTGCTCGGACCGGCACTGTTCCACACCATCGGCCACATATCGGCATGCGTGTCCTTCTCGAAGGTAGCCGTCTCGTTCACTCATGTGATTAAGTCCGCAGAGCCTGTTTTCTCGGTCGTTTTCTCTTCGTTCCTGGGGGATTCGTATCCTCTTGCAGTCTGGCTGTCTATCCTCCCGATTGTGTTCGGTTGTTCTCTCGCTGCCGTCACCGAAGTGTCTTTCAATTTCGGTGGATTGTGGGGCGCGATGATTAGCAATGTTGGGTTCGTGCTTCGGAACATATATTCGAAGAAGAGTCTGCAGAATTTCAAGGAAGTGAATGGCCTGAATCTATACGGTTGGATCAGTATAATCTCGCTGCTGTATTTGCTTCCGGTGGCCATTTTCGTCGAGGGATCCCAGTGGATACCTGGGTACCACAAGGCAATCGAGACAGTCGGGAAATCATCCACCTTCTACCTCTGGGTTATGTTGTCCGGCATCTTCTATCACCTGTACAATCAATCGTCCTATCAGGCACTGGACGATATCAGCCCGTTGACATTCTCAGTTGGCAATACAATGAAGAGAGTGGTGGTTATCGTGTCCACAGTTCTCGTCTTCAGAAACCCTGTGAGGCCATTGAATGCGCTCGGATCCGCCATTGCGATCTTCGGCACTTTCTTGTATTCTCAGGCCAATTCTGCTAAGAAGGCTAAGAGTGTGGCTGAAGAGAAGAAGAGCTAAGGTGCAAACCAATACCTCCGGCTCATTTCATTCGGCAGTCTTAATGTTTGGCAGCTGGATTTTGTTTCGAGTAGTAGACTTCCTTGTGCCAATTTTCGTTTCCGTTAGTTCTTACTCAGTTCTAGAAATCATTGCATTGCTCATTGATCATTCTAAAGATTGAGAAGTTCGATAGTTTATCTGCACCTGATTTCTGTATCTGAAATGACTTCGGCATGGTTCATTGCTTCGAAAGTGAATAATCTCCACGTTCCGCGGATGTGTCCCCTGAAGAACAATATTTTCTATGCTTCTTGTTGCCAGTTAAAATCTGCAGCTTGTTGCTTGACTGTCTATGACTCGACTCCAAGGACAATTTCCGCTATTAATGTTGTTCTAGTTTGAGATTCTGTTTTGGTGCTATCGGGAGTGCTGAGCGCAGCTGGTTGCTGTTTGATCGGAGTAGCTGCATATTTGATTGACTTGTCCTGATCTTAACTGGCATCTAATACCTCATCTGAAGCAGTCAAACACTAGCTGCTAAGGTTGCACCTTATCGCTTGCGCCCATGAGCATTACGAGTCAAGGGTTCTGCACGTAGTGCAGCGTCTCTGCAATATAATGTCATGGCGAGTTGGGAGGCAGGAGTTTTGTGTTGTGGTGATATGTGTGGAGAGCTGGGAATGGGGAGACGAACCATGCGAATCGACTTATCGCGTATCAGGTAAATATTTGTGGTTAATGTACCTTATTAAGCCAAAGTAATTAGTAATATATACAATATACAACACCGCTGGCCTTGTTTTGGAAACGCTATTTGGTTCTTGTCATTCTCGCTAAACTCGAAGATCACCCCTTGAATTGATGGGCTATGTACGCTGCGTCTGGTCCCGGTTCCTCTCGAAACGGTCATAGGCAGGCTTCGTCCTCAGGAACAACAAAAAGCTCGTTGCGACTCCAATCAATGATATGCAGGCCCACCACACAAACGTCTGCCAGTAACATTTCCTACCCATGCACACCATTGTGTCACCGAGTGCCTGGTGCAACCTGACAGAGCCCCCGATAGCTGAGTCGTACACCAGTGCGGCCAGGAGCCCATACAGGAGCGCCCCAATGGGAATGTTCGTGATAAGGATGTTGTGGTTTACACCCACACTGTTGGGACCGAACAGTTCGGAGGTTACTGAGATTGCTGCTGTGAATATGAATCCTGAGCTGAGACCTATGAGAGCCGTGCCCATCCGAAGGGCTATCTCACTCCCGGACATCACAAGTATGAGGAAAGCTATTGGGGTTGGCACGAGAGCCATTGCTAGCCATCCTGTCCTCGCAAAGTAGAGCTTGCTGCTGCAATCACGGAAGGCGTGATTAAATGGACATCCAAGGGAAGTTATGCTGCTGAAGCCAAAACAAACGCTGTAGGGACGTACTCAGAAAGGAAGTCCGGCGTGGCTGAGAGAAGACGGCCGAAGAACGAGCAGGATGAATAAAGTGTGACAAACTCACTGGTCTTCGATTCGAATCCCAATGACTGAGAAATCTGCCCGAGATTGTTGCTGTACACGAGCCCGATAGTCCCGCCACAGAAATAAGCCACGTAGCACAACCAGAAATCCCAACGGCGCACGAGTTGCTGAACCCGGTGCTCCTCTCCAAGCACAGCCAACGAATCCTTCCCCATAACGAAGCAACACCACCCTCCTCTGTCACTCGAACTGATTCCGCTCCCATTGCCAGTGACAGCATCACTCGGCCAGGCCTGCTCGCTCCCGATCAATTCCTTATGTAGCTCAAGATCTTCTACCTCAACCACCCCAAAAGTCGACCCCAAGTCAGACCTACCAGCCTGCTTGGTCCACTCCCGAGCCCACATGATCCCAGGAATACAAAACGGGAGGAGCAGCAGGAGGATGGCACCACCAAGCAGGACACGAGCCCTGGCCAAGACGTACGACAGGGGATTTAGCAGGAGAGTGTACAGCCCTGTGAGAACTGCGACGACATTTAGGAGGACGAAGGTCTGGTAGTCATGTCGGGCTGCATTGGGTCGGAGTACCTGTACGGGGGGCTGTCGAAGGATGGGGATAAGCGCGAAACCGGCGGCAAAGAGGGGCACGAGGGAGTTGAGGAAGAGGTAGAGGGTGTCCTCGTCAGGGTTGATCGCGTTGGCAATGAGGGTGTAGAGGGCAGCACTCACGCCGTTGAAACTGATGCTGAGTGAGAGTGCGAGACCACGGCTGGTCGGGAAGTTGCGGATGCATAGGACGTAGCAGACCGTGTTGAACCAACATATGCTGCACCCTGCTAGCAAGCAGAGCATGAACACCTACAAAGTAGATATATTTTCCAAAAATATGAGATTAATTTAATTTGGACCGTCAAAGATTATTTCACTGGTCAATTTCATGCCAATGATGCGTACATTTGTGAGAAAGTCGGATATGGACTGTTACATGACAAGCAATCAGATTTTTTTTTCCGTAATTTAATTTTTTATTTAAATTGATGATTTTTTTTTAAATAGCTCATGAATGTGATTGTCAACAACTTAACGACTAAGGGTTCGATGAAATTGACATGTGGGGCCCAGTTTTTTGGTAAACCCAAAACATTAAATGAAGATCTCAAGACATGCGGTTAAGGTTGCTTCGTTGTGTCCTCTTCAAGTTCGCACAAAATGTAAATTAAAATTAATTATATTTAATAACTAAGTACTTCCTTTCCTAAGCTTACTAAATAAATTTTAAAAATATATTAAATAATTTGAATATTATTTACCAGGACATAAGGGAGGGAGACGATCTGCTTGATGACGAGCCACTGGACGCCGTACCCGACGAGCCCAATCAACGCGGACATGACCATGACGACCCACACGGGGAGGTAAAGGAGCGAAACCCCGGAGCACCACCCGAACGCCTTCCCCATGTCGGAGGCCACCGAGAGGTAGTTGAGCTCCACCTGGGATATCCCAAGCACGGACTTGAGCGTGGACGAGTACGACGAGAAGTCGAAGTTCGTCCCCGTGAACGCCTGTATCCACGTCGTCGCCACCAGTATCATCCATTTCCGGGACTGACCCGCCATGTCCCCGCGACCCCGTCTTCAGACGTGGCTGCGTCGGTGTGTAGAGGAGGGTGAGCGAGTGAGTTGTGAAGGAAGATGGGTGGGGTGGAGTGGGGTGGGTGGGGGGTTAGAAACTGAAACTTGGATTGGATTGGACAAAACTTTGAAAGTAGGTCGTGGAAAATTAACCAATTAGTAATAGTTCTAGACATTCCAAAATCTTCCAGCATTTTTTTTTCACTGCTTTAGACGATACCAATTACTTTAGGTGGATTCACTATTTGAATAAAATATTTAATAATATAAACTTATATTTAAGACAATTAAAAATTGAGTTGAACCCAATTTTCCCTGCCTTCATTTCAAAATAAAGTTATTTTTTTATATTAGGAAAGTTTGTTATGAATTTGCTTTTTGCGAGCCATCTCATGAAACTCGGAGGCTCTTTGATAAGCCCGCTTCAGGTCCGGTCCCACTACATCTCCTTTAGGCTTGATTTGAAGCCTGTTCGCCCATCGGTCCAATTTCAGTTAATGCCCAAATGTCCAACAACAGGTAAGCGGCTGTTGCCCTTTCTTAGCCATCTCCCAAGAGACCAACCGTAATTTCAAGTGGAGTGTGCATTCGAACCGGGAATCGTAACAATGTTCTAAACACGTACCACCCACCTGACGCCACTTGGGTGTCCCTAGAAGGACAAAAATAAAGTTATTTAGGATTCTTGAACGGGAACAACAAAATTTAGGCACGGACAAATAATACTTCGAATTCGGTATTTGAAAGTTGAGTTCTCCAATCTTTTCACTTGAAATCAATATTATAAACACTGACTCCTTTAAGAAATCAAACTCAATGTTTCAAACACTAAGTTAAGGAGATTTTATGAAGAGTTTTGAAAATCACCAACCTATTTCGTAAAATATTCGTGAACAAATTCCCAATTCTCCACTCTAATTCAAGAGACTTTAGTAAATTCTCCAAGAATTCGGGACATTGACTTTATGGGCTTTTGTACTCCCGACAGATGACAAGTAACTTTCACTCCGAACAAACGTTCGCTAAAAAGAATTACCAAACCCTATTACTTTTTTGGGCATTCTCAAACGTAACTAAGAATATGCCAAGCTACTTTTGTTCTTTCTCTCTTTCTCCTAAAATTATATCTTCATCTTATCGAGTCACACTTGTCAGACCGGCCTGGACAGGGTCGTTTTCGGTCTGCAAAATAATAACAAGTTTAAACGATTTTAATTTCTATAGAACTTATTTTCCCCAACAAAGATTTCCCTATTTAAGAAAAGAATTCTTAATATGGGCATGAACTTGCTGTTTGGAACGACGAGCTTCAAAATCTAATTAAGAATATACGATGTTTTCAATTTTCAAGATTTAGAAATTCATTGTTTTAAACCACGAGTAATGAATTCGTTTATATGATATTTTCTAGATCAATTTAAAAAATTTTAAAACTTATTATCCGAGATAAATTATTTTGTCGAAGGGCGGGAAACAAGACATTAGTACCGATACAAGGTTAGTTTAAAAAAATTTTTGAAAATGCAGTTGATGTTTCAAAAATTACTTATAAGGTCTTTAGGACACGTTTTGAAAACTCGCCCTTAATTTTATAAATAAGACGTGTTTTGAAACTCGTTATTAAAAAAACTGGAAGGACACATTCAGAGTTTGCTATTTCCTATTTTTAAAAAAAGTTCATGTCAATGTACCCTTCCTTCGAGCTTTTGTATTTTACTATCGTATAGTAACAAATTTAAAAACTATGTTCGTATTTCACGATTTTTTTCAAAATTAACCAGGTACCCTACAAATCTCCGGGAAACAAAGCAAGATGGTTTCCAGCAACCGGACGGTTGACGAACGTCTCCTCGGTGCCTTTGGGCGTCGTTTAAGAGATTTAGCTACGCAAGCCACAATTACCCCTTTTAAATATATATATATATTAGTTTTTTACTAGTAAAATTCGAAAAGTATAATGAAAATATTAGTCGGGACAAATTGTATGATATGCCTGGGGATATTAATGTTAGTAGAGACAGTCCTTTAAATAATAGTATATATAGTAAACAATTGAAGGACTTATTTGAAAACAATCCAACATTGTAAGATCATTTTGTAAATTACGGAAAAGTACCCCCAAAGAGATTAGACATTGCGCATCTTATGACAAGAACTCCCGTCCCTCTCCCCCCGCACAATCCACAGTACTTCCTTCCAGCAGAGGTTTGCCCTCTCAACCCTCTCCGCTCCCTCTCTTCGATGCTCCAGGAATTTGATCGTCGTTCCGTTTTTCAATTGATCTTTGTTTTGATTGCTGATGGTTGTGTAGTTGGATTGGATCATTCTGGATTGTTGTTGCGGAATGTGATCGTTGTTTCGTGTTCCTAAGGGTGATTCTTTCGCATTTTTTTGAACTGTTGGTGGGTTGATTCGTGTGGGTGGTAGGGTTTTGTGAGTAGGCGATTCTCTGGGATATTATAGTTCCCTATTAGTTGGAATTTTTTGCTATGTTGAGTCGAGCAGCAAAACGATCTTTCAGCTTATTCTTGATGTAGTCCCAGTTCTTGTAGCGGGTCAGTAGAGTTTGTGATTTCTTCTTTTTATTTTCTAAGAGCGAGCTTCGGTTGGAATGAGTGGTGTTGCGTTGATCCGAGTAAATCTTTGGGCCTTCCTAGTTTAGTTGTCCTAGATCTGGTCGATGAGTGTATGTTAAGTTGGTTACCATTTTCCAGGTTCGCTTTATGACCATTCAGCTAATTCTTCTTGCGGGTTGGCAATGTCCAGAGAATCTGATGATCTCATCTCATTCTTTCTTGAATAAATAGTGTACAGTCAAATGGGTGCGATTGTTTGTTCAGCTTTGCATATTAGTAGTGCTTCATACCTCCATGGCTGCTTTGGTTGTGTGATGACCCCTTTTGGGGGGAAGGGGTTTCTTTCAGTTGCTGAATTAGACGTGTTGTTTGATAGGTTACCGATGGCGACGGTTAGAAACTTGAAGATCAAGACAAGTACCTGTAAACGCATAATTAAGGAGTTTCATTCCTATGAGAAGGAGGTGGAGAGGGAAGCCGCCAGGACAGCAGAGATGAAGGAAAAAGGAGCGGACCCCTACGATCTTAAGCAACAGGTACTCAACATATTTCTCGATTATTTTCCTATACTTCTTCTAATGTTTGATTCCCACAAAATATAGGATAGCACTTGGCATAAAATATCTTATCTTTCTCAAATCTAGGTTACAGTTGAATGATGCAGTATTACTTGGGTCGACAAGAAACATTCAAGTCTTGGCACATGAATTAGAATGGTTTTCCTGGCTCATTAGGACAGCTGCTTGTTTAGCTGTGGGTCACGGTTTCAAATCAGATGCAAATAAGTCTGAATTAATTCCCAGTTTCAACCTGATTGGGGATATGATTTAGTGAGGGAAGTTGTAAAATGCCTGCAGCAGTTCAAATGGAAAACAATACCCTAAGGCCTTGTAGAGGAGATGGTTTTTGGTGCTCTTAAAAACTGCTTTGGGCCGATGGTCATGCTTAGGGAGCTCTTTGAGGTCGCATGATTAGATGTTTTCACCTCATTTCTTCATGAACCATCTGTTGTCCATAGTAGATTAGATCAGGTTTTCTGACATGCCATAGATTTGATGATTCATAAACCAAATTAACCAGATGGTTTTTTGTAGCAATGCATGAACACAGTTATCATGACATGTCAGCATAGATTCTTTTGAGCTTCGGGTTTTTGTTGAATCGCATAGTGACAGACTGCTCTAGGGTTATGTTGTGCATCCTCAGAAAATGGATGTTTCTGCTGAACTTTTAACCTTGAAACCTGACTATGATGCTTTGCCGGCATATGAAACAGGAGAACGTTCTGGCTGAATCTAGGATGATGATTCCAGATTGTCGCAAGCGTCTGGAGGCTTCACTGGCTGACCTTAAGCAAACTTTGGTATTGATCCCCGTTATTTTGTCTTGCTCGTCTTTTGTCCCATGCTCTATCACACCGCACGTACTGGGATTTCAATTTCAGGCAGAGCTGGAGGAGTCTAATCAGAAGGAAGGCGTCGAGTTTGAGGATGCTCGGAGCACCATCACAGACGTTGAACGTTTCTTCCAGTCCGGGGAGGCTTAATGTTTCCACGGGCATCATTGTCCTTACGACCATGCTCAAATTCTGGTTTGGTTCTGTAATTTGTATTTGCATTACTGCGACTGGTTTATATGCACCCTTGCGTGCTTCACTGAGTCATGGTTACACCGTGTTGGTATGATAAACCGGTCTTTTGAATGTGCAAAGTATGAAATGGCCTTGTGGCTCATCCCCTTCAGGGGCTCATATTTTCCAAAGAGAGCCACGAAGCTCGAACCAGTAACGTTTAGCACAGGCACAAAATATCACAGGACAATGCGATTAAGTTAGAGGGGTGATCAATATGTACACCAAAGATCAACTTTCCCAACAGTCGCCCACTAGCTAAAAACAAAAAGTTGATACAATAAATTTACCAGGAAAGGCTGGCTGCTCGCCTGTTCTTCCGTCGGAAAGGCCTACATGCCTCGATACTGAGATCAACGGCAGCAGCAAGTGCCATAAAGATCGCGGCGTCTTCTACACACGTCACGTGTCTCATTGCAAGCTGCACCAATGGCTTACTAATCTTCCCTTCCCCCTGAACCCTACAGCTCATCACAAATCCGCCGACTGGAGGGTTAAGACCTGCATAGTCCCCACTGCTTCTCGGGCTCGGGATTGGAGTAGCTGCTGTGGCTGCCGTCTTCATCTGCCTATCCGTGTCAATGAAAAACACCCCGCCCTTTTCGGCATTTATGTTTATCTCAGAGACTAGGAAGTCTGCTCCTTCCTGGAGGAGGCAGAATCTGCAGCAGACCGAGTCTCTGATCCCTCCGCGCTCCCTCCAGGCCTCGAGCTTTCCCCATGGCTCCCAGCACTCTGGCCGGCAAGGATCCGGCCGGACAATTAACCAGGCTCCTGGGTTCGACCTTGCCACCCAATCACAGCCCGTTGACGGCACGAATGGAGTCGTTATGAAGGCAGCCGCTACGGCTGAGCCAGATAGATCGTGTATCTTGACTTTCCATCCCTTTCTTTCTCGTCTTTCAGTCTCGACATCAGATCCATCGGCACCATTCGTCCAGTAAGTACTCAATGGATCCATTTGTGGAACCCTGAACAATTTGTTTTCAGGAGCTTTTCATAAGCCAAGAATAACATAGGCAACGGATGCTTAATTAATCCAATCTAATCCAATCCAACAGATGCTTCGAACCCACGATTAAAACTTCAGCAAATTATCAACTTTAATGTTGCGCCAAATCTACTGCAAAAGTTCCTAATAATGTTCCGTTCACAGGAAAATATTAGTAGTCCATGAAGCATCTTACCTTTCTTGGGTGAACTTGCAGCTGAAAATGGACTGCTTAATTGATCCTTGAAGCTGCACTATTTGAGGGCTAAGCTTGGTTTGATCCTCGAACTGGAAGACGTATCGAGGATCCGGATCCAGTTTCACCCTCAAATGCAGCTCGGCTACTGGCTTTCTAGGATCTTGCTTGCTTTTCCCTATACCAATCCATCCATTGAAAAGGATAGAGGGCTTACATTGCCGCCATTCAGGACTGACTTCCAATTTAAAAATTCCTATTTGCTGTCTTTTGACACCAACTCCGCAGTGGGACCCCTTCTTCCCTGTGAAAACAGAAATCTCAAGATGCGCTTGAGAGCTGTAGAAACAGCCGGGTGCTGTCAAGGCTTTGAGGTCAGATTCTTCAAGATAGAAGCTCGAGGCTATGGCCTGTGAATCAGGAGTTGAATCTGGGGAAGATATCAAAGGTACCGTTACTGTTTGCACTGGGAAGCCCCGCAGACGAATTTCACAGATGCATGTAGAGGAAAATGGTTGAATCCCGTTCTTCACAGAGTTAAGGGTTGATCCAGCTATCCTTAGCCCAAGTGAGCATATTGATAACCTTATGAAAACTTGAGGATCCATGGTCGTTAAAGAAACCTTTCCACGCTTGGAAAAGATACATGCAACCACGATTACCGACGACGCCCTATTCACAGAGGAAGCAATTGAAGTTTCAGAAGTAGCGGCCAGAAAGCAGCAGTGTGTATGCTCACATATGGAACCCGTCACCGACAGGACATTCAATGAACGACTCTACGGAGACATTCAGGATCAGTCGTCCTCGTATAAGCTAATCTAAGAAATCACAGCGGTAGAACACATTTGAAACCCAACGTATTTGAGAAGTATTCAGTTTATAGAAAAGGCAAAATCGGAATGCATAATTCTATAATTCTTCAAAATTCTAAGGATGAACCATATAAGAAGTAGCTTGGAAGAAGATGACCACCTAAACACAGAACAGGAACGAGATGGGAGATGGCTTCTAGACCAAAACTCAAGAAGCTTTTGCAGCAAAAATCAAGGCCAGGTTTCACGCAAAAAAACAATTCTCATAAACAAAACTTATCATCAACGCCTAGATTCTCCAAATTGCCAAAGAGAAAACCAGCCATCAGTACCCAAGTATCACACAGCCTCCACTACAACAAAGAATGGAACTCTTTAAACATTCTACCTTCCCCGGATTCTCTGTTCAAAGCAATTTAGACCAACTCATCCACATATCTACTTTACCTTTCTGTAGGGTACTAAAAAAGGGAAGCAAACAACCTCTGAACTGCGAATCACACGCTAGGGGGCGGAAATTTCCCAAAGTCATACTAAACTCCATGCAAGAACAGTAAACCCAACCGGCAACTCGTCAACACGAATCAAAACAACAAAAGAAATAGCACCTCAAAGAAATGCATCAAAACCAACCAGCACACGGAAAAAGAAAATACCCAGAAAAGGAAAAACAGCCTACAGCAGAGCAAGAAGGCGGCGACCCAGATGCCAGAACATAGAAACGACCACAAACTAAGCAAAACCCAGTTCCAAGAGCCAGGAGAACTTACCAAAAACCGTACTCAGAGGCAGCAAGGGAGGATGATTCCCCAACGGGCAGTAACCTTGTCACCGTAAGAAGGCATTATTAACCAGAAAACCCAGCTTCCTACCACTCCGAATCCAAACACGACTAGAACCCAGGAGACAAAATCGTAGCATTCCCCCACAACAGCACTCCCGATCACGAGGGACACCAAAATCCAAGAGGAAAAATTGTCACAGAACAGCAGCAGGTGGAGGGGGGTGGGGATTTGACTCTCACAAAAAGGAGGAGACTTTTGATGCCTGAAAACCACTCCCTGCTTAGCACACATATATATTTCTTTTTTATTCAACCAGACTAAATATAAAAAACCCGAAGCTTCCTTGTTGATCAGAAACTGGGTAAACAAATGCATGTTTTTATATTACTATTATTATTGAGATGCTAAAATTATGAATTTAGTAATCTCGAGCCGTCTTGTAAAATTTTGGTTTTGGGATAGAAGAGACAAGATATTGTCCAAAACGATACGAACGAAGATATAAGAGCCGGCTTTAATGTGGATTTTTTTAGTTATTACTATAAATTATGGAAAGGTAAACTTATTCCAGCATCCAAAAATTATTTCGTGAAATATTACGTTAATTTTTTAAATTCACATAATAATATTCTTAATTAGATGTTTATAACATTGAATTCATAAAAAAATTAAAAAATTTGATGTTTTAAACACTTAAACCATCTCGATGAAATTTTGTTATTTAAATAACTGAATTCGACCCTTTCAAGCAAATTCAATATTTAAAACATTTAATTTCGTAAAATTCTTAGGGTGAATTTAGTGCTTCTATTATCGAATTTAAAGACATTAAACGAATTTTAAAAATTAATATCCTAAATCTAAAAATTTTAAAGCTATTCGACCAAACTAGGAGTTATGAATAACAACTTTGATTATGGGGGGAGTTACCCGAAGAAGAACAAGGGGTGAAAACTCAAATATATACTAATTGTTTATTTATTATATTGAGGGAGACGTGATGTTTGGTTCGTGCATACAGCTGTCAACCAACTAAACCTTTATTATCTGTCCCTCTCCAACAAAATAATATTAATTATACTATTAATATATTAATTTTCATTTTTATAAATTTTAAATTTTTCGAAAATTTTATTAGAAGGTCTTACTAATGAAAGGAACAATAATAGTGAAACAAGAAAGAGTATCGTATCGGCCTTATTTAAATTATTCCCTGGTCGTGTCGAGTTGAATTTTATAATCCCATGCAAGGTCTCAGGGCATGACGCCATGCGTGACGTCATGTGCACGTCCGCATATAATTTGTGTAACTCTTGCTTCTGACCTTACAAATTTTTTTCTATCTTACCAAACTAACAGTTAAGACGAGTAAGAAAAAAAGAATAATATTAAGGAAAAGGGCGAGAATAAATGAATCAACTTAAGGATAAAGTAATATAGATTGCCTAAGTGACGAATAACTTGAATTCGTTTAAGGGAATTTTAATGTAAAAATTCTTATTCAAAAAATCATCTAACGTAGTCAGTTCTACCGAGACCAGAAAAAGATGTGAAAAAGGTTGAATCCAATCTACAAACCTAAGAATGTGAATGCATAGAAACGGTATAGTGAATTAATTTTAGAATAGAATTTCGTTGTATTTATATGTTGAAAATGACCATGAAAGTCTAACTCTCAGTGAATTATATATCATCCAGTGCCCGAATTAATTTAAAAAATGAAATAAATATTCCCATCATTTAAGAATCTCTACCCATTAATTCAAAATTTACTTTTTAATAACAAACCCAAAGAAGAGTTCGGACAACAAACAAAAAGCATCTTAGCATATTATCTACATTATATTATATTATATTATATTATATTATATTTTTCCTCTTTTAAATAAATAATGGGGGGAAGAGAGCGAGTTGGGGTGGCGGAATCTCATCTGTGCTTTTAGAATACAGACGGGACACGCGTTCATGTTGTTTTTGTTTTATCGGGGAGTAGTAGAATAAATCCCTCCTAAATAATATATAACATTGATGTGACCCGGCGGTCCATTTCCCTTTTTAAATGGTTTTCGGCGGATATTCTAACGTAAAAAATCTCCTCAATTCTCCTTTTCTTTCTCGGTGTCATCGAATTTTCGTAACATGTCATAGATCATAAAATATTCGATGAATTATCGAAACATTTTTAGCTCCGACTATGTCTTAGTGTTCATACATGAGCAAAGACCACGGTATAAGATCTTACCATCCACGATTAATAGAACCATCAAGATTAGCGCATACAAGATATTCCGAATGCGGCCGCTGATATTTGAACCTAGTACTTCAAATGAATTCTTTGTGCACTATCTTACTTTCCTTATTAATGAGTTATTCGACAAGTAATTGGTCACGCCCATATCCCATAGGTGTGGTGTTACATGCCAAAAGAGAAAATCTCTCTCAAAATTTGTTCCTTGAATAATATTAAAATAAAATCTAGGAAACCGCTGACTACCCACGCACGGGACGTAACTTTATTTTGTATTAAGTTCGACCTTTTCTTAGTATATTATACAAATGAAATTAGTACAATTTATAATTACTAATAATATACTAATTAAACTTAGTATAATGTACAAACTTGTGCTATTATAGCGTTGTACGTTGTACTAATTAAAACAATAAAAGTTTGTAGCGATCAATACAATTGTAATTACTATAATTGTACTAACTAAAAATAGTACAATGTACAAATCGTGTACTAGTACATCGTTCGTATATTGTGCAAACGTACACTGTACTAATTTTTATTTAGTATAGTAGTAATTACAGCTATAATAATCGATATAAAACTTTTACTTTTTAAATTAATACAAAGTACGATGTATTAGTATACGGTTTGTAATTTATACTAATTTTAATTAATATAATTATAATAATTACAAATTATATATAATTAAAATTAGTCCGAATAAGAGATGTCCCTCGCATGGGACGTTAGCCGCGTCCTAAAATCCCGTTATCGAGTGATTATTTCAGTCACGAATATTCAAATTTTCTTCACTTTTCTCTACCACCATGTTATTATTCATGTGATATTATTACAACTACTGGGGGAGATGTCCTGCTCTCCTTCGTAGTGGTGGGACACTCGCCAACTGACATTGATTTTTTTTTTTTGGAACTTGAAAGTAATCAAACCTTTTGACTCGTCGCTGGCAGAAGTAGTCAGCAACATACAACCCGAGCAAATTGTACAAATTAAATAAAGAGATTCCTTGCCCTAAGATTGAATTGGACTTAAAAAAAATTGGACCATCCATCGAATAGTTCGGAAAAAGTTAGCGAAACCCTTGTAGGTGATCCATAAAGGGGTTCGTATCACGGGGACAACAGTTCGATCGCTGGACCCTTACCCGATGCTCTCTCTTTGAACGTCATCTGCCCCCACCACATGAATATATATACCTTTATGATCATTCGTCAAGCCGCTCAATGATCGCGCGCTGTTCGTCCTGACGTTAACGTCCTTTTTCTAGATTCCCCGCGATGACCGCCGATTCTCCCGCGGTGCTCGCCGAAAATCTTTCTCGGTCACTTCGGCTTTGAATCGGACAAGCATGCTTAGTGCCCGAACGTGGCGCCGAAAGCAGGCGCTAGATTGTTTCCTTCATGTGTCTTGGTGAACGAACTGGTACGTTCTAAAACGTAATATATATAACAAATTGGGTGGATTTTAAAGATACGAGGTGAAGATGTGTAAACTTTGATTTTTAAAAGGGCGGGTGTTCGTGAATCGGACCGTGTTTTGCTTCCATGGATTGAAGTATCACTGTGTTTCGCACGTTGCATTGTTCTGATACACACCCCTTTTTATATTCCCAAGAAATCTTGAATTAATTCCAAGTGGATGATGAACAATAAACAAATAAAATAAAATAAAGACCTGATGTTATCCGAGCAAAATATTCTGTCTGTTTGGTTTTTCTCTCCTTGAAATGACAGAAAGAAATTTACCTGAAATTGTTGGATTTGCTCATGTGAAATTCACATCATATTTGACATATTTATACATGTCATCCAAATCCAAAACAATGTATTGAATATGAGATTTTTGAAGTATTACATGTGGAACAACCATAATTAGTGAAGCAAATATTCACCACGTTTTATTTACATCATAGTTTGCATTCGTTTATTGTATAATACGCAGAATACTTTTCCTTTTCTCACTAATGGGTATTTACATACACGAAAATATTTAACCGGGTCTTACGACTAAACTGACATGATCGAGTCATAAATTATTGCATGTAAGACAAATACTTCATGATTATAATATAATATAGAGAAAAATATATATTGATGTGGGAATCTTGATGTCATTATACCTTATGCATTGCACGTAATAGTTTACCTTCATTTATTGCATGATATGTAGAATATTTATTTTCACTTTTTCCAACTAATGGGTTGTCTGACATATGACTTACCATGAATAAAGAGAAGCCCTAAAGCCCTACCAACAAGCAACATGCATGCAAGTGCAACAATACCCAAATAAAAGAAAAATTGAAGTCAGAAATAGCTGCACATATGTATGGATGGACATGTGATACACATAAATCCAAGGGAGGAATGTGGACAAGAAAAAAATTTGTTTGTTTTCTTGCAGATTTGCCCGAAAAGGGCTTTGGTCTGAAAAAGGGGTTCTAGTAGTAGGTATGCATGGTTATTAAAGGGGTTTGGATAGGTTAGGGAAAGCATGTGGGGAGCATGTGGGTGATGGAGAAAAAAGAAGAAGAGGAAATGGACCCCATCGCATGAACCACTCTCCTTTCGAGAACATGGGAATGGAGTTGTCAAATACACAAAACGTAATAAATAACAACATGCAATTTTTCTTTATCTTGTGTGTGTGTGTGTGACTAAGAGACAGTGACAACTCTTGGTTGCGCCTGTCTTTGGAGGGCATGTTTGGTTATTAGAAAACTAGTAATGATAATCAATTCCTCGGAGACCAAAATAGAGCAATCGATTTTCCAAGATCTTTTCATATATTAGAAAAAAAAGCTAATGCTTGCTTTTGAATTTTATTTTTACAAACAAAATTTGATAAATAAAGAACCCATAAAAATTCTAATATTCTATAAAATAAGGACAATGAGAATATTTCTTGAACCAAACAAGTCCCAATGCTTTCTTATTGTTGAATACCTTCAACCAAGGGTTTTTGGGCTCTTGACAATAGTGTTTCTAATATATGTAAGAATATCTCACTATTAAGATGTGGAGTGTACACCTAAGATTGTCCTAGCCCTTTTCGTGAATCCGCCGAAGCAAATACTTTTATGGGACATCGAAAACACACAACCTACATGATCTGGAGAGGATGGCCTACCAGATAGAGAAAGAGTGAGTGTGTGTGTGGGTGTGTGAATGTACAAACTTACTCAAGGGTTCTTTTGGGTCTAGGGTAGAAGTATTTGTATCATGTGAATCCTATTCACTGGATTCGGGACATTCCCCAACTACCCAAGATTGAGTTTTCTCTTTTGAGTCCCCCCATCTTCTTCTCCTACCAACTCTATCCTTATGTGATCAATGTTTCTTCCCTTTGATTTTGGCTATCACACAAAAAATTCAATTGCACATGGCATACTTGTTGGGGGGGGCGGCAACGACGACGACACCACCACCACCACCCTATCAACAACTTGCCTCTCTCTATTTCTCTCATTGGATTCCCTACACTCTTGCTGTCCTAGGCCAACAAGGTTATCCATCGCCTATCTAAATTTAAAGGCTTCATAGGGCAATTGTTTGGAGAAAACACGTGATTCGAGTTATTGAGGGTCGTGTAATGTGATCACATAATTATATGTTTTGATTTGTTATTGGAGTATGACATTCGTTGGTGTAAGGAAAATGCATAGCTGAGACAACATTCGTTGTCTGATGAGTTATCATTTTGATTTGCTCTTGTCACCAACCATGTGAGGCTTTCTAGACCTGTCCAAGGTTCAGAGGAGATGGAATGTTGGGTGACCGTATCGGCATTCGACGGCTGCCCGAATTGTATTGGGCCTTAAAGATCCCATCCTTAGGCCCATAGTGTTAAATGTCATGATTAAATGACAATAATTTGTAATCTCATTTAGTACCTGAGTTAGTGGGGTGGAGTTAATGTGAGTTAGTGGGGTGAAGTTAATGCCCTATAATTTATGGTAGAGTAAATGCCTTCTCTAGGACACTATATAAGGAGAAGCATTGTCTAAATATTAAAAAGAAAAAAAAGGAGAAAGAGTGAAAAGAAAGAGAGAAGAGAGAGAAGAAGGTGTAAGAAGAGTAAAAGGGTCGGTAGTTACCTAAAAATTTCGTATCAAAATTCCTTGTTCCTTGTTTCCAAAAACACCTTGTTGTGTCACAGCAGTTCCGCAAAACCCTTCCTGTTATACAGCAAAGCACCGCTTTCCAAACAACCCCAACACATAGTTGGTGTAATGTACAATTATTCTTGATTGGGCGCCGCATTTCGATAAAATTTTTAAATTGTTATACTAAAAAATGAAAATTTTCAATTTTCATATTTGATTTTAAAATAAAAAATATATTTTTAATTTAAGGTAAAATTTTAAATAATTTTAAAAATAATAATTAAAGAGAGTCAATCAATAATTTGGGATTTTATTTGTAAGATACTTTCTAAACCCGCAATAAATCCCGAATTCTTAATCCAATCATTCACATACTTTTGAATGTAAAAATTTTTAATGATTTCAAATACCAACCATTCACTAAACTTTTGAATTCAAATAATAATAATAATAATAACAAAAACAACAACAATAATAAATAAATAAATAAAATTTATGCAAAAATATTTATAACTTTCATTTTTCTTTACAAATCCCTCTTTAAAATTACAGTAAAATAAAGTTGAAAAAATCGTTAAAAATTAACTCAAAATTTTAAAATAACATATCTTCCCAACATATTGTCAATTTCAAAATAATATCCGATAAAATTGATATAGAAGAAAGATGCTAAAATTTTTTTTTCCAAAAATATTGCATAGAAATATTTTAGAATTTGTCAAATTTATCCTCGATATCTTTTGGATGATTATACAGTTAATAATCGATGAAGAATAAAACAAAAGTATTTGAAGCGGACAACTTAATCCCAGTATTTAACCAAATAAAAAAATGCAAATATAATTTTAGATAGCATATGTCTTCACTCACATATCATATTCTCAATTAATTCAATAATTTTAACAATTTTTTAAAGAAAAAAATAATATAATGAGTTAATATATCATTGTAATTTTGAAAGAAACCTGATTATTAATAGTTAAATTCAAAGCGAAGAATAAAGCAGCTCACTAGTCCTAGAATTTAATCAAATTAAAATTATATAATTTTTGCAAAAATATAATATATCACTTTTCTCTGATACCATATTCTCAAATTCAATAACTTTTGTAAAAAAATATATAAAAAGGTTTAATTTAACAGCTTTAAAAGATGAACATAAATAATATATTAAGTTAATATATCATAATTTCAAATTTGAAAGAAATTGGGGAGGAAAGGATACTTTCAATTACATATGAGAAATAGATAATTCGAATATAATGAGGTATTTGGAGCCGTCATTGAAGACACCGACCACATGAAGGTATGTGATTGAGGAGGTGCAGATGGAGTTGAACAGGTTTGACGAGCAATTGAAGAATAGAGAAAGTTTATCCGGCGCCTTTCTCCGGACGTTCCACCTTCTCCTGCCGGGTGTGATTGCTTAGTGGTATATTGATAGTTATAATCAAATCTTTCTGTTGCCTATGTAATATATTGATAGTTAATATAACGTACAATTATTCTTGATTGGGCGCCGCATTCCCCTAGAATTTTCAAATTGTTATACTAAAAAGTGAAAATTTTCAAATTTCATTTTTGATTTTAAAATAAAAAAATATTTTTAATTGAAGGTAAATTTTAAATAATTTTAAAAATAATAATTAAAAAGGATCAATCATTAATATGGGATTGTAAGATACTTTCTAAACCTGCTATAAATCCCGAATTAAAATTCTTAATCCAATCTATCATATAATAAAAATATTTTAAAATTTTAATGTCAAATACCAACCATACACTAAACTTTTGAATTCAAATAATAATAATAATAATAATAACAACAACAATAATAATAATAAATAAATAAATAAAATTTATGCAAAAATATTTTTATTTTTTATTTTTCTTTACAAATCCGTCTTTAAAATAACCGTACCATAATGTTGTCAAAAATCGTTAAAAACTAATTAAAAAATTTGAAAATAACATATCTTCCAAACATATTGTCAATGATGAATTTAAAAATGATATCCGATAAAATTGGTATAGAAGAAAGATACGGAAAAAAATATTTTTCAAAAAATACTGTACAGGAATATTTTAGTCCTTGATTTTTTTTATGATCATACGGTTAATAATCCATGGCAAGAATAAAAAAAAAAGTATTTTAAGCGAACAATTTAGTCCCAATTTTAACCTAAATTAAGAAAATGTAAATATAATTTTAGATAGTATACGACTTCACTCACATACCATATTCTCAATTAATTCAATAATTTTAACAATTTTTTAAAGATAAAAAATAATATAATCAGTTAATATATCAATGTAATTTTGAAAGAAACCTGATTATTAATAGTTAAATTCAAAGCGAAGAATAAAGCATCTCACTAGTCCTGGAATTTAATCAACTTAAAATTATATAATTTTTGTAAAAAGTATAATCTATCACTTTACTCTGATACCATATTCTCAAATTCAATATTTTTTGCAAAAATATATATAGATGAAAATAAATAATATATTAAGTTAATAAATCATACTTAAATCTTTTTGTTACAGAGAAAGTGCTGCACTTTGCCTTGTCAAAAAAATATTCATGAGTTTGATTTGAAGTGCCTGTAAGTTCACCTGGGTTTCTCCCGACCGCATCTGACGTACTCTTATCTCCTCTAGTTTGCGAAGTATTTTAAGAATTTTAGGCACTGAGTGGTTGTAAATGTATATGTCACTTTCATGATAGATGAATGTGATTAGCTAAAGTGAAAAGATTGACCTATAAACGAGCAACTTGATTAGACGGATATAGGATGAGACAATTCCGTTGGCTAGATGCTTTATTAGTTCATCTTCGTGTGGCCTTTGATTACATTCGGATGGAAAGGAGGTCATGGTGTACAACAACTTTTTCAAGGTGAACTACCTCGTCTAGTGTCCAACCACCTTGACCTAAACTGAAGTTATACCGTCATTACATTGAATTTGCTTGTGGTTTAAATGATTCAACATACTTCCTTTTGAAAATTAAATCGACTTCTATGAGCTGCACCTTCGCTACAGCCCGACCTCGTGATTATATCCAAACTGTACGGCCAGGAAGCTTGGCAGATTCGATAGTCGAGGAGATATATTACTTAATTTGTATCAAAATACCTAGGGCCCTAATGACATCGGCTGACTTTTCGTAAATCACGTAGGAGCGTGCCTTTTGCTCCATATCCGTGTTTGAAAATGATGAATCCTTTCGGGAGTGCTAGTGTGTTTACTTTATCATGTACAAATATATGTACTTCCTCAGTCCTCATCTTATTTACTCGATTTTATGGAGAGAGAGCTTTATGCCACCGGATGCTTATATTGTATTCTAGTTTTTTGCCTGTTTAAGCAACTGGGCATGGAGTTTCCTTTGTCAAAATCACTATGAATTGTTAAATCATTTGTCGAAATCAGGGTCACCAGACTATGTTTATCGATATTATGATAAGACCACGTGAAATTTACGGAGTTAATTTATTTTACTTCTGGAGATCTGTTATGTACTGGGTTCTTCAGGTTTTATACGTATGCCCTCTAATTGTACAACGCGAGAGCAAGGGATCGATGACATTCATTATCAAGTTCTAAGCCTTGTATTGGTGAGAACTCTTGTCAATTCGGACATTTTTAATGTTTCATGTTGGGGTGGGAAGAAGAGTTGGTGGAGGTTAGTCATTGTCCCTTACTCTCAAGCCTTAATTCCATGTAAACAACATGAATATTATTTTATATATGATCCAATCCATAGTCGTTGCAAATGGTTCAACTAATCCCAGACTTAATCGCGTTTGATTAGCGATGCGAATCCGTTTCTTTATATGTCCTTGGAGTAGCAAGGGATTTGTTCTTGTGATGTAACAGGCAAGGAAAGGAGAGATGGTGGGAAATGATGAGGGGCCTTCACCATTGGTCCCATCGATCATGCTGGGTGTGTTTGGGATATTCAAGTACGGTCCCAGCATCGTGTCGTACCTCAGCTTCTTCGTGGAGATCCTCGAGGGGCTAACGGGGGGAGGAGATGAAGACGAGGAAGGAGAGGAGGGAGGCGAGGAGGGTCCTGTGTCATCGATCCTCCTCATGCTGTGCTGTCTATGCTTCCTTGTGATCATACTTCTCATGCTGGTCCTGTTCCTCCAGAAAACGAGCCGGCTGTGCAGGCAGGATCTTCCAGAGGTGCCGTGGCGGCTGAGTTCAGGATCCTTAAATGATTGGATTTATTTTTGTTTACTGATCTTCCTCGTCATTTTCATCGTGGATTATAACAATCTCATGTGAAGAGAATACGCTCTGATGGAATATGCCCATATTCTCCAACTGAATAACTTCGCGTCAAGGAACTTGCATTTTCGGGCATCCTCATCAAACGATAACCTCTGGCTTCATCTTAACTCATATCCACAGCAGTCGATTGTATTCTGCCAAATGAGTCTTGCTGAGTAATCAACAATAAAACTGCGTCATTTTGATCTCAATAAAAAAAAATATTAGACTTGTTACGAAACCGGATGGCCGGAGCAGATTGGAAACCTACGTGTCCGACTACATATCAGGTGACTGGTTTGATTTGAAAAGACTATGGAATTGGCTAGACCACTCAACACGAAGAACGACACGGCATTGTGTTTGTTGACCTCAGTTTTGATGATGAGAAATGTGTTGTTGTAGCGCTTGAGAAGCGTGTCGCTACGCTCGAGAAGTGTGTTGCCACACTACAGCGAAGCTGTTCTGCATTACTGCACTACTATTACCATAATGAAGGAATAATTATTATTCCAACTTGATTGTTGTGATTTTATCATATTTAATGATTAATTATATTATTTTATTCAGATAATCACGTGTGGGGATCAGATAGCAATGTTTGAGAGAGATTTGAAAATAAAATATCTAATTATAACAATATATTATTTCCTATCTTATCTCAACGGTCATTAAGTAATATAGTTATTCCAGTTCTGTCATGGCTAATAATTGAAATAAAAATCAGATAGCGATTGAATTAAATCATATGAATTAGGAAAGCTGATAAAGATTTCCTTCCTTCTTGGTCGTTGTGACCATTGAGTAGCTGTCCGCTGATCCTAATTACATCTTGTTGAAGCTTGGTATTTGGGAAACGAATTATCTGATTCATTCCCTATTAAAACCAGACGGCATTCATACACCCTACAACGAATCTGTATGGTCTGTGTTGTTGTCCAAAGTCTGTGTGATATGTGTGAAGCTTTGAGAGGCTGTGTGAGCTTTGTATTCGGCGGAGAACGAAAGGTACTAAGTGATCGCGTGGTTCTTACCTCTCGCAATATTCGTGTGGGAGTGCCAAGGGACTGAGTGTCCTCGGTGCGTTCAACGAACGCCTGACGAATCGTCTGAGGAAAGCTAAGTGACTACCTGTTTTGATTGCAGTAACCAGTTGCTGACCCATCGGCAATAAGCCGTTTTTGTCGTGTCTTTTCATAGAGAAGTCTCGAACATACGAAGTTTGAGCAGTTAGACACGCACTTGCGAGTGCGCCCCAGAAGTCTCCTGCTTGTAGGGTAGAGTAGGAGTTGGGAATGCCACGGGAGTGGAAAGAGGTCCTCCCGAGCATAGGGGTGCTGTGCAGAAGTCTCGACCTCCTGATACAGAGGGACAGTAGAGTAGGTTGCGTGGAAGCCGCCGGAGCTGAAAATTCCACCCAAGGCACTGGGTGTGTAGTGTAATGAGTCACTTCTGTGGTAACCGTGCACGTCCGAACCGAGTGTAGGACGGATATCCTGACTTCGCTATGTGAGAAGTCAGGTTCCGCTATGTGAGGAACTAATCCCTGTTTTGTCTCTATTGTTCTTTGACTCTTTGTGGTTTTCTCTTGAGTACTTATAGGCTCATCTTGAGAAGAGATAAAATTTATGTGGAAATCCTCTGTTGAGTTATTAAGTGCTGTAGCATTCCTCTACTGTGAACCAGAAACGGGCTGCTATTTGAGAAGTCATTCCGTCACTGTAAGGAATTATTTGTGAGGAATTATCACAACGTTGTTTTTGCGCTTTGAAAGACAGGCTTACGCCTAAGTGATAACGTGCTGTTTGGAAATCTTTTTAACTGCTGAGTGTGAGCATCATTCTGCTGGAAACGCGAAGACGTCCATTGTGTGAGGAGCTGATCGTTGCCTAGGAGTGATATTCTTTTGTAAAAGATTTTAAATCTCACTTATTGAGATACTCAAAGGCTAGCGCAAAAGGTTCATTTGCACCCACTATATTTATATAGTGGAATCACCTCTACGATGGGAAGTGGACGTAGATCGATTAAGGCCGAACTACTATAAACTACTGTATCTTTTACGATCGCATAAACACTCATACGAAAACCTACTCGATCAAATCGTAACGGTTACAACGAAGTAGATCTCATAATCTAAGGAATGCTCTGCTGTGACACAGTACGCTTCTGCTTGCACTGAGAAATGACGAAAAAGTTAAAATCACTAATTCACACCCCTCTTAGTGCACATAAACGATCCAACAATATTTCTTTATGTGAATAACAAAGATCAATCATCTCCAGCTGTGAGCAATGCTCATGCGTGAGCAATGACCAAAAGCTCCAGCTAGGCTGAATTTTTGTCTAATCGGACGAACTGAGTTATATTCGCCATACTTATAACAACATGCTTCACGACTTATATTTTAAACTAATAAGAAAGAAGGCCTAAAGCATCTTCTTTCACTAGACTTTTGTTTACATCAATTTAATAACCTTTATATCAAGACAGCGACGCTGGTTTTTCTCCGTAATATTACTTACGCACGACATCTTTATTCCTCACTTTGTTCAAGTCCGACCAGCGCCAGACTGAATGTCTTGATCCTAACCACAATATGCTGGCCGATGCGATTGTATGTACTACCAGTCTACTATAGACTGAGTAATCGAGAAGCTGGCACATGTTCCATCTGCTAGCCAGCCGTTATAATTGTTCTTAGAACAAATATATAACGTCAGTGTCACAAGTTAACTGGCATCGACAAGTACTCAGCGGATCAATTCGTAAGTTTATTTTAAAAATGGCATCGGGCATTTCATTTCCGCCAGTTCTTGCCGAGCAGATGTTAAGAATGTTGACATTGATAATTACGAATGTAAGTCGTGAAAACATTTGTCAGCGATGGCATAACCTATTCTGCTCTCGACTATATCGGTTGTTTATTTAGTATATAATGATGGAACAATATTGTGCCGAGGATGAGGAAACCCAACAAAAGTGGCCTGCGATTGAAGAAATGGAGGCTCGTTCCTTCAGGAAGGTTATGATCGTCCTGGCAATGGTTTTCGCTTGTCGAAGGGAATCGGCTGCCGAAGATATCCTTGTACACCTCTGCAGCAACACAATGAATTCGGACTTCTCTTCGCTAGCGATGTCTCACACTGCTTCCTTGATCAACTTAGTTCCAGACAACCAGTACAGCTACATGATCTGGAATTCCTTCAGTGTAAACGGAAAAGTTATCCCCTTTTGGGCACATGGAGCCTGCAACGGACAGGTACATGCAAAGACTTGCCGTGATTGTCTGATCTTAGCCCTGTACAACCTCAACACTTGCCTCGGCGCGATAGGGGCTCAAGTGAAGGCTACCAACTGCCGACTAAGGTACGAGTCGTACAAATTCGACTTCATCTGGTAAAAAAGTGCACGGTTCCCGTCGCTTCCGGGCACGTTGTATGTTATATCATTGCAATAAGTGGGGAGTCCCATGCCCCCCGGTCATTTGTGGTTAAAACAATAAGACCGAATGTGAAACCTGGTTGGAACCTCGACTTCGATGTACTTTAACGAATAAATTTAATAATAATTTTCAGGTATGTGGCTATCATTCAAACTCAAATGTTTAGAATCAGGCGAAACACTTTAAATTTAATGATAATTATTGTATTCAATGATATTTAACTTTACGATTTGATTCGGAGGACCTGAGCCAATACTGTGAGAGTCTTATCTACAGTTATTGATTTCAAGTAATGCATATTGATTTCCAAAAGCACTTAAGAATATATTATTAAGCTATTTCAAGTAATGCATATTTCATGAAATGCAGACATGGGGATGTAAATAAACGAATGAATTATCAATACTAAAGGTTATATGCAAAGTGGAAACCTACGAGTTTGACTACGTACGAGGTGACGGGTTTGATTCGACAAGGCTACGAAATCGGTTAGATGACTCAACTGAATCCAACCGACACGAAGAAGGACATGGCCTTATATTTCCTCGTGCGAATGACAAAGATCAACCATCTCCATCTGTGAGCAATGATCAAAATCTCCAGCTAGGCCAAATTTTGTCTAATCGCACTAATTGAGTTATATCCGCGCTACTCATAATAAGACATGACGCAAGTTATATTTTAAACTAATCATAGCGCGAGAAGGCTTATCCTATGTATCCTCTTTCGTAATACTTTTGTTTACATCAATTTAATAACCTTTATATCAAGAAAATGATGCATGTTTTGTAGTTCATGCTATTTAACTTGTTGGTTTAATTTGGAGGACATGAGCAAGACAGTCTCTTAGACACTAATTGATACCACCCGACTTAAACTATCTCCTTATTTGTTCATTTAATTTCAGTGGTGGGACAACGTGCGTGCGGGTCCATGTGGTGTAATTAATTTTTGTCACCAGTCACCTTGATGTCAAGGCCAACAAGCTGTAGAGAATCAATTGTCTAAGCCCTCTCAACTATGGAAAGAATGATGACTATGGATACTTGATCGCCTTTGGTGGACCCGGAGGAACTACTTGTTGAAAAATTATAAAAAAAACCAAGAAATAATATTTGTGAGGAGATTATTTCAACAATATTTTTCCATCTATTTATGCAAGAATGAGTCAAATCTCTTATGAAAAACCCATTGATTTGTCAACTAATTAGAATCACTAATCTAAAGTAGATATATATTTTTGTAATTTCTTTTTATGTTAGGATAAACATTAGATTAAAAACCATTACAACCACCACAATGTTGTCTCCGAAAGGAGGGATCTGATGACTTCGACCGACCCGAAAAAGCCTTGTCGGAAACCTAAGAGCGAGCAAAGGTGGCCAAAAGTAGCTTAATATTCAACTGTTGGGCAGCTCCACGGTCAAATATTCTGCTCCAACAACAACATCAATAGTTCTCCGCAAAGATAATACCAATCACAAATGACTTCATCTGCTCTGATTGTTCTCCCGAGGCAGGAACAAAACTTTGGCCAGCAAGAGCAAGACCACCACAATCATTGTTCGTAAGTGTCTCCATAGATGCAAGATTTGAAGATAAAAAGGTAGCCGAATGATTTTGCAATCAATAATGCGGGTGGTGCGTGGAGCAGCAGACTTGATTAATACAACTGCGACATGAATCGATAAATATTGAATGATATTCGCCAACTTAATGCATGATCACGATGCCAACCGACTACAGTGAGAACGTAATTTGATGCAAAACTAATAATGCCTATAAATAACTACTGTTAGTTGAACTATTTCTGCCAAATTTTGGCCTGCCAGGAATCCCGACTTGACAACAAGAGAACATCAACAAAGTTCCTCATATCAAGTTTTTGTCCAATTTCAAATTTTGTCGTAAAAAGATGAATTTTGGCATCATAAATACGAGGGATACATAAAAAAAATTAATCAAATAATTTCTCCAAGAATGGAATAATTATAAAGAACGTAAATATTTATTTTTACTAAATCAACTCCACACCCAATAAACCAAGTAGTAACTAAGATGAATACATCATTTCGAAAATTAGATATATGGGGGAGTGAACATTTCATAGTGAACGGCAAAGAATATGTTTATATCCCTAACTTTGGTTTATATTACGTAGTGAACCAAGTAGTAACTAAGATTCTGTCACTAACAATACGTTTATCTCTCACATTTCATAGTGAACGGCGTAAGGCTAAGTGCTAAAGTGGAGAAAACGTAGTCCTACGTGGTTTGCTGCGCTAGAGATCTTATATAGAAATAAAAAACTCGTTAACAAGGATTAATAGGAACGGGATTGTTCTTCTTCAAATGCCCAAATCGAATCAAAGCAGCATTAATTGTGACTAGGAGCACCTGGGAAAATGAAAAAGTAAATTTGCAACCACGGAAGGAGGGTTGCAGTGTACACATCTTAGAGTATGAGGAACCTAAGTCGTCGATTCTTTCGGTTGTTAGGCAGTGATGACATTATTGTTAATGTTTTTGGATTTGTCGTTGTATGTGATGAATCTTTATGTGTTGTTAATAACAAGAATATATACTATAGCTTTTTTTAGTGGTTGGTTATAGACTTCCCAACTTTTTGGTAATGTCCTAACCACCAGCATCATTTACAAAAAGGTCAACAAAACGAGCATATGTTATAGAAGCTAAGCTTCGCGGAACCACCAAGGCAACGACACAAACAAAACATATGCCCTTTCCTCTTGTTGCCCTTCCCCTTCCCCTGAAGGTAATTAGTTTTGGCCATGATTTTCGAGGCACAAAAAATTATTGTATTGTTTATCGGTCATCAATGGCCAATCGGAGTTGTTCTTTCTCCAGGATTGCTTATGCTTTTGCAGTCCTGCTGTTATGACTTTGATGTCCTCATACTTTACAAGTCCTACACATTAATCTCGAGCAAAAAACAAAAATGGAGTTTATTTTGCCTAAATTATATAAACATAAGGTGCAATTGCAATATCAAATGGTTGTACAACTTTACAAAAACTTAGGTGAGGGCCCAACGTGAGTGAATAGTATAAAAAGAGTAGTTGAAAAAATAGAAAGTTAGCTTAGGACTTTAATCGTACTTTTTTTTGTATTTTTATTCCAAGTAATATCACCAATGGAGCAAACCACATAAGACTCATTTTACTCCACATCAGCACTTAGTCTAACGTGGTTCGCTATGAGACCCATAGCTAGTGATAGAATCATATAGCAAAAAAGTTGACAAAACAAAAATTTTGCCCAAAGTGCTACAAACGTAATTTTGCCAAAAAAATAATTACAAAGTATCTCAACTCAATAAAAGCAAAAAAAGTAACCTCTATAAATTCATGAATTAAAAAGTAGAATATATTTCTTTTTTTCAAAAAAGCTTACTCCGAAATCATCTTTCAAAATCATGTTTTAATCGTTTTAAACAATTTATTTTGCTAAAAAGTATAATTTTACCAAAGGACCACACAATCCCTCATGCCATCATGATTGGACGAAGGATAAAAAGTGCAACGTCTCACCACTGATCACGATTCAATGAAAGCAAAAGCTTATCATGACATACCCATTGTTCTAGTCCGAATAATGATGTTCTCATCTCTAATTGGATGTATTCTGTAATACCCCAATTTGGAAAAAATAATAAATTTGGGCTATCAATCAGTTTGGCAATCAGGCAATTAGAAAAAAAAATTAAAAAAATTAATTCATCAAAAATAAAAAAGAAGGAAAGAAATCAAAAGTGGATGCATGGGGAAAGAAACGATCGTATCCCATCAAGTAGAGGAGGAACCTAGACATTTTTCTCACCCTTTATACAATCTCCAATTAGACAATAATCACACGTTAAAAAAAAAATCAATAAGAACCTGAGCCAAGGACTCCCCCTCTCCAGTGCGGATGAGCCAAAGCCTTTCGACCAGCCGACACCCTTCTCTCCGACGACACCGCCTCCACAACCACAACCCAAGCATCGTCTCCAAGGAAGCCTTCTAACAGACTCCCCAACGTCCTTCTTCTTCCTCGGGCCACCCTGACGCTAGGCAACACCTCTGTGAGTTTTTTATTTTTTTAATATTCATTCAGCCCGTCTTTTAATTTATAACATGACTGACCATCTTTTACATTTGTTGAACTCATCGCATGTGATGTGGGGAACGCGAAACTAAGCCCCGACGAAGCAGCGTAGCCTCGACCAGAATGCAAGGGAGTCAGTCCGCAGGCCATAAGTTTCACGACCATTATCGGAATCAGACCAAATCTAGTTGTACCGGTCCTTTATCCTGTTAACATAATTGTGATTAAATTTTAGCCAATTTAGTTGAAATTTCCCTTACTTTTGACTAATTGTACTTGGGTTCCGTATGCCGGAATAACGAATTACAAGAAACGCACGTGCTTGATCTTATCGGTTTTTGTTCTTCAGACTATACTTTAACTATAAAAATAATTTTAATGGAAAACATGTTTAATGATCTTTGTTTTGATATATTATACAATATCATGTTTAGATTTCAAGTTATTATTTTTTGAATATTAACTATATTTCTGCCATGTTTTCAGTACTATGTATGACAAACTATTTTGTTTTAAAATTTGTGCATGTTCAAAAATTTTGAAATTTTAATATGTTATTTCTTATATGACTAGAAAGATATATAATTTTATTTTATTGAATTTTGACGTCTTCTGATTAAAATATGCTTAAAAAGATTTCGACATGTGATCTGAACGTTTTCCTCAGTTTTGTTTCGGTAAAACCAATTTCATTTATTTTTTGTGAATCTATTTCCTATAAACTTTTACAAACATGATCTTTTAAGCATCTTTTAACACTGGTTTTGCTTCATTTGGATTTCTGGATCAAAAGTTACATATTTTTCTTTAAGTGGTCTGCAATCAGATCGCACTTCGGGTTCGGCCCAATTTCGTGAAATTTTCTGCTATGTTGGGCTTAATATCTTAATTCCAAAATTTGATATTTCATGTTTTTATCAGGTTAAGAATATATTCCTATAATTTTATGATTTTTTAGAGCCCATTTGCATATTTTTCGACATTTTCCCCGACATTGCATCATTGAGTTGTTTTGGGCTCTTTGATTGTACCCGTGGACCATCAATGTCGTTGGTCAACTTCATCACACCTAGAAGGAGTCCCGGTAGACAGTCCTCAAGACATGACGTGACGTAAAGTTCGACCGCGGTGGATGCTTCACAAAAGCAGCCCCCACTGACAAGCTTAGTCGATGACATGCCATCCCGGTAGGCCTCAGGTACATGAGGGAGTGCGGGCCTCCCGTTTTTTTTATTTCCACATGTAACGGGTCGTGGGCCCAAGTGCACACGATCACCACCCTTCCCCGCTCCCTTTGTTCTCAATAATTGTCTGTGCCTATCCGCATGGCTTAGGCCCATAGGTTTATCATCGCATGTTGTTTATAAAACAAATAAACGTGAGTTCGGGCCCAAAAAGCCCGAATCGGGTCCAATGCCCGTTATAGAGACACGAGTCCGGACCGATGCCCGGATCGGGTCCAACACCCGTTAACCAAAAGCAAACTTTTGGAGCAAACGCCACCTTTTCGCATGTTTAAGTGCAAGAGTTAGTAATTAGGGATCCCCGAATCCTACTCTGATTTTCCGATTTAGACCAATTTTCAAAAAATAAGTCGGTGGCAACTCCGTAATCGTTTACCTAAGTTAAACAACATTTTTACGAAGCCATTTTGGATGAGGGACTAGCGACACGAGCCGCTCCTGATTTCTCCCGAAAATTCCTTCTTCCGATCATGCTCCGCCTTTTGCTCGCTGCCTCTTAGGAAAACAGAGAAGGTTGGCGAGGGCCCGAGCAGGCCCAGTGAGGAATCCAGGAAGGGATCACCCGATTCCCTTCCGCAGCGTCCGACGCTCGAGTCGGGACATGCCCATTGTTCTAGTCCGAATAACGATGTTCCCATCTCTAATTGGACGTATCCCTTTTCTCGAATTCTTTCTCGTACGATTTCTTTATTTTTTTAACTTGCTCCCCATACCCAACAATCGTGGCAACATGATTTAGCCTTCTTATCTCGGTTTTATCTTCTCGAGCAAGCATCCGGATTGTCAAAATCCGTTCTATCTAGATTGTCAGAAACTTCAGGAATGACATTGATCAAAATGTTGAGGCATAATAAAATGGATTTTGCCCCTTTAACTTTAACGACAGCTTTGGTCTAGCGCTAGGAAAGACCAACAATCTAACAAAACAAATTTGTAGCATATTTAGGTGTTGGCCCAGGTTCTAGGCTAGACGGGCTTATTGGCCAATTTTTGGGATTTTTACTTGTGCAAAAGATTGAGTAAGAGTTCTCTGATACTATGTTGAAATAGTAATTGCTAGATAAATGTTTGTATTATATTATATAGTTTAACATGACCCTTAAGACGAACCACCCTGATGCAGTGTTGAAACATCAAGAATGACATTGATATAATAAAATGGATTTTGCCCCTTTAACATTTACTACAGCTTTGGTCTAGCGCTAGGTAAAGCCCAACAATCTTACAAAACAAATTCGTAGCATATTTGATACCGTGTTGAAACCTCATCAACTAACCTAAAAAATTATGTTTATGGGTGAAAGCTCGGTTTATATTATATAGTTTAACATATCAAAATCTAAAACAGAAAAATTAAAAGTCACATTTCATCTTTTGCTTCCTTACAATGCTAAGGTATGTGTGTTATCCACGACGGAACATGTAACATATCAAAATAGAATAACACACTTGATATTAATTTTGATTATGAGATGAATTGCATCTGAGAACAAGTTCAACTTCCATTAATTTATTCCGGGCTAATGGCTAGATATACAAAAAAAGTTGAATTGAATACATCTCACCCCCATAGTGCTACATCATAAAAAAGTACATCATTATGATAAGTAGCCGAAACGAAAAGATATTATAATTAACTCTTAAGTAGCAAAGAGAGTTAAAAAGAAAATGTCTCAAATACAAAATGCCAATCGAGGATTACGTATAGAAACTTTGCCAGTGCATCTCTAGTGTCAAAATTCTGGAGCAAGAATGACCATCACATTGTGTTTTAGTAGTATGCCTTGTGCAAGGAGAGTCACTTAACTCTCAAGTCAAGCATTGGAGGGATGCTTTTTCATACACTGGCAACGATTGTTCGAGTAGATAATAAGTTATATTTTTTTTTCATGATAAATTCAAATAGGGGTGCAATTTGGAAGGAGAAAAGATGTAAAATTTTCACGGGATGGAAATAACTTAACAAGTTTTTTCAATACCATTTGCTAATTTTCATTCCTGAAATTCTCATGCAAATACCGTACGTGAATGTAAAAAATATCATACAGTATTATTAATTGTTTTGGTGTAATGAAAGCTTTAAAATTAACTACAGTTTTTCTATAATTTAATCGCAACTTATAACTTAATTTCATAAATCAAATAATTTCTTTATTAGCACGACTTTATTTTGTAATTTGATTCTGAGAGTTATATAATGATGTTCTGTTCAATACATCTTTGTTCCTCGCTTTGTGCAAGTCCGACCAGCGCCAGACTGAATGTCTTGATCCAAACCACAATATGCTGGCCGATGCAATTGTATGTACTACCAGGGTATGATTGTCAACTATAGACTGAGTAATCGAGAAGCTGGCACATATTCCATCTGCTAGCAGGCCGTTGTAATTGTCCTTAGAACAAATATATAACGTCGGTGTCACAAGTTAACAGGCATCGACAAGTACTCAGTGGATCAATTCGTAAGTTTATTTTAAAAATGGCATCGGGCATTTCATTTCCGCCAGTTCTTGCCGAGCAGATGTTAAGAATGTTGACATTGATAATTACGAATGTAAGTCTAGAAAACATTTGCCAGCGATGGCTTAACCTATTCAGCTCTCGACTATATTGGTTGTTTATTTAGTATATAATGATGGAACAATATTGTGCCGAGGATGAGGAAACCCAACAAAAGTAGCCCGCGATTGAAGAAATGGAGGCTCGTTCCTTCAGGAAGGTTATGATCGTCCTGGCAATGGTTTTGGCATGTCGAGGGAAATCGGCTGCCGAAGATATCCTTGTACACCTCTGCAGCAACGCAATGAATTCGGACTACTCTTCGCTAGCGATGTCTCAAACTGCTTCCTTGATCAACTTAGTTCCAGACAACAAGTACAGCTACATGATCTGGAATTCCTTCAGTGTAAATGGAAAAGTTATCCCCTTTTGGGCGCACGGAGCCTGCAACGGACAGGTAAATACAAAGACTTGCCGTGATTGTCTGATCTTAGCCCTGTACAACCTCAACACTTGCCTTGGCTCGATAGGGGCTCAAGTGAAGGCTACCAACTGCCGAATAAGGTACGAGTCGTACAAATTCGACTACATCTGGTAAAAAAGTGCACGGTTCCCTTCGCTTCCAGGCACAATGCATGTTATATCACTGCAATAAGTGGGAGTTCCATGCCCCCCAGTCATTCGATTCCCTTGTGGTTAAAACAATAAGACCGAATGTGAAACCTGGTTGGAACCTCGACTTCAATGTACTTTAACGAATAAATTTAATAATAATTTTCAGGTATGTGGCTATCATTCAAACTCAAATGTTTAGAATCAGGCGAAACACTTCAAATCTAATGATAATTATTGTATTCAATGATATTTAACTTTAAGATTTGATTTGGAGGACCTGAGCCAATACTGTGAGAGTCGTATCTACAGTTACTGATTTCAAGTAATGCATATTGATTTCCAAAAGCACTTAAGAATATATTATTAAGCGATTTAAAGTAATGCATATTGCATGAAATGCAGACATGGGGATGTAACTAACGAATGAATTATCAATCTAAAGGTTATATGCAAGGTGGAAACCTACGAGTTTGACTATGTACGAGGTGACGGGTTTGATTCGACAAGGCTACGAAATCGGTTAGATGACTCAACTGAATCCAATCGACACGAAGAAGGACATGGCCTATATTTCTTCGTGTGAATGACAATGATCAACCATCTCCATCTGTGAGCAATGATCAAAATCTCCAGCTAGGCCAAATTTTGTCTAATCACACGAATTGAGTTATATCCGCGCTACTCATAGTAAGACGTGACGCAAGTTATAATTTAAACTAATCATAGCGCCAGAAGGCTTATCCTATGTATCTTCTTTCGTAATACTTTTGTTTACCAATTTAATAACCTTCATATCAAGAAAACGATGCATGTTTTGTAGTTCATGCTATTTAACTTGTTGGTTTGATTTGGAGGACATGAGCAAATATTGTGACAGTCTCTTAGACACTAATTGATACCATGCGACTTAAACTATCTCCTTATTTATTTAATAATAATTAGGGGTTGAAGAAGTCATTCGTTCATTGATAACAACGTGGTGCGGGTCCACGTGGTGTAATTAATTTTTGTCACCAGTCACCTTGATGCCAAGGCCAACAAGCTGCAGAGAATCAATTGTCTAAGCCCTCTCAACTATGGATACTTGATAGCCTTTGGTGGACCCGGAGGAACTAATTGTAGAAAAATTATAAAAAAAAACCAAGAAATAATATTTGGGAGGAGATTATTTCAACTATATTTTTCCATCTATGTATGCAAGAATGAGTCAAATCTCTTACGAAAAACCCATTGATTTGTCAACTAATTAGAATCAATCATCTAATGTAGATATATATTTTTGTAATTTGTTTTTATGTTAGGATAAACATTAGATTAAAAACCATTACAACCACCACAATGTTGTCTCCGAAAGGAGGGATCTGATGACTTCGACCGACCCGAAAAAGCCTTGTCGGAAACCTAAGAGCGAGCAAAGGTGGCCAAAAGTAGCTTAATATTCAACTGTTGGGCAGCTCCACGGTCAAATATTCTTACTGTTGAGAGGTATCATACATCGTTCTAATTTTTATTCATTAACTCATTTACTTGTGGGTTTTATGTCATCACTATCCAATGATGTTCTGTTCAATGCATTTGTTCTATGTATTTCGTTTTTTTTTTCATTTTTAACATATTTTATGGCCTATAAATTAACACCGTTAATCTTGTTTCTTTCTTGTAAAAATCTTATGTTTGATATGAATGAACTCCCAAAATCATCACATTTTTTTTGTATTAATAGGAGCATTGTTGTTGTTTTTTCTTTTCAAATTCTCATGAATGATTTGGTGGTTGTGTTTTCTGTGAGCACTAAGTATTTATTTATTTTTTTATAGAAATTATACAGTTGACATAAATATTAATGAGAAGGATAAGCTGCGAAGAAAGATTTTGTTAAAGCTTAATTAAACTTTGACGTTGACCATAATCACATACATGGTTATTCTGCGAAAATCACGGCACGAAAATTGAAATAATTTAATGAAAAACTGAGATAAGATGATCTCAAGTAAAATCGGACTTGTTACTCTTAGCCCAACCACATCCACAGGGTGAGAGTTACGAAGACCGGATTTCTGTAGCAGAGTGGAAGCCTTCGAGTTTGACTATGTACGAGGAGACCGGTTTGTTTCGTCAAGGCTAAGAAATTGCCTATATTGACTTGATCGAATCCACTAGACACAAAAAAAGACACGACATTATATAACAAAGATAAATCATCTCCTGCGGTGAGCAGTTCTCGTGCATAAACAATGATAAAAAATGCCCCATTTAGGCCAAATTTTGTCTAATCGAACTGATTGAGTTATATCCACACTTCTTATAACTCTATGCGAAGCAAGTTATATTTCAAACTACTTATAACAATACTTCTTTCATAATGCTTTTGTTCATATCAATTTATTGACCTTTACATCAAGACAATGAGGCATGTTTTTCTCGTAATATTACTTAAATAAGAGGACACGCGACATCTTTATTTCTTACCTTGTTCGAGCTGGACCAGCGCCATATTGCACGTCTTGATCCCAACCAGAATAAGCTGGCCGATGCAATTGTATGTACCACCAGCTTGTGATTGTCCACTATAGCCCAACCCATGGCAAAGCTAGTAAATATTCCATCTGCTAGCCAGCCGTTTTGATATTTGTAAGGACAAAGATATAACATCTGTGTCACGAGTTAACTGGCATCGACGAGTACTAAGGGGATCCATTCGTAAGTTTACTTTAAAAAAGGCAACGAGCATTTCCTTTCCGCCTGTGTCCCGTAGATGTTAAAAATGATAAACATAATCTCCGCCGAAGAACGTTGAAGAAATTATTGATAATTACGAACGTACATCGAGAAAACATTTGCCACCGATGTCATAAACTATTCAGTTCGACTATATCGGTTGTTTATTTACATCTAGCTTTCAGGAACGTGGTTAGCCTCTGCTTCGATAATGTACGTTAACGAATAAATTTAATCATCATCAAGTTTTAGTCCCTTTTAGTCTCCTTTGCAAATGGTCTCTGGCTATGCTTCAAAATTAAATGTTTAGAGTCAGATTTGGGGTGAAACTACGTTAACTTTTGTAGTTCATGCTATTTAATTTGTCTGTTTAATTTGGAAGACAAGAGCAAATATTGTGACAGTCAGTTATGCCCTAATTGAGACCACCCGACTTAAACTATCTCCTTATTTATTTTCAGTGATACTTTCATTTATTTTCAGTGGTGGGACAACGTGTGTGAGGGTACACGTGTTGGTAATTAATTTTGTCATCATTCACCCCACGTTGATGCCAAGGTCAATTTATTCAATTGTCCCAACCCTCTCAACCAGGAGATAATCTGGGATAGAGGACCAACTCCCTTCCTTTGGACGTGGTAAGAAAACTTTCATATCCTTTCTTGTTCTCTAACCCCTACCCTCCGCTGATTTTTCTCCCCTGTCACTCTCCTTGCGGCCAGCGATGCCGGCAGCCGAGTCTCCCATGAGCCTCCCCAGCGATCTCCTTGCTCATCCACCTTTCCCGACCGCTGCGATCGCTGGGATCACCGTCGGCACAGTCCTTCTTCTTGGATTTGCAGTATTTGCTCTGTGGTACAAATTCAAGCTCATGGGAGGCGGCGAGATGGGTGCCGAGGCAGCCCCTCATGTCGATGTCTAGGAAGTCATCTCCGAAGCATCCTATCCGGAGACCGATGGCGACCAAGACCACCCCTTGGCCGCACCAGCTCCCTTCTCCATCGGCTAAGATAGGCTTAGTAATGATTTTGAGTATTTTATAATATAAATCCAATTAAAAAAAAAAGCATGTAATGATGTTTGAGCAACGCCAGTGGCATCAGGGTACTAAATGGAAATATCTTTATTTTGTCTTTTCAATGGTTAATTTTTTTCACCATATCTCTTTATTAATTGACCCGAAACAAACATCATAAATGTCTCGACCTTGTTCAATTGCTTTCCCAATTGCTTACCCAATTGCTTTCCAATTTATAATATAAATCTCAAGTTGTGTATAAAGGAGTGCTTTATACACAAACTTTTCACGTTGTGTATAAAGGAATAAGATGAAACCATCGGGCCGCCGCTTGAGTAAAGTCGTCCATGTCCTTCGATGGGAATCAGGGTGCTTGACCAGTTCGATAAAAGACAAAGTGTTCAGTCATGTCAGGAGAAGACATTATGCTCGTACAGGTAAGACTACTTGGCAGTAAAATTAGTAAATCAGGAGACTGTGGACACAAGAAGCCTTCAACGATACGTGGTTTCGACAAAAAGGATGGCGAATGTCCATTTGAGGAGTCGAGGGTATGAGGTGATCAAGGGCAGTGGCTCTTCGAGGACACAACCTGATCGAGAGGCAGAATGGATCGAGGATGGGTTGAAGAGACACGTCCTTGGATACATAGCATGACAGCGACCACCTTGAAAAAAAACTCTCGAAGCAGATGAAGAGTTTTATATTTAACTTAACATTAGGAGTCGTAATGGACGACAATTGTGAGGCGTATGGTATTCCTATCACTAAGTGTTTGTATTAGTATAAATAGTCATTTACTATACCTTTGAATAATCATCCACCAACAGTACCGGACAACCATTTGATGGACCTCATTTTACTTTTACTTATCAACACCTCATTTGACTTTTACTTCTTATTTCGTTATCGATTAACCGCCGTTGGTGTCAGATGCTTGCGCCATTTTTCCACCAGCGGGAACTTGAATCACCCCATCCCGTTCTCGTGATCAATCATGGAGTTCAACGTCAATGTACTTGGAAAGGGTTAATGTCGCGGTTCAAAAAGGGAATTATAAACAAGAAACTTCCAGCAACTCCCTCCCTTCTCAATTCATTAGCCTTGATCGCTTGCTTATATTTTATTTTTGTATTTGAAGGTTTATTAATAAATGATTTACTCATTTTTCTTTTCCTTTTTTGGGTGGCTTATGACATAATAAATTATTCTAGTTTGATGCATAAATAATTAATGAAACTCTACAAAGCACCGCAACACATAGTTTGGAAGGAGTAATCGGGGAAAGCATGGAATTTGTAGAAACTTCACATTGCGGATATGTTTGTAGATATATCTGTTAGTGTGTATATATGTGACAAGACATTTTGTATTGTATGTGAATAGTTGATAATATCTAAGACACTCTTGTCATCTAATCTCGCGGAGAAACGGAGTTGAAACCTTGTGTCTAGGTGAGATCATATCCGGGTAGTCAGTTGATTCGGAGTTATGATTATGGAGAATGAGATTTTGTTGTAACATTTTGTAAGAGTTGAAAAAAGAGAAATCACTATCATTTACCAATAAAACATTAATTTGATAAATAAAACTAGTTTACAAGGAGACATTGGCTATGGCTAAGACAATTTTGAGTTCCTAAATGTTAAAATAAAAGGTCATAGTAATAGCAATATTAGAGTGAAATAACATAAAAACATTTCATGAATGGAAATAGGATACGGATAGAATTACAATCGAAAAATGATGAGTACCACATAAATGGCAAGATAGTTTCGAAAAATAAACCCAATCAATCAAGAGAGAAAACAAAGTAAAAGGTTAATGTAGGCCCCTGAATTTCTATGTAAAGGAAGTTAGTGCATTGAATGCAATTTATATCCTTTTTTTAAGTCCTCAACAATCATCATAAACGTCTTGGACAATTAAAAATGCTATGGCTTGAACAACTATGGACAGACTGATGACTATGGATATTTGATTCGGTGGACCCGGAGGACCTAATTGTTGAAAAATTACAAGAAAAAATAATAAGTAATATTTGGGACCAAATTTGGAGGAGGAGATTATTTCAACTATATTTTTCCATCTATTTTTTGCAAGAGTGATGCAAATATCTTATGAAAAACATACCCATTGATTTGTCAGAATCATTCATCTAAAGTATATTATTTGTCAACTATTGATATGAGATTAAAAAAACCATTACAAGAACCACAATGTTGTTTCCGAAAGGAGGGAACCTAATTATTGTGCTCCAACAACAGCATCTATAGATCTCCGCATAGATAATATACGAATCACAAATGACTTCATCTGCTCTGATCGTTCTCATACGACTACAGTGAGTAAGATCAGATCATTTCGAAAATTTGATATAAGGAAACTCCCAACGACTAGGCCACAAGTACAGATTCTATGAGTTGATGGACTACACCTCGTCCCTTAATCACAGGTAAAGTACATCCCTTACTTTGGGTAAACTTTCCGCTTTGTAAAATTTTTTCCCTTAAGATTCTGTCTCTAATAATACATTTATATCTCCCATTTCATAGTGAACGGCGTAAGGCAAAGTGCTAACGTGGAGTAAATGTTGTCCTATGTGGTTTGCTCTGCTAGAGATCTTATGTAGAATTAAAAACCCCGTTAACAAGGATTAATAGGAAGGGGATTGTTGGGATTGTTCTTCTCCAAATCGAATCAAAGCAGCCCTAATTGTCATTGAGAGCACCTGGGAAAATGAAAAAGTAAATTTGTTGCAATGTCACATATGGGATAAGAGGAACCTAAGTCGTCGATTCTTTCGGTTGTAAGCTAGTGATGACATTATTGTTTATGTTTTTGGATTTGTCGCTGTACGTGATGAATCTTTGTGTTGTTAATAACAAGAATATGTACTATAGTTTTGTTTTTTTGAGTGGTTGGTTATAAACTTCCTTATTTTTTTTGGTAATATCTTAACAACCAACACCATTGACTTAAAGGCCAACAAAACGAGCATATGTTATAGAAGAAGCTAAGCTTCCAGGAACCACCAAAGCAACGACACAAACAAAACATATGCCCCCTTCCTCTTGTTGTCTTTCCCCTTCCCCTCAAGGTAATTTATTTTGTCCATTATTCTAGAGGCACAACAAATTATTGTATCGTTTATAGGTAGGAATTGTTCTTTCTTTCTGCAAGATTGCTTATGCTTTTGTAGTCCTGCTGTTATGACTTTGATGTCCGCGTACTTTGCAAGTCATACGCATTAATCTCCCTGAAATTGAGCAAACAACAAAAATTGAGTTTATTTTGCCTAAATTATATAAACATAAGGTGCAATAGCAATATCAAATGGTTTTACAACTTTACATAAACCTAGGTGAGGGCCCAAAGTGAGTGAATAGTAATAAAAGAGTAGCTTAAAACATAGAAAGTTGGCTCAAAGTTAGGTCTTTAATCGTATTTGATGCCATCATGACTGAACGAAGGATAAAAAGTGCAACATCTCACCACTGATCACGATTCAATGAAACCAAAAGCTTTTCATGACATGCCCATTGTTCTAGTCCGGATAATGATGTTCCCATCTCTAATTGGATGTATCCCTTTTCTCCAATTATTTCTCGTACGATTTCCTTATTTTTTTTAACTTGCTTTCCGTACCCAACATTCGAGCAACGTGTTTGTATTCTTTTATATAGTTTAACATTACCCTCAAGCCGAACCACGCTGATACCGTGTTGAAACATCATCAACTGACATAAAAAATTACGTGATAATGTACGTTAACAAACAAATTAAATCATCATCAATTTTTAGTCCCCTTGAGTCTCCTTTGCAAATGGTCTAAGGCTATCTTCAGAACCAAATCTTTGGAATCAGAATTGGGGGGAAACACCTTACGTTAACATTTGTAGTTCATGCTATTTAACTTGTTGGTTTGATTTGGAGGACATGAGCAAATATTGTAGGAGTTGAATAAGCCATTCGTTCATTTAATTTCAGTGGTTGGATGGTGTAACAGAGTGGTGGTAATTAATTTTGTCACCAGTCACCTTGATGCCAAGGCCAACAAGCTGCAGAGAATCAATTGTCTCAGCCCTCTCAACTATGGAAAGAATGATGACTATGGATACTTGATCCCCTTTGGTGGACCCGGAGGAACTAATTGTTGAAAAATTACAAAAAAAAAAGCCAAGAAATAATATTTGGGGCAAAATTTGAAGAAGGAGATTATTTGAGAGAGTGGATGCGAATTGTATCAGCTCTCTTATATGACTCGAAATCAAAACCAAAACACATTATAATTAACTGTCAAGTAGTAAAGAGAGTTAAAAACAAAACGTGTCAAATCCAAAAGGTTAATCGAATCGGATTGCGTATCGAAACTTTGCAAGTGCATCTCTAGGTCAAAATGCTGGAGCAAGACTAACCGTCACATTTGTTGACTGTGTTTTAGAAGTATGCCTTACGCAACGAGAGTCACTTAACTCAAGTTAAGCATTGGAGTCATGTACAAGGTTAACTTGTTGATGTTTTTTTATACCGGCGACGATGATGTTGAAGGTAATTTATGATCAATATTAATGGGTATTGAATTTAGTAACGGAAAAGTCATTTAAGTGGGTCATTAAAGCAGGCTATTAAATCTGTCATTAAATATGTCGGTTTCTATTGTCTTTTGGTTTTCCTACTCCTCCCTATATATAAAGGGACGTGTAGACATTTCTTGTATGAATGAATGAAAAAGAGAAAGTTTAAACAAAGAGAAATTGTAGCCAAAACACTCCTCGTAGGTGCAGCAGCTCTACAGAAGGTTTCCTCTATCCTACAGAAGGTCGTCGGCAGTACAGAACCTACGTTCTGCTAGCACCTTCTCCCTTCCTATCCAATCCTACACACATAACCCCCCAACAGATTTGGTATCATAGCGCAGAAGGTCATGTCTACATCCGCTGGCAACATGTTCTTCACTTTTTCTCCCAACCAAATTCCCATCTTCGACGGTGAGCACTTTGACTATTGGAGTTCTCAAATGGAGACCATTTTCCTTTCGCAAGATCTATGGAAACTTGTGGAGGAAGGCTACGAAGAAGTTCCAGAAGGAATCTCTCTCCCAGAAGGTGACAACACTTCCGCAGAAGGTGTCATCAACCCCACAGAAGATGAGCAGAAGGCGTACAAGGATAACGTCATGAAGAATGCCATGGCTCTGCGGATTCTGCAACAATCCGTGAGCAAAACCATCTACCCAAGGATATTCGGCCTGAAGAAGGTGAATGAAGCGTGGGAAGTCCTAAAGAAGGAGTTCAAAGGGTCACAGAAGGTGATCTCTATAAAGCTGCAGAATCTTTGGAGAGACTTCGACAATCTATCCATGAAAGACGCAGAAAACGTCAAAGACTACTTCTCAAGGATCGTGGAGATCCTCAATCAATTGAAGAGTTGCGGAGAAGTCGTCACAGATAGAAAAGTCGTGGAGAAAATCCTCAGAAGCTTGCCACAGAAGTTTGAGCATGTGGTAACCGTGATTGAAGAGATGAAGGATCTCGCAGAAGTTTCCATCTATGAATTGATGGGTTCCCTAGAAGCCCATGAGAAACGGGTCAGCAAGTACACAACCCCCGTGGAGCAAGCATTTCAAGCGAAATTGAATGTTTCTGAGCAGAAGCAAGAATATTCTGGAAACAACAGAAGGTCCTATGGCAGAGGACGTGGAGGCAGGTCTCGTGGCAGAGGCAGAGGCTATGCAGAAGGAAGACCAGAAGGTCAGCACAGAAGCGTCATGGAGAAGCAGAAGCAGGATGCCGCATCTGCAGAAAGAATAATCATGAAACAAAAAATTGTCGTTTTCGATACAGGAGATGCAAGTTCCCAACTCATTCAGATCGTGATTGCTGGTACAAAGATAAAGAGCAGAAGAATGAACAGAAGAATGAGGACAGATGCTCGGTAAATTTCTCTAAGGAAGATGAACCTTCTAAAGTTTTCTATTCTTCCTCTAACACCGTGCAAGATATGAATGAGATATGGTTCCTCGATAGTGGGTGTAGTAACCATGTCACAGGAATCAAGAAGAACTTTGTGGAGCTTGATGAGAAATACAACTCTCTCTTGGAACTTGGAGATAGCAAGAAGTTAAAGATAGAAGGTAAAGGTGTTGTTTCAGTTTTCAGTGCAGAAGGTCAACAAAAGAGGATGCACGATGTCTTCTACACTCCAGAAATCGCACAGAACCTACTAAGTGTGGGACAGATGATGAAAAATGGCTACAAGTTGGTTTTTGCAGAAGGTCAATGTGAGATAACAGACAGAAACGGACAGAAGGTTGCGGTCGTGAAGATGACGTCCAACAATTTGTTCCCGTTAAAGATGACTCCTTGCAGCAATGTGGTTCTCAAAACTGAGGTTGTAGATGATTCTCATCTTTGGCATCTCAGGTATGGACATTTGAATAGGAAAGGTCTAGCTTTACTAAAGCAGAAGAATATGGTGGTATGACTACCTTCTATACAAGCTGCAGAAGGTGACGTCTGTGAAGGATGTGTCTTCGGAAAGCATCATCGTCTTCCGTTCCCAAACACATCATGGAGAGCTCAAGCCCCTCTCGAGCTGGTTCATGCGGATATTTGTGGACCGACTCAGACTCCGTCTCTCGGTAACAGAAGATACTTTCTGTTGTTCGTAGATGACTATACTAGAATGATTTGGATTTATTTTCTTGAGAGGAAATCAGATGCTTTCACCACCTTTATGAAGTTCAAAGCACTTGCAGAGAATCAAAGTGGATATAGGATTAAGACCTTGAGGACAGATCGCGGAGGAGAGTTTCTGTCAAGACCATTCTTGGACTATTGCCAACAGAAGGGGATACAGAGGCAGTTAACTGTGCAGTATTCTCCTCAGCAAAATGGAGTCGCAGAAAGAAAGAACAGAACCATAGTGGAGATGGCCAGAAGCATGCTAAAGGGCAAAGGTCTACCCAACAAGTTCTGGGCAGAAGCTGTTAACACATCTGCCTACCTTTTGAACAGATCCCCTACAAAAGCAGTTAGGGACAAGACACCATATGAAGCGTGGCACAGAAGGAAGCCCGTGGTAAATCATTTGAAAGTATTTGGGTGTATTGGATATGCACTTACACCTTCTCAAGGAAGAGAAAAGTTTGATGAGAAAGGTGAGAAGTTGATTTTTATCGGATATAGTGATGAATCGAAGGGATATCGTCTTTATAATCCGAATACTGACAAGTTAATTCTGTCAAGAGATGTTATCTTTGATGAACATACAGATTGGAAGTGGCAGGAAGAGTCTTCTATGACTCAGATTTTCCAGTATACAGAAACAGTAACAGAAGCATCTGTACAGAATCCTATCAGGACAACAGAAGCAGTAGCAGAAGTTACAGTACAGAATCCCATCGGAACAACAGAAGCTAGTTCCTCTAAAACCATTCCAAAAGCGAAGGGTCCCATTGGAGATACACCACCAAGGAAGTATCGATCATTCACTGAAATTTATGAGCAAGCTAACTTTGCTCTTGCTGCATTTGAGCCACAGAACTTTGAGGAGGCAGCCAAAGAAGAAAAATGGAGAAATGCCATGAAGGAGGAGATGACTTCTATAGAGAAGAATGACACGTGGTCATTGGTCGATCTACCAGAAGGAAAAGAAGCTGTCGGATTAAAGTGGGTCTACAAGACCAAGTATAATGAAGATGGAAGTGTGCAGAAGCATAAAGCTTGCATTGTAGCAAAAGGCTATTTACAGAAGCTCGGTGTTGGTTTTATAGAAACTTTTGCTCCTGTAGCAAGAATGGAGACAATCCGTGCTGTTCTAGCCATTGCAGTACAGAAGGAGCTTGAAGTATTCTAACTTGATGTGAAGTTAGCATTTTTGAATGGTATACTAGAAGAAGAAGTCTACGTTGAGCAACCACAAGGATTCGTGATGAAAGGTACAAAAGATAAAGTCTACAGACTACATAATGCTCTATATGGTTTGAAGCAAGCACCAAGAGCGTGGAATTGCATAATTGATTCCTATCTACATAAGAAAGGATTCTCCAGAAGCTCAGTAGAACCTTCGTTATACATACAGAAGGTTGGTCCTGATTTTCTAATAGCATGTCTTTATGTAGATGACTTGATCTACACTAGCACCAGCAGAAGCTTGCTGCAGAAGTTCAAGGAAGCCATGATGGAAGAATTTGAGATGACAGATCTTGGCTTGATGAAGTACTTTCTCGGACTTCAAGTGAAGCAGAAGAAAGGAGAGATTTTCATTTCTCAAGAGAAGTACATAGCAGATCTATTGAAGAAATTCCGTATGGAGAATGCAAAGCCAATTTCTACACCAATGTCACTCAATGAGAAGTTACAGAAGGAGGATTCTACAGAAGGCTTTGATTCGAAGATCTACAGAAGCCTGGTTGGTTCTCTTATTTATCTCACTCATACTAGGACTGACATTGTTCATTCTGTGAGTTTGCTTTCTAGATTCATGAGCAACCCCAGCAGAACTCATTTCACAGCAGCAAAAAGAGTTCTACGCTATCTAAAAGGCACACAGAATGTCGGACTGAAGTATACAAAAGAGCAGAAGGATGATTTAGTGGGTTATGTAGATAGTGATTGGGCAGGAAGCTTGGATGATCGTAGAAGCACATCAGGATACTTGTTCTGTATTGGAACAAAGCCCATTTCATGGAGTTCAAAGAAGCAAAACACTGTTGCACTCTCATCTGCAGAAGCTGAGTACATCGCAGCAAATGAAGCAACAAGAGAAGCTGTCTGGCTCAGAAGGTTACTTCTAGAATTACAACAGAAGGTGGACGAGCCAACAACAATCTTCTGTGATAACCAATCTGCAATTGCTATGACCAAGAATCCAGTTTTCCATGCAAGATCGAAGCACATAGAACTTCGTCATCATTTCATCAGAGAGATGGTTTCGCAGAAGGAGATTCTTCTAGAGTTCATCAGCACCCATGATCAACCCGCAGACGTTCTTACAAAGGCGGTGTCTTCTGAGAAGTTCAAGACATTCAAAGACTTCTTGAAGATCATAAATTAAGAGGGGGTGTTGAAGGTAATTTATGATCAATATTAATGGGTATTGAATTTAGTAACGGAAAAGTCATTTAAGTGGGTCATTAAAGCAGGCTATTAAATCTGTCATTAAATATGTCGGTTTCTATTGTCTTTTGGTTTTCCTACTCCTCCATATATATAAAGGGACGTGTAGACATTTCTTGTATGAATAAATGAAAAAGAGAAAGTTTAAACAAAGAGAAATTGTAGCCAAAACACTCCTCGTAGGTGCAGCAGCTCTACAGAAGGTTTCCTCTATCCTACAGAAGGTCGTCGGCAGTACAGAACCTACGTTCTGCTAGCACCTTCTCCCTTCCTATCCAATCCTACACACATAACCCCCCAACAGATGATTCGAGTAGATAATAAGTTTACATTTTTTTTTTCATGATGAATTTCAAATAGGATGCAATTTGGAAGGAGAAATCACGTCATGCCAAAGCTTACCCAGCGTAAAATAAATTAAATTATGTGCACAACGTGATATCGTCTTGTGCTCGCATGGGTCTCATCCCCATTTGGACCATCTAACTAGAAAAAAAATGCAAATGTTATATAATGTATGACTTTATTATAAGTACCATGTCGAAACAAATGATAATTCTCCGCACTAAAACATTAACTTAAGAAGTTTCAAAGATGGAAATAAATAATATAATAACATAATATTAAATAATTTTAATTTTGAATGAATTAGCTTTTTAAAATTATCTCCATAACTAACTTATAATTATTATTTTTAAATATATGAAAATTTTTAAAAAGTGAAATTGTAATAAAAATTAGGCTGATTATATTGAAAAAGTTGGAAACTCAAGTCAAGAAGGTAATGTTTTTAAATTAGCATATATGAAGGTAGAATATATTTCTTTCTTTTTTTGTTTTTTTTTAGGATTTCGAAATTATATTGTTGTCCTCATTTAAAAAAAATCTTTCTCTAGAAAATAATTTTATTAAAAAATTCATCAAAATATGTATTTGCAAATATAGGCCGGCTCTTTTCATCTAATTTCGTTTTTTCAATAGCATTTATTAATTTTCTTTCCTAAAAAATATCATATATTAATATGAATTATTTTGTTACAATGAGAGCTTTAAAATTAATCACAATTTATCTATTACAATTTTTGTAGTAACTTATAACGTAATTTCCTTAGTCAAATAATTTCTTTTTTTTTACAAGATAATATAATTTTATAAGTTATTAGCACGACTCTATTCTGCAAGTTGATTTTGAAATAACATAAAAAAACATTTCATGGATGGAAATATCATATGGATAGATTTACAATCAAAAAATGATAAGTACCAAATAAATGGATCGAAAAATAAATCCAATAAATTAAGACATCAAACAAAGTAATATGTTAGTGAAGGCCACTGAATTTCTATGTAAAGAAAGTTAGATATTTATTTCCTTTTTCTAAGCCCTCAACAATTATCATAAATGTCAGAACCTTGTTAATAATAGAATATTTGAAACGAGAATGTCAAAAAAATGGTAATTATTTTTAGCGTATATTAAATTACAACCTTTTGAAATTACAGATTACACCATTGCCTTTTCCAATATATGATATAAATCAATGTAAGGAGCCCGCCATGGGTTTGACAAAGGCGTATGCCGTGTTTGTTCTATTTTTCATCGCGTCCTTTCTACCAAGACATGAACTCCGCCCACTCGAGTAGTTCAAGCAATGCCCGACGATTTGAAAGAACCACCAATATTTCTAAAATGGAAGTGACGAGGGTTTTTGCTCACTGCAGACGACGTCCGGGAAGTTGATAGACTGCGTCAGCATATACAAACAGCCGGCTCTAGATAATCCTCTGTTGAAGGGTCACAAAATTCAGGTTTTTATTATATTTTTTCATTCGTTTGTTTCCTTCGCATTTTTGTAAAAACTAACATGGATAACTTCATGATGCAGATGGGAGATTCGTCCTCGGTGGCAGCGGAAAGCAGCGGGTCGGGTATCTTCTCTTTCGGACAAGGATGCCCCAATGGGACGATACCGATTATAAGGACAAATAAACGAGATTTAATCAGTGAGAAATTACTTCGGCGCTTTTCTTCTGCCTTCTCTCAACCTTTTACCAGTGTTACCAGTGTAAGTTTAGATCGTATTGCAAAGTATAAGAGTTGTCTGAATTTGTTGGGAGTGCTTCTCAATTTTCAGTCAGTGATATAATGTTTACATGAAAATTACTTCTTTTCTTAGAACGAAAAGAATGTTTTTTTTAAATCATGTCACATTATTTCACAAAACATCATTCAGCGAGCGGGAATATCAATCTTTCGAGATCGCTTCTACGGTGCCAAAGCAGTGATGAACATTTGGTCTCCGGAGTGTAAGGGTGACCAATTCAGTGCATCCGTGATTCGGTTAGCTACTGGCCCTGAAACAGGCGATACAAATGGTATTTACGTTGGATGGGCGGTATGTTTGCTTCCTTACATAATAATTTTCGTAACCTAGATTATTCAATGACATTGATCGAGGACGGCCAATCGACAGGTTTCTCCGGCAGTTTACGGAGATGATAATGCACATCTTTTTACTTTTTGGAAGGTAACTTTTAGCATGTAGATCTTATGTTATAACTTTTCATTCACATGCTTATAAATGGGTCATTTTTTGACTTCTATCAAGGGGGGTGATGGATCCACGGGATGCTATGATATGCGTTGCCCCGGTTTCGTTCAGACCGATAAGGGAATAGTTCTCGGAGATGTTTTTAACAAGACTTCGGATTACGGGGGAATTCAGCAAGTAGCTGATGTTCACATTACCCAGGTAAAGTCAGAGTAGTGTAACAATTTTCTTGCTTTACATAGAAAACCCAGATCGTACGTTACATTAGATCCGATTATGAACAATTTGCAGGATCCGGTTACTAAGAATTGGATATTGAGTTTTGGAAAGGAAGAAAGGCAAGCTGGATACTGGCCAAAAGAACTGTTTCCTCTTATGGCGGGAGATAAGGGCGCGACACGTCTGTCATTTGGAGGAATCACGATGCGTGGGATAGAGCAAGAAGAGAGTCCTCCTATGGGAAGCGGGTACAAGCCGGACAAAGACGCGAGGCACTCTGCCATCATGATCCAGATATTGTTCTTAGGAAATTATTCGGAATTCCGTGTGCCCTTCGACTACGAAACAGACAACATCTTGGACAATTCAAAATGCTATGGCTTGAACAACTATGGACAGACTGATGACTATGGATATTTGATCGCCTTCGGTGGACCCGGAGGACCTAATTGTTGAAAAATTACAAAAAAAAATTAATAAGTAATATTTGAGAGCAAATTTGGAGGAGGAGATTATTTCAACTATAGTTTTCCATCTATTTTTTGCAAGGGTGACACAAATCTCTTATGAAAAACCCACTGATTAGTCAGAATCATTCATCTAAATTATATTATTTGTCCTCTCCGAAAGGAGGGAACCTAAATATTGTGCTCCAACAACAACATCTATAGATCTCCGCATAGATAATATACGAATCACAAATGACTTTATCTGCTCTGATATTCGCCTACTTACTGCCTGATCAATTTGCCAACTGACCACAGTGACTAAGATGAATACATTGAATTAAGGCTAAGTGCTAACGTGGATAATTGTAGTCCAATGTGGCTTGCTCCACTAGAGATCTTTGATGAAATTTTTAATAAAATTATTTTTTAGAGAAAGATTTTTTAAACTAAGGACAAGAATATAATTTCGAAATCCATGTAACCAGTTAACTATTTAAAAAAACAGAAAATGAAAGAAATATATTCTACCTTCATATGCTAATTTATAAACATTACCTTCTTGACTCGAGAAAGTTTCCAACTTTCGCAATATAATCAGCCTAATTGTTATTACAATTTCACTTTTTTAAAATTTTCATAGATATAATTATTATAAGTTAGATATGGAGATAATATTAAAAAGTTAATTCTTTCAAAATTAAAACTATTTAGTATTATCTTATTATATTATTTATTTCATCTTTGAAACTTCTTAAGTTATTGTTTTAGTGCGTTTTACAAAAATTATCAAATGTTTCGACACGGTACTTATAATAAAGTCATACATTATATAAAATTTGCATTTTTTCTGAATAGATGGTCCACAATTGGTAAGATGGGGATGAGACGCATGGGATCATAAGATGATATGACGTTGTGCAAATAATTTAATTTATTTTACTCTGGATTGGCTTTGGCATTTTATGGACGTGATTTCTCTTTCCAAATTGCATCCTATTTGAATTCATCATAAAAAAAATTGTAAACTTATTATCTACTGGAATCATCGTCGCGGGTATAAAGAAACATCAACAAGTTAACCTTGTACATGACTCCAATGCTTAACTTGAGAGTTAAGTGACTCTCCTTGCATAAGGCATACTTCTAAAACACAGTCAACAAATGTGACGGTTATTCTTGCTCCAGAATTTTGACACTAGAGATGTACTTGCAAAGTTTCTATACGCAATCCGATTCGATTAACCTTTTGGATTTGACACGTTTTGTTTTTAACTCTCTTTACTACTTGACAGTTAATTATAATGTGTTTTGGTTTTGATTTCAAGTCATATAAGAGAGCTGATACAATTCGCGTCCACTCTCTCAAATCAAAATATAATGATGTCATCAAAGATCTCTAGTGGAGCAAGCCACATTGGACTACATTTATCCACGTTAGCACTTAGGCTTACACCGTCAACTATGAAATGCTAGTGGCAGAATCTTAGGGGAAAGAAGGTTTACAAAACGGAAAGTTAAACCAACGTTAGGGATATAAACGTATACTTTGTCGTAATTAAGGGACGAGGCCTAGTCAATCAGGTCATGAAGTTCTGTTGTTTATAATATATTTTCTTTCATTTAAAGTAGAAACTCCCTTATATGATCAGAGCAGATGAAGTCATTTGTGATTCGTATATTATCTATGCGGAGATCTATAGATGCTGTTGTTGGAGCACAATATTTAGTTTCCCTCCTTTCGGAGACAACATTGTGGTTCTTGTAATGGTTTTTTTTTATCTAATATCAATAGTTGACAAATAATATACTTTAGATGAATGATTCTGACAAATCAATGGGTACGTTTTTCATAAGAGATTTGTGTCACTCTTGCACAAAATAGATGGAAAACTATAGTTGAAATAATCTCCTCCTCCAAATTTGGTCCCAAATATTACTTATTATTATTTTTTTTTGTAATTTTTCAACAATTAGGTCCTCCGGGTCCACCGAAGGCGATCAAATATCCATAGTCATCAGTCTGTCCATAGTTGTTCAAGCCATAGCATTTTGAATTGTCCAAGATGTTGTCTGTTTCGTAGTCAAAGGGCGCGCGGAATTCCGAATAATTTCCTGAGAACAATATCTGGATCATGATGGCAGAGTGCCTCGCGTCTTTGTCCGGCTTGTACCCGCTTCCCATAGGAGGACTCTCTTCTTGCTCTATCCCACGCATCGTGATTCCTCCAAATGACAGACGTGTCGCGCCCTTATCTCCCGCCATAAGAGGAAACAGTTCTTTTGGCCAGTATCCAGCTTGCCTTTCTTCCTTTCCAAAACTCAATATCCAATTCTTAGTAACCGGATCCTGCAAATTGTTCATAATCGGATCTAATGTAACGTACGATCTGGGTTTTCTATGGAAAGCAAGAAAATTGTTACACTACTCTGACTTTACCTGGTTAATGTGAACATCAGTTACCTGCTGAATTCCCCCGTAATCCGAAGTCTTATTAAAAACATCTCCGAGAACTATTCCCTTATCGGTCTGAACGAAACCGGGGCAACGCATATCATAGCATCCCGTGGATCCATCACCCCCCTTGATAGAAGTCAAAAAATGACCCATTTATAAGCATGTGAATGAAAAGTTATAACATAAGATCTACATGCTAAAAGTTACCTTCCAAAAAGTAAAAAGATGTGCATTATCATCTCCGTAAACCGCCGGAGAAACCTGTCGATTGGCCGTCATAACCTCGATCAATGTCATTGAATAATCTAGGTTACGTAAATTATTATCTAAGGAAGCAAACATACCGCCCATCCAACGTAAATACCATTTGTATCGCCTGTTTCAGGGCCAGTAGCTAACCGAATCACGGATGCACTGAATTGGTCACCCTTACACTCCGGAGACCAAATGTTCATCACTGCTTTGGCACCGTAGAAGCGATCTCGAAAGATTGATATTCCCGCTCGCTGAATGATGTTTTGTGAAATAATGTGACAAGATTTAAAAAAAAAAACATTCTTTTCGTTCTAAGAAAAGAAGTAATTTTCATGTAAACATTATATCACTGACTGAAAATTGAGAAGCATATAGATCTCCCAACAAATTCAGACAACTCTTATACTTTGCAATACGATCTAAACTTACACTGGTAACACTGGTAAAAGGTTGAGAGAAGGCAGAAGAAAAGCGCCGAAGTAATTTCTCACTGATTAAATCTCGTTTATTTGTCCTTATAATCGGTATCGTCCCATTGGGGCATCCTTGTCCGAAAGAGAAGATACCCGACCCGCTGCTTTCCGCTGCCACCGAGGACGAATCTCCCATCTGCATCATGAAGTTATCCATGTTAGTTTTTACAAAAATGCGAAGGAAACAAACGAATGAAAAAATATTATAAAAACCTGAATTTTGTGACCCTTCAACAGAGGATTATCTAGAGCCGGCTGTTTGTATATGCCGACGCAGTCTATCAACTTCCCGGACGTTGTCTGCAGTGAGCAAAAACCCTCGTCACTTCCATGATAGAAATATGGGTGGTTCTTTCAAAGCCGTCGGGCGTTGCTCGAACACCTCGAGTGGGCGGAGTTCGTGTCTTGGTAGAAAGGATGCGACGAAAAATAGAACAAACACGGCATACGCCTTTGTCAGACCCATGGCTGGCTCCTGCTTACATTGCAGGACAGCAAGAGGTGTATATTTATATCATATATTGGACAAGGCAATGGTGTAATCTGTAATTTCAAAAGGTTGTAATTTAATATACGCTAAAGATAATTACCATTTTTTTGACATTCTCGTTTCAAATATTCTATTATTAACAAGGTCCTGAAATTTATGATAATTGTTGAAGGCTTAGAAAAAGGAAATAAATTGCATTCAGTACGCTAACTTTCTCTACATAGAAATTCAGTGGCCTAAACTAACATTTTACTTTGTTTTATGTCTTGATTCATTGAATTTATTTTTCGATCCATTTATTTGGTACTTATCATTTTTCGATTGTAATTCTATCCATATGCTATTTCCATCCATGAAATGTTTTTTTATGTTATTTCAAAATCACTTGCAGAATAGAGTCGTGCTAATAACTTATAAAATTATATTATCTTGTAAAAAAAAAAGAAATTATTTGACTAAGGAAATTACGTTATAAGTTACTACAAAAATTGTAATAGGTAAATTGTGATTAATTTTAAAGCTCTCATTGCAACAAAATAATTAATATTAATATATGATATTTTTTAGGAAAGAAAATTAATAAATGCTATTGAAAAAATGAAATTAGATGAAAAGAGCCGGCCTATATTTGCAAATACATATTTTGATGAAATTTTTAATAAAATTATCTTTTAGAGAAAGATTTTTTAAAATGAGGACAACAATATAATTTCGAAATCCGTGTAATGAGTTAACTATTAAAAAAAACAAAAAAAGAAATAAATATATTCTACCTTCATATATGCTAAAAAAATTACCTTCTTGACTTGAGAAAGTTTCCAACTTTTTCAATATAATCAGCCTAATTTCACTTTTTAAAAATTTTCATATATTTAAAAATAATAATTATAAGTTACATATGGACATAATTTTAAAAAGCTAATTATTTCAAAATTAAAGTTTTTTAGTATTATATTGTTATATTATTTATTTCCATCTTTGAAACTTCTTAAATTAATGTTTTAGAGCATTTTACGAAAATTATCAAATGTTTCGACATGGTACTTATAATAAAGTCATACATTATATAAAATTTGTCCACGATTGGTAAGACGGGGGATGAGACGCATACGATCACAAGACGATATCACGTTGTGCAAATAATTTAATTTATTTTACTCTGGACAGGCTTTGGCATTTTATGGACGTGATTTCTCTTTCGAAATTGCATCCTATTTGAAATTCATCATGAAAAAAAAATGTAAACTTATTATCTACTCGAATCATCGTTGCCGGTATAAAAAAACATCAACAAGTTAACCTTGTACATGACTCCAATGCTTAACTTGAGAGTTAAGTGACTCTCCTTGCATAAGGCATACTTCTAAAACACAGTCAACAAATGTGACGGTTATTCTTGCTCCAGAATTTTGACACTAAAGATGCACTTGCAAAGTTTCTATACGTAATCCTCGACTGACATTTTGAATTTGAGACATTTTCTCTTTAACTCTCTTTGCTACTTAATATTTAATTATAATGTGTTTTGTTTTGGCTACTTAACATGCTGTACTTTTTGATAATGTAGCATTATGGGGGTGAGATGTATTCAATTCAAATTCTTTTGTATATCTAGCCATTAGCCCGGAATATATTAATGGAAGTTGAACTTGTTCTTAGATGCAATTCATGTCATAATCAAATTTAGTATCAAGCGGGTTATTCTATTTTGATTTGCTACATGTTCCTCCGTGGATCACACAAATACTTTATCATTGTAAGGAAGCAAAAGATGAAATGTGACTTTTAATTTTCTATTTATATTTGATATGTTAAATTACATAATATAAACCGAGCATTCAGCTACCAACGTAATTTTTTAGGTCAGTTGATGATGTTTCAACACGGTATTAGCGTGGTTCCGCTTGAAGGTCATGTCAAACTATATAAAATAATACAAACATGTTGCTCGATTGTTGGGTATGGAAAGCAGGTTAAAAAAAATAAGAAAATCGTACGAGAAATAACTGGAGAAAAGGGATACATCCAATTAGAGATGGGAACATCGTTATCCGGACTAGAACAATGGGCATGTCATGATAAGCTTTTGCTTTCATTGAATCGTGATCAGTGGTGAGATGTTGCACTTTTTATCCTTCGTCCAATCATGATGGCATGAAATACGATTAAAGACCTAATTTTGAGCCAACTTTATATTTTTTAAACTACTCTTTTATTACTATTCACTCACTTTGGGCCCTCACCTAGGTTTATGTAAAGTTGTAAAACCATTTGATATTGCTATTGCACCTTATGTTTATATAATTTAGGCAAAATAAACTCAATTTTTGTTGTTTGCTCAATTTCAGGGAGATTAATGCGTATGACTTGCAAAGTACGCGGACATCAAAGTCATAACAGCAGGACTACAAAAGCATAAGCAATCTTGCAGAAAGAAAGAACAATTCCTACCTATAAACGATACAATAATTTGTTGTGCCTCTAGAATAATGGACAAAATAAATTACCTTGAGGGGAAGGGGAAAGACAACAAGAGGAAGGGGGCATATGTTTTGTTTGTGTCGTTGCTTTGGTGGTTCCTGGAAGCTTAGCTTCTTCTATAACATATGCTCGTTTTGTTGGCCTTTAAGTCAATGGTGTTGGTTGTTAAGATATTACCAAAAAAAAATAAGGAAGTCTATAACCAACCACTCAAAAAAAAAAACTATAGTACATATTCTTGTTATTAACAACACAAAGATTCATCACGTACAGCGACAAATCCAAAAACATAAACAATAATGTCATCACTAGCTTACAACCGAAAGAATCGACGACTTAGGTTCCTCTTATCCCATATGTGACATTGCAACAAATTTACTTTTTCATTTTCCCAGGTGCTCTCAATGACAATTAGGGCTGCTTTGATTCGATTTGGAGAAGAACAATCCCAACAATCCCCTTCCTATTAATCCTTGTTAACGGGGTTTTTAATTCTACATAAGATCTCTAGCAGAGCAAACCACATAGGACAACATTTACTCCACGTTAGCACTTTGCCTTACGCCGTTCACTATGAAATGGGAGATATAAATGTATTATTAGAGACAGAATCTTAAGGGAAAAAATTTTACAAAGCGGAAAGTTTACCCAAAGTAAGGGATGTACTTTACCTGTGATTAAGGGACGAGGTGTAGTCCATCAACTCATAGAATCTGTACTTGTGGCCTAGTCGTTGGGAGTTTCCTTATATCAAATTTTCGAAATGATCTGATCTTACTCACTGTAGTCGTATGAGAACGATCAGAGCAGATGAAGTCATTTGTGATTCGTAGATTATCTATGCGGAGAGCTATAGATGCTGTTGTTGGAGCACAATAATTAGGTTCCCTCCTTTCGGAAACAACATTGTGGTTCTTGTAATGGTTTTTTTAATCTCATATCAATAGTTGACAAATAATATACTTTAGATGAATGATTCTGACAAATCAATGGGTATGTTTTTCATAAGATATTTGCATCACTCTTGCAAAAAATAGATGGAAAAATATAGTTGAAATAATCTCCTCCTCCAAATTTGGTCCCAAATATTACTTATTATTTTTTCTTGTAATTTTTCAACAATTAGGTCCTCCGGGTCCACCGAATCAAATATCCATAGTCATCAGTCTGTCCATAGTTGTTCAAGCCATAGCATTTTTAATTGTCCAAGACGTTTATGATGATTGTTGAGGACTTAAAAAAAGGATATAAATTGCATTCAATGCACTAACTTCCTTTACATAGAAATTCAGGGGCCTACATTAACCTTTTACTTTGTTTTCTCTCTTGATTGATTAGGTTTATTTTTCGAAACTATCTTGCCATTTATGTGGTACTCATCATTTTTCGATTGTAATTCTATCCGTATCCTATTTCCATTCATGAAATGTTTTTATGTTATTTCACTCTAATATTGCTATTACTATGACCTTTTATTTTAACATTTAGGAACTCAAAATTGTCTTAGCCATAGCCAATGTCTCCTTGTAAACTAGTTTTATTTATCAAATTAATGTTTTATTAGTAAATGATAATGATTTCTCTTTTTTCAACTCTTACAAAATGTTACAACAAAATCTCATTCTCCATAATCATAACTCCGAATCAACTGACTACCCGGATATGATCTCACCTAGACACAAGGTTTCAACTCCCTTGCTCCGCGAGATTAGATGACAGAGTGTCTTAGATATTATCAACTATTCACATACAATACAAAATGTCTTGTCACATATATACACACTAACAGATATATCTACAAACATATCCGCAATGTGAAGTTTCTTCAAATTCCATGCTTTCCCCGATTACTCCTTCCAAACTATGTGTTGCGATGCTTTGTAGAGTTTCATTAATTATTTATGCATCAAACTCGAATAATTTATTATGTCTGAGCCACCCAAAAAAGGAAAAGAAAAATGAGTAAATCATTTATTAATAAACCTTCAAATACAAAAATAAAATATAAGCAAGCGATCAAGGCTAACGAATTGAGAAGGGAGGGAGTTGCTGGAAGTTTCTTGTTTATAATTCCCTTTTTGAACCGCGACATTAACCCTTTCCAAGTACATTGACGTTGAACTCCATGATTGATCACGAGAACGGGATGGGGTGATTCAAGTTCCCGCTGGTGGAAAAATGGCGCAAGCATCTGACACCAACGGCGGTTAATCGATAACGAAATAAGAAGTAAAAGTCAAATGAGGTGTTGATAAGTAAAAGTAAAATGAGGTCCATCAAATGGTTGTCCGGTACTGTTGGTGGATGATTATTCAAAGGCATAGTAAATGACTATTTATACTAATACAAACACTTAGTGATAGGAATACCATACGCCTCACAATTGTCGTCCATTACGACTCCTAATGTTAAGTTAATTATAAAACTCTTCATCTGCTTCGAGAGTTTTCTATCAAGGTGGTCGCTGTCATGCTATGTAGCCAAGGGCGTGTCTCTTCAACCCATCCTCTATCCATTTTGCCTCTTGATCAGGTTGTGTCCTCGAAGAGCCACTGCCCTTGATCACCTCATACCCTCGACTCCTCAAACGGACATTCGCCATCCTTTTTGTCGAAACCACATATCGTTGAAGGCTTCTTGTGTCAACACCCTCCTGATTTACTAATTTTACTGCCAAGTAATCTTACCTGTACGAGCATAATTTTACTTTGTCTATTATCGAACTGGTCAAGCACCTTGATTCCCATCAAAGGACATGGACGACTTTACTCAAGCGGCGGCCCGATGGTTTCATCTTATTCCTTTATACACAACGTGAAAAGTTTGTGTATAAAGCACTCCTTTATACACAACTTGAGATTTATATTATAAATTGGAAAGCAATTGGGTAAGCAATTGGGAAAGCAATTGAACAAGGTCGAGACATTTATGATGTTTGTTTCGGGTCAATTAATAAAGAGATATGGTGAAAAAAATTAACCATTGAAAAGACAAAATAAAGATATTTCCATTTAGTACCCTGATGCCACTGGCGTTGCTCAAACATCATTACATGCTTTTTTTTTAATTGGATTTATATTATAAAATACTCAAAATCATTACTAAGCCTATCTTAGCCGATGGAGAAGGGAGCTGGTGCGGCCAAGGGGTGGTCTTGGTCGCCATCGGTCTCCGGATAGGATGCTTCGGAGATGACTTCCTAGACATCGACATGAGGGGCTGCCTCGGCACCCATCTCGCCGCCTCCCATGAGCTTGAATTTGTACCACAGAGCAAATACTGCAAATCCAAAAAGAAGGACTGTGCCGACGGTGATCCCAGCGATCGCAGCGGTCGGGAAAGGTGGATGAGCAAGGAGATCGCTGGGGAGGCTCATGGGAGACTCGGCTGCCGGCATCGCTGGCCGCAAGGAGAGTGACAGGGGAGAAAAATCAGCGGAGGGTAGGGGTTAGAGAACAAGAAAGGATATGAAAGTTTTCTTACCACGTCCAATGGAAGGGAGTTGGTCCTCTATCCCAGATTATCTCCTGGTTGAGAGGGTTGGGACAATTGAATAAATTGACCTTGGCATCAACGTGGGGTGAATGATGACAAAATTAATTACCAACACGTGTACCCTCACACACGTTGTCCCACCACTGAAAATAAATGAAAGTATCACTGAAAATAAATAAGGAGATAGTTTAAGTCGGGTGGTCTCAATTAGGGCATAACTGACTGTCACAATATTTGCTCTTGTCTTCCAAATTAAACAGACAAATTAAATAGCATGAACTACAAAAGTTAACGTAGTTTCACCCCAAATCTGACTCTAAACATTTAATTTTGAAGCATAGCCAGAGACCATTTGCAAAGGAGACTAAAAGGGACTAAAACTTGATGATGATTAAATTTATTCGTTAACGTACATTATCGAAGCAGAGGCTAACCACGTTCCTGAAAGCTAGATGTAAATAAACAACCGATATAGTCGAACTGAACAGTTTATGGCATCGGTGGCAAATGTTTTTTCGATGTACGTTCGTAATTATCAATAATTGCTTCAACGTTCTTCGGCGGAGATTATGTTTATCATTTTTAACATCTACGGGACACAGGCGGAAAGGAAATGCTCGTTGCCTTTTTTAAAATAAACTTACGAATGGATCCCCTTAGTACTCGTCGATGCCAGTTAACTCGTGACACAGATGTTATATCTTTGTCCTTACAAATATCAAAACGGCTGGCTAGCAGATGGAATATTTACTAGCTTTGCCATGGGTTGGGCTATAGTGGACAATCACAAGCTGGTGGTACATACAATTGCATCGGCCAGCTTATTCTGGTTGGGATCAAGACGTGCAATATGGCGCTGGTCCAGCTCGAACAAGGTAAGAAATAAAGATGTCGCGTGTCCTCTTATTTAAGTAATATTACGAGAAAAACATGCCTCATTGTCTTGATGTAAAGGTCAATAAATTGATATGAACAAAAGCATTATGAAAGAAGTATTGTTATAAGTAGTTTGAAATATAACTTGCTTCGCATAGAGTTATAAGAAGTGTGGATATAACTCAATCAGTTCGATTAGACAAAATTTGGCCTAAATGGGGCATTTTTTATCATTGTTTATGCACGAGAACTGCTCACCGCAGGAGATGATTTATCTTTGTTATATAATGTCATGTCTTTCTTTGTGTCGAGTGGATTCGATCAAGTCAATATAGGCAATTTTGTAGCCTTGACGAATCAAACTGGTCTCCTCGTACACAGTCAAACTCGAAGGTTTCCACCCCGCATCAGAAATCCGGTCTTCGTAACTCTCACCCTGTGGATGTGGTTGGGCTAAGAGTAACAAGTCCGATTTTACTTGAGATCATCTTATCTCAGTTTTTCATTAAATTATTTCAATTTTCGTGCCGTGATTTTCGCAGAATAACCATGTATGTGATTATGGTCAACGTCAAAGTTTAATTAAGCTTTAACAAAATCTTTCTTCGCAGCTTATCCTTCTCATTTATGTCGACGGTATAATTTCTATAAAAAATAAATAAATACTTAGTGCGGACAGAAAACATGAAACCACCAAATCATTCATGAGAAAAAGTGTGATGGCTTCGGGAGTTCATTCATGTCAAACATAAGATTTTTACAATAAAGAAACAAGATTAACGGAGTTAATTTATAGGCAATAAAATATGTTAAAAATGAAAAAAAATGAAATGCATAGAATAAATGCATTTAACAGAACCTCATTGAATAACTCTCAAAATCAAATTACAAAATAGAGTCATGCTAATAAAGAAATTATATGATTTATGAAATTAAGTTATAAGTTGCGATTAAATTTTAATAGATAAACAGTAATTATTTTTAAAGCTTTCATAATTAGCAATAAAATATGACATTTTTTACATTCACGTACGGTATTTGCATGGGAATTTTAGGAATGAAAATTAGCAAATGGTATTGAGAAAAACTTGTTAAATTATTTCCATCCCGTGAAAATTTTACATCATTTCTCCTTCCAAATTGCATCCCTATTTAAAATTCATCCTGAAAAACAATTATAACTTTTTATCTACTCAAACCGGTGTAAAATACATCCCTCCAACGCTTAACTTGAGAGTTAAGTGACTCTCCTTGCACACGGAATACTACTGAAACACAATGTGACGGTTATTCTTGCTCCAGAATTTTGACACTAGAGATGCACTTGCAAAGTTTCTATGCGTAATCCTCGACTGGTATTTTGAATTTGAGACATTTTCTTTTAACTCTCTTTTCTACTTAATATTTAATTATAATGTCTTTTTGTTTTGGCTACTTAACATACTGATGTACTTTATGATAATGTAGCATTATGGTGGTGACATGTATTCAATTCAACTTTTTTGTATATCCAGCCATTATCCAGGAAAATATTAATGGAAGTTGAACTTGTTCTTAGATGCAATTCATCTCAGAATCTAATCTAGTATCAAGTGCGTTACTCTATTTTGATATGCTACATGTTCCTCCGTGGATAACACACATACTTTAGCATTGTAAGGGAGAAAAGAAGGCTAAATCACGTTGCCACGATTGTTGGGTATGAAGAGCAAGTTCAAGAAACTAAGGAATTCGTACGAGAAAGAATTGAAGAAAAGGGATACATCCAATTAGAGATGGGAACATCGTTATTCGGAATAAAACAATGGGCAAGTCATGATAAGCTTTTGCTTTCATTGAATCGTGATCAGTGGTGAGATGTTGCACTTTTTATCCTTCGTCCAATCATGATGGTTTGAGACTGTCACAATATTGGCTTATGTCCTCAGTTAAATAGCAATGAATATAAAAATTATCATTAGCTGATTCTAAACATTTTATTTTGAAGGGAGACCAGAGATTATTAAAAATTGAATTCCTTGTGGAACTCAAGTCTAGATATGAACTCGAAATGAGTATGCGCCCCGAAAGTGGGTTGGTTGGAAACCACCTGGCTTCCTAGAGCCATGGTCTCCTCATTTGGGTCTACAGCCACATTCTGATCATCTCCGTCTAACGGAGGCGGAGGGTCGCGATTAGCCCAACTCTTGGTATTTTTCGCCATCTGCAAGTACAGAAATTTTTCTCGTCTCCTACTGTGGTCGGAAAAAACGTGTTCGCGTCGAAAACGGATCACGTCGGATATATTTGGCAATTGGACTCACATGGATTTAAATGTGGTCGCCAGAAAGATGAATTTCAATGAAAAATAAATGACCGTTACAGATTCAAAATTTCACAAGAGAAAACAAATGCTTACAGCCATCAAAGTAAAGTAAAAGCGGTAGGGTGAATGGTGGTGACGTTGTAGACTTGCCGCCGGAGTCGTACACTTGCTGCTTGCGCTGTAGACTTGCTACAGTGTGCCGTAGACTCGCTGACTCGGAAGGTGGAAACTGATCGCTGGAGCGTGATGGACGGAGAGTAGTCGAAGGTAGTGTCGGATGTGGACGCCGAGGCTACGGTTGATTACCCTGGTAGTAGTGGAACGACGGCAGGAATGGTTGCCGGGGCTACGGTTGCTCGACCCGACGGTGGAGGTGCAAGTGGAGGTTGTTTGCCAAGACTACGGCTGCTTGTCCCAACGGTGGAAGTACAGGCGGAGGTTGTTTGCCGGAACTACGGTTGCTCGTCCCGACGGTGGAAGTGATGGCGGAGGCTGTTTGTCAAGACTAAGGTTGCTCGTCCCGACGGTGGAAGTGATGACCAAAGAACTCGTACGAGTTCACCCAGGCCGAGGTATCTACTAAATTCTAAGGGTGACGAGCAATGCAAAGCTGCTATTTGGCTGATTGATCGTGTCTTTCTCAAAGAGAATCTGCTTTCTTTTATACTGAATCTGGCAATGCTGGAGGGTTGAACACGTTTGACACGTCCTCATATGACTTCCCCAAATCATGGCTTAATCCCAACTTCTTCCAGGGATCTCGGAGTCTGTTTGAGAAATATCCTATTATTTTCTCCGAATCATGTACTGTAAGATTGTGTGCAGAAACGTGTGTCGACACGGGCTGTAGACTTATCGCAAGCCCGCAACTTGACATGGGCCATAGCCTTAGTGCAGGCGCCTTGCTATGGGTTGTAGACTTAACACAGGCCCAAAATATTCTGATGTGTCAACAGGTATATGTTTAATTAACCATTTTTCTTATTTATTCATATATTAAGGATAAATATTAATCGTTATTTTATAATAAATAAATAAATTATGGAATTGGATATCTGTATATAAATGATTGCTTCTTCATTTAATTTCAATAGTTAAATTTTTATAATTAGCTGAATAATTAATTAAGTAATATTTACAGAAACTGAGCATCAAAGGACAAGTGAGAGGCTTAAAAATCTTATCAGAATCGGACAAACCGGTGGTATTTCCAGATAGATGAAGACAGCATGATCTAAAATGTATGGCCAAGAGATCCTAAGAGGATCAACCTCTTAAGGAAATTCCAAAATCATCAGCATCATAGGTCAAGTGAGGTTTCGCGTTGAGCAAACTTCTAAGTTCACGGGCTTATCCTCCTTACAAAACCTTCTACTTACGAGATCCAGTGACAACAACAGCAACGAAAGACCTGGAAAGCATTACTGAATTTCGAGGGATATCAGCAGCATGACAGATCTGAGAGCATAACTTATCATCATTGGGAAAAAGAAAATACAAAAAGCTGGATAAAGGTTCTCCCTTACCTGCATATCTGATGCTTAATAACTGCGCGAAGAGTTTCATTAATTATTTGTGCATCAAACTAGATGAATTTATTAAGTCTGAGTGACCCAATACAGAAAAAACAAAATGAATGAATTATTTAATACTAAGCTTTCAAATACAGAAAAAAATTATTGTGATATTTGTGTGTCACAAAATGAGAAAATATATGCGAGCGAGGCTAACCAATTGAAAAGAGAGGGAGTTGCCAGAGGTCTCTTGTGCATAATATAGTTTCTTTCATTTCAATAGAAACTCCCCCCTATATCTAATTTTCGAAATGACGTATTCATCTTATTTGATACTTGGTTTATTGTATATGGAGTAGATTCAATTCCACGACATATTTACTTTCGTTATACTTATTCCACTCTTCGAGAATTTATTTGATTTAAGTTTTTGGGTACCCCTCTTATTTATGATTGTACGCGCGCTTTCCAGTCTAGCACGCACGTGGCGGTTCGAACGACTCAAGGATCCGGGTCCGCTCTCCAAGACCCAACCGGTCGACGTCACGACTCGGGCGCCGGACGCTGCGGAAGGGAATTGGGTGATCCCTCTCTGGGTTCCTAACCGGGCCTACTCGGGCCCTCGCCGACCGTCCCTGTTTTCCTACGAGGCGACGGGCGAAAGGCGGAGCATGATCCGAAAAAGGAACTTTCGAGAGAAATCGGGAGCGGCTCGTGTCGTCCGTTCCTCATCCAAAATGGCTCCGTAAAAAGGTTGTTGTTTAACCTAGGTAAATTATATGGAGTCGCCACCGACTTAGTTTTGAAAGCTGGTTTAAGTCGGAAAACCAGAGTAGGATTCGGAGATTCCTATTTACTAACTCTTACATTCTAACATGCGAAAAAGGAGGTGGAAAATGATGCAATGTTGGGGAAAATGTCGAAAAATATGCCAATGGCCTCTAAAAACAATCATAAAATTATAGGAACATATTCTTAACCTGATGAAAACATGAAATATCAAATATTGGATTTAAGACATTAAGCCCAACATAGCAGAAAATTTCACGAAATTGGGTCGAAACCGACGCGCGATCTGATTTTTGACCACTTAAAGAAAAATATGTAACTTTTGATTCAAAAATCCAAATGAAGCAAAACCAGTGTTAAAAGATGATTAACTTAAGTGAGATCATGTTTGTAAAAGTTTATAGGAAATAGATTCACAAAAAACAAATGAAATTGGTTTTACCGAAACAAAACTGTTGAACACGTTCATATCACATGTCGAAATTTTTCTAAGTATATTTTAATCAGAAGATGTCAAAATTCAGTAAAACAAAATTATGTTTCTTTCTAGTCATGTAAGAAATAACATATTAAAATTTAAAATTTTTCAACATTTTCAAATTTTAAAACAAAATAGTTTATGTTACATAATACTGAAAACATGGAAGAAATATGGTTAATATTCAAAAAATCATAACTTGAAATATAAAAATGATAATTTCGTGCATAATATATCAAAACAAAGATCATTAAACTTATTTTCTATAAAAATTATTTTTATAATTAAACTATAGATTGAAGAATAAAAACAGATAAGATCAAGCGCATGTGTTTTTTGTAATTCGTTATTCCAGCATAAGGAACCCAAGTATAATTAGTCAAAAGTAAGGAAAAACTCAACCAAATTGGCTAAAATTTAATCACAATCATGTTGACAGGATAAAGAACCGATAGAACCAGATTTGTTTGATTCCGACAATGGACGTGAAACTTATGGCCTGCGGACTGACGCCCTTGCATTCCGGTCGAGGCTACGCTGCTCCGTCGGGGCTCAGTTTCACGATCCCCACATCACATGTGATGAGTTCAACAAATGTAAAAGGTGGTCAGCCATATTCTAAATTAAAAGACGGGCTGAATGAATATATAAAAAAATTCGAAAACTCACCAAGGGGTTGCCTCGCCTCGGGGTGGCCTGAGGAAGAAGAAGGACGTCGGGGAGTCCGTTAGAAGGCTGCCTTGGAGCAACATGCTTGGGTTGTGGCTGTGGTAGGAGGCGGTGTTGTCGGAGAGAAGATTGTCGACTGGTCGGGAGGCTTTGGCTCGTCAGCACTGGAGAGGGGGAGTCCTTGGCTCCGATTTCTGTGTATACCTAGAGGAGTTGGCCTCCGGTTGCATGTGGAGAAATTTGTCTCCGATTCCCCGAAGGGGAGGTGGAATATCCGGTTCCCCACAGGGAGGATGAACGTCTCAGAGGAGGGACCTGATTCTCTGATCGGAGATTCTCAGGATCGGACGTCTTTGGCTCTGAGGGAGGAGATTTTTTTAGAGATCCTCTGAAAGGGGAAGAGTTTTTGGCTCTTAGGAATGAGAAGGATAGGGATCCTTAGGATTGTATGTTTATCTAATTGGAGATTGTCCGAAGAAAAATGTCTAGGTTCAGAGACGATCGTTTCTTTCCCAAATCTCCACTTTTGATTTCCTTTTTTTTTTTAATTGCCCGATTGCCAAATTTATTGATTGCCCCAAATTATTATTTTTTTTTTCAATTTGGGGTATTACAATGATGCATCTTCATATAACATATTTTGAAGGTAGAGAAAAACTTAACAAGAGGAACTTTGTTACTGTTCTCCTTTGGTTAAGTGGGGATTCCTGGCAGGATCAGTAGTAACTTATGGGCATTTACAAATTGACTTATCAAGTCACGGGATTCGTGAGCATGCCCTAAGTTGGCGAATTCATTCATTATTTATTGATTCGGCTACCTCCAAATTGTTCGTCCTTTTTTTTTGTCTTCATATCTTGTATAATTGGAGGCACTTACGTGTGATGGTCTTGCTGGTGTTGTCCAAAGCTTTGTTCCTCTCCCCGGAACATGTTTGGATCAGATGAAGTCATTTGCGATTCGTGTTTTCTTTGCGGAGAACTCTTTATATTTTTGTGGCTTTTATATTATTAAAGATACTGTTGTTCTTCTTGGTGCAAAATATTTGACGGTGGAGTTGCACCATAGTTTAACAAAGACTATCTTATTTGCTACGGTCTCCTGCCGTTGTACAAAAATCGAAAGAATTAAATATTTTCTTATTTATTTATTTATTTATAGATGTCCGTGTGATTTTTAAACAAATATCAATCCTCTAAATCTATTTGTCATGAAAGATTGGTGTCACTCTTACATAAATAGATGGAAAAATATTGCATGAAATAATCTCCTCCTCCAATTGTGGCCCCAAATATTATTTCTTGTTTTTTTTTTCAACAATTAGTTCTTCCAGGTCCACCGAAGGCGATCAAGTATCCATAGTCATCAGTCTTTCTATAGTTGTTCAAGCCATAGCATTTTGAATTGTCCAAGATGTTGTCTGTTTCGTAGTTGAAGGGCGCACGGAATTCCTAATAATTTCCTGAGAACAATATCTGGATCATGATGGCGGAGTGCCTCACGTCTTTGTCTTGCTTGTAACCGCTTCCCATAGGAGGACTCGTGTCTTGCTCTATCCCACGCATCGCGATTCCTCCGAATGACAGACGCGTAGCGCCCGCATCTCCCGCCATCAAAGGAAACAGTTCTTTTGGCCAGTATCCAGGTTGCCTTTCTTCCTTACCGAACCTCAATATCCAATTCTTAGTAACCGGATCCTGCAATTTCTTCGTAATCGGATCTAATGTAACTTTTCTTTGTAAAGAAAGAGCATTACTACACTACTCGTGACTTTACCTGGGTAATGTGAACATCAGCTATCTGCTGAATTCCCCCGTAGTCCGAAGTCTTATTAAAAACATCTCCGAGAACTATTCCCTTATTGGTCTGACCGAAGCCGGGGCAACGGATATCATAGCATCCCGTAGATCCATCACCCCCTTGATAGAAAAATGTAACATTTTCAAGCATGTGAATTAGGTTATAAAATGCAATATGATCTACATGCTAAAAGTTACCTTCCAAAAAGTAAAAAGATGTGCATTATCATCTCCGTAAACCGCCGGAGAAACCTTTCGCAACCTCGATTAATGTAATTGAATAATCTAGGTTACGTACATTATTATGTCAAGAAGGAAATGTACCGCCCATCCAACATAAATACCATCTGTATCGCCTGTTCCAGGGCCACTAGCTAACCGAATAACGGATGCACTGAATTAGTCACCTTTACACTCCGGAGACCAAATGTTTATCACTGCTTTGCCACCAAGCGATCTCGAGCGATTGATATTCCCGTACGCTGAATAATGTTTTGTGAAATAATGAGACAAGATTAAAACCATTCTTTTCGTCCTTAGAAAATATTGTAATTTCAATTTTGATATTTTTGTATTTTTTATGATCAAATAATTTTAATGTTAAAAGTTGCAATGCGATCTAGTTTAATTGAATATTGCTCGCGTGTATTATACGTCAGTGAGAAAACTTACACCAGTGAGACTGGTAAAAGGTTGAGAGAAAAGCGCCGAAGTAATTTATCACTGATTAAATCTTGCTTAGTTGTCCTTAGGATCGGTATCGTCCCATCGGGGCATCCTTGTCCGAAAGAGAAGATACCCGCCGAGCTGCTTTCGGGTGCCACCGGGGACGAACCACCCATCTGCATCATGGAGTTATCCATGTTAGTTTCTACAAAAATGCAAAGAGAAAAACAAAAGAATGAATAAATAATAAAAACCTGAATTTTGTGACCCTTCAACATAGGATTATCTAGAGCCGGCTGCTTGTATATGACGACGCGGACTATCAAGTTCCCGGATGTTGTCTGCAATGAGCAAAACCCTCGTCACTTCCATGTTAAAAAAATAGTGGCGGTTCATTCAAAGCCATCGGGCGTCGCTCGAACACCTCGAGTGGGCGGAGTAAGAAAGGATGCGACGAACAATAGAACAAGCACGCCATATGCCTTTGTCAAACCCATGGCCGGCTCCTGTTTACACCACACTACTCAGCAAGAGGTGTATATTTATATCATATATTGGAAAGGGCAATGGTGTTGTAATCTGTAATTCCTTTATATGTTTTTCTAAGGTTGTAATTTAATATACACATAAAATAATTAATTTTTTGACAATGTCGTTTCAAATATTCTACTAACAAGGTCCAGACATTTATGACGATTGTCTAGGGCTTAAAAAAAGGGATATGGTCAATGAAATGACAAAATAAGTTAGTAAATTACATTCAATACACTAACTTTCTTTACATAGAAATTCAGCATCCTAGAAATCATTCCTACAAATATCCTTCGTACATTAACATTTAAGGAATCACATTTAAAAAATACGAAAATAAATTCAATGTACCGAATTCAAAAGCCAAAGTCTCATTATAAACTAATTTTCTTTTTCATATTAATGTTTTTGGACTGGTAAATTATAATAATTTCTCTCTTTTTTTTAACTCTTACAGAACATTACGACGAAATGTAGTTCTCCATAGCCATAACTCCGAATCGAAGACAACCCGGATAGGATCTCACCTTGACGCACGTCTCCTCACGGTTTCAACTCCGTTGCTCCGCGAGATTAGATGACAGAGTGTCGTAGATATATCTACAAACAGATCCGCGATGCAAAGTTTCAACAAATTCCATGCTTCCCCAATCAGTCCGTCCTAACCGTGTCTTATTATTCATCCGAGAGGTTAACTTGTTAATCGTGCCATTGGGAAAATGAAAATACACAAAACTGGATGAGGGTTGTCCCCCTTACCTGCTGTCTGATGGTTACTAACAGCGGGTAGAGTTTCATCAATTATTTATGCATCAAGCTAGATGAATTTATTATGTCCGAGTGACCCAAAAAGAGAAAAAGAAAAACAAAATGAATGAATTATTTAATAATAAGAAAATATATGCGAGCGAGACTAGCGAATTGAAAAGGGATGGAGTTGCCTGAAGTCTCTTGTTTATAATATAATTTCTTTCAACTATATCTTCTTTTCTGAATAATGTATTCTGCTTAGTTAATTCTTGATTTATTTTGTATGGAGTCGATTTAATTCTACGAGAAATTATTTGATTAATGTTTTTTTGTTGCGTATCCCTCTTTCACATCGAATTTTGAATGTAGACAAAAAATTGATAAGAGGAAATTTGTTGTTGTTCTCCCGTGGTTAAGTGGCAATTCCTATCGGTAGTTATTTATAGGCATTATTACTTTTGTATGCAAATTCCCTTTTCAAACCGTGACATCACCCGTTTCCAAGGAAATTGACGTTGAGCTACATGATCGATCCCGAGAATGGGATGGGGGGATTCGGATTCCTGCCAGAGGAGGAAAGGTGCGAGCGTCTATCATCAACGATGGGAGCAAGAATGTTTAGGAGCAAAGTGACAACACGATAACGAAATTAGAAGTGAAGAGGGAAACTAGCCCATTCATCGACGTTGTTGAGGTTGCTAAGTGAAACTAAGATGAGGTCTACCGAACAGAAGCATGGTCGTCCGGTAATGTCAATGGATGATCGTTTAAAGGTATAGCACACGACTGTTTATGCTAATATAGCCCTTGATCACCACGTAACCTAGACTCCTCAAACAGATGTTCGTGATCCTTTTGTCGAAACATCATATAGTTGCAGGCTTCTTGTGCTAACACCCTCCTGATTTACTAATTTTATTGCCAAGTGGTCTTATCTCTACGAGCATCATGTCTTCTCTCGACATGACTGAGCAACCTGTCTTTTATCGACATGGTCGAGCACCGTGATTCCCGTCGAAGGACGTGGACGTCTTTACTCAAGCGGCCCGATGGTTTCATCTTATTCCTTTATATTCAACTTGAAAAAGTGTAGATTTATATTATATACTGGAAAGCAATTGGGTAATCAATCTCATAAAGAAAATTACCATTTTTTGACATTGCAATTCATAAATTGAAAAAGGTCGAGACATTTATGATATTTGTTTCGGGTCAATTAATAAAGAGATATGGCGAAAAAAATTAACCATTGAAATGACAAAATAAAGAAATTTCCATTTAATACACTGATGCCACTGACTTTCTTTCCATAGAAATCGTTCCTCCTCTTATAGAAATACTCAAACATCATTTCTTGGTTTTTTTAATTGGATTTATATTTTTTAGACTAGCTGTCGTTGTGCTACTTACTATTTTAACATTTAGGAACTCACATTTAAAAATTATAAAATAAACTGTCTTATCATGCTCATAATCATTGATTACATCTCCTCTCAATCCGTCAATTCACTTGCTATCTTAGCCGATGGAGAAGGGCGCGGGTGTGGCCGAGGGGTGGTCTTCGCTGTTATCGGTCGCTGGATAGGACGCTTCGGAGATGACTTCCTAGGGATCAACATGAGGGGCTGCCTCGGCACCCATCTCGCCGCCTCCCACGAGCTTGAACATGTACCACAGAGCAACTGCAACAAAGCCTAGAATTATAAGTGCCAAGATAGAGATCCAAGCTATCTCGGCAGTCGGGAAAGGTGGTGGGACATGGAGATCTCCGGGTAGCTCATGGGAGTCTCGACTTCAGTCATCGCTAGCCGCTTGTGTTCGTCTGGGCACAAGGAGAGTGGCAGGGGAGAAAGATCAGCAGAGGGTAGGAGTCAGAGAACAAGAAAGCATACGAAAGTTTTCTTACCTTGTCCAAAGGAAGGGAGTCGTCTGTTCCAGATTATCTCCTGGTTGAGAGGGATGGGACAATTGAAGGGGACTAAAAGTTGATAATGATTTAATTTATTTGTTAACGTACATTATCGAAGCCGAGGTTACAATGATCCGAACCAACCAGGTTTCACGTCGGTCTTATTGTTTTAACCACGAGGGAATCGAAGGGCAGGGAGCGATGATATTGGAATGATATGACACGTGAGGTACATTGTGCCTGAAAGCTAGATGTAAATAAACAACCTATATAGTTGAACTGAATAGTTTATGGCATCGCTGGCAAATGTTTTCTCGATGTAAGTTCATAATTATCACTTCAATGTTCTTCGGCGGAGATTCTGTTTATCATTTTTAACATCTACAGGGCAATAACAGGTGGAAAGGAAATGCTCGTTGCCATTTTTAAAATAAACTTACGAATGGATTCGCTTAGTACTCATCGATGCCTGTTAACTCGTGAAACAGATTTTATATCTTTGTCCTTAGAAAAATTAAAACGGCTGGCTAGCAGATAGAATATGCACTAGCTTTGTCATGGCTTGGGCTATAGTTGACAATCATAAGCTGGAGTTACATACAATTGCATCGGCCAGCTTATTCTGGTTGGGATCAAGACATTCAATATGGCGTTGGTCCCGCTCGAACAAGGTAAGGAATAAAGATGTCGTGTATCCTAGCCCTTTTCGTGAATCCGCCGAAGCAAATACTTTTATGGGGCAACGAAAACACACAACCTACATGATCTGGAGAGGATGGCCTACCAGATAGATAAAAAGTGAGTGTGTGTTTGTGTGAATGTACAAACTTACTCAAGGGTTCTTTTGGGTCTAGGGTAGAAGTATTTGTATCATGTGAATCCTATTCATTGGATTCGGGCCATTCCCCAACTACCCAAGATTGAGTTTTCTCTTTTGAGTCCCCCCCCCCCCCCCCCCCCCAAAATCTTCTTCTCCTACCAACTCTATTCTTATGTGATCAATGTTTCTTCCCTTTGATTTTGGCCGTCACACAAAAAATTCAATTGCACATGGCATACTTGTTGGGGGGTGGCGGCGACGATGACACCACCACCACCACCCTATCAACAACTTGCCTATCTCTATTTCTCTCATTGGATTCCCTACACTCTTACTGTCCTAGGCCAACAAGGTTATCCATCGCCCATCTAAATTTAAAGGCTTCATAGGGCAATTGTTTGGAGAAAACGCGTGATTCGAGTTATTGAGGGTCGTGTAATGTGATCACATAATTATATGTTTTGATTTGTTATTGGAGTATGACATTCGTTGGTGTAAGGAAAATGCATAGCATTAAATGTCTGATGAGTTATCATTTTGATTTGCTCTTGTCACCAACCATGTGAGGCTTTCTAGATCTGTCCAAGGTTCAGAGGAGATGGAACGTTGGGTGACCGTATCGGCATTCGACGGCTGCCCGAATTGTATTGGGCCTTAAGATCCGATCTTAGGCCCGTACCATAGTCGATGTAATGTACAATTATTTTTGATTGGGCGCCGCATTTCCGTAAAATTTTTAAATTGTTATACTAAAAAATGAAAATTTTCAAATTTCATATTTGACTTCAAAATAAAAAATATATTTTTAATTTAAGGTAAAATTTTAAATAATTTTTAAAATAATAATTAAAGAAGGTCAATCAATAATTTGGGATTGTATTTGTAAGATACTTTCTAAACCTGCTATAAATCCCGAATTAAAATTCTTAATCCAATCATTAACATACTTTTGAATGTAAAAATTTTTAATGATTTCAAATACCAACCATTCACTAAAATTTTGATTTAAAATAATCATAACAACAACAACAATAATAAGTAAATAAATAAAATTTATGCAAAAATATTTATAACTTTCATTTTTCTTTTCAAACCCGTCTTTAAAATTACAGTAAAATAAAGTTGAAAAATCGTTAAAAATTAATTCAAAAATAACATATCTTCCCAACATATTGTCAATTTCAAAATAATATCCGATAAAATTGATATAGAAGAAAGATACTAAAAAAATATTTTTTCCAAAAATATTGTATAGAAATATTTTAGAATTTGTCAAATTTATCCTCGATATCTTTTGGATGATTATACAGTTAATAATCGATGAAGAATAAAACAAAAGTATTTTAAGCGGACAACTTAATCCCAATATTTAACCAAAAAAAAATGCAAATATAATTTTAGATAGTATATGACTTCACTTACATATCATATTGTCAAATAATTCAATAATTTTAACAATTTTTTAAAGATAAAAAAATAATATAATGAGTTAATATATCATTGTAATTTTGAAAGAAACCTGATTAATAATAGTTGAATTCAAAGCGAAGAATAAAGTGGCTCACTAGTCCTAGAATTTAATCAAATTAAAATTATATAATTTTTGCTAAAATATAATATATCACTTGTGCCATATTCTCAAATTCAATCATTTTTGTAAAAAAAAATATAAAAAAGTTTAATTTAACAACTTTAAAAGATGAAAATAAATAATATATTAAGTTAATATATCATAACTACAAATTTGAAAGAAATTGGGGAGGAAAGGATACTTTCAATTACAGATGAGAACTAGATAATTCGGATATAATGAGGTATTTGCAGACGTCGTTGAAGACACCGACCACATGAGGTGTGTGATTGAGGAGGTGCAGATGGAGTTGAAGAAGTTTGACGAACAATTGAAGGAATGGAGAAAGTTTCTCCGGCGCCTTTCTCCGGACATTCCACCTTCTCCTGCCGGGTGAGATTGCTTAGTGGTATATTGATAGTTATAATCAAATCTTTCCGTTACAGAGAAAGAGCTGCACTTTGCCTATGGAATATATTGATAGTTAATATATCATAGTCTATGTAACGCACAATTATTCTTGATTGGGTGCCGCATTCCCCTAGAATATTCAAATTTCATATTTGATTTTAAAATAAAAAAATATTTTTAATTTAAGGTAAATTTTAAATAATTTTAAAAATAATAATCAATCATTAATATGGGATTGTAAGATACTTTCTAAACCTGCTATAAATCCCGAATTAAAATTCTTAATCCAATCTTTCGGATGGAAAGGAGGTCATGGTGTACAACAACTTTCTCAAGGCGAACTACTTCGTCTAGTGTCCAACCACCTTGACCTAAGCTGAAGTTATACCGTCATTACATTGACTTTGCTTGTGGTTTAAATGATTCAACATACTTCCTTTTGAAAATTAAATCGACTTCTATGAGCAGCACGTTCGCTGCAGCCCGACCTCGTGATTGGATCCAAACTGTACGGTCAGGAAGCTTGGCAGATTCGATAGTCAAGGAGATATATTACTTAATTTGTATCAAAATACCTAGGGCCCTAATGACATTGGCTGACTTTTCGTAAATCACGTAGGAGGGTGCCTTTTGCTCCATATCTGTGTTTGAAAATGATGAATCCTTTCGGGAGTGCTAGTGTGTTTACTTTATCATGTTCTAATATATGTACTTCCTCAGTCCTCATCTTATTTACTCGATTTGATGGAGAGAGAGCTTTATGCCACTGGATGCTGATATTGTATTCTAGTTTTTTGCCTGTTTAAGCAACTGGGCATGAAGTTTCCTTTGTCAAAATCACTATGAATTGTTAAATCATTCGTCGAAATCAGGGTCACCAGACTATGTTTATCGATATTATGATAAGACGACGTGAAAGTTACAGAGTTAATTTATTTTACTTCCGGTGATCTGTTATGTATTGGGTTCTTCAGTTTTTGTACGTGTGCCCTCTAATTGTACAATGCGAGAGCAAGGGATCGATGACATTCAATATCAAGTTCTATGCCTTGTATTGGTGAGAACTCTTGTCAATTCGGACATTTTTAATGTTTCATGTTGGGGTGGGAAGAAGAGTTGGTGGAGGTTAGTCATTGTCCCTTACTCTCAAGTCTTAATTCCATGTAAACAACATGAATATTATTTTATATATGATCCAATCCATAGTCGTTGCAAATGGTTTAACTAATCCCAAACTTAATCGCGTTTGATTAGCGATGCGAATCCATTTCTTTATATGTCCTTGGAGGAGCAAGGGATTTGTTCTTGTGATGTAACAGGAAAGGAAAAGAGAGATGGTGGGAAATGATGAGGGGCCTTCACCATTGGTCCCATCGATCATGCTGGGTGTGTTTGGGATATTCAAATACGGTCCCAGCATCGTGTCGTACCTCAGCTTCTTAGTGGAGATCCTCGAGGGGCTAACGGGGGGAGGAGATGAAGACGAGGAAGGAGAGGAGGGAGGCGAGGAGGGTCCTGTGTCATCGATCCTCTTCACGCTGTGCTGTCTATGCTTCCTTGTGATCATACTTCTCATGCTGGTCCTGTTCCTCCAAAAAACGAGCCGGCTGTATAGGCAGGATCTTCCAAATGTGCCGTGGTGGCTGAGTTCAGGATCCTTAAATGATTGGATTTATTTTTGTGTACTGATCTTCCTCGTCATTTTCATCGTGGATTATAACAATCTCATGTGAAGAGAATACGCTCTGATGGAATATGCACATATTCTCCAACTGAATAACTTCGCGTCAAGGAACTTGCATTTTCGGGCATCCTCATCAAACGATGACCTCTGGCTTCATCTTAACTCATATCCATAGCAGTCGATTGTGTTCTGCCAAATGAGTCTTGCTGAGTAATCAATAATAAAACTGCGTCATTTTGATCTCAATAGAAAAAACATTAGACTTGTTACTCTCAACCAACTACATCCACTGGGTGAGGATTACGGAAACCGGACGGCCGGAGCATAGTGGAAACCTGTGTGTTCGACGACATATGAGGTGACTAGTTTGATTTGAAAAGACTATGGAATTGGCTAGACCACTCAACACGAAGAACGACACGGCATTGTGTTTGTTGACCTCAGTTTTGATGATGAGAAATGCATTGATGTAGCGCTTGAGAAGTGTGTCGCTACGCTTGAGAAGTGTGTTGCTACACTACGACAAAGTTGTACTGCATTACTACGCTACAATTACCAAAATAAACGAATAATTATTATTTCAACTTGATTGTTGTGATTTTATCATATTTAATGATCAATTATATTATCTTATTCAGATAACCACGTATGGGGATCAGATATCAATGTTTGAGAGAGATTTGGAAGTAAAATCTCTAATTATATCAATAAGTTATTTCCTATCTTATCTCAACGGTCATTAAGGAATATAGTTATTCCGGTTCTGTTGTGGCTAATGATTGAAACAACAATCAGATAACATTATGATAATGATTGAATTAAATCATACGAATTAGGAAAGCTGATGAAGATTTCCTTCCTTCTTGGTCGTTGTGACTGTTGAGCAGTTATCCGCTGACCTTGATTACAGCCTGCTGAAGCCAGGTATTTGGGAAACGAATTATCCGATTCATTCCCCATTAAAACCAAATGACATTCATATACCCTACAACGAATCTGTGTGGTCTGTGTGGTCGTCCAAAGCCTGTGTGATATGTTTGAAACTTTGAGAAGCTGTGTGATGAGCTGTGTGTTCGGCGGAGAACGGAAGGTGCGAAGTGATCGCCAGGTTCTTACCTCTCGCAATCTGTGTGGGAGCGCCAAGGGCTGTGTGCCACCTTGGTCGTCGTGAGAGGGACTAAGTATCCTCAGTACATTCAACGAGCGGTTGGCGAATCGTCTGAGGGAAGCTAAGAGACTACGTGTTCTGATTGCAGTAACCAGTTGCCGACCCATTGGCAAGAAGCCGTTTTCGTCGTGTCTTTTTAGAGAGAAGTCTCGAACCTACGAATTTTGAGCAGTTAGACACGCACTTGCGGGTGCATCCCAGAAGTATCGTGCTTGTATGGTAGAGTAAGAGTTGGGAACGCCACGGGAGTGGAAAGAGGTCCTCCCGAGCACAGGGGTGGTGCGCAGAAGTCTCGACCTCCGGATATAGAGGGACAGTAGAGAAGGTTGCGTGGAAGCCCCCGGAGCCGAAAATTCCACCCTAGGCACTGGGTGTGCAGTGCAGTGAGTCACGGTTTTGGTAACCGTGCACGTCCGAACTGAGTATAGGACGGATATCTCGACTTTCATGTGTGAGAAGTCAGGTTCTGCTATGTGAGGAGCCAATCCCTGTTTTATCTCTGTTGTTCTCTGACTCTTTGTGGGTGTCTCTTGTGTACTTACAGGCTCATCTGGAGAAGAGACAAAAGTTGTGTGAACACCCTCTGCCGTGTGGTCTGTGTGGTTGTCCAAAGCCTATGTGATATATGTGAAGCTTTGAGACGCTGTGTGAGCTGTGTGTTCGGTGGAGAACGGAAGGTGCGATGTGATCGCCTGGTTGCTACCTCTCGTAATCTACGTGTGGGAGTGCCAAGTGCAGTGTGCCGCCTTGTCGTCATGAGAGGGACTGAGTGTGCTCGTTACATTCAACGAGCGGCTGGCGAATCGTTTGAGGGAAGCTAAGTGACTACCTCTTCTGATTGCACTAAACCAGTTGCTGTCCCATCGGAAATAAGCCGGTTTTGTCATGTCTTTTCAGAGAGGTCTCGAACCTACGGAGTTTGAGCAATTAAACACGCAATTGCGGGTGCACCCCAGAAGTTTTGTGCTTATAGGGTAGAGTAGGAGTTGGAAACGCCACGGGAGTGGAAAGAGGTCCTCCCGAGCACAGGGGTGCTGCGCAGAAGTCTCGACCTCCGGAAACAGAGGGACAGTAGAGCAGGTTGTGTGGAAGCCACCGGAGCTGAAAATTCCACCCTAGGCACTGGGTGTCCAGTGCAGTGAGTGAGTCACGGCTGTGGTAACCGTGCACGTCCGAACTGAGTGTAGGACGGATATCTCGACTTCGCCGTGTGGGAAGTCAGGTTTCTGCTATGTGAGGAATAAATCCCTATTTTATCTCTATTGTTCTCTGACTCTTTGTGGTTGTCTCTTGAATACTTACAAGCTCATCTTGAGAAGAGACAAAAGTTGTGTGAAAATCCTCTACTGTGTGGTCTATATGGTTGTCCAAAGCCTGTGTGATATGTGTGAAGCTTTGAGAAGCTGTGTGAGTTGTGTGTTCGACAAAGAACGGAAGGTGCGAAGTGATCGCCTAGTTCCTACCTTTCGCAATCTGCGGGTGGGAGTGTCAAGGGCTGTGTGCCACCTTGATTGCCGTGAGAGGGACTGAGTGTCCTAGGTGCGTTCAACGAGCGGATGGCAAATCGTCAGAGTGAAGCTAACTGACTACCTGTTCTGATTGCAGTAACCAGTTGTTGACCCATCGGTAAGAAGCCGGTTTTGTCATGTCTTTTCAGAGACAAGTCTCGAACCTACGGAGTTTGAGCTGTTAAACACGCACTTGCGGGTGCACCCCAGAAGTCTCATGCTTGTAGGGCATAGTAAGAGTTGGGAACGCCACGGGAGTGGAAAGAGGTCCTCCCGAGCACAGGGGTCCTGTGCAGAAGTTTTGACCTCTTGATACAGAGGGACAGTAGAGCAGGTTGCGTGGAAGCTGCCGGAGCAGAAAATTTCGCCTTATGCACTGGGTGTGCAGTGCACTAAATCACGGCTGTGGTAACCGTGCACGTCCGAACTGAGTGTATGACGGATATCTCGACTTCGCTGTATGAGAAGTCAGGTTCTGCTATGTGAGGAACCAATCCCTGTTTTACCTCTGTTGTTCTCTGACCATTTTTTGTTGTCTCTTGAGTACTTATAGGCTCATCTTGAGAAGAGACAAAAGTTGTGTGAAAATCCTCTACTGTGTGGTCTGTGTGGTTGTCCAAAGCCTGTGTGATATGTGTGAAACTTTGAGAAGCTGTGTGAGCTGTGTGTTCGGCAGAGAACAGAAGGTGCTAAGTGATTGCCTGGTTCTTACTTCTCGCAATTTGCGTGTGGGAATGCCAAGGGCTGTGTGCCACCTTGGTCGTCGTGAGAGAGACTCAGTGTCCTCGGTGCGTTCAACGAGCGGCTGACGAATCGTCAGAGGGAAGCTAAGTGACTACCTGTTCTGATTGCCGTGAACCAGTTGCTGTCCCATCGGCAATAAGCCGGTGTTGTCATGTCTTTTCAGAGAGAAGTCTCGAACCTACGGAGTTTGAGCAGTTTAACACCTCGGAAGTCTTGTGCTTATAGGGTAGAGTAGGAGTTGGGAACGCCACTGGAGTAGAATGAGGTCCTGCCGAGCACAAGGGTGCTGTGCAGAAGTCTCGACCTCCTACTGACAAACAGTAGAGCAGGTTGCGTGGTAGTCACCGGAGTTGAAAATTCCACCATAAGCATTGGATGTGCAGTGCAATGTATCACGGCTGTGGTAACCGTTCACGTCTGAACTGAGTGTAAGACGGATACCACGACTTCGCTGAGTGAGAAGTCAGGTTCCACTATGTGTGGAACCAATCCCTGTTTTATCTCTGACTCTTTGTGGTTGTCTCTTGAGTACTTATAGGCTCATCTTGAGAAGAGACAAAAGTTTTGTGAAAATCCTCTCCTGTGTGGTCTATGTGGTTGTCCAAAGCTTGTGTGATATGTGTGAAGCTTTGGGAAGCTATGTGTGCTGTGTGTTCGATGGAGAACGGAAGGTGATGAGTGATCCCCTGATTCTTACTTCTCGCAAACTGCGTGTGGGAGTGCCAAGGGCTGTGTGCCACCTTTTTCGTCGTGAGAAGGACTGTGTGTCCTGGTGCGTTCAGCGAGCGGCTAAGGGAAGCTAAGTGAATATCTGTGCTGATTGTAGTAACCAGTTGCTGACCCATCGATAAGAAGCCGTTTTTGTCATGTCTTTTTAGAGAGAAGTCTCGAACCTACGGAGTTTGAGCAGTTATACACGCACTTGCGGGTGCGCGTCTGAAGTCTCGTGCTTGCAGAGTAGAGTAGGAGTTGGGAAGGCCACGGGAGTGGAAAGAGGTCCTCCCGAGCACAAGGGTGCTGTGCAGAAGTCTCGACCTCCTAATATAGAAGGACAGTAGAGCAGGTTGCGTGGAAGCCGCCGGAGCTGAAAATTCCACTCTTGGCACTAGGTTGCAGTGCAGTGAGTCACGACTGTGGTAACCGTGCACGTCCGAATTGAGTGTAGGACAAATATTCCGACTTCGCTGTGTGCGAATTTAGGTTCCGCTATGTGAGGAACCAATCCCTGTTTTATCTATGTTGTTCTCTGACTCTTTGGGGTTGTCTCCTGAGTACTTACAGGCTCATCTTGAGAAGAGGCAAAAGCTGTGTGGAAATCCTCTGCTGAGCTATTAAGTGATGCAGCATTCCTCTACTGTGAACCAGAAACGAGCTGTTCTTTTGAGAAGTCATTCCATCACTGTAATGAATTATTTGTGAGGATTTATACTTTAACACAACGTTGTTTTTGCGCTTTGAAAGACAGGCTTATGCCTAAGCGACAACGTGCTGTGTGAAAATCCTTTGAGCAATCAACTGCTGAGTGTGAGCATCATTCTGCTTAAAACACGAAGACATTCACTGTGTGAGGAGCTGATCGTTGCCCATGAGTAATCTTCTTTTGTAAAGGATTTTAAATCTCACTTATTGAGATACTCATAGCTTAGTGCAGAAGGTTCATTTGCACCCACTATATTTATATAGTGGAATCACCTATACGGTGGAAAGTGGACGTAGTTCGATTAAGGCCGAACCACTATAAACTAGAGTGTCCTTTACGATCGCGCAAACACTCGTACGAAAACCTACTTGATCAAATTGTAACAGTTATAGCAAAACAGATCTTATAATCTAAGGAACGCTCTGCTGTGACACACTATGCTTCCGTTTGCACCAAGAAAGGTCAAAAAAGTTAAAATCACTAATTCACCCCCTCTTAATATACATAAACGATCCAACGGTATCTCTTTGTGTGAATAACAAAGATCAATCATCTCAAGCTGTGACCAATGCTCATGCATGAGCAATGACCAAAAGCTAGCTAGGCTGAATTTTTATCTAATCGTACGAACTGAGTTATATTCGCCATACTTATAACAACATGCTTCACGACTTATATTTTAAACCAATAAGAAAGAAGGCGTAAAGCATCTTCTTTCACTATACTTTTGTTTACATCAATTTAATAACCTTTATATCAAGACAGCGACGCTGGTTTTTCTCTGTAATATTACTTAAATAAGGACGCCCGACATGTTTTGTTCCTCACTTTGTTCAAGTCTGACCAGCGCCATACTGAATGTCTTGATCCTAACCACAATATGCTGGTCGATGCGATTGTATCTACTACCAGCTTATGATTGCCAACTATAGACTGAGTAATCGAGAAGCTGACACATATTCCATCTGCTAGCCGGCCGTTGTAACTGTCCTTAGAACAAATATATAACGTCCGTGTCACAAGTTAACTGGCATCGACAAGTACTCAGCGGATCAATTCGTAAGTTTATTTTAAAAATGGCAACAGGCATTTCATTTCCGCCGGTTCTTGCAGAGCAGATGTTAAGAATGTTGACACAACTATTGATAATTACGAATGTAAGTCGAGAAAACATTTGCCAGCGATGGCTTAACCTATTCATCTCTCGATTATATTGGTTGTTTATTTAGTATATAATGATGGAACAATATTGTGCCGAGGATGAGGAAACCCAACAAAAGTAGCCCGCGATTGAAGAAATGGAGGCTCGTTCCTTCAGGAAGGTTATGATCGTCCTGGCAATGGTTTTGGCATGTCGAGGGAAATCGGCTGCCGAAGATATCCTTGTACACCTCTGCAGCAACGCAATGAATTCGGACTACTCTTCGCTAGCGATGTCTCAAACTGCTTCCTTGATCAACTTAGTTCCAGACAACAAGTACAGCTACATGATCTGGAATTCCTTCAGTGTAAATGGAAAAGTTATCCCCTTTTGGGCGCACGGAGCCTGCAATGGACAGGTACATACAAAGACATGCCGTGATTGTCTGATCTTAGCCCTGTACAACCACAACACTTGCCTCGGCGCGATAGGGGCTCAAGTGAAGGCTACCAACTGCCGACTAAGGTACGAGTCGTACAATTCGACTTCATCTGGTAAAAAAGTGCACAGTTCCGTCGCTTCCGGGCACGATGTGTGTTATATCATTGCAATAAGTGGGGAGTCCCATGCCCCCCGGTCATTTGTAGTTAAAACAATAAGACCGAATGTGAAACCTGGTTGGAACCTCGACTTCAATGTACTTTAACGAATAAATTTAATAATAATTTTCAGGTATGTGGCTATCATTCAAACTCAAATGTTTAGAATCAGGCGAAACACTTCAAATCTAATGATAATTATTGTATTCAATGATATTTAACTTTATGATTTGATCTGGAGGACCTGAGCCAATACTGTGAGCGTCTTATCTACAGTTATTGATTTCAAGTAATGCATATTGATTTCCAAAAGCACTTAAGAATATATTATTAAGCAATTCAAGTAATGCATACATATTTCATGAAACACAGACATGGGGATGTAACTAACGAATGAATTATCAATCTAAAGGTTATATGCAAGGTGGAAACCTACGAGTTTGACTATGTACGAGGTGACGGGTTTGATTCGACAAGGCTACGAAATCGGTTAGATGACTCAACTGAATCCAATCGACACGAAGAAGGACATGGCCTTATATTTCTTCCTGCGAATGACAAAGATCAACCATCTCCATCTGTGAGCAATGATCAAAATCTCCAGCTAGGCCAAATTTTGTCTAATCACACGAATTGAGTTATATCCGCGCTCCTCATAATAAGACGTGACGCAAGTTATATTTTAAACTAATCATAGCGCGAGAAGGCTTATCCTATGTATCTTCTTTCGTAATACTTTTGTTTACCAATTTAATAACCTTCATATCAAGAAAACGATGCATGTTTTGTAGTTCATGCTATTTAACTTGTTGGTTTGATTTGGAGGACATGAGCAAATATTGTGACAGTCTCTTAGACACTAATTGATACCATGCGACTTAAACTATCTCCTTATTTGTTCATTTAATTTCAGTGGTGGGACAACGTGCGTGCGGGTCCATGTGGTGTAATTAATTTTTGTCACCAGTCTCCTTGATGTCAAGGCCAACAAGCTGCAGAGAATCAATTGTCTAAGCCCTCTCAACTATGGAAAGAATGATGCCTATGGATACTTGATCGCCTTTGGTGGACCCGGAGGAACTAATTGTTGAAAAAAAAAAAAAAAAAAAACCAAGAAATAATATTTGGGAGGAGATTATTTCAACTATATTTTTCCATCTATTTATGCAAGAATGACTCAAGTCTCTTATGAAAAACCCATTGATTTGTCAACTAATTAGAATCAATCATCTAAAGTAGATATATATTTATGTAATTTCTTTTTATGTTAGGATAGACATTAGATTAAAAACCATTACAACCACCACAATGTTGTCTCCGAAAGAAGGAATCTGATGACTTCGACCGACCCGAAAAAGCCTTGTTGAAAACCTAAGAGCGAGCAAAGGTGGCCAAAAGCAGCTTAATATTCAACTGTCGGGCAGCTCCACGGTCAAATATTCTGCTCCAACAACAACGCCAATAGATCTCCGCAAAGATAATATCAATCACAAATGACTTCATCTGCTCTGATTGTTCTCCCGAGGCAGACCAAAACTTTGGCCAGCAAGAGCAAGACCACCACAATCATTGTTCGTTAGTGTCTCCAACGATGCAACATTTGAAGATAAAAAGGTAGCCGAATGATTTTGCAATCAATAATGCGGGGGTGGTGCGTGGAGCAGCAGACTTGATTAATACAACTGCGACATGAATCGATAAATATTGAATGATATTCGCCAACTTAATGCATGATCACGATGCCAACCGACTACAGTGAGAACGTAATTTGATGCAAAACTAATAATGCCTATAAATAACTACTGTTAGTTGAACTATTTCTGCCAAATTTTGGCCTGCCAGGAATCCCGTCTTGACAACAAGAGAACATCAACAAAGTTCCTCATATCAAGTTTTTGTCCAATTTCAAATTTTGTCGTAAAAAGATGAATTTTGGCATTATAAATACGAGGGATACATAAAAAAATTAATCAAATAATTTCTCCAAGAATGGAATAATTATAAAGAACGTAAATATTTATTTTTACTAAATCAACTCCACACCCAATAAACCAAGTAGTAACTAAGATGAATACATCATTTCGAAAATTAGATATATGGGGGAGTGAACATTTCATAGTGAACGGCAAAGAATATGTTTATATCCCTAACTTTGGTTTATATTACGTAGTGAACCAAGTAGTAACTAAGATTCTGTCACTAACAATACGTTTATCTCTCACGTTTCACAGTGAACGGCGTAAGGCTAAGTGCTAAAGTGGAGAAAACGTAGTCCTACGTGGTTCACTCCGCTAGAGATCTTATATAGAAATAAAAAACTCGTTAACAAGGATTAATAGGAAGGGGATTGTTCTTCTTCAGATGCCCAAATCGAATCTGCAACTCGTAATTGTGACTAGGAGCACCTGGGAAAATGAAAAAGTAAATCTGCAACCACGGAGGGAGGGTTGAAGTGTACACATCTTGGAGTATGAGGAACCTAAGTCGTCGATTCTTTCGGTTGTTAGGCAGTAATGACATTATTGTTAATGTTTTTGGATTTGTCGCTGTATGTGATGAATCTTTGTGTGTTGTTCATAACAAGAATATATACCATAGTTTTTTTTTAGTGGTTGGTTATAGACTTCCCAACTTTTTGGTAATGTCCTAACAACCAGCATCATTGACAAAAAGGTCAACAAAACGAGCATATGTTATAGAAGCTAAGCTTCCCGGAACCACCTAGGCAACGACACAAACAAAACATATGCCCCTTCCTCTTGTTGCCCTTCCCCTTCCCCTCAAGGTAATTAGTTTTGGCCACGATTTTCGAGGCACGACAAATTATTTAATCCTTTATAGGTCATCAATGGACAATCGGAGTTGTTCTTTCTCCACGATTGCTTATGCTTTTGCAGTCCTGCTGTTATGACTTTGATGTCCGCATGCTTTACAAGTCATATGCATTAATCTCCCCGAAATTGAGCAAAAAACAAAAATTGAGTTTACTTTGCCTAAATTATATAAACATAAGGTGCAATAGCAATATCAAATGGTTGTACAACTTTACATAAACCTAGTTGAGGGCCCAAAGTGAGTGAATAGTATGGAAAGAGTAGTTGAAAAAATAGAAAGTTGGCTCAAAGTTAGGACTTTAATCTTTTTTTTTTTGGCCTTTTTATTCCAAGTAATATCACCAATCGAGCAAACCACATAAGACTCATTTTACTCCACATCAGCACTTAGTCAAACGTGGTTCGCTATGAGACACATAGTTAGTGATAGAATCATATATCAAAAAAGGTTGACAAAACAAAAATTTTGCCAAATGTGCTACAAACGTAATTTTGCCAAAAAAATAATTACAAAGTATCTCAACTCAATAAAAGTAAAAAAAGTAACCTCTATAAATTCAAGAATTAAAAAGTAGAATGTATTTCTTTTTTTTCGAAAAAGCTTCCTCCTAAATCATATTTCAAAATCATGTTTTAATTGTTTTAAACAATTTATTTTGCTAAAAAATATAATTTTACCAAAGGTACCACACAATCCCTCATGCCATCATGATTGGACGAAGGATAAAAAGTGCAACGTCTCTCCACTGATCACGATTCAATGAAAGCAAAAGCTTATCATGATTTGCCCATTGTTCTAGTCCGAATAACGATGTTCCCATCTCTAATTGGATGTATCCCTTTTCTCCAATTCTTTCTCGTACGATTTCTTTATTTTTTTAACTTGCTCCCCATACCCAACAATCGTGGCAACATGATTTAGCCTTCTTATCTCGGTTTTATCTTCTCGAGCAAGCATCCAGATTGTCAAAATCCATTCTATCTTGATTGTCAAAAACTTCAGGAATGACATTGATCAAATTGTTGAGGCATAATAAAATGGATTTTGCCCCTTTAACTTTTACGACAGCTTTGGTCTAGCGCTAGGTAAAGCCCAACAATCTAACAAAACAAATTCGTAGCATATTTGATACCGTGTTGAAACCTCATCAACTAACCTAAAAAATTATGTTTATGGGTCAAAGGTCGGTTTATATTATATAATTTAACATATCAAATCAAAAACAGATAAATTAAAAGTCATATTTCATCTTTTACTTCCTTACAATGCTAAGGTATGTGTGTTATCCATGACGGAACATGTAGCAAGCATATCAAAATAGAATAAAACACTTGATATTAATTTTGATTATGAGATGAAATGGATCTCAGAACAAGTTCAACTTCCATTAATATATTCCGGGCTAATGGCTACAAATAAGTTGAATTGAATACATCTCAACCCCATAGTGCTACATTATCAAAAAGTACATCATTATGATAAGTAGCCAAAACGAAAAGATATTATAATTAACTCTTAAGTAGTAAAGAGAGTTAAAAAGAAAATGTCTCAAATACAAAATGCCAGTCGAGGACTACGTATAGAAGCTTAGCAAGTGCATCTCTAGTGTCAAAATTCTGGCACAAGAATAACCGTCACATTGTGTTCTAGTAGTATGCCTTGTGCAAGGAGAGTCACTTAACTCTCAAGTGAAGCATTGGAGGGATGTTTTTTCGTACACTGGCGACGATAGTTCGAGTAGATAATAAGTTATAATTTTTTTTCATGATTTCAAATAGGGGTGCAATTTGGAAGGAGAAATGATGTAAAATTTTCACGGGATGGAAATAACTTAACAAGCTTTTTCAACACCATTTGCTAATTAGCATTCCTAAAATTCTCATGCAAATACCGTACATGAATGTAAAAAATATCATATAGTATTATTAATTATTTTGGTTTAATGAAAGCATTAAAATTAACTACAGTTTATCTATTACAATTTAATCGCAACTTGTAACTTAATTTCATAAATCAAATACTTTCTTTATTAGCACGACTCTATTTTGTAATTTGATTCTGAGAGTTATATAATGATGTTCTGTTCAATACATCTTTGTTCCTCGCTTTGTTGTCCGACCAGCGCCAGACTGAATGTCTTGATCCTAACCACAATATGCTGGCCGATGCGATTGTATGTACTACCAGCTTATGATTGCCAACTATAGACCGAGTCATCGAGAAGCTGGCACATATTCCATCCGCTAGCCGGCCGTTGTAATTGTCCTTAGAACAAATATATAACGTCTGTGTCACAAGTTAACTGGCATCGACAAATACTCAGCGGATCAATTCGTAAGTTTATTTTAAAACTGGCATCGGGCATTTCATTTCCGCCGGTTCTTGCCGAGCAGATGTTAAGAATCTTGACACGATTATTGAATGTAAGTCGAGAAAACATTTGCCAGCGGTGGCTTAACCTATTCAGCTCTCGACTATATTGGTTGTTTATTTAGTATATAATGATGGAACAATATTGTGCCGAGGATGAGGAAACCCAACAAAAGTAGCCCGCGATTGAAGAAATGGAGGCTCGTTCCTTCAGGAAGGTTATGATCGTCCTGGCAATGGTTTTGGCATGTCGAGGGAAATCGGCTGCCGAAGATATCCTTGTACACCTCTGCAGCAACGCAATGAATTCGGACTACTCTTCGCTACGGACAGGTACATACAAAGACTTGCCGTGATTGTCTGATCTTAGCCCTGTACAACCACAACACTTGCCTTGGTGCGATAGGGGCTCAAGTGAAGGCTACCAACTGCCGACAAAGGTATGAGTCGTACAAATTCAACTTCATCTGGTAAAAAAGTGCACGGTTCCCGTCGCTTCCGGGCACGATGTATGTTATATCATTGCAATAAGTGGGGAGTCCCATGCCCCCCGGTCATTTGTGGTTAAAACAATAAGACCGAATGTGAAACCTGGTTGGAACCTCGACTTCAATGTACTTTAACGAATAAATTTAATAATAATTTTCAGGTATGTGGCTATCATTCAAACTCAAATGTTTAGAATCAGGCGAAACACTTCAAATCTAATGATAATTATTGTATTCAATGATATTTAACTTTAAGATTTGATTTGGAGGACCTGAGCCAATACTGTGAGAGTCGTATCTACAGTTACTGATTTCAAGTAATGCATATTGATTTCCAAAAGCACTTAAGAATATATTATTAAGCAATTCAAGTAATGCATACATATTTCATGAAACACAGACATGGGGATGTAACTAACGAATGAATTATCAATCTAAAGGTTATATGCAAAGTGGAAACCTACGAGTTTGACTATGTACGAGGTGACGGGTTTGATTCGACAAGGCTACGAAATCGGTTAGATGACTCAACTGAATCCAACCGACACGAAGAAGGACATGGCCTTATATTTCTTCGTGCGAATGACAAAGATCAACCATCTCCATCTGTGAGCAATGATCAAAATCTCCAGCTAGGCCAAATTTTGTCTAATCGCACTAATTGAGTTATATCCGCGCTACTCATAATAAGACATGACACAAGTTATATTTTAAACTAATCATAGCGCGAGAAGGCTTATCCTATGTATCCTCTTTCGTAATACTTTTGTTTACATCAATTTAATAACCTTTATATCAAGAAAATGATGCATGTTTTGTAGTTCATGCTATTTAACTTGTTGGTTTAATTTGGAGGACATGAGCAAGACAGTCTCTTAGACACTAATTGATACCACCCGACTTAAACTATCTCCTTATTTATTCAATAATAATTATGGGGTTGAAGAAGTCATTCGTTCATTTAATTTCAGTGGTGGGACAACGTGCGTGCGGGTGTAACACATGGTGGTAATTAATTTTTGTCACCAGTCAACCCCACGTTGATGCCCAGGCCAAGGGATTCAAATGTCCCATCCATCTCAACCAGGAGATAATCTGGGACAGGACTGACTCCCTTCCCTTTGTACGAGGTAAGAAAATTTTTGTATGCTTTCTTGTTCTCTGACCCCTACTCTCTGCTGATCTTTCTCCCCTGCCACTCTCCTTGCGGCCAGACGAACACAAGCGGCCAGCGATGACGGAAGTCGAGTCTCCCATGAGCTTCCCCAGCGATCTCCTTGCTCCGCCACCTTTCCCGACTGCCAAGATAGCTTGGATCTCTATCTTGGCACTTATAATTCTTGGCTTAGCTGCACTTGCTCTGTGGTACATGTTCAAGCCCGTGGGAGGCAGCGAGATGGGTGCCGAGGCAGCCCCTCATGTCCATCTCCAGGAAGTCATCTCTGAAGCGTCCTATCCGGCGACCGATGACGGCGAAGACCGCCCCTCGGCCACACCCGCACCCTTCTCCATCGGCTAAGATAGGCTTAGTAATGATGTTTGAGTATTTTATAATATAAATCCAAATAAAAAAATCCATGTAATGATCTTTGAGTATTTCTGTAGGAGGAGGAACGATTTCTGTTGAAGGAAAGTCACTGGCATTAGTATATTAAATGGAAATTTATTTATTTTGTCTTTTCAATGGTTCATTTTTTCACCATATCTCTTTATTAATTGACCCGAAACAAACATCATAAATGTCTCGACGTTCAATTTATAAATGACAATGTCAAAAAATGGTATTTTTATGAGATTGATTACCCCATTTGCTTTCCAATATATAATATAAATCTGTACTTATTCAAGTTGGGTATAAAGGTGGATGTTAATACATCGCTTTATACACTAATTTTTCAAGCTGTATATAAAGGAATAAGATGAAACCATCGGGCCGCTTGAGTAAAGACGTCCATGTCTTTCGACGTGAATCAGGGTGCTCGACCATGTCGATAAAAGACAGGGTGCTCAATCATGTCGAGAGAAGACATAAATAGAGAGAAGACCACTTGGCAATAAGGTTAGTAGATTAGGAGGAGGTGTTCGCACAAGAAGCCTGCAATGATATGATGTTTCGAACGAATGGATCGCGATCATCCGTTCGAGGAGTCTAGGCTACGTGGGGATCGAGGGCACTGGCTGTTTGAGAACAAAAACTGATCAGGTGGCAGAATGGATAGAAGACGGTTTGAAGAGACAAGCCCTTGGATGCATAGCATGATGGCGACCAACTTGATAAAAAATTCTCGAAGCAGATGAAGAGTTGTATATTTAACTTAACATTAAGAGTCGTAATGGACAACAATTATGAGTCATATAGTATTCCTAGCACTAAGTGTTTGTATTAGTATAAATAATCATTTACTATACCTTTAAATAATCATCCACCAACATTGCCGGACAACCATTCGGTGGACCTCATTTTACTTTTAGTTATCAACCTTAGCGACAGTGACATGGTGAATATGGCTGAGTATGCCTCTTCACTTCTGATTTCGTTATCGTTTTACCGCCGTTGGTGTCATACATTTTCGCCATTTCTCCTCCTGCGGGAACTTGAATCGCCCCCATCCCATTATCGTGATCAATCACGGAGTTCAACGTCAATGTACTTGGAAAGGGTTCATGTCGCGGTTTGAAAAGGGAATTATAAACAAGAGACTTACGGCAACTCCCTCACTTCTCGATTCATTAGTCTCGATCGCTAGCTTATATTTTCTTAATTTGTACCACACATATCCCAATATTTTTATTTTTTTATTTGAAGGTTTATTAATAGATGATTTATTCATTTTTTTCCTTTTTTGGGTCACTCAGACATAATAAATTATTCTAGTTTGATGCATAAATAATTAATGAAACTCTACAAAGCATCGTAACACATGGTTAGGACGGAGTGACTGGAAAAGCATGGAATTTGTAGAAACTTCACATTGTGGATATGTTTGTAGATATATCTACGACACTCTGTCGTCTAATCTCGCGGAGCAACGGAGTTGAAACCTTGTGTCTAGGTGAGATCATATCTGGGTAGACAGTTGATTCGGAGTTATGATTAAGGACAATGAGTTTTTGTTGTAATTTTTTGTAAGAGTTGAAAAAAGAGAAATCATTATCATTTACCAATCCAAAAACATTAATATGATAAGTAAAATTAGTTTATAAGGAGTCATTGGCTTTTGAATTCGGTAACAAACATATGGATTAAGCCGTTTTGAATTCCGAAGTGTTAAAATAAAACGTTATAGATTCCTATGGTATCAAATCAAATCAAAGTACTCCATGAAATACTTCATGTTATCTTCCATTACCGAATCCACGAATGACCTCTTATTTAAAATCAAATATTCTATTCATAGATAAATTCAACACTATTATAGTCCCAGTCGTTGCACAAATCATGCACGATTAGTGTAAGGATTGTGCACGGTTAATAATTATTATTTTTAAATATGTGAAAATTTTTAAAAAGTGAAACTGTAATAAAAATCAGCCTTATTATATTGAAAAATAATTGCAAACCCCACGGCCAAAATACATTTCTGACAATGTCGGCCACCATGGACATGGGGTCAAACATTCCATATAAGTAGAAAGACCATAAGGATAACAACTGCTACACAAAACTCTGCCTGAGTGTGAAAAATGTTCAACATGTAAGTTCACCACTAAGGCCTACAACTGTCTATATTAGCCGATGGAGAGGGGTGCGGGTGTGGCCGAGGGGTGGTCTTCATCGACATCGGTCACCGGATAGGATGCTTCGGAGATGACATAGCTAGTCTAATAAGAAACCAATTAAGAAACCAAGTAATGATGTTTGAGTCTTTATGTAAGAGGAAGAATTATTTCTATGTACATAAAGTTAATGGCATCAGTTTTTGGCTCTGATTCCCCTGTACAACAGCTTCTTCATTTTCAATGGTGTTGAATGGAAATTTATTTATATTTCTTTTTCAAAATGACCTGAAACAACCATCATGTCTCTGACCTTATTAAATTTATAAATGACAAAGTCATACAATGGTATTTTTTTTTATGATATGTATTATAAATCTACATTTTTAATCCCCTTCAGTCTCCTTTGTAAATGGTCTATGGATGTCCTTCAAAATCAAATGTTTAGAATCAGAATTGAGGTGAAACACTTTACGTTAAATTTTGTATTTCATGCGATTTAATTTGTTGGTTTGATTTGAAGGACATGAGCAAATATTGTGATAGTCTCTTATTCACTAATTGAGACCATCCGACTTAAAGTATCTCCTTATTTTATCCAATAATAATTAAGGGTTGAATAAGTGATACTTTCATTTAATTTCAGAGGTTGGAGAACGTGCGGGTGTAATACAGAGGAGCTTCGAATGGTCCACGTGATGGTAATGAATTTTGTCACCAGTCACCCCCACGTTGATGCCTAGGCCAAGGGATTCAATTATCCCATTACTCTCAACAAGGAGATAATCTAGGACAGAAGACTTTCCTTACTGATCTTTCTTGAAAAAGTGTCGAATAACCAAGTAAATGACCGCTAGCCTAGAAAAAATCCAATTAAAAAAGCAAGTAATGATGTTTGAGTCTTTGTAAGAGGAAGAATTATTTCTATGCAAAGAAAGTTAATGGCATCAGTTTTTGGCTCTGATACCACTGTACAACACCGTCTTTATTTTCAATAGTATTGAATGGAAATTTCTTTATTTTTATTTTTTTAAAAATGACCCGAAACAATCATCATGTCTCGACCTTATAAAATTTATAAACGACAAAGTCATAAAATGGTAATTTTTTTATGATATGTAATATAAATCTACATTTTTGCAAGTTGTGTATAAAGGAGTATGTTAACACATAGACTTAGGTCCATTTGGGCTTCACCCAAGGAAACAAGAAAATTTATTTGGAATATGATGGAACGATAGTCTCCATCCTTTGACGGGAATAAGGGTGCTCAGTCACGTCGGGAGAAGACATGATGCTCATAGAGATAAGACCATTTGGCAATAAGATTAGTAAATCGGGAGGAGAGTGTTGACACAAGAAGCCTGCAACTATGAGGTTTCGACCGAAAGGATCGTGAACATCTGCTCGAGGAGTCAATGCTACGAGGTGATCAAGGGCACTGGTTGTTCGACGACACAAACTGATCAAGAGGCCGAATAGATCGAAGATGGTTGAAGAGACACTCTCTTGGATGCATACAACGCTGGCGACCACCTTGATGAGTATTAATTCTCGTAACTCAACATTAAGAGTCGATAATTATGAGTATTTTAGTATTCCTAGCAGCTTGTATCAATATAAATAGTCGTGTACTATACCTTTGAATAATCATGGATGACATTACCAGGTAACCATTTTATGTTCAGTGGACCTCATCTTATTGGGGCAATTCTTGTTCTTGCATTTGTTGCAATTGTATTGTGGTACAAGTGCAAGCTCGCATGCAACAACCAAGGTGCTGAGCAGTCCTATCATGTGGCCAAGGCAGCACCGTGATGACCAGGAAGTAATGTACATTATCTGGCCACTGTTGATGAGGAAGAACATCCCTGGCCTCACCCTTCTCCATCCGGTAAGTTAAGTTAGGATAATTTAGCAATTAAGGATTAAAGATTAGTTTAAACAAGAGTCAAATGGTTGGTGTAGGATTTTAATTTAATGTAGTTGTGGATGAGATGTAGTTAATGAATATGGTTGAAGTCATGTGGATGAATGATCACCGCCAAGCAAATGAACTAAAAATCTTTCCTAATTCAAGATAGTTATGGTGTTTCTTTCACAATTTTTTAAAATTACCTGCTCCACAATATAATTGAAATTAACAATAAGAATATTAGAAAGACATAAAGGTCTCACATTCATACTTTATTTCCTATTTTCTTCATATAAAAGTTAATCAATTTTTAACATGAACATATGATTATGAAAAATGAGTAAAAAGAGTAGTTATTACCATTATGATTAAATGCACTCCAAAAGAGTAAGACTCTCGCCCAACTTCCTCGAGGCAATCCCCTATTATGGATATTTCATATAGTTTAATCATTTGAAGACAGGTAGAGACCTGATAACACTCCTATGTGAATGCCACCTGAGGTTGTCATTAAGTGTAAACGAAACATGGGGAATTAAATGGATTTCAAGGGGAGAGAAAATGTTGATTTTGCTTTGCTCACAGTTGTTGCACAAATCATGCATGATAGGATTATGCACGGTCAATGTTTAGAACATGTTATGCATTTTCAACATAAGTAATAACATTATTGAAAATCCTGTATCTTCTATCAGAAGTCATTAGACATCTTCGATGAATGAAACTCTTGAAGTGTCATTTCGTATTCAACATTTATGGAGGAGCCAACAAGGTAATCCTAGAGTTCAAACCTCATAAGTTCTCAGTTCAACAAGATGCGCCAAGGCTTTCATTTTTCTCTTTTCTTATCAAAGTAATACTCCACCTTATTTTCTTTTGCAAAGCTCCCACGAGGCAACAAATGACGGAAGTTGAATCAACCTTGAGCTACTAGTCGATCTCCTTGTGCGTCACCTTTCACGATTGCCGCGATAACCGGGATCTATTGAAAACAAATATAAAGTATGTTAATTCAAACTTGCTTTTCGTCATTCGTCTCATGATGAATCGTTTTTGCTTCTTTGATCATTTTTGTGATTCCCTTAATACAGGTGTTAGAAGAATTTTTCGGCTCATATATTTCAACAAAGAGGTTGGGCTATGGCATCATTTTAATGTTTAATGTTTGGGCTACATGCAAATAAGGTCAAAATCTTTAAAATGGTTTTTTCTTCTACAATTTTGAAAAACAATACTCTCTGAACAAATGTGTTTGAAATTAGCAATATGAAAATTAGAAAGAAATAAAAGTCACAGCTGTTTCCCATTTTCTTTCATATTAATAAATCGAGAGGAATAAAAATTAATTAATTATTAAAAAGAATTTGGGTTATTATAATGGAAATTAATTTTTGTTATAGGGTCGTACTTTCATAATTCTTATACCAAGCGCAATTAACATCAGCCTGTCGAACCCATTCAACAGAACAAAACTTAGTCCAAAAATATTAAGATGAAAATTTCAATGATAAAATTCGTATATTAGCAGACTTTAGCTTTTGTGGTACAATAAATAAGACATTTTATCCTTTTTTATAATTTGCAAAAATCAAGACGTTGGTATAATCTTTTTTACTATAGAACCACATTTAGAAAAACAAAAAATAACAGCTATGGATTACCCCAAATATCTTTCCGACATATAATAGAAATATACATCTTTTTTTGTGGGGCTGCTTAAAAAGGAGCCATGGATTTGAACAAGGCATATGGGGGTATTTGTTCTATTGTTATTCATCGCGTCCTTTGAACGGTCGGTTTTGGGTAATCCACTGTTGAATCACTGTGAAATCATGGCACCTGAGTAGTTGAAAAATCGATGGGTTTTTTTATAAGAGATTTGCCTCACTGTTGAATAAATAGATGGAAAAATATAGTTGAAATAATCTCCTCCTTCAAATTTGGTTATTATCCATTGTTTCCATTTTTTTTTTTGGTAACTTTTCAACAATTTGTTCCTCCGGGTCCACCGAAGGTGATCAAATATCCATAGTCATCCGTCTGTCCATAGTTGTTCAAGCCATAGCATTTTGAATTGTCCATAGTTGTTCAAGCCATAGCATTTTGAATTGTCCAAGATGTTGTCTGTTTCGTAGTCGAAGGGCACACGGAATTCCGAATAATTTCCTAAGAACAATATCTGGATCATGATGGCAGAGTGCCTCGCGTCTTTGTCCGGCTTGTACCCGCTTCCCATAGGAGGACTCTCTTCTTGCTCTATCCCACGTGATTCCTCCGAATGACAGACGTGTCAACAGTTTTTGGCCAGTATCCAGCTTGCCATTCTTCCTTTCCAAAACTCAATATCCAATTCTTATTAACCGGATCCTGCAAATTGTTCAAAATCGGATCTAATATAACGTAAGCTGGGTTTTCTATGTAATGCAAGAAAATTGTAACACTACTCGTGACTTTACCTGCGTAATGTGAACATCAGCTGCCTGCTGAATTCCCCCGTAGTCTGATTAAAGACATCTCCGAGAACTATTCCCTTATCGGTCTGAACGAAGCCGGGGCAACGCATATCATGGTAATTTCTCATTGACTAAATCTTGTTTAATTGTCCTTAGGATCGGTATCGTCCCATCGGGGCATCCTTGTCAGAAAGAGAAGATACCCGACCCGCTGCTTTCCGCTGCCACCGAGGACGAATCACCCATCTGCATCATGGAGTTATCCATGTTAGTTTTTACAAAAATGCGAAGGAAACAAATGAATGAATAAATATAACAAAACCTGAATTTTGCGACCCTTCAACAGAGGATTAGGTAGAGCCGGCTGTTTGTATATGTCGACGCAGTCTATCAAGTTCCCGGACGTCGTCTGCAGTGAGAAAAACCTTCGTCACTTCCATGTTAGAAATATGGGCGTTCTTTCAAAGCCTTCGGGCGTTGATCGAATACCTCGAGTGGGCGGAGTTCGTGTCTTGGAAGAAAGGACGCGATGAAGAATAGAACAAACATGCCAGACGCCGTATGGCCAGCTGCTGCTTACACCGCACCACAGCAAGAGGTGTATATTTATATCATGGAAAGGTGTAATCTGTAATTCCTTTACATGTTTTTCAAAAGGTGAAAAAAAGTAAATTACCATTTTTTGACATTTGTCGTTTCAAATATTCTATCATTAACAAGGTCCAGACATTTATGATAATTGTTGAGGGCTTAAAAAAAAGGAAATAAATTGTTAACATTTTACTTTGTTTTTCTCTTGATTGATTGGATTTATTTCCCATTTATGTGGTACTTATCATTCTATCCATATGCTATTTCCATCCATGAAATGTTTTTATGTTATTTCACTTTAACTTGCTATTACTGTAACCGTTTATTTTAACATTTAGGAACTCAAAACTGTCTTATCCATATGTTTGTACCGAATTCAAAAGCCAATGTCTCCTTTTAAACTATTTTTATTTATCATATTAATGTTTTTGGATTGGAAAATGATAATGATTTCTCTTTTTTTTAACTCTTACAAACGACAAAATCTCATTCTCCACAATCATAGCTCCGAATCAACTTACTACCCGGATATAATCTCACCTAAACACAAGGTTTAAACTCCATTGCTCCGCGAGATTAGACGACAGCGTGTCATAGATATATCTACAAACATATCCGCAATGTGAAGCTTCTACAAATTCCATACTTTCCCCGATCACTCCGTCTTAACCATGTGTTATGATGCTTTGTAGAGTTTCATTAATTATTTATGCATCAAACTAGAATAATTTATTATGTCTTAGTGACCCAAAAAAGGAAAATATGAATAAATTATTTATCAATAAACCTACAAATAAAAAAAATTATTGGGATATGTGTGGCAATGGCGCAACTGCCTGATGCCAACCGTGACAAAACGATAACGAAATCAGAAGTGAAGAGGGATACTAAATGTAAAATGAGGTCCACCGAATGGTTGTCCGGTAATGTTGGTGGATGATTATTCAAAGGTATAGTAAATGACTATTTATACCAGTACAAACACTTAGTGCTAGGAATACTATACAACTCTTAATGTAAAGTTAAATATACAACTCTTCATCCTTCAACCCGTCTTCGACTCATTCTGCCTCTCGATCAATTTGTGTTCTCGAACAGCCAGTGTCCTTGATCACCACATAGCCTAGACTCCTCGAACGGATGTTCACGATCCTTTCAGTCGAAACATCATATCATTGCAGGCTTCTTGTGTCCACACCGTCCTTCTAATCTACTAACCTTATTTCCAAGTGGTCTTATGTCTACGAGCATCATGTCTTCTCCCGACATGACTGAGCACCCCGTCTTTTATCGACATGGTCGAGCATCATGATTCCGGTCGAAGGACGTGGACGTCTTTACTCCAGCGCCCGATGGTTTCATCTTATTCCTTTATATACAACTGGATACATAACTTGAAAAAGTGTACATTTATATTATATATTGGAAAGCAATTGGGTAATCAATCTCATAAAAAAAATTACCATTTTTTTGACATTGACATTTATAATTGAAGAAGGTCTAGACATTTATGAGGTTTGTTTCGGGTCAATTAATAAAGAGATACGGTGGAAAAAAATTAACCATTGAAAAGACAAAACAAAGAAATTTCGATTTAATACACTGATGCCACTAACTTTCTTTCCATAGAAATCGTTCCTCCTATTACAGAAAAACTCAAACATCATTTCTTGGTTTTTTTAATTGGATTTATAATTTTTAGACTAGGCTACTTACTATTTTAACCTTTAGGAACTCACATTTAAAAATTATAAAATAGCTTATTGTACCAAATTCAAAACCTAATAAGTTTATTTTTCATGTTAATATTTTTTGGATGGGTAAATGAACGTAACCATATAACAAAAGCTCATTTTCCGTAATAATACACCTCCAAATCATGTTCATAATCATTCACTACATCTCATATTGAAATCTAAGATGCTCAAACTAATCATGTCTTAGCCGCTCAAGAAGGGCGTGGGTGTGGGCGAGGGGTGGTCTTCGCCGTCATCGGTCACCTAGTAGGACGCTTCGGAGATGACTTCCTGGAGATCGCCATGCTGGGCTGCCTCGGCACCCACGTGCGGCAAATCCAAGAAGAAGAAGTGCGCCAATGGTGATCCCGGCGATCGCAGCGGTCAGGAAAGATGATTGGCTAAGAGTAACAAGTCCGATTTTACTTAAGATCATCTGACCCCAGTTTTTCATTAAATTATTTCAATTTTGGTGCCGTGATTTTCCCAGAAGAACCCTGTATGTGATTGGTCAACATCAAAATTCAATTAAGCTTTAACTAAATCTTTCTTCACAGCTTATTCTTCTCGTTAATATTTATGTCTACTGTATAGTTTCTATAAAAAATAAATAAATACTTAGTACCCACGGAAAACATTAAACCACCAAATTATTCATGAGAATGTTTTTCAAAAAACAACAACAATGCTCCTATTAATACAAAAAAAAAAAAGTGTGATGATTTTGGGAGTTCATTCATATCAAACATAAGATTTTTACAATAAAGAAACAAGATTAACGGAGTTAATTTATAGGCCCTAAAATACATATAATAAATGAGAATAATTTGTAGGCCCTAAAAACATTAAGATGAAAATTTTAGTGATAAAATTCGTATATTATCAGACTTTAGCTTTTGCGGTACAATAAATAAGGCATTTTATTTTATTTTATAATTTTACAAAAATCAAGACGTTTGTATAATCTTTTTTACTATAGAACCACGATTAAAAAACAATAAGTAGTACAAGGCAGCTAGTTTCAAAAGATAAATCCTATTAAATGAAAAATGAGTAATGTTTGAGTGGATATCTTGTCAACAAGAGGAATGATTCAATTCCTATGTAAAGAAAGTTATTGGCGTTTATTAAATGTAATTTATGTCTTTATCTTGTCTTTTCAGTGGTTAAGAATACTTTTCTTCTTGGTGGAATGGATATTTTCAAGCATATCTCTTTTCTTTTAGACCCTCGACAACCATCAAAAAAGTCATGGCCATATTAAATTTAAACTAGATTATTCGAAACGACAATGTCAAAAAATGGTAATTTTTTTTATTAGGCCATTAAATTACAACCTTAAAGAATAGGTATGGATTACCCCAAACATCTTTCCAATACATAATATAAATATACACCTTTTTTTTTGTGCGGTGTAAAAAGGAGCCATGAATTTGAACAAGGCATATGGGGTGTTTGTTCTATTGTTATTCATCGCGCCCTTTCTTCCAAGTCATGAACTCCGCCAAGATTATCCACTCGAGGCGTTCGAGCATCGCGTGACGGCTTCAAATAAACCGCGCCTATTTCTAAGACGGGAGTGATAGACTGCATTGACATATACGAAACGGTCCGCTCTAGATAATCCACTGTTAAAGGATCACAAAATTTCATTCAGTTGTTTGCGTTGCATCGTTTTGAAAACTAATTTTAAAAAATACATGATGTAGATGGGTGAAGCATATCCATTCGCTAATTTCAACATATTATAGAATAAGAAAAAAAATACAGTTTGCGATGGCAAAAAATTGCTAAATATGTAATAAAAAAAGCACAACTTAACTAAATCACTAAATTTAAAGCACATTAAGTGCCTATCCATTATAAATAAGAGACCTCGGGCAACTCCCTCTTTTTTTCTTAATTTGTGCCACACACATACATCCCAATATTTTTATTTTGTATTTGAAACTTTATTATTAAATAATTAATTCATCTTGGTTTTTTCTTGTTTGGGTTGCTCAGACATAATAAATTCATGTAGTTTAAAGCATAAATAATTAATGGAACTCTACCCGCAGTTATTAAGCATCGGAAAAGAGGTAAAGGAGAGAACCTTCTGTAAACTATTGATCGCTAACCCAAGATATCCGCAGTCGATTTGGAACACCAAAAGGGAGACAAAACAGAAGCGTACCTGTTTGCGCCATAATCCCCAATACAAAAGCGGAAGCCGAGATCTGTGAGTACGATCTACAAGAACAATCAAGAAAGTGCCATAGGTCTTCCCCTTCCTCCTGACTAGACGGCCGATGGAACCGTCTAATTAATTCATCAGTGGGAGAGGGGACCTAGCGCTATTATAAACGTGACATGCCCTTCCATCACGGGTTTATGTCAACATTAGGCCTACACCGAGTTGCCGTCCAGCCCACATCAATAACAACCTGAGATGTTGCAAAAGCCCATAGATCACCCAAAACCAAAAGGGGTATCATGCATTGTCCCGTAATTAACATACAGCCCGATTTTAAAATAAACAAAACAATTAATTATAGCCCAAATGAATTTTAAAAATAAAATAAAAGATATAAAATAAAATATTTATAAAAATTCCAACATTCTCCCACTGGGCTATGATTAATTTCAAAAGTTCAAAACCTTTAGTTTTAAAACGACTCTCGGGCTGTACACAGATATAGCCATATCATAGTAAATAATATACGAGACAACATCTCAAAACAACCTCGACCATTAAAGTCGCTAACACCGAACCATGGTCGTCGTCACATCATTTAACGACATTGGACAACCATGATCACGAGCATCCACAACTCCAACGTCAATAGGTCAATGTGGCGGTGTAGCCGAAAACAACATCTCTTAATGGTGATCATAACGATGCTATTTTCGGTCGGTCCTATAAATTTTCCTGTAACCTTTATATTTAACTGAAGTCAGAGAAAACCTCTGTAACCTGCATACTTCAGCGAAATCAGAGTACCCATCCGTAACCTTAATGCTTCAGAGAAGCCGGATGAAATAAACTGGCACTAATGCCACCATATGTCTCAAAAATAAAACTCGCGAGAACCTCAATGGTGTTATCAGAGACATACTAATTTGACAAAATTGTCATGCTTAAGATAAACACCAGATCTTGAGACTTTCAAACATGTGCACATGTAACATTCAACAAAATGAATAATAGATGATCATCATATAACATTAAAACCATCAAATGTCTCAAGTCATACATCAACGTCGATGTTCAAAACCATTAAAGTAAGACTCTCACTAACCAAGTATATCAAAAGACTCTACCACCCCCATGCTAGTAATATGACCCCGAAAAATACCAGGTGGTAGTCCCTTGGTTAATGGATCTGCTATCATCGCGTCAGTGCGGATGTGCTCAATCTCATCATCCCCTTTCTTTACATGATCCCTGACAGCGAGATATTTGATATCTATATGCTTTGAACCACTAAAACTCCTATTGTTCTTTGAGAACATCACAGCCGCGTTATTATCACAAAATACCCTCAGTGGTCTACATATAGAATCAACAATCATAATTCCTAATATGAAGTTTTTAAGTCAGATAGCGTGCGTCACCGCTCCATAACACGCCACAAACTCTGCTTGCATAGTGGAGGAAGCTGTCAGAGTTTGTTTCACACTTTTCCAAGAAATTGCGCCTCCAGCCATCATGAATATATATCCTGAAGTAGATTTTCTATCATCTGGACATGTCCCAAAATCAGAATCAGTATAACCCACTACTTCAAGATTGTCTAAGCGCCTGTACACAAGCATATAATCACGTGTCCCCTTCAGATACCTCATGACTTTCTTGGCAGCCATCCAATGCTCGGGGCCTGGATTAGACTGATATCTGCCAAGAACACTCACTGCAAATGCAATATCCGGCCTAGTGCATACCTGTGCATACATTAAACTCCCAACGGCACTAGCATAAGGTACATTCACCATTGACTTCTTTTCGAAGTCATTCTTGGGACATTGATTTTTACTGAATTTGTCCCCCTTTTGTACAGGCGCAACACTTGGCTTACAACCTTCCATCTCAAAACGCTTAAGCACTCGATCAATGTATGCTCTTTGAGAAAGTCCCAACAGCCCACGAGATGTATCTCGATGTATATCTATCCCGAGAACAAAAGATGCATCTCCAAGATCTTTCATATCGAAAGACCTCGTTAACAACAACTTAGTCTCATGTAGCAAACTAACATCACTACTAGCAAGCAGTATATCATCTACATACAAGACCAGAAATATGTATTTGCTCCCACTGATCTTTAGATAGATACAATGATCTACCTTATTCTCTACAAAACCAAAAGAAGTCACTACTTCATCAAATTTCAAGTACCACTGACGAGATGCCTGTTTCAGACCATAGATGAACTTCTTAAGTTTACAGAACATGTTCTCCTTACCAATTTCTTCAAAACCCTCTGGCTGCTCCATATAAACATCCTCTTCAAGACTATCATTTAGAAAAGCAGTCTTAACATCCATCTGATGTAGTTCAAGATCATAATGTGCAACTAAAGCCATAATAATGCGAAAACCGTCCTTAGAAGAAACGGGAGAGAAGGTCTCGGTATAATCAACTCCTAGTTGCTGGGTAAACCCTTTCGCCACTAATCTCGCCTTATAGCGATCCACCTTTCCATTGACATCCCGCTTAGTTTTGAACACCCATTTACACCCAACTGGACGATGACCATCGTGTAAATCCACAAGCTCCCACACACCATTCTGTGACATAGAAAACATTTCATCTCGCATAGCATCAAGCCACATACTTTTGTGGGAATTAGCAACAGCCTCTTGATAATTTAAAGGATCTATCAAATTAACATCAGACTATCCAAGATAAATAACATAATCATCACTGATAGCGGGTCGTCTTTGTCTAACAGACCTTCTAACAGGAACCTCATGAGAAGTGTCCTGTGAAGAGGATGTAGGCTGTGCAGAGGAACCATCAACAATAGGATGTTCAACAACGTCACTGGGTACAATATACACATCATTACGTGGGATAGGGATAGGAAAAAACACTCTCTCATTCTGCTCAAAAGTGTCAGCACCATCAACACCAGTGCTAATATCATCAGCAAAATCAAACTCCAAGAACTTTGCATTCATGGAGTCAATCACTGTCCTCCCACGACTAGGACAATAGAACCTGTACCCTTTAGACCTATCAGGATATCCAATGAAAAAGCAACGAGTAGTCTTTGGATCAATTTTACTCATATTGGGATTGAAAATTTTCACCTCAGCAGGACAGCCCCACACACGAAGATGATTAAGGCTAGATTTACGACCGGTCTAAATTTCGAAAGGAGTTTTAGGCACAGATTTTGAAGGAACACGGTTAAGGATGAACAAAGCAGATCTAAGCGCTTCACCCCACAATAAACTCGGTAGGTTAGACCTACTCATCATGCTTCTCATCATGTCCATAAGGGTGCGATTCCGCCTTTCGGCCACACCATTTTGTTCGGGCGTATAAGGCATGGCATACTGTGGAACAATCCCACATTCCTGTAAGTACTTAGCAAACGGTCCCATTTGTTGTCCAGAACCATCATGTCTACCATAGTACTTAGCACCACGATCAGACCGTACTACCTTAATGACTTTCTCTAACTGCTTCTCGACTTCAGTTTTAAAAATTTTGAATTTGTCAAGAGCTTCTGACTTCTCTTTAATGAAATAAAGATAGCCATACCGAGAAAAATCATCAATGAATGTTATAAAATATTTGTTTCCACACAAGGTAGTAGGATAATGTCCAGAGATATCAGTGTGAATGATTTCTAAAAGCTCCGAGCTACGAGTAGATCCTTTCTTCTTAGACTTAGTGAATTTGCCTTTAATGCAATCAACACAAATATCTAGATCACTGAAATCAAGAGAAGGTAGAATTTCACTTTTAACTAATCTTTGAATCCTTTCTCTTGATATGTGACCTAAGCGTTTATGCCACAGTAGACAAGAATTTTCAATAGACAAAGATCTCTTAGAGGAACTCGACTCAACAGAAAAGTTTTGGAAAGGAGTAGGAGTCAAAAGCAATTGGAACAATCCATTATTTAAAATTCCAGAACCAACAACCTCGGAATTCAAAGACAACTGGACTGAACCTCGTTAAAAAAGAAAGGAGTAACCGCTGGAGTTCAAAGCTGAAATAGAAATCAAGTTTCATCTAATAGTGGGAACATAAAAGACATTTCTCAATATGAGAACATGATTTGACTCTAGAACAAGATGGACAACTCCTATGGACTTGACTTTGACTTCAACATCGTTTCCCACTGTAAGCTTTGACTCCGTCTCACTTGGTTTCCTTATGCTCTTGAACCCCTCTGGACTTATTTTGCTCAAGTCGAGCCTTTAGCTTAAAGCAATCTTTCTTTAGATGCCCCAGTTTTTGACAATAGAAGCATTTGACATCTTTCTTAAAAGGAGCTCTAGGACCTTCCTCATTCTGATCGTGGCCATACCTCTTAAAGCCCTTATTTTTAGAAGCACTAGGGTGAAAACGCTTAGAATGCTTCTTACCCTTTACAAAAGAAGGTCTAGAGGACGACACAAGGAAAGCACCCTCAGTCTTCTCCTCTTAAGTTTCTCCTCCTCCGCCATACACTTGCTAATCAGATCATTGACAGTCCAACTCTCATTTTGAGAGATAAAAGCTGTTTTGATTTGAGAAAAATTCGGAGGCAAGGAATTGAGAGCATGAATAATAATGAACTTATCTGGCAGAGGAATTTCAAGGCTTTTCAGTTTGGATTGGAGGGAAATCATTTTCAGGATGTAGTCTCTCACTCCTCCCACATTATCATAAGACATACTCGTCAACTTCTTCAGAAGGACACTAGATTCAGCCATATTAGGTACAAGGTACCTTTCTCCAAGAGCAGTGAGCAACTCCCTAGCAGTAGTAGTCTCGGGTAGCCCACTCAACAGATGTTCTAAGATAGATCTCCTCATGGCTAGAAGGTTCATATAATTTGAATGCTCCCACTTGCTAAAATACTCCCTTTCCATTGGAGTGCTAGCCTCTGTAAGTGGAGCAGGGCAATCCACACGCAAAGCAAGATCTAGATTGACGAATCCCAGGGCATATAGAAGTTCGTCCTTCCATTTATTATAATTTAATCCATTCAGGACCTCAACAACACCAACATGTTCAAAGCAAGAGTGATTGTAAACAAAAAGCAACAATACATGAGTGAACAAAAATGTAATAGTCAATTACATAGACTATCAACTAGAGAATCTCAAACAACGCCAAATGCAGAAAATCCAACACCTTTGGGCAGAAGGACCCTACACCAGCAAAGCCAAGACACTCTAATAACCCTCAATAAGTCCTAGAAAATCCCACCTGTCACTTCGAGTGGGCCACTTTGGCAGCCAAGCACTCAAAGCACAAATGTGAGACATCTCACTTAATGAGAACACGTGCGATTGTAAGAAACTCCGGTTGTCACTCAGGTCGAGTCGCTTTGGCAACCAAACAACCAAAGCACAAATCCGAAAGCCACTTACCCTAAATGCACATGCTTGTGAGACAACTCACCTGTCACTGTAAACGAGCCACTTTGGCAGCAAAACATTTACAGCACAAATATGAAGTCGCCCCACATGTTCACTCACACCAAATAATACGTTGCCCAGTCACCAGAATTAGAAAGCAACTCAGCATAGTTTATCCACAAATGGCAGACAGTTAAAATCACCACCTATTTCTTCACACAATACGTCTAATTTCAAAATCACTAAGGAACAAACACGATGCATTAAAGAAATAATTATAGAACCGTGAAATAGGCATAAATTTCATAAACATTAAAATATTAAAGATCGTAAACCCATAGGAAACTCTCTAGATTATTTTATTATTATTTTAAATTTAAGTTTACAAACTCACAGCCCTTTACGTGGGTATGAGGAATCTTTTTTTTTTTTAATTTAAATCTTCCTCTTACGTCTGTGAAGCCAAACAATTTAACATTTTCAACCATGGACAGACAAACAAAATCCAATTCGGATTTCAACTTTGGTGTCGAATTTTTTTTTTTAATAAAAAACTAATTGAGATTTGCAAGCCGAATCCCAATCTAGGATCTATAAACCCGTAAGATTGAAGGCAGTGATTCATCAGATTAGAAATTCAAAGACGAACCCTAAAATTGAAAAAAAAAGAAAACCCCTAAATCGAAACGATAAATTAATTTCAAGAAATCGATCCCAAATCGACGTGCGGTTGCTCTGATACCACATGTTAGCTATTGATCGCTAACCCAAGATCTCCGCAGTCAATTTGGAACACCAAAAGGGAGACAAAACAGAAGCGTACCTGTTTGCGCCATAATCCCCAATACAAAAGCGGAAGCCGAGATCCGTGAGTACGATCTACAAGAACAATCAAGAAAGTGCCCTAGGTCTTCTCCTCCCTCCTGACTAGACGGCCGATGGAACTGTCTAATTAATTCATCAGTGGGAGAGGGGACCTAGCGCTATTATAAACGTGACATGCCCTTACATCACGGGTTTATGTCAACATAGGCCTACACCGAGTTGCCGTCCAGCCCACATCAATAACAACCTGAGATGTTGCAAAAGCCCATAGATCACCCAAAACCAAAAGGGGTATCATGCATTGTCCCGTAATTAACATACAGCCCGATTTTAAAATAAACAAAACAATTAATTATATCCCAAATGAATTTTAAAATAAAGAAATAAAATAAAATAAAATATTTATAAAAATTCCAACACCTTCATCCAGTTCCCAATGGCACGATTAATAAGTTCAGCTCTGAGTCTCAAATGAATAATTACATACAGTTGGGACGAAGTGATCGGGAAAACTGGGAAGTTGTAGAAAACTTCACATTGCGGATTTGTTTGAAGATGCATCTACGATACAATTGTCTAATCTAGTGGAAGAACCTGAGGAAACTCGTTGAGACTGTGAGGAGACGTGTACCGGAGTGAGATCATATCCGGATAGTCTCTGAATGGAACAACTTTGATCCGTCATGTTGCTAATATCCCTCGAAATTTAGTAACGTTTTCCAGGTCCTCCTTTGCTGATGTTGTCTGTGGATCAACGCGAAACCTCCCTGGCCTTTGATGCTCATGATTTTGGAATTTCCTTGAGAGGTTTTGATCATGTTAGGATATCTTTGCCATACATTTTAGATTATGCTTCTGGAACTTGTAATAGGATTTTTAAACCTTACTTGCCCTTACTATTGAAGGTAAATGAAGAAAGAATCATTTATACAAAGATAACAAATGCCGGAATTTATTTATTTACTTTATAAAATGACGATTAATATTCACCCTTATTGAATGAATAAATAAGGAGATGGGTTAAGAAAAAAACATTCGCTGTTTTTATTTCAGGCTAATAAGATTAAATTTTTCTTACATTAAATCTCGGTTAAGTCAGGTTAGGTGGAATCAAATTAGTGTATAAGAGACTACCACAATAAATACAATAAGTATCATTAAATTTAAAGATTTGAGCTTATAAACTCGAGTGTTTCGCCATAGTTCTGATTCTAAACATTTGATTTTGAATGATAGCCATATACCATTTCTAAGGGAGACCGGAGAAGATTAAGAATTGAAGATGATTAAAGTTATTCATTAATGACATCAAAGCCGAGGTTACAATGACCGGAATCAACCTCAGTCTTATTGTTTCAACCATAAGGGAATCGAAGGATTGGGAGGCGTGGAACACCCCATTTATTGGAATGACATAACACATGAGGTATATGGTGCCTGAAAGCGAGATGGGAGCCGTGGACCTTTTACCAGATGAAGTCGAATTCGTACAACTCGTACCTTAGTTGGCAGTTGGTAAACTTGACTTGACCCCCTATCGCGCCGAGGCAAGTGTTGAGGTGGTACAGCGCTAAGATCAAACACTCATGGCAATTCCTGGCATTTACCTTCCCGTTGCAAGCTCCATGTGCCCAAAAGGGGATAGTTTGTACATTTACATTGAAAGAAGATGAAATGCGGTAGTTGTACTTGTTGTTTGGAACTGAGTAGATCAAGGAAGCAGTACCCGACATCGCCTGCGAAGAGTATTCCGGATTCATTGTGTTGCTGCATAGGTGTGCGAGGACATCTTCTGAAGCTGATTTCCCTTGGCAAGCAAAAAGCATGGCCATGACGATGAAAACCTTCTTGAGGAAACGAGCCTCCATTTTTACAATCGTCAGACCCTTTTTGTTGTATTTCCTCATCATCGGCACCCTTCGATTACATCATTATTTAGTAAATAAACAACCGATATAATCTAGCTGAACCGTGTATGCCATGGCAAATGTTTTCTCGACTTACGTGTAATTATCAATAATCGCTTCAATGTTCTTTGGTGGAAATTTTTGTGACCTGACTTAACCGAGAAGTATAGTTGATATGTCTATAAATTTTTGTGATAGATTAATGTTACATAGATTGTGTGATAATAGTTATGTTTACGTGGTATTTTGTAGATCTTATCCAGAGCATCGTTTGCATATAAATAGCAATGATCCTTCATTTTGTAACAATACAATATGAATGAAAATTTCCTTCTATTCTAAAGCTTCTGTTTAGTAAGTCATTGGGCGGTTGGCTAGAGTTTTCCTTTCGAGTCTTGTTCAACATTTTCGCATAATATCACAACGAACTCAACTTCTTTGAAGAACGGAGAATGGTCGGAGTGCTATCGTGTTTTTAGATTGAGCTCCATTAGTTACATTGGATATGGTAATCGTATACTGTGTCATTATCCAATCTGTCTCCTGGCCATCCCCTTCACAGAATACCCTGGTGGTTTTCCAGCAAGCCAAGTGCTGTCCCATGAACGTGACATGGTGAGGTTCCCCTTTCGACTTCCAGGAGGCCTCTTCCGAATCTCTGGCAACACCCGAGCGAACGAGGTACCGGCATGCTCTGACGTAAGAAGAAAGAAGCAGCCGGGTGGATTTTTAGCAAGCACGTTTTAGGTGTTCCACCACGGGGGCCCTGTACTGTAAAAGTATCCGCTTCGGATCGTACCTCTCAAGTCTTCAGGGCGGTTCTGCAAGGGGTTTTTATCAGCATCGGAGGTGACAGGGAATGTGCGGAAGAATCATCCCATCTCTACAGCGTTGGAAGGGGTATCCACCCACGAGCAAGCAACCTGTTACGGAGAGTTAACCTGAAACGAGGGGATACAGGTGAATCGACAGGCCAACAAACAGGACGGGTACGGAGAATTCCCTGAGGTGAAATAACTGTATCAATCACCAAGGCCAAAATACATTTCCAACAAAGTCGGCCACCTTGGACATGGGGTCAAACATTCCATACAAGTAGAAAGACCATAAGGATAACAACTACTACACATAACTCGGCCTGAGTGTGGAAAATGTTCAAACATGTAAGTTCATCACTAAGGCCTGCAAATGTGAAAATTTGCTTTTAACAGTGATCTAGCAAATATGTTAAGTATGTTCTGATATCAAGCCTCACACTAATCCTTTTAGAATTTATTTGCCGGTTTGCATTTGCCTCTGCGGCCTATCTCCGCATCATATCATTTTGCGTAGATCTAACGGATTGTCGTCGTAAGGTGTTCTCAAGGAATTCTTGATTTTGTGACTGGGAACGTGCGGAAGAATCATCCCATCTCTACCGCATTGGAAGGGGTATCCACCCACGAGCAAGCATACGGAGAGTTAACCGGAAAAGAGGGCATACAAGTGAATCGACAGGCCAACAGACAGGACGGTGGGGGGAATTCCCTGAGGTGATGATGGGTGAAAGCACAGCTGCTTATAAAGCCCAGCCACTTTGGCTTTTTTACTAACAGTATCAAACACCGTGCCAAAATACATTTATGACAAGTCGGTTGCCTTGGACATGGGGTCAAACATTCCATACAAGTAGAAAGACCATAAGGATAACAACTGTTGCACATAACTCGGCCCGAGTGTGAAAAATGTTCAAACATGTAAGTTCATCACTAAGGCCTACTAATGTCTATCTTAGCCTATGGAGAGGGTGCGGCTGCGGCCGAGGGGTGGTCTTCTTCGCCATCGGTCGCCGGATAGGATGCTTCGAAGATGACATCCTAGAGATCGACATGAGGGGCTGCCTCGGCACCCATCTCACCGGCTCCCGCGAGCTTGAACTTGTACCACAGAGTAACTGCGGCAAATCCAAGAAGAAGTGCGCCGATGGTAATCCCGGTGATCGCAGCAGTCGCGAAAGTACCTTTACTGTTTGCCTGGTAGAATTATATGTTTTAAGGGCATTGAAATGTACGGGGGAACTGGATGGAAGTTTCTTAGCATGTTGGATCCAAAACCAAATCCAGGTGCATTGAGTGTCCTGTTCACGGTATTTCCAATTCGATGAAGGTTCCTTTCTTCGATCATGTTAGAGTATCGAACCGACCCACGTTTTGATCATATTAGAATATCGGACCGGCCCACATACCGAGCTCAGCATACAAGCCCGGCCCACATGTCGAGCCCATCATATAAGCCAGCGGTTCCACTCTAAAACCAATTAGCTGTTGAGGGAGTATTCCACTCTAAAACCAATTGGTTGTAGAGGGAGTAGTCTGCTAAGCTATAAATATTGGATCAGATTCTTTTTTCTTTCCAATGTGAGATTAGGTTCTACCCCATTTTCGTGACAACCCTTTTTCAACATGCCCCTTAAACCGAAGCCCATATATGGTCCCATTAAGGCGACACCCTTTTTGGGTTGAACCGGTTCATACACGGGCACCCTTTTTTGGTTGCAACGTAAACGGGCGAGGGGGTCCCATCATCGATTTTTACTGGGCTTAACCGGGCTCTGATACCATGTTAGAATTGTGTGTCGAGGTTCTCCTTGACTTAAAAGCGAGTAATTATATGAAGGGTCCCAACTATATTTAAACACTTGGCCCATCAATGTGGGATTATTCCCAATTTAGTAAAGCTGAACATGCAGGAAAAATCATTTATACCAATAATAACAAAATCATTAAATCGGGGAATGGAGGAAATTTACAGGCAAAAAGGCCCAAGCTTCTCTTACATCTCTCATGGCCAGTGCAATGCCTGGAACTACATACAAAGACAATGAAAGATTGTAGTGAGTTAATCAAAATTTGAAATCACGAAAGACTACGGGACGATTGCTTCCATTACTGGCCAGAAAGACACCAAGTTATTTTTACTTGTCGAAAACTTGAGGATGTATAACTCCTCTTAATATATATAAAAGGATGAGTTTTTAATATGTTCATGGCTAAACGAAGCCGTGTGAATTCAATCGTTTTTTTAATTTATAATCGTTCCGTATTTTTAAATTATGACAAATTATATGCAACAATAAAAAAAGGTTTAGTTCCTTTGTTATAATTATATGTTCCTTTGGGCTTACAGGACGCGGCAAGAGAAGATTAATTAAAATAATCCTAAGAAAAAATTAATATTTTTTCCCTGCGTTTTTGGGCGCCCGTGAGGCGGAGATGCGACATAAACTATTCGTTGTTTTTCTGGGGCCGTATATAAAAGAAAAGCGTGCCTTGCGAAAGGTCCAAAAATTATGTCCGATATATATAAAAAAAAATGAATGAATGAAAGCAACCCAACGTCCTCCTACTGAACTGACAGAAAAGGGATTTTCATTTGGAGTAATGGTGCGGCAGTGCGGGTTGGGGGTTAGTCTTCACGAAGTTCCTGCATTCAGTGCTCCTGTCGAGTCTAAGGATCTCCTCACACTGATGTGAAAGGAGATTTTCTATAATCATAAATAGGAGTGAAATGGCACCATCAACGACGAGTATCTCAGTGGAGTCATTCCCAATGTCAACGTCTTCAACAACCCAACAGAAAGTACAAATTTCCGAGGAGTCGACAAAATGATTCTAACAGATCTAACATAAACAGAAAACGGAACTTCTGGGCCGATGTTTTGAACGATGGAGAGTTCGTTTGAACGGTGGAACGTTCACGGTCCAGTAGCTTCTGATGGGGTCTTTATAGTCGTTCATCAAAACTGATGAATTTAAAGCCTCGATGCAAGGGCAGATGCCGAAGCTACGTTGTAACTAAATAAAGACTCTTTCGACCAGTACATAAGCATCCAGGTCAAAGGAACCCTAAAATCCAACCGGGACGGTTTTCAAAAATAACGGTCACCCGTGAGAAAAATCAAAAGCCTTTCACCGGTCTCACTCAAATGCAACAGTTTCATTGAAATAGCCCATGAATGTCATAATCATACACCATATTCTACAAGATCTCATTTGTTACTAACGATTTTCTTAATGAAGTGTATGGGTGAAAGGCCTATTAAGGATGCTCCGAATTTAAATTCGGGGAATCCATGACGTCTTTGCTAGAAAATATTCCTCGGGTTCTACCGTAAGGAGGAATAAATTGTAGATTCACAAATTGCGAATTACTCATGCAAAGGTATTTGATTAATCCCCTTCGTCAAAATGGTCGCCAAAGTCCTTAGCTATATTTGTTTGGCTTTAAAATTAATCTTAGATTAATTGAATACGACTAAACCTTGATTAATCTCCGACATTCTTCAAATTAATTTTAACGAACTTTAAATACATTCAACGACATTGCTTAAGAGTGTTAAGTACAATTGTCAATATCGGGTTAAATATCAATTTTAACGTTTGTCGGAAGATGATCAATCGTGCTTTATAAACTAATCTTAACATTCACTAAACATTGTTTGCACTTATGGTGTGTTTGGTTTAAGGATTCAACGAAGGAAATGAATGGACTAATAACCTTATTAATTTCCCTTTTCTTGTCTTTTTATTCAATTACTTCCCTTTTCATTCCATTTCATTTCTAAAATTTTAAAGAAAAATGGAAAATGGGCATGCCCTTGCTCATGATAGGGAATGTCAATTCTCTTGTCCATTCCCTTGCCCATTCCATTCTCTTCCTATTCTTCTCTTCTTCCTTGATGAAACATACCATTTTTTTAAACAACTCCCTTCCTAATTAATCACTATGTTTTTTTTCTCCCTTCTCGTTCCATTCCACTCGAAATTCCATTTCGTAAACCAAATTTTATTTAATCGCGTTCGTCTCACGTCATCTCGGAATTATAAAAAAGAGACTTAGGGCAACTCCCTCCCTTCTCGACTCGTTAGTCTTGATCGCTTGCTTATATTTTCTTAATTTGTGCCACACATATCCCAATATTTTTATTTTTGTATTTGAAGGTTTATTAATAGATGATTTATTCTTTTTTTTTTCTTTTTTTTTTCATTCAGACATAATAAATTATTCTAGTTTGATGCATAAATAATTAATGAAACTCTACAAAGCATCGTAACACATGGTTAGGATGGAGTGACTGGGAAAAGCATGGAATTTGTAGAAACTTCACATTGTGGATATGTTTGTAGATATATCTACGACACTCTGTCGTCTAATCTCGCGGAGCGACGGAGTTGAAACCTTGTGTCTAGGTGAGATCATATCCGGGTAGTAAGTTGATTCGGAGTTATGATTATGGAGAATGAGATTTTGTTGTAATGTTTTGTAAGAGTTGGAAAAAGAGAAATCATTATCATTTACCAATCCAAAAACATTCACATGATAAGTAAAATTAGTTTATAAGGAGACATTGGTTTTTGAATTCGGTAACAAACATATGGATAAAGCAGTTTTGAATTCCTAAATGTTAAAGTAAAACGTTATAGATTCCTACGGTATCAAATCAAATCAAAATACTCCATGAAATACTTCATGTTATCTTCCATTTCCGAATCCACGAATAACCTCTTATTTAAAATCAAATATTCGATTCATAGATAAATTCAACACTATTATACTCCCAGTCATTGCACAAATCATGCACGATAAGTGTAAGGATTGTCCACGGTCAATAATTATCATTATTAAATATGTGAAAATTCTTAAAAAGTGAAATTGTAATAAAAATCAGCCTTATTATATTGAAAAATAATTGCAAACCGCTCGGCAAAATACATTTCTGACAAAGTCGGCCGCCTTGGACATGGGGTCAAACATTCCATACAAGAGAAAGACTAAGGATAACAACTGCTACACATAACTCGGCCTCAGTGTGAAAAATGTTCAACATGTAAGTTCATCACTAAGGACTACAAATGTCTATCTTAGCCGCTGGAGAGCGGTGCAGGTGTGGCCAAGGGGTGGTCTTCGTCGCCATCGGTCGCCGGATAGGATACTTCGGAGATGACTTCCTGGATATCGACATGAGGGGCTGCCTCGGCACCCATCTCGCCGCCTCCCGCAAGCTTGAACTTGTACCACAGAGCAACTGCGGCAAATCCAAGAAGAAGAAGTGCGCCGATGGTGATCCCGACGATCGCAGCGGTCGGGAAAGGTGGCAGAGCAAGGAGATCGCTGGGGAAGCTAGGTCTGCGATTTCACCAACGAAATCACCACAAGAGATGACACTTAATTCCTCCAAGAGTTCCATCCTCTCAACCCCGGAAAAGTCGATGCATTCACAAAACCACAGTTTTAAAGAGTGAAGCCTCCTCAACGATCCTAAATCTGACAACCTTATAGGATAACTCACATTTCCAATAGTATCTCGTTCATCCAGCGAAGTCCTGCTCTGCATTGACTGCCAACATCCCATGATTGTCAATTTACGCAAGGACGAAGGAAGCTGCGATGCAGACGAATTGTTCCAAGAATGCAGACGGAGATCTTCCAGCCTGGACATGGAACCCAAATTGGTTGAAAGAATACCACAGACATCCTCCAACGCTAGTTTCTGCAACCCATATAGCTTCTCTATCCCCTCTAAGTCCTGATCGAGACCAATTAATATCAGCGATTTGGCACCTTCGACATTGGAATTCTAAAAGAAATGCCTAATCCGTCAATTTCCAACACCTCAAGGCTCTTTAGATTGCCGATCAAGGAAGGTAGCTTCATTATCTTAGTCCTAATCCCACGGAGTATTCTGAGGTCCCCTAGCCTACCAATAGACTATGGCAACTCCGAAATTCCGCCACAAAAGATCAAAATGAGCTCTTGTTGAGCTTTTGCGGATCCAAGCTCTTCTGGTAACCTTGTCAAGCTGTGACACCCTCCTATATACAGGCGTTTAAGATACCCATATACACCTATAGAACTATGGATTTCTTTCAATTGCCAGCAGAAGCGGAGATCAATTATCTCCAGCTTTGGGAAACGAGAGGGGTCTGACAGTCTTGTAATCCCCACAAACGAGATATCAAGTACTCTCAAATTACTCATTCTCTATTAAAAAAAAAACGAGTATCATCCCATGATTAGTTAATGTTGATTTTCTGCTTCATGAGAGATGAATACAAGGGATAGGAAATTAGTACCATGTCTTTCATTAAATCGTCCGTAATTCCATGCCCCCAAATCTGGAGAATGACGAGGCTGTTCATCTTGAAGAGATCGGGATTAGGTCTGAGATAAAAATTCATATCCCAACGTAGCCACAATAGATTCGTCCGGAAATTCCTAAACTTCCCAATTAATTCTGCTCCATCTTCCAGGTTGAGAAACCTGATATTGGACATGCCTTTGAATTCCTTTCCGGTTAAAAGTTCGTAACTACCTCGCAGGTCGATGGCTAAAACTTGATCGGTGCCCTGGTAACATAACATAAAGGAAATGAGAAAGCCAAAGAGAGAGATCGAGTCCAATCCAATAAATCCGGAAAACATTATTATTAATATTATTATCATCTCACCTGCTTTTGGCGTATGACATTAAGTGCCAATTCAGAATCCCACAACCTACTGCGCTTGTTGGGGCTATGTGACCTAACAATCTCCCTTCCCATCTCTCTAATTAAGTCATGCATCCAATACTTGCCTTGAAAGACATCCGGTACTTTAATCAAAGATATGTTCTGGAGGACATCCAGTCCACTTTTAGGAAAAAAACCACAGGCTTCCCACATGTAACTCGCATACACCCTTGGCATCACATGATGGTCGAAACAAGCAATGTCCAGAAAAATCTGCTTCTCACTCTCATCTAAGTCATCGTAGCTGATCCGCAGCGTTTTCAAGATGTCTTTGTGAGGCACTCGCTCCAGCTTTTCCAATGTATGTTCCCATTTATTCTTTTCCTTTCGGAATAAGTGCCCTCCGATCACCTCCAAAGCTAAGGGAAGATTTCCAGTCATACGAATAACCCGCTTCGATAAATCAACAAAGTCATTTGGAGGCCCCTCTCCACGAAATGCGTGCCAACTGAAGAGTTGCAGAGCATGATCATCACATATTCCCTCCACTTCATAAGCAGTATCACTAGGTCTCATAAGGCCCTCGCAAATGCTCTTATTCCTCGTTGTGACGATGATTATCGTTCCCGGTCCGAAGAAATCGAAATTTCCTACCAACTTTTTGAGCTGACTACTCTTGCTGATTTCATCAAAAATGATAAGGACCCTTCTGTTGCGGAGCCTTCTTTGAATATCATTCATTCCATCGCTAGAGTCACCAATTTCTCCATCCGATTTGCCGAAGATATCCTTCAATAGCTTCTTTTGCATCCTTTCAACACCCCCCACACCAGTCGACAGGGATTCTCGCACATCGGCAAGGAAGCAGCATCCATCGAATCGGGAAGAGATTCTGTTCAAGATGACATTCGCCAACGTTGTCTTCCCAATACCCCCCATGCCGTGCACCATCACAACATGTCGTTCAACGTGAGAACTCAAATTCAACATGTCGATTACATTCTCCACGCGATCATCCATCCCTACGAGATGATCCGGCAAACTCCTATCTTTGATGTTCAGTTTGTTTAGAATATCCGCAACCGCAGCACTAACAAACTCACCCATCCTGCCCAAAATCAAATGGAGATCAAGTTGATCAAAAAACTGCCGACTAACAACAAGGAAAAGCTCAAAGGAAACAACAGCCGTTGAAATATCCGAAATGACATAAATAATTATATAAGAAAGAGAAAGATTAAAGATTATGAGTTATATACCCAATATCTCCTTTGTATTCCAGACCACGGATACCTCCAACCTTCTTCAGAGCTTCCTCCCACATTTTCACATCCTCTTCCTTGTATTTTTCTTTGTGCTTCTCGAGGGCGTCCTTGTACCCATCGGTTTGCAGCTTCACGTCGCTGGGGCTTACATCGTAGAAGATGGGCAAGATGACTTTCCTAGAGGCTGGGTCCCTGCGGCAGTCCACCATCATGGCGAGTTCTCGGAGGCACCACGCGCTCGATGCGTAGCCTTTGGAGAAGACAACAACATAGATCCTAGAGTCCGGGACAGCTCGACGGAGCTCGTCCCCTATCTCTTCGCCGTGACGGACCTCCTCCGTGTCCCTGAACACGTGTATCCCCTTTTCCCTCATGAACACATAAAGGAAGTCGGTGATGTTATACCGGGTGTCAGGTCCCCTGAAGCTAACGAACACATCGTAAGCTGATCCGTCGGGGGTGTTCACAGTGCCGCGGCTAGTCCCTGCTTCCGATGTCCCCGCCATCCAAGGCAGCCGACAAATGATCGAACTTTGACCAAAAGGCAGGGGTCGTGTGGATGAAAATAATTGAAGGGGAGGAGAAGTTGGAAATTACGAAGAAGTTTCGTTTGGGAAAACATGAAACTAACGATGAAGTTTCGTCTGCCAAACCGACGACTACTTCATAAAAAAAGACTAAGAAATTACCGTTGTTATCTCTATAAACCCCTCACTCACACTTCACAAAATAATGTTATATTTCACGGAATAGGAAGAATTTTATAATTCGTTAAATAACATTTATAATTCAATGGCTTTGAATATGTAATTTTTTAAGTAAATTTGATGTTAATATATTATTTAACAAATTTTGAAAGTTCCGGTCATATTATAAACACAAACATGACGGTCCCCGCCTGCTCACAAGACAATAATGGGCTTGGCCTCCTTAGATTTCGAAGATAAACAAGGTAAAAAAGCCAAACGACTTCGGAGATGAGATTTAGGATTTGTGCCTGGCTAAGTTTCTGGAGGTCCCAAGCATCCACACCACGGTACCCTTCAGCTAGATCCTCCTCGATAGCTTCCTTCACCGCCATTACGGCAACTTGCATCGTGATATCCCTTATGCTGCATCCCATAAGGGTTTGACATTGCAAAAATGGCTGTTCTGGTAGAAGTAGAACCCTTCATTGCTTCATTGCAGTGATAGATAACTAAGAGGTTGGAACAACTTCTATACCTCCATGGAGAAAAGTCCACCAACAGCTGACAAACCAAGTAGCACGTCAGGCTTTACTTCCCGCACTTGGTCCCAGATGGTAAACAAGGTACTCAGCTATTTCCCCATGAAGGCAAATATAATTGAATCAACAAAAGACCTTGACGAAGAGTGCCCCAACCAATCAAATAAGTTTCTCTTTAAAAATGTCAAAAAAATACTAATCTGACATGCCTAAATCATAATTGATACGGGAAAACCGGAGATTTGTACGTAATTAGGGTTAGTTTTGAAAAAAATTTACGAAATGCGATTCTAGTTTGAAAAACTCCTAAAATACTGTCCTTAAGGTGCGATCGGGAACTGCGTTATTCAATTTATAAATAGGACATGGTTTCCAACCACAACACTAGTTTGGGAGGGCAATGTGGCAGTTGGGAACCACGTTTTTGAAGCTTAACTTATTGTCATGGTTTCCGACGGTGACACAAGCACACTAGGAGAAATTTTTTCTAAGTGTGTGAGTTGGCATATAACGCGGTTGGGAACCTGCCATTAATAGTAAAAGAGGTTGGGATCCGCATCTTTCACACAATTAGAAAAAAAAACATTATCCTAATGTCCAAGTGTCGCCCGTTCGGAACCGCGACACTAAGTTAAGGGTCAATTACACGGTTGTAGCTTCACGTCTTCCAAAAATAGCCAGGACTGCGACTAACTACAGAAGGCAACATTGGAAATCAATTTGGCAACCACCTTTTCCATTTTCGGAAAGCCAATCATGGCCCTTCCTTGAGCCTGCTCCTAAATGACCAGCAATTGCAATTCCAACCGTTCCCTGTCTTTACATATTACCATTGATATTGGCTGGCAAAATAATTATCTTCAAACACAAATTCCCATATTTTAACCACAACAGAAAAATGTTTCCTGAGTATGGTAGCTGTCAGTAGTATGATCTCATAATCATTGTTGCTACAAAGATATAGATTCTTCGTGCTTAAACCAAAATCAGTTAAAAATTCTAAAGACTAATGTGTGGTGGTGACATGGAACAATAGTCATCTAAAATATTGGTATTCTTTACTTTTAATCCAAGTTAAACTAAATTTAGATGAAAAAAGTAGGCATTCCCTGTAGGGTTTTCAGCACGTGGTAACAGAGAATACGCTTTTCTTTTCTTTTTGTTTTTATTGTGATCAGTAACATTCTACGAGCACACTTAAAATACAAGTGTCAATCTATGTACGAATTTCATTGTTGCAGTGCAACAAATGATGCATTAACAGAAGAATCGATTCTCATTCACTTCCCATCAGGCAGTGGATTCCTTACCTGGTTATATTCCTCAAATGAAAAATAAATAACAGCCCTCAATGCCTGTTTGTTTTATCAAGAGTCCAGTTTTTTTCAAATAAAGAAACTCGGGTATATATTGATTCCTATTAGCTTCCTTCTGTCTCGGTCTGGGAGGAAAGAACCATTACTCCCAAGAGCACAAAATACTACAAGGAAACAAGATAATATCTCTTCCTAACAACGAAGGATCATAGATGTACCCAAAATACTCTATAGGGACCAGACAAATGTCTGACCCTGACATCAACATTAAACATTATGTAGGTGTTGCGTTAGCGCTGCAATAACTTGAAGGCCCACTTACTTTGGAAATCTTCAAACTACTTGCAAATATGCATTAGTTCATCCAAGTAAAAACCCCGAACTCAAATTATTACTTTTCAAACAAGTTTAAGCATGTGAAGATACCTGTACAATCACATTAAATACATGATACTCATCAAACACTACAACTTCTTGTACGCGCGTCTTTCGGGCTAGCACGCACGTGGCATGCCTAGGAAAGCGGTAAACAAACAAAATCATGAGAGCAAACAAACGGCACCGAGCCAAGCAAGTACATGCACAAACAAGAACTCATCTCTGCATGTGGATTGAAAATGTAAGAGTGTTCGAAAAGAATCCACATGTGGAGTCCCCAGTGGAGTCGCCATCCGGGATGTAAACGCGCCTTTTGGCCTAGCACGCATGTGGCGGTTTGAACAACCCGATGATCCGGACCCGCTCCCCAAGGCCCAACCGGTCGACGTCACGACTCGAGCGTCGAACGCTACGGAAGGGAATTGGGTGATCCCTCCCGGGGTTCCTGACTGGGCCTGCTCGGGCCCTCGCCAACTGTATCTGTTTTCCTAAGAGGTGGCGAACGAAAGGCGGAGCATTATCCAAAGAAGGATCTTTCGGGAGAAATTGGGAGCGGCTCGTGTCGTCCGTTCCTCATCCAAAATGGCCCTGTAAAAAGGTGGTTGTTGTTTAACCTAGGTAAACTATACGAGTCGCCACCGATTTAATTTTAAAAGCTTGGTTTAAGTCGAAAAATCAGAGTAGATTACGGGATTCCTAATTACTAACTCTTATATTTAAACATGCAAAAAGGTGGCATTTTCTCCAAAAGTTTTCTCTTTGTTAACGGGTGTTGGACCCGATCTGGGCATGACTCCGGACTCATGTTAATGTTTTACGGACGTTGGACCCGATTCGGGCTCTTTGGGCCCGAATTCATGTGTGTTTGACAAACAACATGCGATGATAAGCCTATGAACCTAAGGCATGCAGCCAAGCATAGACAATTATTACACCTCCCCTTTTATCTCATGTGGCGGTTAGAGCCGCTTGATGGTCTTGACATCGCGTTTTTATACGCGGAAAGATTCACGCGCCTTCAACAATCCTTCGAGAGGCTTGTGCCGCATATGTTTTACATAAATAAACGATGATCATGTCCATCAAACACAGTGTAATCTAATCATATTACAAAGAGTTACGCAATCACGAATCACAACGAACACAGATTGCGCACAGTATAGAAAACAGATTATAACATTGGCTAGGATTGCTTGATTCTATCAAAATTTAAAGCAACAGATCTGAAACTTAATGAAGAGTTTGCATGTTAAATTTTATGAAAATCGAACGGTGTAATCTCTCAAGATCAAGGAACCAAGGTGGCTGTCCAGAAAAGCCGAATAGTTTGCACATACGGTATTGTTCCTATCATATCTCGGTCCTCGAATGTCCGATCGAAGTGCAAAAAGACTTCACAGAAAGATAAAGTGATGAAGAATATATATGTAAAATTTGGCAACGATCCAGTGGGATTTGCCGTTATTGCATAAAGAATATGAAGTGATACTTGGGAGACCTTACTAAGCACCCAGTTTGTTCATGAGATTGCTTCGTATTATGTTAGAAAATTCGAAGATTGACATATATATTTGTAGAACCATCTAGAAGTCTAGTTTAGGCCCCAAAAATTTTAGGAAGATCCAACAGTTAGATCTCACGAAACTTCCCCGGAAGTGACAATGCAACAGGCTGCCTGCTGCGGCAAGCAAAAGTGGCGACTTTTTCAGGGGACATAACTAGATCCTCAATCATCCAAATATTAAAACGAAAATATTTCCAAGATCATTGTAGATCATTTGACCTTTTGGGGTCGAGTTTCGAAAAATTCCATAACCTCATCGAAACAATCAGCCTTTGGGGGCATTGCCGCAGAAAACAATTGAAACAGAAGGCTGCGAGTGTCTTGACACTTCCGGGCCAAAATGAACGCAAATTCGACTTCCAAAGCTTTTAAGTCTAAGAGACATACAAAATGCGTTTAGAGAAGATTTTATATGATTACGACCTTTTTTTTCGCCGTGATCTTATACCGGAGGAAGGTGGCACGCCGGCTGTCCCTTGTCTGTAACTTCGGCTGTCACAATCTTGTTCGAAGGCTCGTTCCTCACCCCATGGTGTGTGTGGTACGCCAAAGAAGAAAGGGAACGACAGAATCAACATATCGAACATGGTAGAAGTATGCAGGAGTTAGCAAAGTGCAAGGAAGTCTCACCGAGGGGTTACCTCGCCCTGGGGTGGCCCGAGGAGGATGAATGACGCCGGGAGGGTGTCGGCTGGTAGGCTGGTCGGGAGGCTTTGGCTTGTCAGCACTGGAGAGGAGGAATCCTTGGTTCCGGTTTCTGTATGTACGGGAGGAGTTAGCCTCCGATTGTATGTGGAGGAATTTGTCTCCGAGAATTGTTTGAAGGAGCTCTCGTCTGATTAGAGATTGTGTCTGATAATTGTCCGATTGTCTGATCCTTCTCTGAAAGGGGATCAGGAGCCTTTGGCTCCTAGGAATGAGAAGGATCTGAGAGATCCTTCGGATTTTTTTTACGTCTATTTGATTGCCTCTCCCTTAGGGGACGGGGAGATTTTGGCTGAGAGGATTTTTAGAGATCTCTGATAGTGAATCTCTGACTTTTTTTTAGGGATAAATATATATTTTTATGTTTTTTTTGGGAAGGAGATCATGGAGATAGTGTGTGAAAGAGAGGAATCAGAGGAAAAGAAATTTCTCTCTAAAATCTCATATTGATTGGAGAAGAGATTATTTTCCCTTTTTTAGAAATAAACTAAATCACGATAAGAAAAGAAATATCTCATGAAATCTGGATTGATTGGAGGATTATGGGAAGGTGAAAGCCGTTGCAGAGGATAACGTTAAAAATTAAGATAAATAGAATAAAAATAAAATGGGGGTGTGCTTGAATTGCGCTTTGACCATTTTGTTTCAAAAACGAAAGTTGGGCTTCATATTATTTTAGACTGGTTTTATGTAATGGAGTAAAAAGAACAAGTGGCCTATAGTATAATTTGAGGTATTACACTTCTACAACTGTTTTTTATCATTACCTTTTGAATGAGATAATTATCCTTTAAAGACACATGACTTCACCCTATATGTAGTCATACAAAACAAATTAGAAGAATTGTCACTCTAATTTATCAGCAAGTGTATAGCAAATATTTTAAAATGAAAATACATTATTGTTATGATCTTCCATTATTGTGTTTTTTGATATAGCTGAAAAATTTTCTCAATACATTTTACTTTAAATAAAAATCTTCTCATACCTCTCGCTAGCCGAGAGCATACTCGAAACAAATTTGCATATAGAAGATATACAAAGATACAGATTGGAAGACGCAATTTTAACCACTACAATAAACAAGCATTACCCACCAATTATAACTCACATTATGGGTCTTTGAGTAGTTTGTCATTGTTAGTACCAACATCAATCATCACTGGAAGTGCCTGGAATTGAAGATTATAAATGAAAAACATTTGTGAAACGATGCCGAAATGTTCAAGATAAGCAAGATTATACTTAAAACGGCATGAAAAAGAAAAGTTGCAAATGAAAGATAATTGTCAAGAAGCGAAGCACCAAAGCGGTCCTTCTCAGTAGTGCTTTGAAAAGCCTTTTTCCATAAGATATTGGGTGTAGGCAAACTCATATGATTTTATTCAAGAAAAATGGATAGAAAATGGTAAATATTAGGTCCTAACATTTCACAGAGTTGACTTTGGCTTATAAACCCCTGCCACTTTGGCTTTTAAGAAAATGTCAAGTACTAACAGTATCAAACACCATGCCAAAATACATTTATGACCAGTCGGTCGCCATGGACATGGGGTCAAACACTCCATACAAGTAGAAAGACCATAAGGATAACAACTGCTACACATAACTCGGCCTGAGTGTGAAAAATGTTCAAACATGTAAGTTCATCACTAAGGCCTACTGATGTCTATCTTAGCCTATGGAGAGGGTGCGGGTGTGGCCGAGGGGTGGTCTTCTTCGCCATCGGTCGCCGGATAGGATGCTTCGGAGATGACATCCTGGAGATCGACATGAGGGGCTGCCTCGGCACCCCGCCGCCTCCCGCGAGCTTGAACTTGTACCACAGAGCAACTGCGGCAAATCCAAGAAGAAGAAGTGCGCTGATGGTGATCCCGGCGATCGCAGCGAGCGCGAAAGTACCTTTACTTGTTTGCCTGGTAGAATTATCTGTTGTAAGGGCATTGAAATGTACGGGGGAACTGGATGGAAGTTGCTTAGCATGTTGGATCCAAAACCAAAACCGGGTGCATTGAGTGTCCATCTGTTCACGGTATTTCCAATTCGATGAAGGTTCCTTTCTTCGATCATGTTAGAGTATCGAACCGACCCACGTTTCGATCATGTTAGAGTATCGAACCGACCCACGTTTCGATCATGTTAGAATATCGGACCGACCCATATACCGAGCCCAGCATACAAGCCCGGCCCATATGTCGAGCCTATCATACAAGCCAGCCGTTCCACTCTAAAACCAATTGGTTGTAGAGGGAGTAGTCCGCTAGGATATAAATATTGGATGAGATTCTTCTTTCTTTCCGATGTGAGATTGGGTTATGCCCTTTTTTGGTGACAACCATTTTTCAACAAAGCCCCCTTAAATCCAAGCCCATATATGGGCCCACTAAGGCGGCACCCTTTTTGGGTTGAACCGATTAACACCCGGGTACCCTTTTTTGGTTGCACCGTATACGGACGAGGGGTTCCCATCATCGAGTATTAATGGGCTTAATCGTGCTCTGATACCATGTTTAAATGTCAATTCTCTTGTTTGCACTGTCAATAATTATCATTTTTAAATATGTGAAAATTTTTAAAAAGTGAAAGTGTAATAAAAATCAGCCTTATTATATTGAAAAATAATTGCAAACCGCTCGGCAAAATACATTTCTGACAAAGTCGGCCGCCTTGGACATGGGGTCAAACATTCCATACTAGAGAAAGACCATAAGGATAACAACCGCTGCACATAACTCGGCCTGAGTGTGAAAAATGTTCAAAATGTAAGTTCATCACTAAGGCCTACAAATGTCTATCTTAGCCGATGGAGAGGGGTGGGGTGTGGGCGAGGGGTGGTCTTCGTCGCCATCGGTCGCCAGCTAGGATGCTTCAGAGATGACTTCCTGGAGATCGACATGAGGGGCTGCCTCAGCACCCATCTCGCCGCCTCCCACGAGCTTGAACTTGTACCACAAAGCAACTGCGACAAATCCAAGAAAAGGAAGTGCGTCGACGGTGATCCCGACGATCGCTGGGAAAGGTGGCTGAGCAAGGAGATCACTGGGGAAGTTCATGGGAGACTTGACTTACGAATGTTGAAAATGAAAATATATAGTATGACCTGCTTTCCCCTAACAGTTCGACCTTTTAAGACAGTTGGTGTTGTCTGCTGTACAACAGTAGTATCAGATCTAGAGGTCGAGGATTCATGCCCCGCCAGGCGTAAACATGAAAAAAATTAAAAAACAGAAAAGATGCCACATAAGCCTACCCCTAGGGCAACAAAGCCCGCCATTATATTATGTATGACTTTATTATAAGTACCGTGTCGAAACATTTGATAATTTTTGTAAAACGCACTAAAACAATAACTTAAGAAGTTTCAAAGATGAAATAAATAATATAATAAGATAATACTAAATAGTTTTAATTTTGAAAGAATTAACTTTTTAATATTATCTCCATATCTAATTTATAATTATTATTTTTAAATACGTGAAAATTTATAAAAAGTGAAATTGTAATAAAAATTAGACTGATTATATTGAAATAGTTGCAAACTTTCTCAAGTCAAGAAAGTAATGTGTATAAATTAGCATAATGTAGAATATATTTCTTTCTTTTTTTGTTTTTTTAAATAGCTAACTCGGATTTCGAAATTATGTTCTCGTCCATTTTTAAAAAATTCTTTCTCTAAAAAATAATTTTATTAAAAAAATTCTTCAAAATATGTATTTGTAAAAATATAGGTGGGCTCTTTTCTTCTAATTTCATTTTTCAATAGCATTTATTAATTTTATTTCCTAAAAAATATCATATATTAAAATTAATCACAATTTATCTATACGTAATTTCCTAAATCAAATAATTTCTTTTTTTACAATATAATATATTTTATAAGTTATTAGCACGACTCTATATTGTAAGCTTTTTGTCAATCCATTTAATTCCCCTTGTTTCATTAGCCTTTATAACAACCATAATTCAAAATGCATGGAGGTGAGTTGGACGAGAGTTTTACTCTTTTGGAGGTGTACCCAACAGTCCCTCTACTCAATATAAAAATTATCACATTTAATAATAATAATAATAACTCTTCTTTTACTCATTTTTCATAAGCATATCTCCATGTTATAAATTGATTAACTTTTCATAAGCACATCTCCATCTTTCTATTATTGTTATTGTTAATTTCAAACATATTGTCAAGCAGGCAAATTTAAAAAGTTGTGAAAGAAACGCCTTAACTATCTTGGGCGCTGAACATTCATCCACATGACTTCAACCACATTCATTAACTACATCTAATCCTCAACTATATTAAATTAAAATCCTACACTAACCGTTTGACTCTTGCTTAAACAAATCTTTAATCCTGACTTACCTTGCCGGTTTTAGCCAATGGAGAAGGGTGAGGCCGAGGATGTCCTTGGCATAAGTGGCCAGATAGTGTACACTGCTTCCTGGTTATCACGGTGCTGCCTCGGCCACATGATAGGGTTGCTCAGCACCTTGGTCGTCGCGTGCGAGCTTGCACTTGTACCACAGTACAATTGCTGCAAAGGCAAGAACAAGAATTGCCCCCAAAGCAATCCTGGCTTTTATGGTGGTCGGGAAAGGTGGCGGCGCCAGGACATCGCCGCGTAGCACATGGAAGATTCAACCTCGATCATTATTGCCTTCTGGGAAGCTTTGCAAAAGAAAATAGGATGCTAAGTTATTTATTTAATAAAGTGAAAATAGTATATGTCATAAGGTCTTGGCGCATCTTATTCAAGTGAGAACTTATCAATTACTTTTGTTATATTAAAGGATGACCGTGGATGTTGCCAGAAGAGTTGAATAAAGATTGACACTTCAAGAGTTTTATTCATCAAGATATGAAGGTCTCGAATATGCTCCTTAGGGATGACTTTCAGTCGAATATAACGGATTTCAAATGATGTTATTGTTTCTGTTGAATATCCATAACATGTTCAAAACATTGCGCTGACAGTAATCCAGGTTACAACGGTGGTTGGAAAGGTGGCGTCACCGAGACATCATCGGGTAGCTCATGGGAGATTCAACCTCGGTCATTATTGCCTCTTGGGGAGTTCTGCAAAAGAAAATAGGATGCAAAGTCGTTTATTTTAAAAAAGGGAGAAAGGTATATGTCATATGAGGTCTCAATTCCTTTCGTGATATTAAAGGATCACCTGTATGTTGCTAGCAGGGTGAAATACAGATTGACACTTCAAGAGTTTCATTCATCAAGATCTGAAACTCTCAAAACATAGTCCGAATGGATGAAGAAGACAGTGGATTTGAAATAGTGTCATTGTTTTTGTTGAAAATTCATATCATGTTCAAAACATGGACCGTGCACAATCCTTACAATGATCGTGCTTGATTTGTGCAAGAGCAAAATCATGCTAGCTTAGTGTAGATCCTCATAATTTAATTTTTGGAATTTTTAAGATTGAACAAAAAATCCAAGATGAAACTCGATTCAATATTCCATGAGTTACTCTTCAAATAAAAATAATTAAGGTTTTAAAATCAAACTACTAAATCAAAGTTTTAATAGGTTGAGATTTTATAATTCTTCAAAAACATTAATCCCTAAGCATGATTAGGTGATTAATTTCAAATTAGTCACATACAACTTATTAAATTTTATTGCACTATTTTACAAATTTGACATTAAATCAAAGTTTTAGTAATTTGAAATTTTATTATAATACACACTTTTAATTTAACAATTTATCCCTGGACATGATTAAGGGGTTAATGTTGCATGGAATTAATTTCTTGTTATACTTTTATGCTTTTAATGTCTTCGAATTCTTTATTTTATTTTTTAAGAAAGATTTTTCATGCTTTATTTTTTTTCATTCAATAATAAAATAAAGAGAGAGAAAGCATGAATTGATTTATTCTTAGTTTTAGTATTTTTGAAATTTTTCAAAAGATTCCGGATCATTTTCTAAATTATTTTTGGACTAATTTAAAAGATAAAATTAATTCAGAAACTAATATGTGATTTCTTTTTAGAATTTTTATTAAACTTACATAAGGAATTTAATAACTGTGTTATGTCATTCCAATAAATGGGGAGTTCCATGCCTCCCCCGTCCTTCGATTCCCTTATGGTTGAAACAATAAGACAGGTTGATTCCGGTTAATGTAACCTTGACTTCGATGCAGGTTAACGAATAAATTTAATCATCTTCAATTTTTAATCCTCTTCGGTCTCTCCTAAAAATGGTATGTGTTTATCATTCAAAATGAAATGTATAAAATCAGAATTATGGTGAATGTTTATATGCTCACTAAAATCATTAAATACACTAATTGATTCCACCTGACTTAACCAAGATTAATGCTAGAAAAATTTAGTCTTATGGTATATGTTTTATTAACCATTCTCCTTATTTATTCATTTTTTAAGGATGAATATTAATCGTCATTTTATAAAAAATAAATAAATTATGGCATTGGATATCTTTGTATAAATGATTGCTTCTTCATTAATTTCAATTGTAAAATTTTTATAATTAGCTGAATAGTTAATTAAGTAATATTTACAGAAACTGAGCATCAAAGGCCAAGTGAGAGGTTTAAAAATCTTATTAATCGGACAAACCGGTGGAATTTCCAGATAGATGAAGACAGCACGGTCTAAAATGGATGGCCAAGAGATCCTAAGAGGATCAACCTCTTAAGCCATTACTGAATTTCGAGGGATATCAGCAGCATGACAGATCTGAGAGCATAACTTATCATAATTGGGAAAAAGAAAATACAAAAAGCTGGATAAAGGTTCTCCCTTACCTGCATTTCTGATGCTTAATAACTGCGCGAAGAGTTTCATTAATATTTGTGCATCAAACTAGATGAATTTATTAAGTCTGAGTGACCCAATACAGAAAAAAACAAAATGAATGAATTATATAATACTAAGCTTTCAAATACAGAAAAAAATATTGTGATATTTGTGTGGCACAAAATGGGAAAATATATGCGAGTGAGGCTAACCAATTGAAAAGGGAGGGAGTTGCCAGAGGTCTCTGGTTCATAATATAGTTTCTTTCATTTCAATAGAAACTCCCCCCTTATATCTAATTTTTGAAATGACGTATTCATCTTATTTGATACTTGGTTTATTGTATATGGAGTAGATTCAATTCAACGAAATATTTACTTTCTTTATATTTATTCCACTCTTCGAGAATTTATTTGATTTAAGTTTTTGGGTATCCCTCTTATTTATGATGCAAAAGATTCATCTTCATATAACATATTTTGAAGGTAGACAAAAACTTAACAAGAGGAACTTTGTTACTGTTCTCCTTTGGTTAAGTGGGGATTCCTGGCAGGATCAGTAGTAACTTATGGGCATTTGCAAATTGACTTCTCAAGTCACGGGATTCGTGAGCATGCCCTAAGTTGGCGAATTCATTCATTATTTATCGATTCGGCTACCTCCAAATTGTTCGTCCTTTTTTTTTGTCTTCATATCTTGTATAATTGGAGGCACTTACGAGTGATGGTCTTGCTGGTGTTGTCCAAAGCTTTGTTCCTCTCCCCGGAACATGTTTGGATCAGATGAAGTCATTTGCGATCGATTAGTATTATCTTTGCGGAGATCTCTTATATATTTGCGGCTTTCGTATGATTAGTGATAATGTTGTTCTTCTTGGTGCAAAATATTTGACGGTGGAGTTTCACCATACTTTAACAAAGACTATCGTATTTGCTACGGTCTCCTGCCGGTGTACAAAAATCAAAAGAATTAAATATTTTCTTATTTACTTATGTCCGTGTGATTTTTAAACAAATATCAATCCTATAAATCTGTTTGTCATGAAAGATTGGTGTCACTCTTACATAAATAGATGGAAAAACATTGCATGAAATAATCTCCTCCTCCAAATGTGGCCCCAAATATTATTTCTTGTTTTTTTCTTCAACAATTAGTTCCTCCAGGTCCACCGAAGGTGATCAAGTATCCATAGTCATCAGTCTTTCCATAGTTGTTCAAGCCATAGCATTTTGAATTGTCCAATATGTTGTCTGTTTTGTAGTCGAAGGGCGCTCGGAATTCCGAATAATTTCCTGAGAAATTATTTGATGGTGGAGTGCCTCACGTCTTTGTCCGGCTCGTAACTGCTTCCCATAGGAGGACTCGTGTCTTGCTCTATCCCACGCATTGTGAATCCTCCGAATGAGAGTCGCATAGCGCCTGCATCTCCCGCCATCAAAGGAAACAGTTCTTTTGGCCAGTATCCAGCTTGCCTTTCTTCCTTACCGAAACTCAATATCCAATTCTTAGTAACCGGATCCTGCAATTTCTTCGTAATCGGATCTAATGTAACTTTTCTTTGTAAAGAAAGAGCATTACTACACTACTCGTGACTTTACCTGGGTAATGTGAACATCAGCTATCTGCTGAATTCCCCCGTAGTCCGAAGTCTTATTAAAAACATCTCCGAGAACTATTCCCTTATTGGTCTGAACGAAGCCGGGGCAACGCATATCATAGCACCCTGTAGATCCATCACCCCCCTTGATAGAAAGATGTAACATTTTCAAGCATGTGAATGAGGTTATAACATGATGCTATGATCTACATGCTAAAAGTTACCTTCCAAAAAGTAAAAAGATGTGCATTATCATCTCCGTAAACCGCCGGAGAAACCTTTCGCAACCTCGATTAATGTAATTGAATAATCTAGGTTACGTACATTATTATGTCAAGAAGGAAACGTACCGCCCATCCAACGTAAATACCATTCGTATCGCCTGTTCCAGGGCCACTAGCTAACCGAATAACGGATGCACTGAATTGGTCACCTTTACACTCCGGAGACCAAATGTTTATCACTGCTTTGGCACCGTAGAAGCGATATCGAGCGATTGATATGCCAGCACGCTGAATGATGTTTTGTGAAATAATGAGACAAGATTAAAAAACATTCTTTTCGTCCTTAGAAAATATTGTAATTTCAATTTTGATATTTACGATCAAGTTTAATTGAATATTGCTTGCGTGTACTACACGTCAGCAAGAAAACTTGCACTGGTGAGACTGGTAAAAGGTTGAGAGAAGGCTGAAGAAAAGCGCCGAAGTAATTTATCACTGATTAAATCTTGCTTAGTTGTCCTTAGGATCGGTATTGTCCCATCGGGGCATCCGTATTATGTCCGAGAGACCCAAAAAGAGAAAAAGAAAAACAAAATGAATGAATTATTTAATGATAAACTTACAAATACAAAATGAAAATAGTGTGGCAGAAATTAAGAAAATATATGCGATCGAGACTAGCGAATTGAAAAGGGATGGAGTTGCCTGATGTCTCTTGTTTATAATATAATTTCTTTCATCTATATCTTCTTTCTGAATAATGTATTCTGCTTAATTAATTGTACGCGCGCCTTTCGGCCTAGCACGCGCGCGGCAGTTCGGACGACCCGAAGATCCGGGCCCGCTCTCCAAAGCCCAACCGGTCGGCATCACGACTCGAGCGTCGGACGCTGCGGAAGGGAATCGGGTGATCCCTCCCTGGATTCTTAACTGGGCTTGCTCGAGCCATCGCCGACCGTCTCTGTTTTTATAAGAGGCGGCAAGCGAAAGGCGGAGCATGATCCGAAGAAGGAATTTTCGGAAGAAATCAGGAGCGGCTCGTGTCACCAGTCCCTCATCCAAAATGGCTTCGTAAAAATGTTGTTTAACTTAGGTAAACGATTACGGAGTTGCCACCGACTTTATTTATAAAAAAATCTGTTTTAAGTCGGAAAAAAAACAGTGGTTCGAGGATCCCTAATTACTAACTCTTGCACTTAAACATGCGAAAAGGTGGCGTTTGCTCCAAAGAATTTGTTTTTGATTAACGGGCGTTGGACCCGATCCGGGCATCACTCCGGACTCATGTCTCTATTTTACGGGCGTTGGACTCGATTCAGGCTTTTTGGGCCCGAACTCATGTTTATTTATTTTACAAACAACATGGATGATAAACCTATGGGCCTAAGGCATGCGGACAGACAGAGACAATTATTGAGATCAAAGGGGGCGGGGAAGGGCGGTGATTGCGGGCCTATGCACTTGGGCCCGCAATCCGTTACATGTGGAAATAAAAAAAACGAGAGGCCCGAACCTCCCTCATGTACCTGAGGCCCGACTGGGGGATGTATTGGCATTGAATTCATCAGTTGAGGCTTCTTTAGTGATGTGTCTCCACCACCGAATCCCTTCACGCAGTCTTTGAGATCACCTTGTCGATTACCTCGGAGTTTTCGTTATTTTTTTATGCAAAAACAAACAAAGAAAGTGATTAGAAAATTCGAATTATAGTAATAATTTAATGCATCATCAGTTACATGGTATTCTTTTTATTTTTATTTTTTTTTGTCTTTGTTTTCTTTTTTATATTTTTGTTTTTTAAAGTAAATTAATTGATTATAAAAATGGTTTACTTGATAATTAAAAAAATATTAAAAATAATTATTGTTAAAAATATGCGACGTGATTAAAAAAAATAAATTAATTTTGATTAAGAAATTTGACAATTTAAATTAATACTAAAGTGGTTATTGTTTAAACCAAAAAAAAAAGAAAAAGAAAAAAAAGAAAATCCGTGGCTATTTTTTTTTAAGAAAATAATAATATAGAATGTGAAATAAAATTTTTTTAAAAAAATTAGGTAATGAATCTTATGATTATTATAGTAAAAATAGTAGAAAAAATGAAACTAAATGAATTTTAATAATAAAATAAAGTAAATAAACAACACGTTAATTTATAACTTTTTGGTAAAAAGAAAATCATTAACTTTTGTTAATTTTTAAAATGTGATAACGAAACGGAATCATCAAAAGTAAAAATCACATTTTTTTGTTAAACAAATAATTCGTTTTTTTTAATAAAAAAAAATGTCCATTATTCAGATTTTAGATAAAAAATAAATAGAATATTAAAGATAATAAAAAAAATATTAATTAAAAAAAGTGATAGAGGGGTCGTTACCCTTCTAGTGAGAGAGAAGTTGTCGTCCGTCGGTTTTTGATGACGTTGCCACTGGGAAAGGATGGCCAAAGGTGGAGATCCTGGTAAGGAGTCATGTTCCTACATCCTGTACTTGTAAGTAAAATATCAGAACAAAAGGAATCTCTCCGCGACGCTTTTGTGCGACCGCGGAGAGTTGAGACCGGGTTATCGTGTATATTCGAAGTCAAAAGAACATCGCAGCTAGAGGTTAGGATCATTTGCTGATGAAGGTGATGTTTCCGGTTGGTGTTGGTAATGGAGGCTCACTCTATTGTTGATGCCGAAATCTCCTAGGGAAAGTGGGTTTGAGTTGGTGACGTAGGGTTCTCCGTCGATGTGGCTAGACCTACCTTGGGTCGCCGGATGTAGGGGGAACAAACGTCTGGAGTGCTGGAGAATCTCTGAGGGGTCTGGAGAATCTCTGAGAGTGGGAGAGAGTGGGAGTGTATCTGTGTGTCTTCTGTTTGTGTCTCCTTTTAACGTTGGTCTAGTCCTCCTCTTTTAGGAAAAAACTCATTAAGGAAGGTAATAGAATCAAGGCAAATTGTCAATTGATCCGGTGCTCACATAATCAAATAAATATCCTCGAAATCATCGTGATTGATTGGAGATGCCGTGTGATATATATTTTTATTTCCTTTATTCCTTTTTTTTTAGAAAGAGAAAAAGAAAAATCTTAGATTAATGGAAGGGTTAGGGAAAGTCAAGGTACGTGAGATGATAAGGTTAGGGATAAAAATAAATTTTATGAAAATGGAATTGGGTTTAAGGTGGGCTTTGGCCCTTTTTGTTAACCCAAGATAAACTAATGTGTATGGACCGGGCTTATATAGTGGGTTAAAAAATAATTTGAGGTATTACAGTTTGCCCCTCCTTGAGATGAAATCTTAGAAGATTTTCTCGCAAGGATATTATAAATACCTCAAATTATGTTTCAGGATCGTCCTTGGCCAACATGTATCCTGAGAGCTCAGAAAGAAAATCATTAGCAGTGACAAAGACTTCATAAAACTGAGACGATCAAGCATGTGTGATCATGATGCACATGCAGTTATACTTTATTTTGAAGAAATATGTTACAATTTCTTCTGAGTGAAATTGGAGAATAGCTTCCTGACTTCTCTCACGACTCATTTTTATTTTTCTGAAATATACCTCGGTTAGACTTCAGAATTCCTTTGATTGGGATGCTCATGTACCAGTCGAAGTAATCTTTGTATGGTTGTAATGTAGGTTTGGCGTAAGGCCTTTTTAGGTAGAGGCTGAATTTATCATTTAGAAAGAATGAGTCTAAGGACATCATCGGAAGCTGTTGTACCATAGAAGTTCCACCGTCCAAACAAATTCTCCATCTTCCTGACAGCAGAGTTGTTGAGATGCGTCGTTAGGGACATCACTATTTTACTTGAACTTGGGAATATGTCTTTGGGAATGTCTTCTCTTCGCTTTGTCCGGGACATAACACCTTTGCTTTTGCGACCGTTCATGTCGGCCCTGGTGCTTTAATTTGCTTTTTTGTTCATTGTGCTTTGCTTTTGAAGAGTTTGATCACTACGCTTTTTTATGACTTTTGGGAACATTTCTTGGTCCTGTCCCTTTTCTCTATTGAGGATGTTTTGGACTCTTTGGTGATTTTCGCAGTGTTGATGAAGACGATTATCTTTGGAAACGTCTCAACTGTGCATGTCTGTTGATGATGTTTCTTCACTTGGACCTTTAGGAAGTGTTGCATCTGTGGTCCATTACTTCCGATTTCTCACTACAGGATCTCCATTTACCTCAATGGGAGGCGGTCCTTAGACTCGGAAGGCGTAGTATACAGAAAACTTCAAATTTGGCTCAAAAGGGGTTAGCAATGGTCAATTTTTGTGTTTGGGGTAGAGAAGAAATGCTCGATCGCATCCCTGTTTGAGCATCTTTTGTCAAAGGATTCATTGTCCGCCCAGATGTTTACATGTGAACCCTCATAGTGTTTACACTCATCACTCTGGGGTAAGTGTTTAGGAATGGGTTTGCCTTCTCTACTTCCACTCAGAAGCATTCTCTTTTTTTGTCCAAAAAAAAAATCGAATTATATGCAAATGAGCACACAAATGCTTAAATAGGTTCAAGTATACAAACCTCTTTGGAGACTTCATACTAAAGTGATGCTCTTATGCAAGCTTCGCGAGGAAAGTGTTTATACCTTCGTGTCCCAGTCATGGTCCTTGAGATTAGACTCGGAAAGGCTTCCACCCGACCACCCACGCCGTTGCCTAAGAGTTTGTACCGTACTGTGCGGAGTTCATGTCCCTACACAGTTGACAACGGACGGAGGTGAAGTTAGCTCATGTACTTCGACTCTCGCTTGGGGAGATTATAATAAATTTGGGTATTCGCTCGGGATATGAGATGAATATGCCCATCTCGATGGTCGTTCTGGAAGAATATGCTTGTATATTCTACTCTTGTCGAGGAATGTGGTGTTTTTAACCGACCCCCGCTGGGGAAATGGAGGTATGACCCCGTCTGGGATGACAAGAAATTTTGTTAGAGAGTAGTGTAGATGATATTCCCTTTCGATTTGAACATCTTTGGTGACAATAAAGGCAACTCCGAAACTTTGGTTCGAAATTTTCCACCCGACCACCCGCGCCTTCGTCTATAATGTAGGATGCTCATGTACCTACACCAAGCAAAGGACAGATAACAAATAAGCTCATGTAACTTGTTTATCTTAAAATAAGAATGAAGTTTGCTCATGTAACTCCGTTTATATGAAAGATGAAGTAGAGCTTTGATACTTCCCCTTTTTTGTTTCGTCATTGCATCTTCGTCCGATGGAATCGAAGGATTAACGAAGATTACTCCTACCCAATGTCTATTTTGTAAGGAAGCTCATGTACCTATCAAATAGATAGCGAAAAACAAGTACGTTCATGTGACTTGTTTCCGTTAGAGTAAAAATGAAGTTTGTTCATGTAACTTCATTGATAAAAAGGGTGAAGTAGAGTTTTGGTACTCCCCTTTTGTATGGTTTCGTCATTGCATCTTTGTCCGAAGGAATCAAAGGATTGACGAAACTGCCGCAAGCCTTTGGCTTGAAGCTTTACCACCCTGCTACCCTTGCCTTCGTCACAGGATTTTTTGTACCATTCATGTGAGGAGCTCTTGTACCTGTCCACGAGACAAAAGACGTAAACGAAATAAGCTCATGTAACCTCGTTTAATTTGATGAAGAGAGTAGTAATTGTAAGATTCTCCCTTTTTTTTCATGAATACTACTAATTCAGAACCCTGACACCATTTAAGTGTAGTAACGTCGGAGAGCGTCCGCATTGATTGGTTGTGACAGTTCTCCTCCATCCATCTTTGTTAGGATGGTCGCTCCTCCTGAGAAAGCGTGTTTGACGACGAATGGTCCCTCGTAGTTTGGAGCAAATTTTCCCCTAGGATCTTTGACGTTTGGAAGGATCCGTTTGAGGACGAGGTCTCCTGGCTTGTACTTGATCTCTTTGACCTTTTTGTTGAATGCCTTGGACATGCGTTGTTGATAACATTGCATGTGGTCGATTGCAGCAAGTCGTCTGTCATCGATGAAGTCAAGATGGGCGAGGTGGTGATTAACCTTCTCTTCTTCGGTCATGTTGCTTTGGGACGAGATCCGGAGACTAGGCAGCTTGACCTCTGCTGGAATGACTGCTTGAGTGCCATAGACGAGTTCAAAGGGAGTTGCCCCAGTCGAAGTGCGCATCGTCGTCCGGTAAGCGAGTAATGCGAAAGGGAGCTTCTCGTGCCAATCTCGATATGTGATTGCCGTCTTCTGAAGAATCCTTTTCATGTTTTTGTTGGCAGCTTCGACTGCACCGTTCATTTGTGGACGGTATGGTGAAGAATTCAAGTGTTTGATTCGAAATTCAGTACATAGAGTGTTCATTTGGTTGCCGTTGACGTTTGTGCCGTTGTCGGTGACGAGCAGCTCTGGTACTCCGTATCTGGCGATGATGTTTGCCCGCATGAAACGTATGACGTTATTCGCGGTGACTTCCTTGAAAGATTATGCTTCGATCCATTTAGTAAAGTAGTCGATGGCGACCAGTATGAACCGATGTCCGTTTGATGCCCTCGGATTAATCGGTCCGATGACGTCCATGCCCCACATTGAGAACGGTCACGGTTCAAATAGTGGGTAGAGCCTTGTTGGAGGGACGTGCACCTTGTTGGTGTAGATCTGACTGTGGCAGGTTTTGACGTATTTGATGCAGTCGGCCTCGATTGTTAGCCAATAGTATCCCTGACGCATGATCTTCTGAGCGAGAGCATAACCGTTCATGTGTGGTCCACAAACGCCTTCATGGACTTCAAAGATGATGGCTTGGGCTTCCTGTTCGGTAACGCACCGCATGAGGGTTGTCGTGAAGGACTTCTTGTAGAACACGTCGCTATTAAGTAAGTAGCTCCTCGAAATCCTTCGGATGAATTTGCGTTCCTTTCCTGTGCTGCCTTGGGGAAAAGCGCCCGTTTCTAGGTAAGCTTTGATGTCTGCAAACCATGGTGGTGAGTCCTCAGATTGGCAGGGCTCGACATGCATACAACTTGGGGCTTCAGCGATGTCGATGCGAAGAGGCTCTATGTTCATTTCTCCTGCTAATGGAATCATTGATGCAAGAACAGCAAGAGCGTCTGCGAAACGGTTATCTGCCCGTGGGAGGTAATTGAACTCAATATCAACGAATTGGCGGACTAGTGTTTGTAGGTCGTCCTGATATGGGATGAGCTTTGGGTCCCGTGTGCGCCATGCCCCGTTTGTTTGGGAAATGATGAGTGCTGAATCTCCATGAACGTCAAGAAATCGGACTCGCATATCGAGTACACGTAATAGGCCAAGGATGCATGCTTCGTATTCGGCAATGTTGTTTGTGCAGGGGAAAATGACTTTAACAGCTGTTGGACAGTATTGTCCGTCTGAGGATATTATCACTGCTCCAATACCTGAACCGGAAGAGTTGACTGCCCCGTCGAAATACATTGTCCACCTCTGCTGTGACTCGGTGAGGAAGATGTTTTCGTCTGGTAATTTGATTTCCAAAGGCGAATTGTCTATCCCTGGATATTCTGCAATGTGATCAGCGATTGTTATACCTTTGATTGATTTAGTTGAGTGGAATCGGATGTCAAACTCTGCTAGCTGTAACTGCCACTTGGAGACTCTTCCTATCAATGTTGGTTTGTCGAAGAGATACTTGAGGGGATCATTTTCAGATACTAGTAGGATCTCATAGTGGAGTGTACTGACGGAGTCGGTGCAGCACCCAGACGAGTGCGCAACAGGTACGTTCTGATACAGTGTACCGAGACTCGCAATCCGTGAATTTCTTGCTTAAGTAGTAAATTGCATGTTCCTTGGCGCCTGGCAGCTGTTGGGCAAGCATGGCTCCGAATGACTCTTCTCGAACTGTGAGGTAGAGCATGAGAGGGTGCCCCGGCTTTGGCGGGATGAGGACGGGCGGTTCTGTTAGATAAGTCTTTATCTGCTCGAACGCGGTTTTACAGTCGTCGTCCCACTCAAATTTTACATCTTTCCGTAGTTTCTTGAAGAGGGGTTTACATGTATCTGCCAAGTTAGAGATGAACCTTCCAATGTAGTTGACACGACCCATGAAGCCCCGAATCTCCTTAACTGACTTTGGTGCTGGGAGATCGCGAATTGCCTTGATCTTGTCGGGGTCGATTTCGATGCCTTTGTTGCTGACAACGAACCCTAGAAGTTTGCCTGATGTTGCCCCGAAGACGCACTTGGCCGGATTGAGACGAAGCTTGTACTTGCGAAGTCGTTCGAATAGTTTGCGGAGAATAACAGTGTGGTCTTCTTCCGCTCTGAATTTTGCGATCATATCGTCGACGTCGACTTCGATTTCTCGGTGCATCATGTCATGGAAGATGACCACCATTGCGCGTTGATAAGTTGCCCCAGCGTTCTTGAGTCCGAAAGGCATGACCCGGTAACAAAATGTGCCCCAGGGTGTTGTGAAAGTCGTTTTCTCCTTATCTTCTCCAGCCATACGTATTTGGTTGTACCCGGAAAATCCATCCATGAAAGAAAACCTGTTAAAACCAGCAGTATTGTCTACAAGCAAGTCGATGTGCGGCAGAGGGAAGTCGTCTTTGGGACTCGCTTTATTAAGGTCACGGTAATCGATGCAGACTCGGACCTTCCCGTTTTTCTTGATGACGGGGACGATGTTGGCGACCCATTGTGGGTAGTTGGCTACTTCGATGAAGTTGACCTTGAGGAGTTTGTCGACTTCTTCCTTGATCGCAAGAACTAGCTTGGCTTGTACCGTCGTTGTTTCTGCTTAGTGGGACGGATTAGTGGATCAGTGGGGATTTTGTGTTCCACTATCTCCGGGTCTAGACCTGGCATAGCAGCATACGTCCAAGCGAAGATATCTGAAAACTCCCTGAGTAGGTTGACAATGCTCTTGGCCTCATCTGTTGGGAGATCAGCACCGATGTGTAGCTCTTTGGGCTCATCATCCGTTCCGATGTTGATTGTTTTGGGTTCTTGTAATGTTATCTCCTTTGGTTCTTCATGTCGTTGGAGACCTAGCTCGAGACCATGGTAGCCATCGAGGGATCTTGGGTTATCTATGATCACTTCGTCATGTTCTGGGGTATTTTCAGGTACGTCCGAAGTGCCATTCCTACATGTAAGAAACAAGTCAAGATCGTGCTTGTAGCTGAATTGCATGAAATTTGAATTGTTATACTATGTGACAACTATCTTAAGTCAAGCATTCCAAAAATAGAATAAAACATTAAAACATTGCGCGATCAGTCCTCAGCGGGGCCCTCATTGTTTCATCAGATTCGCCCTTTAACATCAGCGTCCCGATCCCACAGACACTAACTATAGTCATGTTACATACGGACTATCTTGCACTAACTAGAGTAGCTTACTTGCACGAAATTTGAAGTATCATACGACGCGACAAATAAAATAAAACATTGTGGGATCAGGCCTCAGCGGGGCCCTCGTTGTTTCCTCAGATTCGCCCATTAACATCAGCGTCCCGATCCCACAGACACTAACTAGAGTCGCGTTACATACGGACAACCTTGCTAGTCCGCGACCAGAATGTAGCAAGGTAAATTATTCTAGACTCGATTATTCTAAGTGCAAAAAGTAAAGTTGGAAAGGTTCACCCTTCAAGCGGCATGTTTGACTCAGTCGGGTTCGACGCTTCCATCATGTTGATTTCTTCTTCGAGCTCTTGTGCCTCCATCCTCATACCCACCACCTGCTCGGAGAGGATCTCACCTTCCATTGTCGTTGCTGGCGAACGAACAAAAGGGATGGTTGACTTGCCGCCAGTGCGCATGTCCTGGATTGTTATCTTAGGCCTCCGTGGTTCATTACCATTGGATCCGAGAGCACGTGTCCCCAAATGGGTAGGTATGTCGAGCGAGTGTCGGATGCCTGGCCCTTGAGCTCCGAGTCCTTGACCAGGCTGGTATCCGAATCTGATGAACTGTCGAGCAGCGCTGCGGTTGCCCCGGCCCATTAGGGGATCTGACCTGAAGTCCCTCCTGACCATGTTCACCATCTCGAACGCTTGAGCCGTCGATGGTTCTCCGACGTAAGGCATGTCAATTTCATGGCACAACTCCATGGTACATTCCCCTTTGACTGTGATGAGCTTGCCATCTGAAGGAAAACGGACCATCTGGTGCAAAGTCGAAGGGATTGCCCCGGCTTGATGGATCCACGGACGTCCTAGCAGCATGTTGAAGGATCCGGCGGTCTCAAGGATTTGGAATGCGGAGGAGAAGAGAGTGGGCCCCACTTTGATCTCTAGAGTCACCTCGCCGTGGGCCTGACGTTTTGCACCGTCAAAAGCTCGAATGGTCAAGCTGGAAGGTGGGAGTTTCTCGATGTTGATACCGAGCTTATGAGCCACATCGAGTAGGATGATGTTGACTCCAGACCCTCCGTCGATGAGCACCTTGGAAACAATAGTATCGCGACATTTGAGCGTGATGAACAAAGCGCTATTGTGGTCCTGTCCTCTTTCCGGGAGGTCATCTTCCGAGAAGGTGATGGCATTGTTTGCCAACATGCCGTTCATGTACGAGTCTAGCGCGTTGACCTCAATCTCTTCCGGTACATGTACTTCAGCCAGAAATTTCTCCAACATCTCCCTGTGTTTGTCAGAAGAATGGATCAAGTCGAAAAGAGAAATATGGGCGGGTTGCTTCCTCAGCTGCTCCACAATGTTGTAGTCGCTTTCTTTCACCGAGTAGATCACCTTGCGAATTTGCTCATTCGACGGCCCCTTGGGCTTTGAAGACTCAGGCTGCTGTTGAGGCTCTGGAGCCGGCACCACTCTTTCCGAACGGGTGATGAGCTCGACTTCTGGGCTGGGTGTCATGCCACTTGGACCAATGACAACTGGACCCCTTGGTTCCATCTGTATCGGTGCAGGTACTTGAGACGGCATCTCCGATTGTGCTGGACCCAATGGGATGTAGACATGGTGCTCGAGGGAGTACTTTGGGAAAAATGTCCGGTATAGCGGCATGCATCTGTAGAGGGTGTGTATCTCCTCCGTAGGATCCACGTCCACGTCCACGTCCACGACCACGGCTTCGTCCTCGTCCTCGTCCTCGACCGCGATTGGTCTCGATCATGTTGATATATTCTTTTCCTTCGAACTCACGTGTCTTGACCTCCGTATCATCCACCTTCTTAATATCATACTCCTTTTGCTTCTTGGCTTGTCTAATATATGTCGACATAAGGTTCAGGGGTATAGCCACATTGGGTGGTATGTAGTGAGTGCGCATGCGGGGTCGGCGTCTCCAGCTTTGTCCCCTATTGAGCTCCGTAACGTTGCCGCGTTCAGTGTTCTCCTGCTCCACTTCATGTAAATGCACCTCCTCTTCATGATCAACCAGCGGCGCGAAGGGATTTGTCCCGACATAATTGACGTGCGCGGGCAATGGGTTGCTCATGACATTTGGAGTCGTAGCCGGTGTCGCGAACGTAATAACGCCATCATCCAGCAAGTTCTGAATCTTGAATTTGAGTGCGATGCAATCCTTGGTGTCGTGCCCCAGTGCTCCAGAGTGATATTGACAACTCGCCTTGGGGTTGTATCCAAAAGAAGAAGGGTTGGTCGGTTTGGGGTCCACGGGTGAGATGAAGCCCATGTCTCTCCGCCGGGTAAACATGACATCTAATGGATCGGGAGTCGGAACCAGATCCTCCAATCTACGTCGGGGACGTTCTTGTTGTGTAGGCTTTGGCTGCTGGCACATCATCACAGGAGCGGGCGGTCTAGGATTGGCCACCATAGGCACAGGCGGTCTAATGGTAGCGGCAGCGTAGGTCCTCGGTGCATATGAAGTCGGCGATGCCATTGCCTTATTGTGCTCTACAGCCGCGACGAGCTCCTTGGGCTTTGGTTTGACGACCGGCTTTATTGAAGGGGAGGGAATCAGTCCTTCTCGGTTCACCACATCGAGTTTATCTGCATTAATGACCGCTTGGGCAAAGGTTGTGATGGTTTGGCCAATCATGTAAGGTAAGTACTCGCGCGGGAGGAGTTGGAAAAACTCGTCTATCAACTCCTTTTCTTTCAAAGCTGGCTTAATTTGTGAGGCCATCTCCCTGAACCGATAAGCAAATTGTTTGATATCCTCAGAGCGGTACCTTTTCAATTTCCGCAAGTCTGATATCGTGGGTGCCATTTCGACATTGAAACTGTAGTAATTGAGAAAGTCAAGAGCCAACTCCCTGAATGTTGCGTACTGGTTCACATCCTTGGTGTAATACCAGTGCAGCGCCGACTCCGCTAAGCTCTCCTGAAACATGGCGATGCGAAACTTATCATCCACCGGGTACACAGCCATCTTGTGGCAGAAGTGCTTTAGATGTAATTCCGGGCAGCCATTTCCACGGAACTTCTCAAATTCAGGCGTTTTAAACTTCGGCGGGACTTGAATTTGTGGGACATGGTAGTTGGCATACTCCCAGTTGTGACCTCGTTGTCCCTGAATGGCGTTGAGGCGCTCTTCCATCCTCGTCATACGACGCGCCTCCTCTTCTTGCATTGAGGCAATCTTAGCCTCGAGTCTTGTCTCGAAAGCGTCGGCTTGCTGCTGTTCGCCAAATAGTTCATTCACGATAGCCGTGTTACGGTTTCTTAAGTTTGGCACGGTCGGGTCTGCATGTGCTGCCGAGGACGTTGTGATTAGTGTGGGGATCCCGAAGCTGGCAGTTGTAGAGGTGACAGGAAAATAGGGCGATGGCCCAAGTGGTGCTGATTGATAGGGAGTTGGCCCGGGTACGGATGGTTGAGGGTAGTATGGTGGAAGGTATGGTGGTGTTGTGGTTGAAGGAAAAGGCGGCCCACGCATGTATGGGTTATAGAAGGGTGCTATACTTGCGGAGATAGCGGATCCGGAGATGGCATGGTTATAGGGGGTTGGAAGGCTTGATGAAGCGATTAGACTTGGCTGAAAATGTGGGTAGTAAGGTGGCATTGAAGATGTGGTAGATCCAGGCATAACAGGGGGAAGATGGGGGTTTTGGGTGACAACAGGAGCAGGTATGGCTGCAGTCTGTCGTTGGAGTAGCTCAGTCATCATCGTCTTCAAAGATGACAACTCTGCGGTGAGTGACTCGACTTTGTTTCCCAAGGAATTGTCGTCGGCACTTTGGGCCGGTGCTGGTGGTGCAGGAGGAGATGACGCAGCGATTGGCACCGTTGATCTTGGTATAGCTGGTGCGGAGAAAGTCATCGGTGGGATATATGTCGAAGACGCATTTCCTCCTGATGATCGCCCGATGGTGAAGACCGTGGCTTGGGAAGACAGCGGTGGAAAAGTTTCCAAGGAAACCACGGGTACTGCCGTTGATGAAGGCACAACGACGGCGGGAGTTGGAGTAGCAATCGCTGCGGTTGATCCTATGTTGGACGTCGTCATATCGATTGAGGAAACTCCTGAGCTGGCCATGCGTATCGTCCGGCTTCGCAGCTCGAACGGACGTGTCCTCGGGAGATTAATTTTGGTACCTTGGTGAGAAGAAAAGAGTTGAATCAATATCGAGCAATGTGATACTTTGGATGCATGATATGAAGTGATGCATGATCATGTCTAATGCAAGGATTGGATTGTATTTACAATGAATTCAATCCAAGAGGAAGAAAGCAAGTCAGTGAAACGTCGTCTAAACTGAAGTTTATTACAAACAGTATTAAAAAGTTTGAATAAAAGACGAAATGGGATTTCAAGCCCGTTAAAATAGAGTCGATCTTCAAATACGATCCCACGGGGTGATGCACTTCTTTTGGAAAAAGGCTGACTGGGCGTCGATGTCCCTCTGACGTTTTGGGGGAAGGTCGAACTCTTTCTCTATGAGAGTCATCCACACGCGTGCGAAGTGTGTCGTTGCTCGCCGAATTACGCCCCTTGGTGATGGATTATCGAGGTCGATCGGATCAAATGGTTTAGTTGGTGCTGCTCAAATCCGCGGAAGTCCTCCGAACTGGTGCATGACCCGTGCCGGACAGTAGTAGGACGTCCCGGTGATCCCAACGATTGGGATATAATCTCCATCTGGGGAGCTTATGATAGCCCAGTCCACGTCGAAGCATTTGGCCATCTGATAGAAGTCCTCAGGCTCCAGAGAGCGGAAGAGTGCTCGGACACCAGCAAAGGTACGAGTCGGAAGGCGAGCACGTACTGATATGCGGTCGAGCAAATCTGGAAATTGTTCTCGTCTGAACGATTCTCCGGTGATGCCGACGTGGATATAGAACCATGCCTGGAGTAGTGTCGGGCTGAAGGTGAACTTGTGATTCTGCACCCCCTCTCTAGCTCTGCGTGTAATTCGGGTGAGGCTGTAATTTGTTTCGCCGACCAGGTTGGGAAGAAAAGGTCTTCCTTCGATGATTGCTTTTGTCAGGTAGACTGTTCGCTTGTTGAGCAATGCCTCACTGTATGGGTAGAGTATCGTCCCTGTGAACAAGAGGATAAAGGCCCTTGCTGATCCTTGACCGTCTCCTATGTGTGGCTCATACGGTGTGTTGCGTAACTCGAAGAGCTTGTTGACGTTGATATGTCCTTCCACGGTAAACAAGTTAGGTACCACTGCTGGTGAGATTTGAAGGAGACGAGCAATGTAATTCATCGGCTTGTCATCGTAAGGTAGGGGGAGGATTCCTGAGTGAGGAGGTAGTGCAGAGAAGTCCCCATATTCTTCGTAAGTCGGCGCCAGTTCTAAAGTGCCAAATCTGAAGGTATAGCTCTTGGGATCCCAGCGAGCGACGAGATGCTGAAGCAGGAACCAGTCGACTTCCATGCGGATGAGGTAAAAGAGACCTCCAAGCTTTTGTTGCACGAACTCCCTTTCTGAGGGTCTGAGGATGTCGAGCCACCGTCGAAGCAAATCCATAGATGGAACCCCCTTGCGTAGCGCTATTGATTCCATGAGATCAACCTACAAGCTTGGATTTTATTCAATTGTAACGACAATCCAATCCAAATCCTAATATGATGCGAATTCGCACGCGAGTTATTTACGTTTGAAAAGTAATGACATTGAACAAATATAGATGTGTTGATGCATCAATTATTAATCAGCAGACACTTATACAGAATGAATGCAAATGAATGTAATAATGTAAACAAGGGAAATGGGGAGTAAAGGGATTGAGAAAACCCCCGCAACCAACCCAAACCGCTGCAAAAATGAACAAAATTAGTTCTTACAATTTATCGCATACAAGACCTGTCCCTGCACAGGTAGCAGTCACTTAGTAACAAATAAATGCATATGCCGCGTCTGGTACCTGTAGTGAACAAACAATACTAGACTCTCGGATGAAGGCTTCTAAACCTCCCTCGGACTGAGGGAGGTGGGGCCCCGGCCAAAAACCATACCGCAAATAGCAGCAGGTTGAGCCTTTCGGTGACCCCCCTAAAAATCCTAGCCCCGGGTTCGGGCACACCTAGATATGCCTAGGAAAGCAGTAAACGAACATAACCATGAGACCAAACAAAAGGTACCGAGCCAAGCAAGTACATGCGCAAACAAGAACTCCTCTCTGCATGTGGATTAAAAATGTAAGAGCGTTCGAAAAGAATCCACATGCAGATATCCCCAGTGGAGTCGCCATCCGGGATGTACGCGCGCCTTCCGGCCTAGCACGCGCGCGGCGGTTCGGACGACCCGAGGATCCGGGCCCGCTCCCCAAAGCCCAACTGGTCGACGTCACGACTCGAGCGTCGGACGCTGCGGAAGGGAATTGGGTGATCCCTCCCTGGGTTCCTAACTGGGCCTGCTCGGGCCCTCGCCAACCGTCTCTGTTTTCCTAAGAGGCGGCGAGCGAAAGGCGGAGCATGATCCGAAGAAGGAATTTTCGGGAGAAATCAGGAGCAGCTCGTGTCGCCAGTCCCTCATCCAAAATGGCTTCGTAAAAATGTTGTTTAACTTAGGTAAACGATTACAGAGTCGCCGCCGACTTTATTTATAAAAAAAATCTGTTTTAAGTCGGAAAAAAAAAACAGTGGTTCGAGGATCCTTGATTACTGACTCTTACACTTAGACATGCGAAAAGGTGGCGTTTGTTCCAAAGAATTTGTTTTTGTTTAACGGGCGTTGGACCCGATCCGGGCATCATTCCGGACTCATGTCTCTATTTTACGGGCATAGGACCCGATTCGGGCTTTTTGGGCCCGAACTCGTATTTATTAGTTTTACAAACAATATGCGATGATAATCCTATGGGCCTAAGGTATGCGGACAAGCACGGACAATTATTGAGATCAAAGGGTGCGGGGAAGGGCGGTGATTGCGGGCCTATGCACTTGGGCCCGCAATCCGTTACATGTGGAAATAAAAAAAAACGGGAGGCCCGAACCTCCCTCATGTACCTGAGGCCCGACTTGGGGGGGTTTATTGGCATTGAATTCATCAGTTGAGGCTTCTTTAGTGATGTGTCTCCACCACCGAATCCCTTCACGCAGTCTTTGAGATCACCTTGTCGATTACCTCGGAGTTTTCGTTATTTTGCAAAACAAACAAAGAAAGTGATTAGAAAATTCGAATGACAGTAATAATTTAATTCGTCATAAGTTACATGTTGTCCTTATGCCCCTTTTTTGTTTTTGTCTTTGTTTTTTTTTTTTAAATAAATTAATTGATTATATAATTAAAATGGTTTAATTGACAATTAAAAAAATATATTAAAAATAATTATTGTTATAAACGTGCGATGTGATTAAAATAAAAAAAATTAATTTTGATTATGAAATTTGACAATTTAAAATGATACTAAAGTTGTTAAAACAAAAAAAAACAATAAAAAAAGAAAATCCGTGGCTATTTTTTTTAAGAAAATAATAATGTAGAATGTGAAATAAAATTTTAAAAAAAAATTAGGTAATGAATCTGATGATTATTATAGTAAAAATAATAAAAAAAAATGAAACTAAATGAATTTTAATAATAAAATAAAGAAAATAAACAACACGTTAATTTATAACTTTTTTGATAAAAAGAAAATCATTAACTTTTGTTAATTTTTAAATTATGATAACCAAACGAAATCATAAAAATCACATTTTCTTGTTAAACAAATAATTCGTTTTTTTTTAATAAAAAAAATGTCCATTATTCAGATTTTAGATAAAAATTAAATAGAATATTAAATATAATAAAAAAATATTAATTAAAAAAAGTGATAGAGGGGTCGTTACCCTTCCAGTGAGAGAGAAGTTGTCGTCCGTTGGTTTTTGATGACGTTGCCGCTGGGGAAGGATGGCCAAAGGTGGAGATCCTGGTAAGGAGTCATGTTCCTACATCCTGTACATGTAAGTAAAATATCAGAACAAAAGGAATCTCTCCGCGACGCTTTTGTGCGACCGCGGAGAGTTGAGACCGGGTTATCGTGTATATTCGAAGTCAAAAGAACATCGCAGCCGGAGGTTAGGATCATTTGCTGATGAAGGTGATGTTTCCGGTTGGTGTTGGTAATGGAGGCTCACTCCATTGTTGATGCCGAAATCTCCTAGGGAAACTGGGTTTGAGTTGGTGACGTAGGGTTCTCCGTCGATGTGGCTAGACCTACCTTGGGGTCGCCGGATGTAGGGGGAACAAACGTCTGGAGTACTGGAGAATCTCTGAGGGGTCTGGAGAATCTCTGAGAGTGGGAGAGAGTGGGAGTGTATCTGTGTGTCTTCTGTTTGTGTCTCCTTTTAACGTTGGTCTAGTCCTCCTCTTTTAGGAAAAAACTCATTAAGGAAGGTAATAGAATCAAGGCAAATTGTCAATTGATCCGGTGCTCACGTAATCAAATAAATATCCTCGAAATCATCGTGATTGATTGGAGATGCCGTGTGATATATATTTTTATTTCCTTTATACTTTTTTTTTTTTGAAAGAAAGAAAAAGAAAAAAGAAAAAAAAAATCTTAGATTAATGGAAGGGTTAGGGAAAGTCAAGGTACGTGAGATGATAAGGTTAGGGATAAAAATAAATTTTATGAAAATGGAATTGGGTTTAAGGTGGGCTTTGGCGTTAACCCAAGATAAACTAATGTGTATGGACCGGGCTTATATAGTGGGTTAAAAAATAATTTGAGGTATTACATTAATACTTGATTTATTTTGTATGGAGTCAATATAATTCTACGAGAAATTATTTTATTAATGTTTTTTTGTTGCGTATCCCTTTTTCACATCGAATTTTAAATGTAGACAAAACCTTGATAAGAGGAAATTTGTTGTTGTTCTCCTGTGGTTAAGTGGCAATTCCTATCGGTAGTTATTTATAGGCATTATTACTTTTGTATGCAAATTCCCTTTTCAAACCGTGACATCGCCCGTTTCCAAGGAAATTGACGTTGCGCTACATAATCGATCACGAGAATGGGATGGGGGGATTCGGATTCCTGCTGGAGGAGGAAAGGTGCAAGCGTCTATCATCAAAGATGGGAGCAAGAATGTTTAGAAGCAAAGTGACAACACGATAAGGAAATTAGAAGTGAAGAGGGAAACACGCCTTATTCATCGACATTGTTGAGCTTGCTAAGTGAAACTAAGATGAGGTCTACCGAACAGAAGCATGGCAGTCCGGAAATGTCAATGGATGATTATTTAAAGGTACAGTACACGACTATGTATGCTAATATAGCCCTTGATCACCACGTAACCTAGACTCCTCGAACAGATGTTCCCGATCCTTTTGTCGAAACATCATATAGTTGCAGGCTTCTTGTGCCAACAGCCTCCTGATTTACTAACTTTACTGCCAAGTGGTCTTATCTCTACAAGCATCATGTCTTCTCTCGACATGACTTATCACCCTGTCTTTTATCGACATGGTTGAGCACCGTGAATCCCGTCGAAGGACATGGACGTCTTTACTCAAGCGGCCCGATGGTTTCATCTTATTCCTTTATATTCAACTTGAAAAAGTGTAGATTTATATTATATACTGGAAAGCAATTGGGTAATCAATCTCATAAAGAAAATTACCATTTTTTGACATTGCAATTTATAAATTGAACAAGGTCGAGACATTTATGATGTTTGTTTCGGGTCAATTAATAAAGAGATATGGCGAAAAAAATTAACCATTGAAACGACAAAATAAAGAAATTTCCATTTAATACACTGATGCCACTGACTTTCTTTCCATAGAAATCGTTCCTCCTCTTATAGAAAATACTCAAACATCATTTCTTGGTTTTTTTAATTGGATTTATATTTTTTAGACTAGCGGTCGTTGTGCTACTTACTATTTTAACATTTAGGAACTCACATTTAAAAATTATAAAATAAACCGTCTTATCATGCTCATAATCATTGATTACATCTCATATTGAATTCTCAACCCGTCAATTCACTCGCTATCTTAGCCGATGGAGAAGGGCACGGGTGTGGCCGAGGGGTGGTCTTCGCTGTTATCGGTCGCCGGATAGGACGCTTCGGAGATGACTTCCTGGGGATCAACATGAGGGGCTGCCTCGGCACTCTTCTCGCCGCCTCCCACGAGCTTGAACATGTACCTCAGAGCAACTGCAACAAAGCCTAGAATTATAAGTGCCAAGATAGAGATCCAAGCTATCTCGGCAGTCGGGAAAGGTGGCGGGGCATGGAGATCGCCGGGTAGCTCATGGGAGTCTCGACTTCTGTATCACTAGCCGCTTGTGTTCGTATGGGCGCAAGGAGAGTGGCAGGTGAGAAAGATCAGCAGAGGGTAGGAGTCAGAGAACAAGAAAGCATACGAAAGTTTTCTTACCTTCTCCAAAGGAAGGGAGTCCTCTGTTCCAGATTATCTCCTGGTTGAGAGGGATGGGACAATTGAATCCCTTGGCCTTGGCATCAACGTGGGGGTGACTGGTGACAAAAAATCATTATCACCACGTGTACCGTTCAAAGCTCCTCTGTATTACACCCGCACGTTGTCCAACCTCTGAAATTAAATGGAAGTAGCACTTATTCAACCCCTAATTATTATTGAATAAATAAGGAGATAGTTTAAGTGGGGTGGTCTCAATTAGTGCATAAGAGAATGTCACAATATTTGCTCATGTCCTCCAAATCAAACCAACAAGTTAAATCGCATGAAATACAAAAGTTAACGTAAAGTGTTTCACCACAATTCTGATTCTAAACATTTGGATTTGAAGGATAGCCACAGACCATTTGCGAAGGAGACTGAAGGGGACTAAAAATTGATGATGATTTAATTTATTTGTTAACGTACATTATCGAAGCCGAGGTTACAATGATCTGAACCAACCAGGTTTCACGTCGGCACGTCGGTCTTATTGTTTTAACCACGAGGGAATCGAAGGGCAGGGAGCGATGATATTGGAATGATATGACACGTGAGGTACATTGTGCCTGAAAGCTAGATGATAATTGCTTATGTACATTGTATGTACATTGCTTAACAATGATATCGTTAACTGTGTGTCATGGCTTGGGCTATAGTTGACAATCATAAGCTGGAGTTACATACAATTGCTTCTGCCAGCTTATTCTGGTTGGGATCAAGACATTCAATAAGGCGTTGGTCCAGCTCGAACAAGGTAAGGAATAAAGATGTCGTGTGTCCTTATTTAAGTAATATTACAAGAAAAACATGCCTCGTTTTCTCCATATTACAAGGAATAGTTTCTGGCATCGCTGGCAAGAACTGGCGCTTTGCCATTTTCTTTGTCCTAAGAAAAATTACAACGCCGGCTAGCAGAGCCCATGGCTCGGGCTATTGTTGACAATCATAAGCTGGCGGAACATACAATCGTGTCGGATGGCTTATTCTGGTTGGGATCAAGACATTCAATATGGCGCTGGTCAGGCACGAACAATGTGAGGAATAGAGATATCGTGTGTCCTTATTTAAGTAATATTGCAAGAAAAACATGCATCGTTTTCTTGATATAAAGGTTATTAAATTGATGTAAACAAAAGTATTACGAAAGAAGATACATAGGATAAGCCTTCTCGCGCTATGGTTAGTTTAAAATATAACTTGCGTCACTTCTTATTATGAGTAGCGCGGATATAACTCAATTCGTGCGATTAGACAAAATTTGGCCTAGCTGGAGATTTTGATTATTGCTCACAGATGTAGATGGTTGATCTTTGTCATTCACACCAAGAAATATAAGGCCATGTCCTTCTTCGTGTCGATTGGATTCAGTTGAGTTATCTAACCGATTTCGTAGCCTTGTCGAATCAATCCCGTCACCTCGTACATAGTCAAACTCGTAGGTTTCCACTTTGCATATAACCTTTAGTATTGATAATTCATTCGTTTAGTTACATCCCCATGTCTGCATTACTTGAAATCGCTTAATAATATATTCTTAAGTGCTTTTGGAAATCAATATGCATTACTTGAAATCAATAACTGTATATAAGACTCTCAGAGTATTGGCTCAGGTCCTCCAAATCAAAATGTAAAGTTAAATATCACTGAATACAATAATTATCATTAAATTTAAAGTGTTTCGCCTGATTCTAAACATTTGAGTTTGAATGATAGCCACATTCCTGAAAATTATTATTAAATTTATTCGTTAAAGTACATCGAAGTCAAGGTTCCAACCAGGTTTCACATTCGGTCTTATTGTTTTAACCACAAGGGAATCGAATGCCAGGGGGGCATAGAACTCCCCACTTATTGCAATGATGTAACATACATCGTGCCCGGAAGCGACGGGAACGTGCACTTTTTTACCAGATGAAGTCAAATTTGTATGACTCGTACCTTAGTCGGCAGTTGGTAGCCTTCACTTGACCCCCTATCATGTCGAGGCAAGTGTTGAGGTTGTACAGGGCTAAGATCAGACACTCACGGCAAGTCTTTGTATGTGCCTGTCCGTTGCAGGCTCCGTGTGCCCAAAAGGGGATGACTTGTCCGTTTACACTGAAGGAATCCCAGATCATGTAGCTGTACTGGTTGTCTGGAACTAAGTTGATCAAGGAAGCAGTATGAGACATCGCTATCGAAGAGTAGTTCGAATTCATTGCGTTGCTGCAGAGGTGTAGAAGGATATCTTCGGCAGCCGATTTCCTTCGACAAGCGAAAACCGTTGCCAGGACGATCATAACCTTCCTGAAGGAACGAGCCTCCATTTCTTCAATCGCAGGCCACTTTTGTCGGGTTTCCTCATCCTCGGCACAATATTGTTCCATCATTATATACTAAATAAACAACCGATATAGTCGAGAGCTGAATAGGTTACGCCATAGCTGGCAAATGTTTTCTCGACTTACATTCGTAATTATCAATAATCATGTCAACATTCTTAACATCTGCTCGGCAAGAACCGGCGGAAATGAAATGCCCGATGCCAGTTTTAAAATAAACTTACGAATTGATCCGCTGAATATTTGTCGATGCCAGTTAACTTGTGACGCAGACGTTATATATTTGTTCTAAGGACAATTACAACGGCCGGCTAGCGGATGGAATATGTGCCAGCTTCTCGATGACTCAGTCTATAGTTGGCAATCATAAGCTGGTAGTACATACAATCGCATCGGCCAGCATATTGTGGTTAGGATCAAGACATTCAGTCTGGCGCTGGTCGGACTTGAACAAAGTGAGGAATAAAGATGTCGTGCGTCCTTATTTAAGTAATATTACAGAGAAAAACCAGCGTCGCTGTCTTGATATAAAGGTTATTAAATTGATGTAAACAAAAGTATAGTGATAGAAGATGCTTTACGCCTTCTTTCTTATTAGTTTAAAATATAAGTCGTGTCGCTTGTTATTATAAGTATGGCGAATATAGCTCAGTTCGTGAGATTAGACAAAATTCAGCCTAGCTGGAGCTTTTGGTCATTGCTCACGCATGAGCATTGGTCACAGCTGGAGATGATTGATCTTTCTTATTCACACAAAGAAATACCATTGAATCGTCTATGTACACTAAGAGGGGGTGAATTAGTGATTTTAACTTTTTCGCCCTTTCTCAGTGCAAGCGGAAGCGTACTGTATCACAGCAGAGCGTTCCTTAGATTATGAGATCTGCTTCGTTGTAACCGTTACGATTTGATCGAGCAGGTTTTCGTACGAGTGTTTGCGCGATTGTAGAAAACATAGTAGTTTATAGTGGTTCGGCCTTAATCGACCTACGTCCACTTTCCACCGTAGAGGTGATTCCACTATATAAATATAGTGGGTGCAAATGAACCTTTTGCACTAGGCTTTGAGAATCTCAATAAGTGAGATTTAAAATCCTTTACAAAAGAAAATCACTCCTGGGCAACGATCAGCTCCTCACACAGTGGGCGTCTTCGCGTTTCCAACAGAATGATGCTCACACTCAGTAGTTGATTGCTCAAAGGATTTCCACACAACACGTTGTCGCTTAGGCGTAAGCCTGTCTTTCAAAGCGCAATAACAACGTTGTGTTAAAGAATAAATCCTCACAAATAATTCCTTACAGTGATGGAACGATTTCTCAAAGAGCAGCCCGTTTCTGGTTCACAGTAGAGGAATGGTGCAGCACTTAATAGCTCAGCAGATTATTTCTACACGGCTTTTGTCTCTTCTTAAGATGAGCCTATAAGTACTCAAGAGACAACCACAAAGAGTCAGAAAACAAAAGATATAAAATAGGGATTGGTTCCTCACACAACGGAACCTGACTTCTCACACAGCGAAGTCGGGGTATCCGTCCTACACTCAGTTCGGACATGCAGGGTTACCACGGCCGTGACTCACTGCACTGCACACCCAGTACCTAGGGTGAAATTTTCAGCTCTGGCAGCTTCCACGCAACCTACTCTATTGTCCCTCTGTATCAAGAGGTCGAGACTTCTGCACAGCACCTCTGTGCTCGGGAGGATCTCTTTCCACTCCCGTAGGGTTCCCAACTCCTACTCTACCCTGCAAGCACGAGACTTCTGGCGCGCACCCGCAAGTGCGTGTCTGACGGCTCAAACTCCGTAGGTCCGGCTCGGACAAGGAAATGAATAAAGATGTCGTGTGTCCTAATTTAAGTAATATTACAAGAAAAACATGCCTCGTTGTCTTAGTATCAAGGTCATTAAATTTATACGAACAAAAGTATTACGAAAAAAGGTACTTAGATAAGCCTTCTATTCTGTGCTACGGATAGTTTAAAACTAACTTGCTTCGCATAGTGTTATAAGTAGTGTGGATATTATTTAGCAACAGAAATTCTAGGCCACATATCTCAGCCCGATCTATAGATTGATGGTCCAGAACACAGGCCAAGGAAGGAAAATCCAAGAAGGAGGTGACCACGGATACACACTAGGCGAAGGGATCACCAAGCGACGGGATTACCAGGCGATGGGCGACAACAGGTCGGCGAAGCGACAAGCGACAGTCAGACTAGGCGAACGAGGAAACTCTACGGCGAAGGCCAATGGGCGACACGGTCGATCAGTCAGCTGTTAAGGAAGGCTCTATAAGATCTCCGGATCCGGAAGGAGATGTTGCCAAGTTTGCTCATATGGAAAAGAGATATTCCATGAAGACTTGCAACAAAAGAAGCGTAATATATGTACAATATTACATTACCATATATACGGTCTAGCTTAGTATAAATAGTTGTTCTTAGGCATTGTACAAACACACATCAACACCTCTCTACAGATGGACATATATTGTCATATTTTATCTTTTCAAGCATTCTAGCGTTCAAACTCTCTTTGTGCTCATGCGTTCCTACTCACTCTCGAAGGCATCGTCGATGGCATCCGTAAGTGCTTCCGCTTAAGGCTGTCCATCCGCTGTCTTCCCGCTCTTTCTTTCATTTCATATGGCGACCACACATTCAATGAATCCTCCAAGCACTAGTTGACCCGTAGTGCCAGATATTTCCGACGTGTTTGGATCCGGCTTGTCCGCGGTCACTTCCGGAGCGAACACGTCTTTGGCGACCACATGGGAGCAACTAGGCTAACACGACGCCAACGACTCGATCTGGTCTTATCTCAAACAACCCCGGAGGCAACAAATCCGATGGAGAAAAGTGCAGCGATGAGCGTAGCTCAAATCCAGCCTTGGCTGAAAGTTATCGGCCATCATGAGTACTCTCCAACTCTTAATGGAAAAGGTCGGCGCTATCTACCAGAAACATGATGCCTTCAAGGAGACGATCAACTCCAAGATGGAGCCTGTTTTTCAAAACCTCGGGACTGTGTCAGGGGTACCATCAGGCAGCCCCGCATACGACAGAGGCGAATCAGCAACCAAGCATCAGCATGATTACTACTCACACAGGACAGTAATCGCTGAAGGGAAAAGGAAGGTTGACACTGAGGATGTCCCTACCTTCACCAACCCTGGAAGGACAATGTACAATAAGCTGCAACTTGTGATAAACGAAGGCAAGAGGGTAGTGCAACAAGTCGATCATACAATATACCAACCTCCGTTCCGGAGAAGAGAAGAATTTGTCAGGCCCGCAGAGAGCGAGTTTGTTCGCCCTATTGAGGATCAAAGACATTCTGAGTATATTCCCCAACCGGTACGAAGGAGGGAAACAACAATACCCGAAATCATCCGACCACAAGAGCTTACGCCTGAAATTAGATACCATGTTACGCGACTAGTCGAACAGGTGATTCCTGGGACAGATGATATGAATGAAATTCAACTCTATTGGCCCCATTATCTTGAAAATATCAATCAGTACTACCCTTTTCCAAGGAGGTATCGCGTCCCTAAATTTTCCCCTTTTTTCGACGAAGAAGGGATTTCGCCTGCTGAACATATTGCTCTCTTTACCCACCAAGCTGGGGAGGCTACCGCTAATGGTTTCTGGAAGCTACGTTTGTTTCCAAGCTCTCTCACCGGGGCTGCTTTCACGTGTTGCATAAACCTTCCCCATAATTCAGTGAGAAACCGGGAGGACATGCAAGTCCAGTTCACACTGGCATTTGCCCAGGCTGATCCAGCGGTAACCCTACAAAACCTTACTCATATGAAACAGCAGCCAGGTGAACCCGTGGCTGTATTTCTGAATAAATTGAGGAAGGCACGACTGAGGTGTAAAACTTTCGCGACTGAGGCTGAGAAAGAAGCTGGAGGGAGAAGTGTTCAAAGACTGGAACGAATTAGCCAGAAAGGGCTATTCAGTACGAGAATCTCCTTAGGGAGAAAACTCATGCAAAAGGGGGTTTGATAGCGGGACCTTTGGTAACCTATCAGGCTGAACCAGTCGTAGACAGAGACATCGCGGAGTATGTGAAGGGGGGCAACCTTTGACATGCGACGAATTAGAAAAAAAAAGAACTTTCGGGCCAAAGCATCTCCTAAAACTCAGGAAGCGAGAAAATACTCCTTCAATGAGTCGAAAGCAGACGAGATCTTTGAGTTTATACTTCAAAACTCTCGGATTCGACTGAAATCAGGCCATAGAATTCCTCGTACTGACAGAGAAAAGTCGAGGAACTTCTGTAAATGACATGGGTCTTTCACCCATACTACCAAAGACTACATCACGTTTAGAAACTTGGTGCAGAACCTTATTGAGTCTAAGGAGCTACGCTTCCCAGATTCACAAGATCAGACGTTAACAGGGTCACATCCTTTTGATGATTTAATCGATGTGAATACCTTTGACGTTAATTGTCTAACCACTTCTCCCTCACTAATGCAGGAAGAGAAAGATCAATCGCCTGAGACCGGTGAGACGGTCATAGCCAACATGCTGTTCAAGCAGCTTATGAGCAAAGGAATTTTGTAGTGCCCTGCTGATTTAAAGGGATGCGACACGATCGTTGCCGCTGGCACATGGATTCCCCACACACACCGATAAGTGCCATACCTTCAGGAAATACTTGCTGAACGAAAGAAAAAACTACCTGGTACAACCTCAATCGCCTTAAAGAGATGGCGGTAGGAATCCAACGCCATCTCTTTTGACACACTTGATTGACAATCGCCTTTAAGTGTGCCGAGAGTATACCAACGTGGGAATAAGCACTCGGAACAAACGAGTCATCCACAGAAAGAAAACAAACGGGTTTGTACTCCTAAGGAGCTCATGCTACAGGGACTCAAGGGATGGGCGAAAAGAAACCCACACAAAGAGGGTCCCCAGGCGGCAGGCCTCAGATCGCCTCGAACCTCAACAGGCGATAGAAAGTCCAGAACGACAAAACCACCCTCAAAGCAGAGGAAGTAATGAGAAAGGGCACCTCAATTGCTCAGTTTCTAACAGCTCACAAGCTTTACTTCAGGTACAAGCCGATAGCAGCTCACAAAGTGCTCATCACCCAGATGTGTCAGCTCTGCTGCAACCAATACTTCTTGCTTCTAGGTGGATTAGCATCCGAACGCAAGATCAAGCTGGAAAAGGTCGATCATCCATCAGGTAACCTGTCCGACTCCGAATTCACTCATTACTCGGAGACTTCACCTAAAAAAGATTTCAAAAGGGGTTATGACCCACATAGAAGGGATTTTGTTCAGGTTGATAATCGCCTACAACCCCTCGAGAATTCACGCTTTATCCGCGTACCTATTCTTCCAAATATAGGGACATGGCAGAAAGTGGGCACGGGAGCGCAACCTCAGGTACCCACCGAGAAAACCAAGAAACGCAAAGAAAGAAGGGCGCGACGTGCTGCAGAGAAGCTTGCTAAGCCAGCAGTCCAATTCGCTGAGCGACTATATTCCACTTCAATCCGGGACTACACCCAAGGCAAATGAAGCTCCTTGCAATGTCTTTATGCTTCCAGTTGAGTTTGTCAAGAAGGAAGACGGTCAAGCGAAAGGTACCCAACTGAAATACCACGGAATTTTCCATATAGTTGGTTTACAGAGCCCTCTATGGTGATGCGGAAACACATGTTTCCCTTCCATATTCAAGCGGCAATCAATAATGTGGTGGTATGCTGAGTACTCATCGATAATGGGGCGACCATCAACCAGCTACCCCTTGAAGCTTACAAAAGCTTAGAGGATGACATAGCTGAGCTTGGAGAAACTGACGTAAGAGTCAGTGGGTTCAATGGAATTACCTCCTCTTGCTTGGGAGTAGTTTCTACTAAACTCTGAGTAGGAACGCATGAAAAGAAGACGGCTTTCTTTGTTATAGACATAGAGCCCTCTTTTAATGCTTCGCTTGGGAGGGATTGGCTCCACAAAGCGGGCGCCATACCCTCTACTCTTCACCAAGAACTTCTATTGTGGGGAAAACACGGATTGGAAGTTGTCTCTGGTGAAGCGAACGAGAAATCTTACGTACCTTATATCTGCGCAGGAGGAGTTAAACAGGTGAAGGACATGACCTTAAAGTAGAGATATGTGTCACGTCGAAAACGTATTCACCACGCAAGTGCACGCGATCGTACAAGTAATAAAGTGTAAGTAAGATATTGTTCCCACGAGGACTAATCTAAACTTCTCTCAATTATTAAAATACGTCAATCTCTATTATTCAACTAAGCGAGTTGAGAAACAATCAAACTAAGTGCAAAGCTAAAGAAAACGAGTAAGTAAACTGAATTAAAATTCAAATGAGAAAATCACTTAAGGCGACGATTTCACCGGACAATTAATCGCAAGTCATATCTCAATCACGTGTTGCTGCTTGTTATTGCATCCCCCGATATCTTTTCCCCTAATTAACAAAAAATAAATAAAAACAAATAAAAGAAAATAACTTGGGTTGCCTCCCAAGAAGCGCTTGGTTTATAGTCTACGGCTCGACTCTTGTTATCAATCACGTGTCTCTCAATGTTGCCGCAGCAACTGCCCTTTCAACGTTTCCTCCCCAATCGTGCTTCAGCCTCTGTCCATTAACCTTGAATGTCTGTTCTGAAGTTGGATTTCGTATTTCCACGGCACCATAGGGGAATACCTGAACTACCTGAAATGGCCCAGACCACCTCGATTTGAGCTTTCCTGGGAATAATCTCAGTCTAGAATTGAACAACAACACTTGTTGCTCAGGTTCAAATTTTCGCTCAATGATCCTCTTATCATGCCACTGTTTTGTCTTCTCCTTATAAATCCTCGCGTTTTCATATGCTTGAAGCTGAAATTCATGAAGTTCGTTCAATTGGAACATCCTCTTCTGTCCAGCCTTCTCGAGATCAAAATTCAATTTCTTAATCGCCCAGAATGCTTTGTGCTCCAATTCCACCGGCAAGTGACATGCTTTCCCATAAACTAGCTTAAACGGAGACATTCCCATTGGCGTTTTGTAAGCTGTTCGATAAGCCTACAATGCGTCCTCTAGTTTCAGTGCCCAATCCTTCCGTGATGTGTTTACTGTTTTCTCGAGAATTCTCTTAATTTCTCGATTTGATACTTCCACTTGCCCACTAGTCTGCTTATGGTATTCTAGAGCGACCTTGTGATTTATTCCATACTTGTTTAACAAATTGGCGACTTGTTTATTGCAAAAGTGAGATCCCCCATCGCTGATGATTGCTCTTGGGGCACCGAACCTTGTAAACACCTGCGTTTTCAAAAACTTAACCACTGTTTTAGCCTCGTTAGTGGGAAAAGCTTTCGCTTCAACCCATTTAGACACGTAATCCACAGCAACTAAAATATAACGATTTTTGAAAGACGAAACAAATGGTCCCATAAAATCAATACCGCAAACGTCGAAAATCTCTACCTCCAGAATATTGTTTAAGGGCATTTCGTGATGCCTTGATATGTTTCCCGTTCGTTGGCATCTATCACATTTAGCGACAAAATTGTAAGCATCCTTAAATAATGAAGGCCGAAAGAAACCTGATTGCAAAATCCGAGTAGCTGTTTTATCTCCTCCAAAATGTCCGCCGTAAGGTGATGAATGGCATTACCACAAAATTTGGTCCCATTCTTCTTTAGGTATACATCTTCTAAGAATCTGATCTGCACATTGCTTGAACAAGAACGGTTCATCCCACACATAATTCTTAACATCATGTAAAAACCTCTTCTTTTGTTGCGCATTCAAATCAGTGGGTATGAAATTCAAAACAAGAAAATTAACAAAATCTGCATACCACAGAACTTGCGTGTGACTAACCGAGAGCAGCTGTTCATCGGGAAAAGATTCATTTATAGCTACCTGGTTGAGCTTGGTGTTGCTTTGACCATCTAGCCTTGATAAGTGATCAGCTACTTGATTCTCTGTTCCTTTTCTGTCTCTAATCTCGAGATCGAATTCTTGTAGTAAGAGAACCCATCTTATCAATCGTGGTTTTGCATCCTTTTTCTCAATCAAGTATTTGATCGCGGAGTGATCTGTGAACACTATGACTTTCGAACCCACAAGGTAAGATCGAAATTTATCGAAAGCAAATACGCAGCTAGTAGCTCCTTTTCAGTGGTCGTGTAATTTACCTGTGCATCGTCCAAAGTTCTACTAGCATAGTAAATCACATGAAAAACCTTATTCTTACGTTGCCCAAGCACTGCTCCTAAGGCATAATCACTCGCATCCCACATCAATTCAAAAGGTAACGTCCAATCAGGCACTACAATGATAGGTGCTGTAACTAACCTCTCTTTCAATCAGGAAGTCTTTCTCATCATTCTGCTTACTAGCTCGCTGTGGAAAAGGAAGAGGTGGATATATGAGTTTATCTTTTCCAATAGAAGCATTTTCCATACCTTCGTTTGGTTGAGAAAGTTGCTGGCTAGGTTGGACAGAAGGTTCGTTGCCTTTGTGCGTAACATCTGGTGTAGTTGCAACAACGTGCTTGAACTTTGAGGCTTCAGGAAGTGTTCTCCCATTCCGTAAAGTGATAGCTTGGACTTTCGCATTCCCTTCATTCCTTGGATTCACCTCTGTATTGCTCGGAAGAGTGCCTTGAGATCGACTATTAATTGCTTATGCCAATTGTCCGACTTGGGCTTCTAAACTCCGAAGTGAAGCCGATTGGTTCTGCAAAAGAGTGTCGGTTTTAGAAATGTATTTGACCAACAGTTCTTTAATACCTGACATTTTCTCTTGCGGTTGTGGCTTTTGCTGATGAGGTCCTGGTGGAGGAGTTGATTTTGCTGATTGTTGATTTCCCCACGAGAAATTCGGGTGGTTCCTCCATCCCGGATTGTAAGTATTCGAAAAGGGGTTGTTCCTCGAGTTGGCTCCTAAGTAGTTGGCTGACTCAGCACCAGTGAAATATTGACCAGGAGCATGATTTTTTTACACCTCTCAGACGGATAATGAATGGGATGACTAGGACCCTTTAATGCATTCAGCTCCCGAGTTAACGCATCCACTTTAGCATTGAGGGCAGCAACTTCATCAACTGAATGTATTCCAGCTACTCCTCGGGCACGGATACTCCATGACCGTTATTAGCCATCTGCTCGAATAGCTCCATTGCTTCTTCCGGCTACTTGTTTAATATTGTTCCCCCTACAGCTTCTCTATCATTGAGCGAAGTGCATCAGTTAATCCATCATAAAAAATTTGCACCAACATCTATTGAGGTATCTCGTGATGTGGGCACACTCGGAAAAATTCCTTAAATCTTTCCCACGCCTCATAAAGTGACTCTGTTCCATGTTGTCGAAACGAAGTGATGTCATTCTGTATCTTAATGGTCTTACTAGGTGGGAAATACTTTGATAGGAATTTTCCGGACATCTCTTCCCAGTTTGTGATGGACCCTTCTGGCAAAGAGTAGAGCCATGTTCGTGCTTTGTCCCTCAACAAGAATGGGAAGAATCTCATTCGAATGGCCTCGCTCGATACTCCATTATAGTGGAAAGTGTCGCAAATTTCCAGAAAGTTGGTGATGTGCCCATGTGGATCCTCCGATGGAGAACCCCCGAAACTCGAATTTTGTAGCAAATGTGTTGGCTTGGATAGTCGGCTTCACTATGCTAGAGCGTTCATGCACATGGAGCTGGGCATAATCACGCATGATTCTTGGTTTAACTTCTTGATTGTTGTTCCCCATTGTTTGTTGGCGTGTGGCTTCCTTTTGCTCTCTTAGACGTAACCGAAAGGTTCTTTCTATTTCAGGATCAAAAGGAACCAATTCACTACTGCACATGCAACGTTAAGATTTTTCCTGCAAATAGATCGAAAATCAATGTTAAAGTTGAATTAATAATGATCTCATTGAAATTAATATTGGCTAAAAATCTAGAAACAGTCCCCGGCAACGGCGCCAAAAACTTGTCACGTCGAAAACGTATTCACCGCGCAAGTGCACGCGATCGTACAAGTAATAAAGTGTAAATAAGATATCGTTCCCACGAGGACTGATCTAAACTTCTCTCAATTATTAAAATACGTCAATCTCTATTATTCAACTAAGTGAGTTGAGAAACAATCAAACTAAGTGCAAAGCTAAAGAAAACGAGTAAGTAAACTGAACTAAAATTCAAATGAGAAAAGCACCTAGGGCGACTATTTCACCGGTCATATCTCAATCAACACGCTTAAGATTATCTAGTTGATAAACTGGAATTCGTTTATCTTCCTACACCCCTCCCGAGGTCATAAAAACGTACAACTCTGTAAATAGTAATCACTCTATTCCTAGGTAGATTAACTATCGAGTGCCCCTTAAGAATCAATTCCAATTCGATTACCGAGGACGATTGGATATATTCCTATCCCGCTCGTTAATAATCCCGTCTTCCGACCAAGTTTAACTTAGGTTATTCCTCTTCCCGTGCTTAATCTAGGATTCCCCTTCCGAGTTCACCTAAATTCACTATTCAATCCTATTGGTGATCGGCAATAAGAAAGCGTTAAGAACGAATAGGAATAATCTAACCTAAATCATTCAAGTGTGTCAAATGAGATAAACTATTGACTAATTGTCAAGATCCATCTTAACCCTAAGCAAAGAAACTTAGTTCACAACAGAGGTGAAGGAAAACATCAAATCAATCTTAAACAATGAAAACGACATAAAGAAAAACTAAAAGAAAAACTGGCGAAGTCTCCGTCGACGGCTCCTTGTTACCAGCAGCCTCATCCCTCCCTTCTAAAGGTAAATAAAGTGATTTTATAATACTAAAAAATAAACCTAGAGAATCTCAGAAAATCTGAAAAGAAAATCGTTTCTTTTCTCCCCATCGTCAGCTTCTCCTGCACCAGCATCCAAATAGACCTCTTTTTACCGTATTTATCCTGAAATAGACCAAAAAACTCGGCAGTAATCCATTTCTCGGGAATAATGTGAAATAGGCAGGAATATTATGCAATGAACGCAATATTTCACAACTCTAACAAAATCTAAGTATGAATTGCCCTAAATAACTCTACTTTCATAGAGTTATCAATATGCTATGGGAGACTCAAACATCGGCCCTCTAAACGACACAGGCTATGAGTTCCTGGTTTCGTACGACGGATCACCCGTGGCACCACCTCAAAATCCAATTATCCCAACAGGATGGGGCGATGAGCTGCAGCTCGACGCCAAACAAGATCTTTCTCCACTGGAAAAGGATATGTATGAAGCTGGGATACAAGACGACAACAGTACTCAACAAACTGAGACGGACTTGGAGCCCGAAAGACTCCTCAACCCATCCTCATCCAATGGAGAGTGAACAAATTGATCCAGTAGTCGATATCCTAGAGAGATTAGCTAGCTACAAGACATCTAGAATAAATGAGACTCGATGTAATTTGTCTCCTTCAGCATGCCAGGACATGCTTAACATTTATTCAAATAATAAAGAAGTCCCTAACACTTCTGTTATTCCATGTGATCCGTTGAAAGAAATAAATTTGGGAACGGCTGATTCACCGCGTCTTACATATCTCAGTTTGCTCGTGAACGAAGTAGAGGCGCATAGCATAAGCAAAGTCCTTCACAATTACAAGGATTGCTTCGCTTGGGATTACACCGAGATGCCAGGTCTCAACCAAGATTTAGTCGAGCATCGCCGAATACATAAGAACAGCTAATTACGTCGACTTGATCTCCAGCATAGACTTCCGTGATATGAACAAAGCAACACCCAAAGACGAATACCCCATGCCTGTCACTGATGATCTCATAGACAAATCGGCCGGACACGAGCTAATGTCCTTTATGAACGGTTATTCTGGGTATAACCAAATTTTCATCCCTGAAGAAGACGTTCATAAAACTGCATTCTGATGCCTATTAGGAATATTCTAATGGGTAGTAATATCTTTCGGGTTGAAGAATGCAGGAGCCACCTAACAGAGAGCAATGAACTTAATCTTCGCCTCACTAATCGGAAAGACAGTTGAGGTATATATAGATGATGTTGTGGTGAAGTTTAAAAAGAGACAGGACCATCCTTTCCATTTAAGCGAAGCATTTGAAAAGATGCGAAATCACAGCCTCAAACTCAATCCACTAAAATGCGCCTTTGGGGTGCAAAAGAGACAGTTTCTTGGTTTCCTTATGCTCCAGCAAGGAATCGAAGTAGACCCTTTGAAGACCCGTGCCATTCAAAATCTTCTAGCTCCACAAAGCAAGAAGGAACTTCAAGCCTTCCTCGGCAGGATAAATTATATCCGCCGATTTATAGGCAATGTCGCATATAAGACGAGTGCCTTCTTGATAATCCTCAGAGGAAAATAGAAGGGACAGATAAACAGGACATCACAACATGAGCGAGCGTTCCAGAACTTAAAAGATTACCTAGTCAATCCGCCTGTGCCGGCACCACCAAGTGCGGACCAACCGCACATTCTGTACGTAGCAGCATCCCAGTCCACTATTGGATCACTGCTAGCACAAGAGCACGACGGAGTAGAAAGGGCGATTTACTATATGTCGTGCCTACTCACAAATACAGAAAAAAGACGCACCTCGATAGAAAAGATCTACCTTGCTGTGTATTACTCAGTAACAAAACTAAGAAACTATATTTGGTCTAACGATGTGTACGTCGTCTCCAAGACCCCGGTTACCAAAGTGTTCTTTGACAATCCCTTACTTATGGGAATGATAGGCAAGTGGAGCCTAGTGCTTTCAGCCTGTAATATCTATCATAAACCACAAGCCTCAGTCAAAGGCTTTGCTTTAGCCGAATTCATAACTCATTATGGTGAAGGCAATCTCGATTCCACACTCGAGGAAGATCACCCGAACAAAGGATGGACCGTTTGGTTCGATGGGTCCTCTAACAAATTCGGAGCTGGCGTGGGCGTCTTTATTGAGACACCATGGAGAGCGGAAACTAGAGTGGCTTGTCACATCAACTGGAAGGTCACTAACAATGAGGCAGAGTATGAAGCCTTGATTTAGCCTTACAGCTGACACTAGATTGGAGTACGGAAACCGTAAAAATATGCGGTGACTCCCAACTAGTAATTCAACAACTCCTTGACCAGAGTGAGTGTCACTCACCCAATCTCGGTAAATACCTGCACAAGGCAAAGGAACTCTTCGCAAAGTTACACAAAGTTGAAGTAGTCCATGTAAAAAGAGACGACAACCCGGAGGCTAACCACTTACACAGTGTGCTTCTGGGTTGATTAGTGACTTGGAGACATCCAAGAGCAAAGCGACGTTGTTTGTAAACAAACGACCAGAGTTCCATAATGATGGTGAGTAGAAAACTAAAGAGGTCCACACCGCCGACTTATTCGAACAAAAAGTGGATTGGAGAGAACCAATACGACAATTCCTCAAGGATACCGGGATAAAAGTTGAAAGGAGAATTCGAGGGATCGCTAGACACTATATACTCCTCGACAACACTCTTTATAGAAAAACCAACGAAGGCGTGCTTCTGAGGTGCGTCAATCTAGACGAAGCCATCCCAATCATGATGGAAACCCATGAGAGATTGTGCGGAGCATATCGAGCCGGAATTAAAATGAGCTGGTCGATCAAAAGACACGATTTCTACTGGCCGTCAATGGTCAAGAATTGCATTGAGATGGCTCGAGCCTGTCAAGCTTGCCAACAATGTGGGCCAGTGAAGCGAACCCCCGCAACGGATATGAACGTTGTAATAAAGCCATGGCCTTTCAGGACATGGGCGTTAGTCATCATAGGATAAATCCATCCTCACTCGACCAGAGGAGATGCTTATGTACTTGTTCCCACCGACTATTTCACCAAATGGGTCGAGGCGGCAGCGTATAAGTTAATTAACCAGAAGGACGTGATCCAATTCATTAAAAACTTCATTATCTATCGATATGGAGTACCTCAAAGCATTGTCGTAGACAACCGAAGAGTATTCAACGGCGAACTTATAAATGAATTCGCCGAGGATTTCGGGTTCCAAGTACTCAACTCAACTCCATAGTATGCTCAATCAAACGGGCAAGAAGAAGCCTCTAACAAACTCATCAAACGAGTGATACAGAGGATGATTGGAAATAACCCACGAACATGGCATACCCTGCTCCAAGAGACATTATGGACACTTCGGCTTACCAAAAAGGAAAGCATAGGCGTCGCCCTGTTTAGCCTGTCTACAGCCACGATGCTATGCTCCAAATAGAAGTGCGGCACAAATCGCTCAAACTCCTCAAACATTTGGGAGAATACGAATGGTATGATGAGGACATGCATGCTGAACTAGAAAACCTGGAAACCACCACGATCAACGTGCTGAACCATCTAGAAGCTCATAAAGAAACATCGCCCGCTATTATAACAAGAAAGTAGTTCCTCGATCATTTGGCGTGGGCGACCTAGTATGGAAGTTACGATTACCCGAAGGAGTTCGTGAGTACTTTCAAGGGAAATGGACACCAAACTGGGAAGGCCATTTCCGGGTAGTTGAGTCCCATCTTGGGAACTCATATCGCCTAAGGGGGCTAGATGGATCGTTACACGACTTTAAGATCAATGACAAATACTTGAAAGAGCATAGGCCAACGATGTGGAAGCACACAAAGGTGTCATTTCAAAACGTTTCCCCACCATGTGGGGACAAATACAAACGTAAGAAAAAAATCAAATGCGAGGCAAGGAATACAACATGAGCTTCAACCGGTCCATCACGTCGGCAACCATGATTTCCTTTACCTCAAAATCCAGGGCCTTGCCCCAATCCCTCTCATACGCCGCCTTTGCATGGTCAACGGCAGCACGTTCAGTCGCCTTGTTCGCACGAGCAGCAGCGAGATCCGCAGACGTAACATCCAACTCTCCCTGGAGGTGCTGGATAGCAGCTTGCAGCTCTTCCCTTCGCTTCAGAAGGACAGCCTCCTTTCTAGAGAGCTTGGCTATCTGAGCGGATGACGTTGGTGGTTGCAACAGGGCAGTCTCCCTCTTCTTCTGCTCCGTTTTTAGTGCAAGAGCATCCCCGTCAAACGAGCACCAAAAAGATCGCCGGAGGAGGGATTTTCTGAGTGCATGAGCGGGAAACCCCGACCCTCAAAGACTTTATAACCCCAGAAACCGACAGAGGTAAGGCCCAAAAAGGACGTCGCTTGACGACCAAAGCCCAACACAGACGTCGCCTCGCTTATGGGGCGGGTGACATCCAAAGCGTCGCTTCGCTTGGAAACTGATGACGATTCAATTGTCATAGGTGGGTAAGCGAAAAGGTTCATAATAAACAGACATTTATTTTCATTCAAATCCAAACGGTACATGGGTTCGATTGATAATGAATGTACACGAAAGAAAGTAGATGATTCCGTAGACGACGCTTCCACTCATTGGAAATGTTCTATTGAAGATATTACAAACGCTTGACGTTCTTCAAGGGTTTATCCACAGAAACCAGCACACCCGGTTCTTCCCTCAGATGAAAGAGATCTGTAGTTGCAAAAAGAAATCCCCTCCTAATGGTAGAAGCGTCTGGAAACCCTGACTTTGAGGATGCCAGACGGGACCTCACGGGATGCCATGGAGTTAAAGGCTTGATGCCTGGTTGGATCTCCCAGAGACCGTGAGGTTGGCAAATTGGGGGATGGAACAATGATTTCAACCTCAACAGCCCTAGCGAACCAGCCTATTGGTTAGCCAGGGAGGGTCAGTCTAGTGATGTACCAACCAGGCGACATCCGCGACACAGCACAGAGGGCTTGTGCAGGCTCTCTTCCCTTCCAGAAGGAGGAAAGTCGATGAGTTGGAGACCGCCCTCATAAGGTGATGGGTATAGGCTCCCAAACAAGCTAAGGTGATTGGCATAGGCTTTGGATGGAATATCAAAGGAAAGACAGGAACTCCATGGCTTGGCTATTTTCAAGAAACGGTGGCTTGTGAGTCGGAAGACGATCCGAGCGCTTCATTTTATAGCGAAGTCGTGAGGGGAAAAGGACTTTGATGGGAGATATTATGACAGAGAATTTGGGGATCGCAACAGTTGTCCTGGAGATCTCAACCGATACGATCCAGGGATATCGATGGTCAAGGGTCATTACTCGCCTGCACACGTTACCGAGGCTACGGGGGAATGATTTAATTGGTCTTTTTCAAGGCGAGACAAATTGCTTAGTCTGCCTTGAGGGGGCTTATATGTTTAGCAATATAAATTCTGGGCCACAGATCACAGCCGAATCTGTGGATCGACGGTCCAGAACACAGGCCCAGGGAAGGAAAATCCAGGAAGGAGGTGAGGTGACCATGGATACACACCAAGCGAAGGCTTGCTGGGCGAAGGGATTACCAGGCGACGGGCGACAACAGGTCGGCGAAGCGACAAGCGACAGTCAAACTGGGCGAGCGAGGAAACTCTACGGCGAAGGCCAATGGGCGACACGGTCGATCAGTTAGCTGTTAAGGAAGTCTCTAAAAGATCTCAAGATCCGGAAGGAGATTGTTGCCAAGTTTGCTCATATGGAAATGAGATATTCCATGAAGACTGGCAGCAAAGGAAGCGTAATATATGTGCAATATTATATTACGGTATATATGTAGGTCTAGCTTAGTATAAATAGTTGTTCTTAGGCATTGTACAAACACACATCAATACCTCTTTACAGACGGACATATATTGTCATATCTTATCTTTTCTAACATTCCAGCGTTCAAGCTCTCTTTGTTCTCCTACGTTCCTGCTCACTCTCGAAGGCATCGTTAATGGCATCCGTAAGTGCTTCCGGTTAAGGCTGCCCATCCGTTGTCTTCCCTCTCGTTCTTTCATTTCATACGGTGACCACACATTCAACGAATTCTTCGGGCACCAGTTGACCCGTAATGCCACAGATTTCCGACGTGTTTGGATCCGACTTGTCCGCGGTCACTTTCAGAGCGAACAGATATAACTTATTTCGTTCTATTAGACAAAATTTCGCCTAACTGGATCTTTTTTATCATTGTTTACGCACGAGCACTGCTCACCGCAGGAGATGATTGATCTTTGTTATATAATTCAATGTCTTTCGTCGTGTCGAGTGGATTCGGTCAAGTCAATATAGGCAATTTCGTAGCCTTGACGAATCAAACCGGTCTCCTCGTACACAGTCAAACTCGAAGGTTTCCACCCTGCTCCGGCAATCCAGTCTCCGTAACTCTCACCCTGTGGATGTAGTTGGCTAAGAGTAACAAGTGCGATTTTACTTGAGATCATCTGACCCCAGTTTTTCATTAAATTATTTCAATTTTAGTGCCGTGATTTTCGCAGAATAACCCTGTATCAAAATTTAATTAAGCTTTAACAAAATCTTTCTTCGCAGCTTATCCTTCTCATTTATGTCGACGGTATAATTTCAATAAAAAATAAATAAATACTAAGTGGGACAGAAAACATTAAACCACCAAATCATTCATGAGAATTTAAACAAAAAAACAGCAATGCTCCTATTAATACAAATAAAAGTGTGATGATTTTGGGAGTTCATTCATATCAAACATAAGATTTTTACAATAAAGAAACAAGATTAACGGAGTTAATTTATAGGCCCTAAAATACATAGAATAAATGAGAATAATTTGTACGCCCTAAAAACATTAAGATGAAAATTTTAATGATAAAATTCGTATATTAGCAGACTTTAGCTTTTGCGGTACAATAAATAAGAAATTTATTTTTATTTTATAATTTTACAAAAATCAAGACGTTCGTATAATATTTTTTACTAAAGAACCACAATTAAAAAAACAATAAGAAGTACATGGCAGCTAGTTTCAAAAGAGAAACGAGTAATGTTGGATTGAATTTCTATGTAAAGAAAGTTAATGGCGTGTATTAAATGTAATTTATTTCTTTATCTTGTCTTTTCAATTGTTAAGAATCCTTTTCTTCTTGGTGGAATGGATATTTTCAAGCATATCTCTTTTCTTTTAAACCCTCGACAACCATCAAAAAAGTCATCGCCATGTTAAATTTAAAGTAGATTATTAGAAACGACAATGTCAAAAAATGGTAATGTTTTGATTAAGCCATTAAATTACAACCTTAAAAAACATGTATGGATTACCCAAATATCTTTCCAATACATAATATAAATATACACCTTCTTTTTGGTGCTGTGTAAAAAGGAGCCGTGGATTTGAACAAGGCATATGGGGTGTTTGTTCTATTGTTATTCATCGCGTCCTGTCTTCCAAGTCATGAACTCCGCAAAGATTATCCACTCGAGGCGTTCGAGCATCACCTGACGGCTTCAAATAAACCGCGCCTATTTCTAACACGGGAATGATAGACTGCATCGACATATACGAAACGGTCGGCTCTAGATAATCCACTGTTGAAGGATCACCAAATTTCATTCATTTGTTTGGTTCGCATCATTACGAAAACTAATTTTAAAAAATAAACGATGTAGATGGGTGATGCATATCGATTTGCTAATTTTAACATATTATAGAATAAGAAAAAAAATACAGTTTATACGAAGGCAAAAAATTGCTAAATATGTAATTAAAAAAGCACAACTTAACTAAATAACTAAATTTAAAGCACATTAAGTGCCTATCCATAACCATTATAAGTAAGAGACCTCGGGCAAAACTCCCTCTTTTTTTCTCAATTTGTGCCACACCCATACATCCCAATATTTTTATTTTGTATTTGAAACTTTATTATTAATTCATCTTGGTTTTTTCTTGTTTGGGTTACTCAGACATAATAAATTCATGTAGTTTAAAGCATAAATAATTAATGGAACTCTACCCGCAGTTACTAAGCATAAGAAAGGAGGTAAAGGGGAGAGCCTTCACATACAGTTGGGATGGAGTGATCAGGGAAGCTGGGAAGTTGTAGAAAACTTCACATTGCGGATCTTTTTTGAAAATGCATCTACGACACTGTCGTCTAATCTCGTGGAGAAACGGAGGCAACTCGCTCAGACTGTGAGGAGACGTGTGTCGGAGTGTGATCATATCCGGTGGTCTTTGAATGGAAGGACTTTGATCCGTCATGCTGCTAATATCCCTTGAAATTTAGTAACGTCTTCCAGGTCCTTCTTTGCTGATGTTATCGGTGGATCAACGCGAAACCTCCCTGGCCTTTGATGCTCATGATTTTGGAATTTCCTTGAGAGGTTTTGACCCTGTTAGGATCTCTTGGTCATACATTTTAGATTATGCTTCTGTAACTTGTAATAAGACTTTTAAACCTTACTTGCCCTTACTATTGAAGTTAAATGAAGAAAGAATCATTTATACAAAGATAACAAATGCCAGAATTTATTTATTTTTATTTTATAAAATGACTATTGATATTCACCCTTATTGAATGAATAAATAAGGAGATGGGTTAAGAAAAAAACATTCGCTGTTTTTAGTCGATTTTGAACATTAATTACTTTCATTTCTAAAGTAATTTTAAAGTAAAAATTTCCAATTCACCCCCCCTTCAACTTAAAGCACCGAATTAAAATACTTTTCAAAATAAAAAAATTGTTTGGACTCAGTTTTGATGTTCTCACTCAGTTTATATTCAAAATTTCGATTTAGAGTATACTTTCTCCTTTCCATGTTCAAAGAAATGTGTTGGATCGTGAAAAGTTGGAATCCGGCTAAGTGTAAGAGATGTGATCAGATTGTGAAGAAATGATGATGAAGAAACTCAAATCTAATGGATGAACGGTCAAAATCAGGTAAGATGAATGGGGTGTCGAGATTATTAGTGTTGAAATCAACCCCATCGCCAACATTATAGGTGGTAATTCCGTACAAAAAGGTTCAAAATTAATATCTAGATTTTTTGGGTAAGTTTTATGGTCTTCAATTGGCACAAGAAGTAGAGGTGATATGTCTATAAATTCCTGTGATATATTAATGTTACATAGATTATGTGATAATAGTTATGTTTACGTGGTAATTTGTAGATCTTATCCAGAGCATCGTTTGCCTATGAATAGCGATGATCCCTCATTTTGTAACAATACAATCTGAATGAAAATTTCCTTCTATTCTAAAGCTTCGATAGGTTGAAAAGTCATACATTCGGTAGCCATTGTTCAACATTTTGGCATAAGAACGGAGAATGGTATGAGATGATGGTGACCGTCCAGAGTAATGCCCCGGTAGAGGAGAGTGACGTTTAAGTGTACATTAACTGGCACTGAGGCCTAATTGGGCCTCGAATATTCGAGGGCGTTTACAATTGGGCTGGGCCGAAATGGTGGTTTCGAAAGACGGAGGCCCATTTTTTGGCTTTGCTTAATTTGCTTATGAAATGATCAACTTTGTCAGCGTCTTAGGGCTTCAAAATTTTTAAAACATTTTTTTAAAATATAATAACGTATAATAAAAGACTCCGAAATACAAAAATCTAACAATTTTTTTAAAAACTACTCCTAGTCATGACCCATACACATCATGTAGATTAAGAAATCATGCAAAAACTAACACGGAATTAATTTAAAAATTATATATTACGAGTGAAGTTTTGAATATGTAAAGATGTTAATGAATATGAAGAGATGATAGTAATCTTTTCGTCTACCAAAACCAATAGTCTACTATAAGAAAAAAATCGCCTTTGTAAATGTTTTTTTTATTTCTTTTAAAGACAAGAAAAGTTTTGCATGGACGGTCCACAGACACCTAATCAAACACAAAATATACATGCAGGAGGAGGATACGAGACACCTTGTTCACATATTAAATTTAGAGGAATGACAAGTCTTGTCGGCTAAATCCCCTGCCGGACAGGGCCTCAACTTCACTGGTTCCCTCATCCCCAGCAGGAAATAATGAAGGTCCTCTGAGATCCTCGTACTCCAGGAAGTCACCTTCGGAGATGATGCGAGAGGCCTCCTGGTTCACGGCAGTCAGGAAGGGGCAGTTCTTCGCGTGGTTTCGGAAGTCACGCGAGGGGAATGGATCACCGGTCTGTAAAAAAAACAAAAAGCTAATGTCTCAAGAAAGGACTTTGAATGAATGGCAAAAGGCATCAAGATTCGGACAAACCAAGTGATTGGTAGAAGCTTTCCCGATTCTGCATATTGAGACAGTCTCCTCCTGCACACGGAAGAGTTCGGTTAGACCTTTGGGAGGTCGGAGTGTTCTCGTGCTTTGGGCTTGAGATCCATTTCTTACGTTGGATACGGTAATCGTATACCGAGTCATTATCCAATCTGTCTCCTGGCCATCCCCTTTGGGTGGATTTTTAACAAGCATGTTTTTGTTTTTGCCCCGGCGGGGACCCTGTACTGTAAAAGCATTTGCTTCGGATCATACCTCCCAAGTCTTCAGGGCGGTTCCGCAAGGGGTTTTTATCAGCATCGGAGTTGACAGGGCATGTGGGGAAGAATCGTACCATCTCTACAGTGATGGAAGGGATATCCACCCGCGAGCAATCACCCTGCTACAGAAAGTTAACCGGAAAAGAGGGCATACATGTGAATCGACAGGCCAACAAGCAGGACGGGTTGGGGGAGGATTCCCTGATGAAGAAGTTCAAGAGCCAGAGAGCAGCAGACAAAACCAGCTGAGAGATGCTTCAGACGACACTTGAGCAAGAAGTAACGAAGGAGGAGAAGGAGGAGAAGAAGAAGGATAAGAAGAAGAAGGAGAAGACGAGGAAGAAGAAGAGGAAGAAGAAGAGGAAGACAGAGAGGACAAAAATTTGTTATTGTCCTTCAGACAAAATCACACCCAGCACTGCTGCTGTACGATTCTATTTATGCACAGGCAGAGAATGGAACATTCTTTTTCGCGGGTTGCAAGTTGATGTCATTGCATGATTTTTGTCTGGTTAATGATCCGATCATTTTTCTTGGGTGTCGGACAAAGTAAGAGCAAAATTGACTAAATTTGGTGTGGAGAAAGCCATACGCGAGTTGGGTGTCGTGAGTCTCGGACTATCAAGACAAGTCAAAGATGGGATGAAGAACAACAAGAAAAGTATGGGTGCCTCTGTCATGATAGCCCCAACTAAAAGGATTCATTCTTCTTCAAACGCACGGGCTCCTTCTGACTCGTGCGTTTATTAATCTTATCCATTTCATAAAAAGTGAAGAATTTCTGTTGCATAGAAAATGGAAAATGTTCCTTTTATGTTTGGGATTAATAATCATTGTAATTTCTTACGTTACAAAGTTACTTTATTACCATTAATATATGTCTTTTGATCTTTATGGTTTAAGATTTAATATTGAATGTTTTAGTTTAACGTTTCAATGTTTAGGTTTTAATAGAGCCTAGTTAGTATTTAACTTATGCTTTAATTTCTTAAGGTTTATAATTTAAGGTTTATGGTTTAACTTTTAATATTTCGGGTTTAATATATGATTTGTTGTGTTATTAATTAAATTTATTGTTCAAAAAATGTAAAAGTATTAAAAGATGATTATATAGAGTAATGTCAATTTTACCCTTATCAAAATAAAATAAAATAAAATAATAAAAACCGTAAAAATTTTTTAAACCTACGGAAGTCGGCCTTGGGCAATAAGATTTTTTTGCCTAAGTCCAGTGAAGTCAGCCTTTCTAAGGCCGATTTCACTCGGTTAGTTAATGAATTTCGTAAGTTATCAAATGACGTCATTAAGGAACAAAGCTCTAACTTAAAGCACTGAATTAATATACTTTTCAAAATCGAAAAATTGTTAGGACTCAGTTTTGATGTTCTCACTCAGTTTATATTCAAAATTTCGATTTAGAGTATGCTTCCTCCTTTCCATGTTCAAAGAAATTTGTTGGATTGTGAAAAATTGGAATTCGACGAGTGTAAGAGATGTGATCAGATTGTGAAGAATTGATAATTAAGAAATTGAAATCCAACGGATGAACGGTCCAAATCAGGTAGGATTAATGAGGTGTCGAGATTATTAGTGTTGAAATCAACCCCTTCGTCAACGTTTTAGGTGGTAATTCCTTACAAAAAAGGTAAAATTAATATCTAGATATTTTAAGTATGTTTTATGGTCTTCAAGACGTAGACGTGATATGTTAATAAATTACTGTGATAGGTTAATGTTACATAGATTATCTCATAATAGTTATGTTTACTAGGTAATTTGTAAATCTTATCCAGGGCATCATCTTTTGCCTATGAATAGCGATGATCCGTCATTTTTGTAACAATATAATCTGAATGAAAATTTCCTTCAATTCAAATGGTTCGATAGGTCGAAATTAGTCATAGGGTAGTCATTGTTCAACATTTTGGCATGATATCGCAACAAGCTCGAGAGTTCTTTATGAAGGGAGAATGGTATGAGATGATGATGACCGTCCAGAGTAATGCCACGGGAGAGGAGATTGACGTTTTAAGCGTACATTCACTGGCACTGAGACCTAATTGGGCCTCGAATATTCGAGGGCGTTTACAATTGGGCTGGGCCGAAATGGGGTTTCGAAAGACGGAGGCCCATTTTTTGGCGTTGGTTAATTTGCTTATGAAATGATGATCAAACTTTGTCAGTGTTTTAGGACTTCAAACTTTTTAAAACATTTTTTAATATAATAACAAAAATCTAACAATTTTTTTACAAACTACTTATAGTCACGACAACCCATATACATCATATCTTCCAGCTAATGACAACTCTAGATGTAATACATATTACATCTAGAGGAATGACAAGTCTTGTCGGCTAAATCCCCTGCCGGACAGGGCCTCAACTTCACTGGTTCCCTCATCCCCAGCAGGAAATAATGAAGGTCCTCTGAGATCCTCGTACTCCAGGAAGTCACCTTCGGAGATGATGCGAGAGGCCTCCTGGTTCACGGCAGTCAGGAAGGGGCAGTTCTTCGCGTGGTTTCGGAAGTCACGCGAGGGGAATGGATCACCGGTCTGTAAAAAAAACAAAAAGCTAATGTCTCAAGAAAGGACTTTGAATGAATGGCAAAAGGCATCAAGATTCGGACAAACCAAGTGATTGGTAGAAGCTTTCCCGATTCTGCATATTGAGACAGTCTCCTCCTGCACACGGAAGAGTTCGGTTAGACCTTTGGGAGGTCGGAGTGTTCTCGTGCTTTGGGCTTGAGATCCATTTCTTACGTTGGATACGGTAATCGTATACCGAGTCATTATCCAATCTGTCTCCTGGCCATCCCCTTCACAGAATACCCTGGTGGTTTTCCAGCAATTCACCGGCAGTCCCATGAACGTGACATGGTGAGGTTCCCCTTTCGGCTTCCAGGAGGCCGCTTCCGAATCACTTGCAACACCCGAGTGAACGAGGTACCACTCATGCTCTGACGTAGGAAGAAAGAAGCAGGCGGGTGGATTTTTAGCGAGCATGTTTTCGTTTTTCCCCCAGCGGGGGCCCTGTACTGTAAAAGCATTCGCTTCGGATCATACCTCTCAAGTCTTCAGGGCGGTTCTGCAAGGGGTTTTTATCAGCATCGGAGTTGACAGGGCATGTGCAGAAGAATCGTCCCATCTCTACAGCGATGGAAGGGATATCCACCCACGAGCGAGCACCCTGTTACAGAAAGTTAACGGGAAAAGAGGGCATACAGGTGAATCGACAAGCCAACAAACAGGACAGGTGGGTGGGAATTCCCTGAGGTGATGATGGGTGAAAAGCACAGCTGCTTATAAGAAAATAATGCCAAGTACTAAATAATGCCAAGTACTAAATAACAGTATCAAACAACCAAGTTAAAATACATTTTCTGACAAAGTCGGCCACCTTGGACATGGGGACAAACATTCCGTACAAGTGGAAAGACCATAAGGATAACAACTGCTACACATAACTCGGCCTGAGTGTGAAAAATGTTCAAACATGTAAGTTCATCAGTAAGTCCTGCAAAATGTGAAAATTTGCTTTTAACAGTGATCTAGCGAATACGTTAAGTATGTCCTGATATCAAGCCTCACACTATCCTTTTAGAATTTATTTGCAGGGTTACATTTGTCGCTGAGGCCGATGTCCGCATCCTATCATTTTGCGTTGATCTAATTGATTGTCGTCGTAAGGTGTTCTCGAGGAATTCTTGTCTTTGTGGGATCTGAAGTAATATTTTCTTTCTAGACACAGCCAGCCAACTTGGGGAGGAAGAAGTAATACCGGAAATCTTCAATTATTATGTGTGCGGCCGAGACATTTCCTGTCGCCAGCTGCGTATGTTGAATATCATTAACCAAATTCTTCCAACATCAGAAAGCTGCCCCGACTATCAAGTCAAGTCAAAAGATGGGAGAAGAACAGAAAGAAAAGCCAGCCAAACTGGGTGAAAAGTATTCATTGTTATTCTAGAACCATGGCATATTTTTCTCCATTTTTAACTGGCGTGTTCAGACCCTTAATCCCTACGCAAAACCGGAATCTAACAAACAGACGCCCGCGCCACGACGCAAAAGTGTGTGCCTTTTCATTATTTCAACAAACTTGAGTTCACGTAGAAAATAGAAGTAAATGTTCGCTATGCCCTTTTTTTTTATCTTTACGTTACTATCTCTTTAAAGTCTTAATGACCACGTATCATTAACTTTGTGTTAGTTCCCGTTATATCATAACGTGTTGTTCCGTCCACGTAATAAAATAAATTAAAATAATACAATTTGGCCTCACCTTACCTAATTTTTCTAGCTCTGCCACCGACTTCCACCGATGTCCGCCATATCAATTTGCGTGGATTGACCTTATCCATTCAATTGGTCGTTGCCGTCAGGTGTTCTCGAGGAGGAATTGGGGGATTTCGGGGATTAGGATAATGTTTTCTTTTTGGACAGAAATGAAACAGCCGGCCGACTTGTGGAGGAAGTAGCACCACGAGCTACACCCGACGACCTAAACGAATGAGTCTCATTAAATATTCATTGTTATTCCAGCATTAGTCTCTCCTTCTATGTCTGGAATCTGAAATTCGACGCCCGCGCCGGCACGCAAGTGCATGCGTTACCATTGTTTGTGTTCATATCGCAAACAAACTCGAGATCTTTGAAAAATGGAGAATGGTATGAGATGGTGGCGGTTCAGAGTAAGGAATAGGGAGAGGAGATGAAGTTTAAGTACATTCTCTGGCACGAGGCCAAATTGGGCCTTGAATATTCGACAGGCATTTACAATTGGGCCGGGCCGAAACGGGTTTCGAAAGTAGAAACTCTCCCCCGCCCCCTTATATCTAATTTTCGAAATGATCTGATGTATTCATCTTAGTCACTGTAGTCATGTGAGAGCAGATGAAGTCATTTGTGATTCGTATATTATCTATGCGGAGATCTATAGATGCTGCTGTTGGAGCACCGTATTTAGGTTCCCTCCTTTCGGAGACAACATTGTGGTTCTTGTAATGGTTTTTAATCTAATATCAATAATTGACAAATAATATAATTTAGATGAATGATTCTAAGTAGTTGACAAATCAATGGGTTTTTCATAAGAGATTTGCGTCACTCTTGCAAAAAAATAGATGGAAAAATATAGTTGAAATAATCTCCTCCTCCAAATTTGGTCCCAAATATTATCTATTTTTTCCTTATATTTTTTTGTAATTTTTCAACAATTAGGTCCTCCGGGTCCACCGAAGGCGATCAAATATCCATAGTCATCAGTCTGTCCATAGTTGTTCAAGCCATAGCATTTTGAATTGTCCAAGATGTTGTCTGTTTCGTAGTCGAAGGGCACACGGAATTCCGAATAATATCTGGATCATGATGGCAGAGTGCCTCGCGTCTTTGTCCGGCTTGTACCCGCTTCCCATAGGAGGACTCTCTTCTTGCTCTATCCCACGCACCGTGATTCCTCCTAATGACAGCCGTGTCGCGCCCTTATCTCTCGCCATCAGAGGAAACAGTTCTTTTGGCCAGTATCCAATTTAGATTTAGAATATACTTTCTCCTTTCCATGTTCAAAGAAATTTGTTAGATCGTGAAAAGTTGGAATCCGACAAGTGTAAGAGATGTGATCAGATTGTGAAGAAATGATGATGAAGAAACTGAAATCCAACGGATGAACGGTCCAAATCAGGTATGATTAATGAGGTTTCGAGATTATTAGTGTTGAAATCAACCCCTTGGCCAACATTTTAGGTGGTAATTCCGTACAAAAAGGTAAAAATTAATATCAAGATTTTTTTGGTAAGTTTTATGGTCTTCAATTGGCACAAGAAGTAGAGGTGATATGTCTATAAATTTCTCTGATATATTAATGTTACATTGGTTATGAGATAATAGTTATGTTTACGTGGTAATTTGTAGATCTTATCTAGAGCATCATCGTTTGCCTATGAATAGCTATGATCCCTCATTTTTGTAACAATACAATCTGAATGAAAATTTCCTTCTATTCAAATGGATCGATAGGTTGAAATTAGTCATACCTTGGTATTCATTGTTCAACATTTTGGCAAAATATCGCAACAAACTCGAGAGTTGTTTAAGAACGGGAAAATGGTAATGAGATGATGGTGACCGTCCAGATGAACATTCAGTGGCACTGAGGCCTAAATGGGCCTTAAATATTCTAGAGAGTTTACAATTGGGCTGGGCCGAAATGGGGATCCGAAAGACGGAGGCCCAATTTTTGGCGTTGCTTGAAATTGATCAACTTTGTCAGCATTTTAGGGATTCAAAATTTTTAAAACATTTTAAAAAATATATATTATAACGTATAATGAAGGACTCCTAAATACAAAAATCTAACAATTTTTTTACAAACTACTTATAGTCATGACAACCCATATACGTCATGTAGATTAAGAAATCATGCAAAAACTAACACGGAATTAATTAAAAAATTATATATCACGAGTGAAGTTTTGAATAGGTAAGATGTTAAAGAATAGGCAGAGAGATGAAAGTAATCTTTTCGTCTACCATAACCAATAAATCTACCATATAATAAAAAGATCTGACGGGAAGATGGTTTGCGTCCCCAAAGGCAGGCAAGTTTGAAACGACACTTCAGTCTGCGCCTGATAATCAAACGTTCAACGCCCCACGTGCGGGGGAAAGTTGACGACCCCATATGTAAGGTCGATTTTCCTTAAAACACATTCTCGGAACGAAGTCCGCCTTATAAAAGCCGACTTCTTTTATCGCTTAAGGAAGTTGGCCTTTGTATGGTCGATTTACCTCACACAAAAAATAAATAAATTTCGAAGACAAATTAAGGAACAAAGCTCCAGGAGGAGGATATGAGATACCCTAATTGTTCACATATTACATCTACAGGAATGACAAGTCTTGGGGGCTAAATCCCCTTCTGCCGGACAGGGCATCAACTTAACTGGTTCCCTAATCCCCAGCAGGAAATAATGAAGTTCCTTCGAGATCGTCCAACTCAAGGAAGTCACCCTCGGAGAAGATGCGAGAGGCCTCCTGGTTCACGGCAGCCAGGAAGGGGCAGTTGTTCGCGTGGTTTTGGAAGTCACGCGAGGGGAATGGATCACCGATCTGTAAAAAAGAAAAGAAAAGCTAATGTCTTACGAAAGGACTTTGAATGAATGGAAAAAGGCATCAAGATTCGGACAAACCAAGTGATCGCTAGAAGCTTTCCCGATTCTGCATATTGAGACAGTCTCCTCCTGCACACGGAAGAGCTCGGTTAGACCTTTGAGAGGCCGGAGTGTTCTCGTGCTTTTAGCTTGAGATCCATTACTTACGTTGGATACGGTAATCGTATACTGTGTCATTAGCCAATCTGTCTCGTGGCCATCCCCTTCACAGAATACCCTGGTGGTTTTCCAGCAATTCACCGGCAGTCCCATGAACGTGACACGGTGAGGTTCCCCTTTCAACTTCCAGGAGGCCGCTTCCGAACCACTGGCATCACCCGAGCGAACGAGGTACCACTCATGCTCTGACGTAAGAAGAAAGAAGCAGCCGGGTGGATTTTTAACAAGCATGTTTTTGTTTTTGCCCCGGCGGGGGCCCTGTACTGTAAAAGCATTTGCTTCGGATCATACCTCCCAAGTCTTCAGGGCGGTTCTGCAAGGGGTTTTTATCAGCATCGGAGTTGACAGGGCATGTGGGGAAGAATCGTACCATCTCTACAGTGATGGAAGGGATATCCACCCGCGAGCAATCACCCCGTTACAGAAAGTTAACCGGAAAAGAGGGCATACATGTGAATCGACAGGCCAACAAGCAGGACGGGTTGGGGGAGGATTCCCTGATGAAGAAGTTCAAGAGCCAGAGAGCAGCAGACAAAACCAGCTGAGAGATGCTTCAGACGACACTTGAGCAAGAAGTAACGAAGGAGGAGAAGGAGGAGAAGAAGAAGGATAAGAAGAAGAAGGAGAAGAAGAAGAAGAAGACGAGGAAGAAGAAGAGGAAGAAGAAGAGGAAGACAGAGAGGACAAAAATTTGTTATTGTCCTTCAGACAAAATCACACCCAGCACTGCTGCTGTACGATTCTATTTATGCACAGGCAGAGAATGGAACATTCTTTTTCGCGGGTTGCAAGTTGATGTCATTGCATGATTTTTGTCTGGTTAATGATCCGATCATTTTTCTTGGGTGTCGGACAAAGTAAGAGCAATATTGACTAAATTTGGTATGGAGAAAGCCATACGCGAGTTGGGTGTCGTGAGTCTCGGACTATCAAGACAAGTCAAAGATGGGATGAAGAACAACAAGAAAAGTATGGGTGCCTCTGTCATGATAGCCCCAACTAAAAGGATTCATTCTTCTTCAAACGCACGGGCTCCTTCTGACTCGTGCGTTTATTAATCTTATCCATTTCATAAAAAGTGAAGAATTTCTGTTGCATAGAAAATGGAAAATGTTCCTTTTATGTTTGGGATTAATTATCATTGTAATTTCTTACGTTACAACGTTACTTTATTACCATTAATATATGTCTTTTGATCTTTATGGTTTAATTTTTAAGATTGAATGTTTTAGTTTAACATTTCAAGGTTTAGGTTTTAATAGAGCCTAGTTAGTATTTAACTTATGCTTTAATTTCTTAAGGTTTATAATTTAAGGTTTATGGTTTAACTTTTAATATTTCGGGTTTAATATATGATTTGTTGTGTTATTAATTAAATTTATTGTTCAAAAAATGTAAAAGTATTAAAAGATGATTATATAGAGTAATGTCAATTTTACCCTTATCAAAATAAAATAAAATAAAATAATAAAAACCGTAAAAATTTTTTAAACCTACGGAAGTCGGCCTTGGGCAATAAGATTTTTTTGCCTAAGTCCAGTGAAGTCAGCCTTTCTAAGGCCGATTTCACTCGGTTAGTTAATGAATTTCGTAAGTTATCAAATGACGTCATTAAGGAACAAAGCTCTAACTTAAAGCACTGAATTAATATACTTTTCAAAATCGAAAAATTGTTAGGACTCAGTTTTGATGTTCTCACTCAGTTTATATTCAAAATTTCGATTTAGAGTATGCTTCCTCCTTTCCATGTTCAAAGAAATTTGTTGGATTGTGAAAAATTGGAATTCGACGAGTGTAAGAGATGTGATCAGATTGTGAAGAATTGATAATTAAGAAATTGAAATCCAACGGATGAACGGTCCAAATCAGGTAGGATTAATGAGGTGTCGAGATTATTAGTGTTGAAATCAACCCCTTCGTCAACGTTTTAGGTGGTAATTCCTTACAAAAAAGGTAAAATTAATATCTAGATATTTTAAGTATGTTTTATGGTCTTCAAGACGTAGACGTGATATGTTAATAAATTACTGTGATAGGTTAATGTTACATAGATTATCTCATAATAGTTATGTTTACTAGGTAATTTGTAAATCTTATCCAGGGCATCATCTTTTGCCTATGAATAGCGATGATCCGTCATTTTTGTAACAATATAATCTGAATGAAAATTTCCTTCAATTCAAATGGTTCGATAGGTCGAAATTAGTCATAGGGTAGTCATTGTTCAACATTTTGGCATGATATCGCAACAAGCTCGAGAGTTCTTTATGAAGGGAGAATGGTATGAGATGATGGTGACCGTCCAGAGTAATGCCGCGGGAGAGGAGATTGACGTTTTTATGTGTACATTCACTGGCACTGAGGCCTAATTGGGCCTTGAATATTCGAGGGAGTTTATAATTGGGCTGGGCCGAAATGGGGTTTCGAAAGACGGAGGCCCATTTTTTGGCGTTGGTTAATTTGCTTATGAAATGATGATCAAACTTTGTCAGTGTTTTAGGACTTCAAACTTTTTAAAACATTTTTTAATATAATAACAAAAATCTAACAATTTTTTTACAAACTACTTATAGTCACGACAACCCATATACATCATATCTTCCAGCTAATGACAACTCTAGATGTAATACATATTACATCTAGAGGAATGACAAGTCTTGTCGGCCAAATCCCCTGCTGCCGGACAGGGCCTCAACTTCACTGGTTCCCTCATCCCCAGCAGGAAATAATGAAGGTCCTCTGAGATCCTCGTACTCCAGGAAGTCACCTTCGGAGATGATGCGAGAGGCCTCCTGGTTCACGGCAGTCAGGAAGGGGCAGTTCTTCGCGTGGTTTCGGAAGTCACGCGAGGGGAATGGATCACCGGTCTGTAAAAAAAACAAAAAGCTAATGTCTCAAGAAAGGACTTTGAATGAATGGCAAAAGGCATCAAGATTCGGACAAACCAAGTGATTGGTAGAAGCTTTCCCGATTCTGCATATTGAGACAGTCTCCTCCTGCACACGGAAGAGTTCGGTTAGACCTTTGGGAGGTCGGAGTGTTCTCGTGCTTTGGGCTTGAGATCCATTTCTTACGTTGGATACGGTAATCGTATACCGAGTCATTATCCAATCTGTCTCCTGGCCATCCCCTTCACAGAATACCCTGGTGGTTTTCCAGCAATTCACCGGCAGTCCCATGAACGTGACATGGTGAGGTTCCCCTTTCGGCTTCCAGGAGGCCGCTTCCGAATCACTTGCAACACCCGAGTGAACGAGGTACCACTCATGCTCTGACGTAGGAAGAAAGAAGCAGGCGGGTGGATTTTTAGCGAGCATGTTTTCGTTTTTCCCCCAGCGGGGGCCCTGTACTGTAAAAGCATTCGCTTCGGATCATACCTCTCAAGTCTTCAGGGCGGTTCTGCAAGGGGTTTTTATCAGCATCGGAGTTGACAGGGCATGTGCAGAAGAATCGTCCCATCTCTACAGCGATGGAAGGGATATCCACCCACGAGCGAGCACCCTGTTACAGAAAGTTAACGGGAAAAGAGGGCATACAGGTGAATCGACAAGCCAACAAACAGGACAGGTGGGTGGGAATTCCCTGAGGTGATGATGGGTGAAAAGCACAGCTGCTTATAAGAAAATAATGCCAAGTACTAAATAACAGTATCAAACAACCAAGTTAAAATACATTTTCTGACAAAGTCGGCCACCTTGGACATGGGGACAAACATTCCGTACAAGTGGAAAGACCATAAGGATAACAACTGCTACACATAACTCGGCCTGAGTGTGAAAAATGTTCAAACATGTAAGTTCATCAGTAAGTCCTGCAAAATGTGAAAATTTGCTTTTAACAGTGATCTAGCGAATACGTTAAGTATGTCCTGATATCAAGCCTCACACTATCCTTTTAGAATTTATTTGCTGGGTTACATTTGTCGCTTAGGCCGATGTCCGCATCCTATCATTTTGCGTTGATCTAATTGATTGTCGTCGTAAGGTGTTCTCGAGGAATTCTTGTCTTTGTGGGATCTGAAGTAATATTTTCTTTCTAGACACAGCCAGCCAACTTGGGGAGGAAGAAGTAATACCGGAAATCTTCAATTATTATGTGTGCGGCCGAGACATTTCCTGTCGCCAGCTGCGTATGTTGAATATCATTAACCAAATTCTTCCAACATCAGAAAGCTGCCCCGACTATCAAGTCAAGTCAAAAGATGGGAGAAGAACAGAAAGAAAAGCCAGCCAAACTGGGTGAAAAGTATTCATTGTTATTCTAGAACCATGGCATATTTTTCTCCATTTTTAACTGGCGTGTTCAGACCCTTAATCCCTACGCAAAACCGGAATCTAACAAACAGACGCCCGCGCCACGACGCAAAAGTGTGTGCCTTTTCATTATTTCAACAAACTTGAGTTCACGTAGAAAATAGAAGTAAATGTTCGCTATGCCCTTTTTTTTTATCTTTACGTTACTATCTCTTTAAAGTCTTAATGACCACGTATCATTAACTTTGTGTTAGTTCCCGTTATATCATAACGTGTTGTTCCGTCCACGTAATAAAATAAATTAAAATAATACAATTTGGCCTCACCTTACCTAATTTTTCTAGCTCTGCCACCGACTTCCACCGATGTCCGCCATATCAATTTGCGTGGATTGACCTTATCCATTCAATTGGTCGTTGCCGTCAGGTGTTCTCGAGGAGGAATTGGGGGATTTCGGGGATTAGGATAATGTTTTCTTTTTGGACAGAAATGAAACAGGCGGCCGAGTTGTGGAGGAAGTAGCACCACGAGCTACACCCGACGACCTAAACGAATGAGTCTCATAAAATATTCATTGTTATTCCAGCATTAGTCTCTCCTTCTATGACTGGAATCTGAAATTCGACGCCCGCGCCGGCACGCAAGTGCATGCGTTACCATTGTTTGTGTTCATATCGCAAACAAACTCGAGATCTTTGAAAAATGGAGAATGGTATGAGATGGTGGCGGTTCAGAGTAAGGAATAGGGAGAGGAGATGAAGTTTAAGTACATTCTCTGGCACGAGGCCAAATTGGGCCTTGAATATTCGACAGGCATTTACAATTGGGCCGGGCCGAAACGGGTTTCGAAAGTAGAAACTCTCCCCCGCCCCCTTATATCTAATTTTCGAAATGATCTGATGTATTCATATTAGTCACTGTAGTCATGTGAGAGCAGATGAAGTCATTTGTGATTCGTATATTATCTATGCGGAGATCTATAGATGCTGCTGTTGGAGCACCGTATTTAGGTTCCCTCCTTTCGGAGACAACATTGTGGTTCTTGTAATGGTTTTTAATCTAATATCAATAATTGACAAATAATATAATTTAGATGAATGATTCTAAGTAGTTGACAAATCAATGGGTTTTTCATACGAGATTTGCGTCACTCTTGCACAAAAATAGATGGAAAAATATAGTTGAAATAATCTCCTCCTCCAAATTTGGTCCCAAATATTATCTATTGTTTCCTTCTATTTTTCTGTAATTTTTCAACAATTAGGTCCTCCGGGTCCACCGAAGGCGATCAAATATCCATAGTCATCAGTCTGTCCATAGTTGTTCAAGCCATAGCATTTTGAATTGTCCAAGATGTTGTCTGTTTCGTAGTCTAAGGGCACACGGAATTCCGAATAATATCTGGATCATGATGGCAGAGTGCCTCGCGTCTTTGTCCGGCTTGTACCCGCTTCCCATAGGAGGACTCTCTTCTTGCTCTATCCCACGCACCGTGATTCCTCCTAATGACAGCCGTGTCGCGCCCTTATCTCTCGCCATCAGAGGAAACAGTTCTTTTGGCCAGTATCCAATTTAGATTTAGAATATACTTTCTCCTTTCCATGTTCAAAGAAATTTGTTAGATCGTGAAAAGTTGGAATCCGACAAGTGTAAGAGATGTGATCAGATTGTGAAGAAATGATGATGAAGAAACTGAAATCCAACGGATGAACGGTCCAAATCAGGTATGATTAATGAGGTTTCGAGATTATTAGTGTTGAAATCAACCCCTTGGCCAACATTTTAGGTGGTAATTCCGTACAAAAAGGTAAAAATTAATATCAAGATTTTTTTGGTTTGTTTTATGGTCTTCAATTGGCACAAGAAGTAGAGGTGATATGTCTATAAATTTCTGTGATATATTAATGTTACATAGGTTATGAGATAATAGTTATGTTTACGTGGTAATTTGTAGATCTTATCTAGAGCATCATCGTTTGCCTATGAATAGCTATGATCCCTCATTTTTGTAACAATACAATCTGAATGAAAATTTCCTTCTATTCAAATAGATCGATAGGTTGAAATTAGTCATACCTTGGGTATTCATTGTTCAACATTTTGGCATAATATCGCAACAAACTCGAGAGTTGTTTAAGAACGGGAAAATGGTAATGAGATGATGGTGACCGTCCAGATGAACATTCAGTGGCACTGAGGCCTAATTGGGCCTTGAATACTCTAGGGAGTTTACAATTGGGCTGGGCCGAAATGGGGATCCGAAAGACGGAGGCCCAATTTTTGGCGTTGCTTGAAATTGATCAACTTTGTCAGCATTTTAGGGCTTCAAAATTTTTAAAACATTTTAAAAAATTTATATTATAACGTATAATGAAAGACTCCTAAATACAAAAATCTAACAATTTTTTTACAAACTACTTATAGTCATGACAACCCATATACGTCATGTAGATTAAGAAATCATGCAAAAACTAACACGGAATTAATTAAAAAATTATATATCACGAGTGAAGTTTTGAATAGGTAAGATGTTAAAGAATAGGCAGAGAGATGAAAGTAATCTTTTCGTCTACCATAACCAATAAATCTACCATATAATAAAAAGATCTGACGGGAAGATGGTTTGCGTCCCCAAAGGCAGGCAAGTTTGAAACGACACTTCAGTCTGCGCCTGATAATCAAACGTTCAACGCCCCACGTGCGGGGGAAAGTTGACGACCCCATATGTAAGGTCGATTTTCCTTAAAACACATTCTCGGAACGAAGTCCGCCTTATAAAAGCCGACTTCTTTTATCGCTTAAGGAAGTTGGCCTTTGTATGGTCGATTTACCTCACACAAAAAATAAATAAATTTCGAAGACAAATTAAGGAACAAAGCTCCAGGAGGAGGATATGAGACGCCTTGTTCACATATTACATCTACAGGAATGACAAGTCTTGGGGGCTAAATCCCCTGCTGCCGGACAGGGCATCAACTTAACTGGTTCCCTAATCCCCAGCAGGAAATAATGAAGTTCCTTCGAGATCGTCCAACTCAAGGAAGTCACCCTCGGAGATGATGCGAGAGGCCTCCTGGTTCACGGCAGCCAGGAAGGGGCAGTTGTTCGCGTGGTTTTGGAAGTCACGCGAGGGGAATGGATCACCGATCTGTAAAAAAGAAAAGAAAAGCTAATGTCTTACGAAAGGACTTTGAATGAATGGAAAAAGGCATCAAGATTCGGACAAACCAAGTGATCGCTAGAAGCTTTCCCGATTCTGCATATTGAGACAGTCTCCTCCTGCACACGGAAGAGCTCGGTTAGACCTTTTAGAGGCCGGAGTGTTCTCGTGCTTTTAGCTTGAGATCCATTACTTACGTTGGATACGGTAATCGTATACTGTGTCATTAGCCAATCTGTCTCGTGGCCATCCCCTTCACAGAATACCCTGGTGGTTTTCCAGCAATTCACCGGCAGTCCCATGAACGTGACATGGTGAGGTTCCCCTTTCAACTTCCAGGAGGCCGCTTCCGAACCACTGGCATCACCCGAGCGAACGAGGTACCACTCATGCTCTGACGTAAGAAGAAAGAAGCAGCCGGGTGGATTTTTAACAAGCATGTTTTTGTTTTTGCCCCGGCGGGGGCCCTGTACTGTAAAAGCATTTGCTTCGGATCATACCTCCCAAGTCTTCAGGGCGGTTCTGCAAGGGGTTTTTATCAGCATCGGAGTTGACAGGGCATGTGGGGAAGAATCGTCCCATCTCTACAGTGATGGAAGGGATATCCACCCGCGAGCAATCACCCTGCTACAGAAAGTTAACCGGAAAAGAGGGCATACATGTGAATCGACAGGCCAACAAGCAGGACGGGTTGGGGGAGGATTCCCTGATGAAGAAGTTCAAGAGCCAGAGAGCAGCAGACAAAACCAGCTGAGAGATGCTTCAGACGACACTTGAGCAAGAAGTAACGAAGGAGGAGAAGGAGGAGAAGAAGAAGGATAAGAAGAAGAAGGAGAAGAAGAAGAAGAAGACGAGGAAGAAGAAGAGGAAGAAGAAGAGGAAGACAGAGAGGACAAAAATTTGTTATTGTCCTTCAGACAAAATCACACCCAGCACTGCTGCTGTACGATTCTATTTATGCACAGGCAGAGAATGGAACATTCTTTTTCGCGGGTTGCAAGTTGATGTCATTGCATGATTTTTGTCTGGTTAATGATCCGATCATTTTTCTTGGGTGTCGGACAAAGTAAGAGCAAAATTGACTAAATTTGGTGTGGAGAAAGCCATGCGCGAGTTGGGTGTCGTGAGTCTCGGACTATCAGGACAAGTCAAAGATGGGATGAAGAACAACAAGAAAAGTATGGGTGCCTCTGTCATGATAGCCCCAACTAAAAGGATTCATTCTTCTTCAAACGCACGGGCTCCTTCTGACTCGTGCGTTTATTAATCTAATCCATTTCATAAAAAGTGAAGAATTTCTGTTGCATAGAAAATGGAAAATGTTCCTTTTATGTTTGGGATTAATAATCATTGTAATTTCTTACGTTACAAAGTTACTTTATTACCATTAATATATGTCTTTTGATCTTTATGGTTTAAGATTTAATATTGAATGTTTTAGTTTAACGTTTCAAGGTTAAGGTTTTAATAGAGCCTACTATTTAACTTATGAATTAATTTCTTAAGGTTTATAATTTAGGGTTTAACATTTCGGGTTTAATATATTGATTTCTTGTGTTATTAATTAAATTTATTGTTCAAAAAACGTAAAAGTATTAAAAAATGATTATATAGAATAATGTCAATTTTACCCTTATCAAAATAAAATAAAATAAAATAATAAAAACCGTAAAAATTTTTTAAACCTACGGAAGTCGGCCTTGGGCAATAAGATTTTTTTGCCTAAGTCCAGTGAAGTCGGCCTTTCTAAGGCCGATTTCACTCGGTTAGTTAATGAATTTCGTAAGTTATCAAATGACGTCATTAAGGAACAAAGCTCTAACTTAAAGCACTGAATTAATATACTTTTCAAAATCGAAAAATTGTTAGGACTCAGTTTTGATGTTCTCACTCAGTTTATATTCAAAATTTCGATTTAGAGTATGCTTCCTCCTTTCCATGTTCAAAGAAATTTGTTGGATTGTGAAAAATTGGAATTCGACGAGTGTAAGAGATGTGATCAGATTGTGAAGAATTGATAATTAAGAAATTGAAATCCAACGGATGAACGGTCCAAATCAGGTAGGATTAATGAGGTGTCGAGATTATTAGTGTTGAAATCAACCCCTTCGTCAACGTTTTAGGTGGTAATTCCTTACAAAAAAGGTAAAATTAATATCTAGATATTTTAAGTATGTTTTATGGTCTTCAAGAAGTAGACGTGATATGTTAATAAATTACTGTGATAGGTTAATGTTACATAGATTATCTCATAATAGTTATGTTTACTAGGTAATTTGTAAATCTTATCCAGGGCATCATCTTTTGCCTATGAATAGCGATGATCCGTCATTTTTGTAACAATATAATCTGAATGAAAATTTCCTTCAATTCAAATGGTTCGATAGGTCGAAATTAGTCATAGGGTAGTCATTGTTCAACATTTTGGCATGATATCGCAACAAGCTCGAGAGTTCTTTATGAACGGAGAATGGTATGAGATGATGATGACCGTCCAGAGTAATGCCACGGGAGAGGAGATTGACGTTTTAAGCGTACATTCACTGGCACTGAGACCTAATTGGGCCTCGAATATTCGAGGGCGTTTACAATTGGGCTGGGCCGAAATGGGGTTTCGAAAGATGGAGGCCCATTTTTTGGCTTTGCTTATTTTGCTTATGAAATGATCAACTTTGTCAGCGTTTTAGGGCTTCAAAATTTTTAAAACATTTTTTAATATAATAACAAAAATCTAACAATTTTTTTACAAACTACTTATAGTCACGACAACCCATATACATCATATCTTCCAGCTAATGACAACTCTAGATGTAATACATATTACATCTAGAGGAATGACAAGTCTTGTCGGCCAAATCCCCTGCTGCCGGACAGGGCCTCAACTTCACTGGTTCCCTCATCCCCAGAAGGAAATAATGAAGGTCCTCTGAGATCCTCGTACTCCAGGAAGTCACCTTCGGAGATGATGCGAGAGGCCTCCTGGTTCACGGCAGTCAGGAAGGGGCAGTTCTTCGCGTGGTTTCGGAAGTCACGCGAGGGGAATGGATCACCGGTCTGTAAAAAAAACAAAAAGCTAATGTCTCAAGAAAGGACTTTGAATGAATGGCAAAAGGCATCAAGATTCGGACAAACCAAGTGATTGGTAGAAGCTTTCCCGATTCTGCATATTGAGACAGTCTCCTCCTGCACACGGAAGAGTTCGGTTAGACCTTTGGGAGGTCGGAGTGTTCTCGTGCTTTGGGCTTGAGATCCATTTCTTACGTTGGATACGGTAATCGTATACCGAGTCATTATCCAATCTGTCTCCTGGCCATCCCCTTCACAGAATACCCTGGTGGTTTTCCAGCAATTCACCGGCAGTCCCATGAACGTGACATGGTGAGGTTCCCCTTTCGGCTTCCAGGAGGCCGCTTCCGAATCACTTGCAACACCCGAGTGAACGAGGTACCACTCATGCTCTGACGTAGGAAGAAAGAAGCAGGTGGGTGGATTTTTAGTGAGCATGTTTTCGTTTTTCCCCCAGTGGGGGCCCTGTACTGTAAAAGCATTCGCTTCGGATCATACCTCTCAAGTCTTCAGGGCGGTTCTGCAAGGGGTTTTTATCAGCATCGGAGTTGACAGGGCATGTGCAGAAGAATCGTCCCATCTCTACAGCGATGGAAGGGATATCCACCCACGAGCGAGCACCCTGTTACAGAAAGTTAACGGGAAAAGAGGGCATACAGGTGAATCGACAAGCCAACAAACAGGACAGGTGGGTGGGAATTCCCTGAGGTGATGATGGGTGAAAAGCACAGCTGCTTATAAGAAAATAATGCCAAGTACTAAATAACAGTATCAAACAACCAAGTTAAAATACATTTTCTGACAAAGTCGGCCACCTTGGACATGGGGACAAACATTCCGTACAAGTGGAAAGACCATAAGGATAACAACTGCTACACATAACTCGGCCTGAGTGTGAAAAATGTTCAAACATGTAAGTTCATCAGTAAGTCCCGCAAAATGTGAAAATTTGCTTTTAACAGTGATCTAGCGAATACGTTAAGTATGTCCTGATATCAAGCCTCACACTATCCTTTTAGAATTTATTTGCTGGGTTACATTTGTCGCTTAGGCCGATGTCCGCATCCTATCATTTTGCGTTGATCTAATTGATTGTCGTCGTAAGGTGTTCTCGAGGAATTCTTGTCTTTGTGGGATCTGAAGTAATATTTTCTTTCTAGACACAGCCAGCCAACTTGGGGAGGAAGAAGTAATACCGGAAATCTTCAATTATTATGTGTGCGGCCGAGACATTTCCTGTCGCCAGCTGCGTATGTTGAATATCATTAACCAAATTCTTCCAACATCAGAAAGCTGCCCCGACTATCAAGTCAAGTCAAAAGATGGGAGAAGAACAGAAAGAAAAGCCAGCCAAACTGGGTGAAAAGTATTCATTGTTATTCTAGAACCATGGCATATTTTTCTCCATTTTTAACTGGCGTGTTCAGACCCTTAATCCCTACGCAAAACCGGAATCTAACAAACAGACGCCCGCGCCACGACGCAAAAGTGTGTGCCTTTTCATTATTTCAACAAACTTGAGTTCACGTAGAAAATAGAAGTAAATGTTCGCTATGCCCTTTTTTTTTATCTTTACGTTACTATCTCTTTAAAGTCTTAATGACCACGTATCATTAACTTTGTGTTAGTTCCCGTTATATCATAACGTGTTGTTCCGTCCACGTAATAAAATAAATTAAAATAATACGATTTGGCCTCACCTTACCTAATTTTTCTAGCTCTGCCACCGACTTCCACCGATTTCCGCCATATCAATTTGCGTGGATTGACCTTATCCATTCAATTGGTCGTTGCCGTCAGGTGTTCTCGAGGAGGAATTGGGGGATTTCGGGGATTAGGATAATGTTTTCTTTTTGGACAGAAATGAAACAGGCGGCCGAGTTGTGGAGGAAGTAGCACCACGAGCTACACCCGACGACCTAAACGAATGAGTCTCATAAAATATTCATTGTTATTCCAGCATTAGTCTCTCCTTCTATGACTGGAATCTGAAATTCGACGCCCGCGCCGGCACGCAAGTGCATGCGTTACCATTGTTTGTGTTCATATCGCAAACAAACTCGAGATCTTTGAAAAATGGAGAATGGTATGAGATGGTGGCGGTTCAGAGTAAGGACGAGGGAGAGGAGATGAAGTTTAAGTACATTCTCTGGCACGAGGCCAAATTGGGCCTTGAATATTCGACAGGCATTTACAATTGGACCGGGCCGAAACGGGTTTCGAAAGTAGAAACTCTCCCCCGCCCCCCTTATATCTAATTTTCGAAATGATCTGATGTATTCATCGTAGTCACTGTAGTCGTGTGAGAGCAGATGAAGTCATTTGTGATTCGTATATTATCTATGCGGAGATCTATAGATGCTGCTGTTGGAGCACCGTATTTAGGTTCCCTCGTTTAGGAGACAACATTGTGGTTCTTGTAATGGTTTTTAATCTAATATCAATAATTGACAAATAATATAATTTAGATGAATGATTCTAAGTAGTTGATAAATCAATGGGTTTTTCATAAGAGATTTGCGTCACTCTTGCAAAAAAAATAGATGGAAAAATATAGTTGAAATAATCTCCTCCTCCAAATTTGGTCCCAAATATTATCTATTTTTTCCTTCTATTTTTTTTGTAATTTTTCAACAATTAGGTCCTCCGGGTCCACCGAAGGCGATCAAATATCCATAGTCATCAGTCTGTCCATAGTTGTTCAAGCCATAGCATTTTGAATTGTCCAAGATGTTGTCTGTTTCGTAGTCGAAGGGCACACGGAATTCCGAATAATATCTGGATCATGATGGCAGAGTGCCTCGCGTCTTTGTCCGGCTTGTACCCGCTTCCCATAGGAGGACTCTCTTCTTGCTCTATCCCACGCACCGTGATTCCTCCTAATGACAGCCGTGTCGCGCCCTTATCTCTCGCCATCAGAGGAAACAGTTCTTTTGGCCAGTATCCAATTTAGATTTAGAATATACTTTCTCCTTTCCATGTTCAAAGAAATTTGTTAGATCGTGAAAAGTTGGAATCCGACAAGTGTAAGAGATGTGATCAGATTGTGAAGAAATGATGATGAAGAAACTGAAATCCAACGGATGAACGGTCCAAATCAGGTATGATTAATGAGGTTTCGAGATTATTAGTGTTGAAATCAACCCCTTGGCCAACATTTTAGGTGGTAATTCCGTACAAAAAGGTAAAAATTAATATCAAGATTTTTTTGGTTTGTTTTATGGTCTTCAATTGGCACAAGAAGTAGAGGTGATATGTCTATAAATTTCTGTGATATATTAATGTTACATAGGTTATGAGATAATAGTTATGTTTACGTGGTAATTTGTAGATCTTATCTAGAGCATCATCGTTTGCCTATGAATAGCTATGATCCCTCATTTTTGTAACAATACAATCTGAATGAAAATTTCCTTCTATTCAAATGGATCGATAGGTTGAAATTAGTCATACCTTGGGTATTCATTGTTCAACATTTTGGCATAATATCGCAACAAACTCGAGAGTTGTTTAAGAACGGGAAAATGGTAATGAGATGATGGTGACCGTCCAGATGAACATTCAGTGGCACTGAGGCCTAATTGGGCCTTGAATACTCTAGGGAGTTTACAATTGGGCTGGGCCGAAATGGGGATCCGAAAGACGGAGGCCCAATTTTTGGCGTTGCTTGAAATTGATCAACTTTGTCAGCATTTTAGGGCTTCAAAATTTTTAAAACATTTTAAAAAATTTATATTATAACGTATAATGAAAGACTCCTAAATACAAAAATCTAACAATTTTTTTACAAACTACTTATAGTCATGACAACCCATATACGTCATGTAGATTAAGAAATCATGCAAAAACTAACACGGAATTAATTAAAAAATTATATATCACGAGTGAAGTTTTGAATAGGTAAGATGTTAAAGAATAGGCAGAGAGATGAAAGTAATCTTTTCGTCTACCAAAACCAATAAATCTACCATATAATAATAAGATCTGACGGGAAGATGGTTTGCGTCCCCAAAGGCAGGCAAGTTTGAAGCGACACTTCAGTCTGCGCCTGATAATCAAACGTTCAACGCCCCACGTGCGGGGGAAAGTTGACGACCCCATATGTAAGGTCGATTTTCCTTAAAACACATCCTCGAAGTCCGCCTTATAAAAGCCGACTTCTTTTATCGCTTAAGGAAGTTGGCCTTTGTATGGCCCATTTACCTCACACAAAAAATAAATAAATTTCGAAGACAAATTAAGGAACAAAGGCTCCAGGAGGAGGATATGAGACGCCTTGTTCACATATTACATCTACAGGAATGACTAGTCTTGGGGGCTAAATCCCCTTCTGCCGGACAGGGCCTCAACTTCACTGGTTCCCTAATCCCCAGCAGGAAATAATGAAGTTCCTTTGAGATCGTCCAACTCCAGGAAGTCACCTTCGGAGATGATGCGAGAGGCCTCCTGGTTCACGGCAGCCAGGAAGGGGCAGTTGTTCGCGTGGTTTTGGAAGTCACGCGAGGGGAATGGATCACCGATCTGTAGAAAAGAAAAGAAAAGCTAATGTCTTACGAAAGGACTTTGAGTGAATGGAAAAAGGCATCAAGATTCGGACAAACCAAGTGATCGCTAGAAGCTTTCCCGATTCTGCATATTGAGACAGTCTCCTCCTGCACACGGAAGAGCTCGGTTAGACCTTTGAGAGGCCGGAGTGTTCTCGTGCTTTTAGCTTGAGATCCATTACTTACATTAGATAAGGTAATCGCATACTGTGTCATTATCCAATCTGTCTCGTGGCCATCCCCTTCACAGAATACCCTGGTGATTTTCCAGCAATTCACCGGCAGTCCCATGAACGTGACACGGTGAGGTTCCCCTTTCAACTTCCAGGAGGCCGCTTCCGAACCACTGGCAACGCCCGAGCGAACGAGGTACCACTCATGCTCTGACGTAAGAAGAAAGAAGCAGCCGGGTGGATTTTTAACAAGCATGTTTTTGTTTTTGCCCCGGCGGGGGCCCTGTACTGTAAAAGCATTTGCTTCGGATCATACCTCCCAAGTCTTCAGGGCGGTTCTGCAAGGGGTTTTTATCAGCATCGGAGTTGACAGGGCATGTGGGGAAGAATCGTCCCATCTCTACAGTGATGGAAGGGATATCCACCCGCGAGCAATCACCCTGTTACAGAAAGTTAACCGGAAAAGAGGGCATACATGTGAATCGACAGGCCAACAAGCAGGACGGGTTGGGGGAGGATTCCCTGATGAAGAAGTTCAAGAGCCAGAGAGCAGCAGACAAAACCAGCTGAGAGATGCTTCAGACGACACTTGAGCAAGAAGTAACGAAGGAGGAGAAGGAGGAGAAGAAGAAGGATAAGAAGAAGAAGGAGAAGAAGAAGAAGAAGAGGAAGAAGAAGAGGAAGACAGAGAGGACAAAAATTTGTTATTGTCCTTCAGACAAAATCACACCCAGCACTGCTGCTGTACGATTCTATTTATGCACAGGCAGAGAATGGAACATTCTTTTTCGCGGGTTGCAAGTTGATGTCATTGCATGATTTTTGTCTGGTTAATGATCCGATCATTTTTCTTGGGTGTCGGACAAAGTAAGAGCAAAATTGACTAAATTTGGTGTGGAGAAAGCCATGCGCGAGTTGGGTGTCGTGAGTCTCGGACTATCAGGACAAGTCAAAGATGGGATGAAGAACAACAAGAAAAGTATGGGTGCCTCTGTCATGATAGCCCCAACTAAAAGGATTCATTCTTCTTCAAAAGCACGGTATGTTTTTCTCCTTCTGACTCGTGCGTTTATTAATCTAATCCATTTCATAAAAAGTGAAGAATTTCTGTTGCATAGAAAATGGAAAATGTTCCTTTTATGTTTGGGATTAATAATCATTGTAATTTCTTACGTTACAAAGTTACTTTATTACCATTAATATATGTCTTTTGATCTTTATGGTTTAAGATTTAATATTGAATGTTTTAGTTTAACGTTTCAAGGTTAAGGTTTTAATAGAGCCTACTATTTAACTTATGAATTAATTTCTTAAGGTTTATAATTTAGGGTTTAAGATTTAACTCATAATATTTAGGGTTTAACATTTCGGGTTTAATATATTGATTTCTTGTGTTATTAATTAAATTTATTGTTCAAAAAACGTAAAAGTATTAAAAAATGATTATATAGAATAATGTCAATTTGGCATTGCTTAATTTGCTTATGAAATGATGATCAAACTTTGTCAGCATTTTAGGGCTTCAAAATTTTTAAAACATTTTTTTACTATAATAACGTCCGAAATACAAAAATCTAACAATTCTTGCAAAAACATCCACATCACGTAGATTAAGAAATCATGCAAAAACTAACTCGGAATTAATTAAAAAATCATATATTATGAGTGAAGTTTTGAATATGTAAGATGTCAATGAATAGGCAGTAATCTTTTCGTCTACCAAAACCAATAAATCTACCATAATAAAAAATCGCCTTTTTTCTTTTAAGACAAACAAAGATTTTGCCACTGAAATGACGAAAGAAGATGCTTTGCGTCCCCAAAGGCCGGGGAAAGGTGATAATCAAACGTTCAACGCCCTGCTGCCGGACAGGGCATCAACTTAACTGGTTCCCTAATCCCCAGCAGGAAATAATGAAGTTCCTTCGAGATCGTCCAACTCAAGGAAGTCACCCTCGGAGAAGATGCGAGAGGCCTCCTGGTTCACGGCAGCCAGGAAGGGGCAGTTGTTCGCGTGGTTTTGGAAGTCACGCGAGGGGAATGGATCACCGATCTGTAAAAAAGAAAAGAAAAGCTAATGTCTTACGAAAGGACTTTGAATGAATGGAAAAAGGCATCAAGATTCGGACAAACCAAGTGATCGCTAGAAGCTTTCCCGATTCTGCATATTGAGACAGTCTCCTCCTGCACACGGAAGAGCTCGGTTAGACCTTTGAGAGGCCGGAGTGTTCTCGTGCTTTTAGCTTGAGATCCATTACTTACGTTGGATACGGTAATCGTATACTGTGTCATTAGCCAATCTGTCTCGTGGCCATCCCCTTCACAGAATACCCTGGTGGTTTTCCAGCAATTCACCGGCAGTCCCATGAACGTGACACGGTGAGGTTCCCCTTTCGACTTCCAGGAGGCCGCTTCCGAATCACTGGCCACACCCGAGCGAACGAGGTACCACGCATGCTCTGACATAAGAAGAAAGAAGAAGCCGGGTGGATTTTTAGCGAGCATGTTTTTGTTTTTCCCCTGGCGGGGGCCCTGTACTGTAAAAGCATTCGCTTCAGATCATACCTCCCAAGTCTTCAGGGCGGTTCTGCAAGGGGTTTGTATCAGCATCGGAGTTGACAGGGCATGTGCGGAAGAGTCGTCCCATCTCTACAGAGATGGAAGGGAAATCCACCCACGAGCAAGCACCCTGTTACAGAGAGTTAACCGGAAAAGAGGGCATACAGGTGAATCGACAGGCCAACAAACAGGACGGTGGGGGGAATTCCCTGAGGGGTGAAAAGCACAGCTTTATAAACTGTCTCCCCCGGCCACTTTGAGGTTTGTACGGAAATACATTTTTTACCTTTTAGGTAAAAATTATATTGAGGATTGTTGATGGTAGGAATTGAACTCCCGTCCTCCTCATTATAGCAAAAGTCTATGCCCATCTAAGCTAGACAATTTTCTTTTTTATTCTTTCAAAAGACAGGTTTTCAAAACTCAACCCTTGTTCATGAGTTAAAGGGGCGCGTTTTCAAAAACTGCCCCTTGTTCATTTAGTTAATGGGGTAGGTTTTGAAAACGTCCCTTGTTACCCCCCGTTAGACGCCCCTCCTTCACCCAACAAACGAATATTTTGCTAAGTATTGAGGGGGCGGCTTTTGAAAACCCTTTGACGGAAAAACCGTATTTTATGAAACTAGAACCGTATTTCGCAATTTTTTTTTAAAACTAACCATATTTCGGTACAAAACTCGAGCCACTGTTGGCTTTTAAGAAAATGTCAAGTACTAACAGTATCAAACACCATGCTAAAATACATTTCCCACAAGTCAGTCGCCTTGGATCCTAGGTCTGTTGACATGGTAAAATTCTCGGGCCTGATTATAAAATGTTCACAAATTCATGTCATTTTATGAGAAATCCATAAACCCATTTCACCGACCCATAACAAGTGTACAAGATCATGACATAAATTTTGGACTCATTGTATAAAGCACATAAGTCCAGGAGTCTTTTAGAGTGTTTATATGCCCACCGTTATGTGAGCCCGCCATGGAAGTACTAAGTCTACAAAGGACTGGCGGGGTCAAGTCTATGAGGATTAGAGTCTACGAAGAGCAGAAAAGATCTTGACTCCGAGATTTTTGGGAAGAAGATTATGGGTCACGTTCCCATTTGGAAACATATGGAGAAAATCTGAAGATTTGATTTAATATAATTGATTTAATATAAGAAAGAGAAGTGGTTAAGTTGGATAAAAGCCACGATCAGGTTGTTACCAAGATTCTAGGGAGTTGATTGAGAGAGCACGACCTTCAAAATATCCTAGGAACGTGGCGTACATCCTAAGCATATCAAAGATTTGGTATAAAAGGGAGAAGATCTTCCTGTGGAAAAAAGACGATCAATCAGCCAAACAACAAGCTTTGCATTGCTCGTCACCCTTAGGATTCAGTAGATACTTCGGCATGGGTGAACTCGTGTGAGTTCTATGTTCATCGCCTCCACCGTCAGGACGAGCAACCGTAGTCTTGACAATCAGCCTCCGCCATCGCTTCCACCGTCCCGGCGAGTAACCGTAACCGAGACAGCAACATCCCGCCTGCACTCCATTATCGAGACAAACAACCTTAGTCCCGACACCATCTTCGACCATTCTCCGTCCGCCAAGCCCCAAAGGTCAGACTCCGTCATTCTGAATTCACAAGTCTACGACGTCAGCAGCGAGTCAACAACGCTTTCACCATCCGTTCCACTACTTCTTTGTCTATTTTAATGACTGTAAGCATTTGATTTCTTTTGTAAGACTTTGAATTCCTATTAGTCATTTATTTTCATTGAAATTCATCTTTCTGGCGACCACAACTAAATCTCTGTGAGTCCGATTGTCAAATATTTCTAACGTGATCCGTTTTCGACGCGGACAGGGTCAAACATTCCATACAAGTAGAAAGACGATAAGGATAACAACTGCTACACATAGCTCGGCCTGAGTGTGAAAAATGTTCAAACATGTAATTTCATCACTAAGTCCTGCAAAATTTGAAAATTTGCTTTTAACAGTGATCTAGCGAATACGTTAAGTATGTCCTGATATCAAGCCACACACTATCCTTTTAGAATTTATTTGCCAGGTCGCTGCGGCCGATCTCCGCATCCTATCATTTTGCGTAGATCTAATTGATTGTCGTCTTAAGGTGTTCTCGAGGAATTCTTGTTTTTGTGGGGTCTGGAGTAATATTTTCTTTCTAAAAACACAGCCAGCCAACTTGGGGAGGAAGATGTAATATCGTAAATCTTAAATTATTATGTGTGCGGCCAAGACATTTCCTGCCGCCAGCTGCGTATGTTGAATATCATTAACCAAATTCTTCCAACATCAGAAAGCTGCCCCGACTATCAAGTCAAGTCAAAAGATGGGAGAAGAACAGAAAGAAAAGCCAGCCAAACTGGGTGAAAAGTATTCATTGTTATTCTAGAACCATGGCATATTTTTCTCCTCCTTTTTTACTGGCTTTTTCAGATCCTTAATCCCTATGCAAAATCGGAATCTCACAAACCGACGCCCGCGCCACGACACAAAAGTGTGGGCCTTCTCATTATTTATGTTCATATCGCAACAAACTTGAAGGGAGTGTTCGTTTTCATATGTTCTTCTTTTTGTTCTTTATATTACTATTTGTTTTATCGTCACCTGTTGTTCCGCCGGCATAATAATAAATTAAAATAATACAATTTGACCTCACCACCTTACCTAATTTTTCTAGCTCCACCACTGACTGCGACCGATGTTTTCTTTTTGGACAGAAAAGAAACCGCCGGCCGACTTGTGGATCAAGTATCACTACAAGCAACACCCGACGACCGAAACGAATGACTCTCATAAAATATAAAATAGTAGCCACATAAAATATTCATTGTTATGCAAGCATTACTCTCTCCTCCTTTGACAGAAACCTAACAAATTCGAGGCCCGCGCCGTGCTGCGAGTGCGTGCGTTACCTTTGTTTGTGTTCATATCGCAAACAAACTCGGAGATCTTTGAAAAACGGAGAATAGTATGAGATGGTGGCGGTTCAGAGTAAGGACGAGGGAGAGGACATGAAGTTTAATTACATTATCTGGCGCGAGGACAAATTGGGGCTTGACTTACAATTGGGCCGGACCGAAACGGATTTCGACTTACGGAGGAGTTACGTTATTTATTTTATTTTATTTTTTTTCTTTTTTTTGGCAAAACTATTTTGAAAATGTGATCAACTTTATCAACACTTTAGGCTTTAAAATTTCAAAACATTTTTTAAAAAATAAAAAAAAACTAAATATTAACTACATTAATATTTTTCACAAAATCTTTTCCGTAAGTCTAACAATTTTGACAAACTACATATAATCATGTCCCGGACGCATGTAGATTACGGAAATCATGCAAAACTAACACGAAATTAATTTCAAGAAATATTACGAGTGAAAATTTTGATTTGGCTGAAAGTTTATTCTTATACATATATACATACATGTACATATAAATATTATATATAAACAAAAATATAAATGTATATAGGTACAAAATATCCAGAATATTGAATAATTCATTTGCAATATGTGCAGTGATCAACAGCATCTCCAGATGTTTCAGAGACTCTCAAGTTCATGGCATAATTTTGCACTCGATATGACTGTTAGTGAATATCACCTAAAATGTCAAGATGAAATGAGAAAGATAGCACGAGTATTACCTAACACCGGGTGATGTATCTAAATAAATGTTCATATTATATATATACAACATTGAGATCGTGGCATCGTCCTCAATCCCTTTCTTAGTCTTTCTTCAACCTACGAAAAACCATAGGGGGTGTTTGCTTTACGCAAAATTTTCATCCTTACTTTTTTAAAAAAAATATATATATGTTTGCGCATTAAGCACATTAATTGTAGAGGAGGGAACTTAAAGAAAAAATAAAAACAGAACTACAAATAAGAAGAGGAAAAGTCCACAACAAGCTTTTATATTATTGTTGTTGTAGGATAGAAAACTATGGGAAAAAAAATTTCCGTCTTTCCGGTTTTTATTTTTCTTATCGTTTTCTTTAAACAAACAATTTTTCCGTCTCTTCGTCAAAACTAAAAAAGTGAAAATCAGGAACTTCTGGCCAACCAAAAGGGCACTGTCTTTCTTTTTTAACTAATACTTTTGTACAAAAAGGAGTAAGTCAATTGAAGAAGGAAAAATTATATCAGTGTAGTGATAAAATTAGTTGCATTTGTTCAAATATTGTAATATTGAAATTTAAAAAAATATTGCAGGAGATTTTTTGATGGGTCGGTGGACAAAAATAAGCCAACACCCTTCATTTGGGCCATTATTTTAGGTGATTTTTTATTATTTTTTTTATTTTCGATGATTTTTGGTGATTTTATTATTTTCTAGAAACAGGTCTTGACATACAAATACGGCAAGTTCTAGCTTTTACAAACAGCTTTTGTTTAAAAAAGCTGATGCAAATGTTCTCATTCCCCAATGCTATGAGGATGTCTTTTTCCTGGTTAAGGGGAGGAGGTGTCACCGAGAGTCCTGACATGGCGAAGAGCGGGATGAAGATTTCTAGTGCTTCTCGGCTTTAGCAATTAAACATAGCTGCGGTCTTCGACTAGCGCCGGTGGTTGAATGAGCAGCGGTGGTAGGGAAGGCGGAGGAGGCCGATGGACGAGACTAGGGGAGACGAATTTCTCTTTTTAATCCATCTACACATGACTCTCAGTCGGCATGGCATCTAGCATCGGATCTTTTCTAATCACACAATCCATAGCACAAGGCTCTCGGCATCGGCTTTAAACCAAACCACAAGACTGAATGTCACACAAGCAAGATGCACGATGAGTGCAAACCGAAGTAACCAGAAAATGGATCTGGAAATAACAAATCGACACACCATGACGGAGGTGGTCCTAGAAATGAAGCAACTACGTGATTTATATTATATTTATATAGGTGAATTATATTTGTGTTCATATAGTTATTCGAAACAGAGAATGGGATGAGGCATAATTGGGCATTGACTATTCAAGATGCTTGCAATTGGGCTGGGCCGAAAATAAGGTATAAAAGTGATTTAGGGGAGACTCTGTTTGGTGCTTGTGCTCATGAAATAGTTATTATTGAAAATTATTAAAGTAAAATTGATTAATGAAATAATTTGTTTGGCAAGGAATATTTTAAAAAAGTGCTTGGCTTTAGAATAGTTCCATTGAAAGATTTTCCCAAAAGACAAAACTCCAACAATTTTGACAAGCTACCTGCAATAGATTACGAGATCATGCATCTAAAAATATATTAGGCAGAAGTTTGGATGTTAATGAATATATAGCCGAAATAGTAATCTAATAAAAGCTATTTTTGAAATTTTTTTTGGAAACGATCGCAACAATTTCTCTTAATTTACCGTAAGAAAAAAATTGGGTTATGAAGATAAAAAAAAATCTGCCGTATAATTGCTGACAATTAATTATCTAAAGTAACAGAAAAACACACTAATAATTGGTTGAATTTTTTTAAACCCAATGAGTTCTTAAAGAACTCTTTTGTGAGCATAGATGAGATAAACCTAACCCGTTGGAGAATTTCGGTCGAAGGAGAGGCCTGAGAATTGTTTGTATCTCCGTCCACAGCACCATGTATATAGCACGGTATCCACTGGCATGACAAGCATTCTCATCGGCTCATCATCCCTTTGTTAGTTTTACAAAAGTCTTAGCGAAGAGTGTTTATATCGCTAAGGCAGGAGATGAAGGCTAATATCAACATCAACAAACCTTAAATGAAGCCCTACATGGCTGGATTGAATTGCGAGTCTCGCTTTGTTTGCATCGTCCAGCCATGTGTCTTGCGAATATTGTTAAAGGTAATTTATGACCAAGGTTAACGGGGTATTAAAGGTAATAACGGAATTGTCATTTAAGATAGATAAGTATGTCATTCGACAAAAATAAGCAAACACCCTTCATTTCGGCCATTATTTTAGGTTGAAGCAAAAATTCTCATCTATGATCAAATATTTTTTTATAAAAAGCGTGGGAAAAGGCAGACTTTACCGAATATATTTAAGCTTAATCATAATTAATAAGACAAAAAAAATATATGATATTTTTTAAGCTCTACAATGAATTGGTCATAAATGTCTTAGTCAAACACAAAGTAATCCCCACGGTTCACTCACATCAGCATGGCGTCATTAGAATTTATTCAACGTCGACCAATGGGTGATGCAGGTGGAGAACTGGATAAGGGCAATCGGGCTCGTTAGAGATGGCCGACTACACTCCATCTTCACTCTGGTTGGTCGACGGGCGGGGTGATCGGATCGACTCATCCGCACAAACGAAATGAAAGCACCAGTTAGGTTTGAATGATCGTTGACAGAGAGTTTCCTTGATCTGATTAACTACTTTTTTATTTGTATATTTTGCGATCCATCCATCCATAACACAACACCATCCCCTGCATCTCCCTTCCATTCGAAGGCAACCATCCTCAGTCTCAGCCGCGGCCATGGCTGAGGTCATCATAGTACCCAATATCAGACAGATTCCGTTGCATTGAGCCCTCCTGTGTTTCCCCCCTCCGACGACATCTCTTCCTCCTTCCGCTCTCCGCAATATCAGACAGATTCTGGGATGGGTTTTTATCCGCATCTAAGGTCACAGGACAGCTGCTGAACAGTCGTACCCATTGCTGAGACGATGGCCCATTTCAGACAGTTTAATCAAGCGCAAATATTCTGTTGACATAACCAACACGAGAAGAAATACTGCCAGCTTTGTTGCTTGAAGGAGAAGACATCTTGTTGACATATTACATCTCGCGGTCCATTATATATAACAAAGAGAAGATAACACGGAATTTGGAAATTAGAAATGAGATATCGTGTCGGCGAAAGCCCCTGCTGGGCAGCGCATCTATTTCCCCGGTTCCCTAATCCCCAGTAGGAAACAAAGGTCCTTCGAGATCATCTAGCGCAAGGAAGTCACCTTCTGACATGATGCGGGAGGCCTCCTGGTTGAGGGCAGTCAGGAAGGGGCAGTTGTTCATGCGGTTTCGGAAGTCGTCGGATGGGAATGGATCGTCAGTCTGTTCGAAAAAAAAAGACTAACGTCGTCAGAAAGGACGCTGAATGGATGGCAAAAGGCATCAAGATTTGGACAAACCACGTGATTAGAAGGAGCTTTCCCGATTCTGCATATTGACACAGTCTCCTGCACCCAAAAGAGCCCAGTTAGATCTTTGAGAGATCAGAATGTTCCTACGTTTTTAGCTTGAGTTCCATTACGTACATTGGGAGCAGTTACCGTATACTGTACCATTATCCAATCTGTCTCCTGGCCATCCCCTTCACAGAATACCCTGATGGTTTCCTTGCAAAACACGGGTGATCCCATTAATGTGACCTGATGAGGTTCCCCTTTCGGATTCCAGGACCCCGCTTCCGAATCTCTTGTGAGGTACCACGTATCCCCTGTTAACATGGTAAAAGCCAGGGGGATTAGCAAACAAACACTTCGGTGTCACCTGGTGAGTTGACGTTCCGGGGGACGCTTCACTGTAAAAGTTTTGGCAAAGTACGGATCATACCTCTCAAGTCTTCCGGCCGGTGCTCGAAGGGGTTCCTATCGACATCGACTGTGACAGCGCATCTGCTGTAGGTCCGTCCCATGGTGGCTACAATGACGACGGAAGGGATAACCGTGCCCACGGGACGAGCACCCCTGTTACGGACAGTTGGTCGGAGGCAAAAAAAAGCGAGTCGAGGCGACCAACAGAACAGAGACGGGGAAAAGACCTTGTGGTTTCCTTAAAAACTTGTTACCCAACTCCGGAAAGCTGGTTCTGGACACTTTTTAAAGGGAAGATTCCACTGTGTTGGGATGAAGCGGCTATTGGTGCTATGTCTTCCTTTCTCACATTTAGTTGGAGCTTCGAGAGATCCCGTAAAAGTCAGAGTTCTCAGGAGTCCGGTAATCTAATTTTTGTTTTCCAGGTATAGGAGCATGGCTGCGTTTAAAAGCACGTGCAAAATCTCCAATATAAGACAAAATATATATATTAAAAAGTTTGTTTACACAATAAAACCATTTTGAATTTTAACGATGACAATGCCCATTATGATAGATACAGTCGAAGGATCACCCGGTTGATGCTCAAGTCCGTTGAATCAAGGCACGCCGAAGTATAAATAAGGTGAAGTTCAATCGACACTCCGTTGAAAGGAGTGACTATCGAAAGAAGAATCACGGTTAAAATTTCAAGGCTTAATCAATTTTCAATGAAACTTCATCAAAACTTGTCGAATTAGACAGAGTGCAATGAGTCTTAACAAAACAACCTTGTTGATCCTCCTGTCCGTCACTTCAACTAACGAAAATCAAATGGGGGGGAGATGTTTCAGTCTTTATTTACTTCCATTTATTCTAAAGTTGGAGTGGTTGAAAATTATAAAGCCTCCACCGTCCGAGTGTTGCGGCCAACATAGTCATTGATTATTTCTTCGTTCATATTTTAAGAAAAAAACTTTTAGTCAATGATTATCTATTCACTTGTATTCGACAGAAATTATGACACTTACATAGAAGTCAAGTACTAAATAATAATATCACCAACCAAAGTCGGCTTTGGGACAAACATTCCGTACCAAATAAAAAAGACATTAAAAAGTAACAATTGCTACACATAACTCCGACAAAAGGTTGTACCATTGCTTCGATCACTAAAAGCCTACAAATGCGAAAAATGTTCTTACAATGAGATAGTGAACCCGTATTAGTATATACCTTAAATGTCAAGTCTCACACAAACACATGCCAAAATCATTTTATCTTGGGTGTCTTGACAAATTTTGAGAAGAAAGAGCAATCTCCACTAAATCGGTGTCGAGAAAGGGAAGCGGCTAACGATACGTGCGTATAATGGTTACGTAGTTTACTAATAAAAACAGTAAATCCCGAGTTAAAGTGTTTGGAAATTAGCAAAAAATCAGAACCGGGGGGCAAATTCGTCATTTCACATAGATCAGAGGTTAGTAATTAGGCTCGGGATTTACCGTTTTGATTAGTAAATTACTAAAAAGTTTTGTAATACCTTAACAACTTTTACTAAAAAATCGTTGAGAAATCAGTACCCAATTACGAAACTTTAAGTAATTTCCAAACACTTTAACTAAGTTAAACAGTATTTTACTAATCTTCACATAAAACTTAGTAAAAATTACTAAATATTTTACTAATCTTCACATAAAAACTAGTATTTTTTACTAAATATGAACAGTGATTTATTAGTAAACGTTACTAAACAAAAAATAGTAAATTGGATGACAAAATTACTAAAACGTTTAGTAATCTTTTACTAACTTTAATTTCTTTGTAAATGTTACTAAAAATAGGAAAAAAATTAGTACTTTTTACTAAATATGTACAGTGATTTATTAGTAATAGTTAAGAAAAATTAGTAAATTGGATGATAATATTACTGAAAAGTTTAGTAATCATTTACTAACTTTGAACCGTGATTCTTTCGCAAAAATGTTACTAAAAATAGGAGGATTTCTCCGGAAGTACTAAAAATAATGTGGAAATTAGAGGGTAGATTTACTAAATTCAGACTAGTAAAATTTACTAAATATGAATAGTAAAAAAGTAGTAAACTTTATTAACGTTTTTACTAGTTTTAAGGTGTTTTTTATTAAAACAAAGTGATTTTTTAGTTAAATTTACAAAAAATGAAAAAAAAATTAGTAAATTACGTAACAGTCACCGCTTCCAAAATTTGTCAGTGGAATGTTGACTCTATATTGTCGATAACCTGGAATTGATAAATCTTTCAGTAGAGTTGTGCTGCTACAGTAATGGGATATTTAATGGAGTTCTAGTGTTTAGGTTACAAAATACTTTTTTCTACATGCATCTAAAATGATTACAAGCTCATCAATTTATAGGAAAGAGTAGGAAACTCAATCGACTATACAAACCTGCTACTTTAATTATGATCCTTTTTAGTACTATTAATTGACATTAATGCTCCACGTCATGGGATCATAAATTACTTTTAACACACATAACTCGGACAAATATATATATATCCTAATATCAAAGTCTCGGACAAATATTAACTATAAATTACTTTTTACACACATAACTCGGACAAATATTCAGTATAAATTATTTTAGGTGAATAAGATCATTTTCCATATTAACATACATTCTAAAATATTCCTTTTTGTATGGTTAACGATGCAATCATTTTTCTTGGGTGTCGGACAAAGTTGTGACGAAAGAGCAATCTTGTCTAAATTGAGGTGTGGAGAAAGCCATGCAAGAGTTTGGTGTACCAAGTCTGGTGCTATCAAGACAAGACAAAGATGAGATGAACAAAAATAGAAAAAGAAAAGTAGGGGTGTCTTCGTCATGATACGAATAGTAGCCCACCTTAAAGTATTCATTGTTCTTCAAAAGCACGTGATGTTTTTCTCCTCCTCCTTCTAAGTCACGCGCCGTGACGTCTTTAATCCCCTCCATTTCATAGGAAATGAAGAATTTCTATTTCATAGAAAATGGAGAATCTTCCTTTTATGTTTACAATTAATTCTTTTTTAATCTACAATCATTGTTATTTCTTACGTTACAAAATTACTTTATTACCGTTAATATATTAAGAAGTTAATAAATTATTAATATATAAAATAATAAATAAATTATTACAATATATAATTTCTTGGTTAATATTTGTCTTCTTAGTTTAAGATTTAAGATTGAATGTTTTAGTTTAAAGTTTTAATTGGGCCTAGTACTTAACTTATGATTTGATTTTTTAAGGTTTATAATTTAAGGTTTATGGTTTAATTTAGGGTTTAACATTTCGGGTTTAATGTATAATTTTTTGTGTTATTAATTAAAATTTATTGTTAAAAAATTTAAAACTATTAAAAGATGATTATATAGAGTAATGTCAATTTTACCCTTACCATAATTAAAATAAAATAAAATAATAAAAGCTGTAAAATGAACTAAGGAATGAATCCTCTACGAGGCTGGTCCAGCCCAAGGAACGAATCAAGTGTGTGCTCTTTCATTATTTGTGCTCATATCGCATCAAACTCAACTTCTTTGAAACAGATAACCGGGATGAGATCGCGGCCAGCGTGAAGTTTAAATACATTTCTAGAGATGGCCGACTATGCTAGATCTTCCCGGTCATTGGTCGAGGGGCGGGGTGATCAGATCAAATCATCAGCACAACCAAAATGAAGGAACACCAGTTAAGTTTGAATGATCGTTTCTGTCGACATTAAAATTTTATTGATGCCGAAATAATGTCATTCGACCCAAATCATATATTATATTACCTGAATATGATTGATTGCCTTTATATTATGAGACAACACAATATGAAATATTTTGCACTTATATATTATTGTAAATATAATACGTGGGCCTAAGATTATAAAAAAGTTCAAGCGCAACCCATTTAATATTGGGTTTTAAAATTATGGCTCCGCCCATATGCTAAATAGTCAATGATTATCTATTCACTTGTATTCGAGAGAAAAAAGACACGATCCTCCAGTTCTTCAGACAATCAGACACGTAAAAAAGAAAATACTAAGGTTATCTCATATCCTTCTCGGATCTTAGGGCCACAGTCTCCAGAGCCCCTTCAAACAATTCTCCGACCGATTTCACCTCCTCTTCTAGGGAATCGGAGAAAAATTCATCCACATACAATCGGAGGCCAACTCCTCCCAGCGTACACACAGAAACCGGAGCCAAAGGACTCCCCTTCTCCAGTGCTCACGAGCCAAAGCCTCCCGACCAGTCAACACCCTTCTCTCCGACGACACCGCCTCCTGCCACAGCCACAACCCAAGCATGGTGCTCCAAGGCAGCTTTCTAACGGACTCCCCAACGTCCTTCTTCTTCCTCCGGCCACCCCGAGGCGAGGCCAACTCCTTGGTGAGTTCTTGCCCTTTCTCCCAAAGCCACTAGCCATCTCTCATATCTTAAACATGGCTAACATCGTTCCCCTTCTTCTTTGGCCTACCACACACACCATGGGGTGAGGAACGAGCCTTCGGACGAGATCGTGACAGCCGAAGTTACAGACAAGGGACAGTTAGCACACCACCATCCTTGGGTATTAGATCACGGCGGAAAAAGGCCGTAATCACTTAATCTCCTCCTGAAACACATTTTCTATGTATCTTAGACCTCAAAGCATTCACAGTACCTTTAGAGGTTGATTTTGCGTTAATTTGTGATACAGAAGTGTCAGGACATCACCAGGCCTTCTGTTTCAGTTGTTTTATGCGGTAACGCCTCCAAAGGCTGATTTTTTCGAAGAGGTTACGGACGCTTTCGAACCTTGACCCAAAAAGATGAAATGATCTTTCATGATCTTGGAGATATTTTTGTTTCATTTTTTGGTTGATCGAGGATCGAGTTATTTCTCTCGAAATGGCGCCACTTTCGCTGGCCGCAGCAGGACAGCCTGTTACAGTGTCGCTTCCGGGGAAGTTAGAGAGATCTAACCATTGGATCTTGCTCAAATTTTTCTGAGTTAAGCTAGACTTCAAGCCGGTTCTAAAAATATATATATCAACCGTTGACGTTTCTAGCATAATACGAAACAACCTCGCAAACAGACTGTATACTCAGTGAGATCTCCAAAGTGTCATTATCATGTTTTTTATGCAATAACAACAGATCTCACGATTAAATCATTGCCAAATTTTATATATATTTTCCTCATTTCAACACGATAATTTTGACATGTCACTCACATTTTTTTGTTCCGTGGATGCGAAGTTTGCCGTTTTCCTTATTAGAACATTACGCAGCCGGAGTCAGATCGAGTCTACAGCATAGTCTGACCTTTTGCACATGTATATCATACGATTCAATCGTTGGGTCCTTGTGAAATTTTACATACGCATTCTTCATCGTCTTATCTTTCTGTGAAGTCGTTGTGCACTTCGGTCGCCCATTCGGTGACCAATATATGATAGGAACAACATCGTCTGTACAAATTGTTTTGCTTTTCCGGACAGCCATCTTGGTTCCTTGATCTTGAAAGATTGCATCGTTAGATTTTCATAATATTTTACATGCAAACTTGTCATTAAGTTTTGGATCTGTTAGTTCAAATTTCGCTTCAATCGGATAATGCAAGCCAAATTTATAAACCTCTTTCTGAACTGTGCGCATGAACATGATCATCGCTTATTTACGTAAAACACGTGAATTCTTGTGGTCTACTATCGTATACCTTACACTTTGTCTTTTTTGTCTATGCATGTACAATGAACGCAAATTTCGAAGGCCCGGCCCGAACTTCTTGAAGGACTCTCGAAGGCGCGTGTATTAGACCGTGCGAATCTTTTCGCATGTAAAACCGCAATATCAAGACCGTCAAGCGGCTCCCACCACATGAGGTACAAAGGGGAGGTGCGGGCCTCCCTGAAAAGATAGAAAATCGACTTGTAACGGGCCGTGGACCCAAGTGCATAGGCTCACGGTCACCATCCTTCCCCGCCCCCTTTGATCTCACTAATTGGTTTGTTGGCATGCCTTAGGCCAATAGGTTTATTGTCACATGTTGTTTGCTATCAACAAATACGAGTTCTGGCCCAAAAGCCCGAATCGGGTCCAATGCCCGTAAAACATTGACATGAGTCCAACCCAACTCCTGGATTGGGTCCATCGCCTATTAAACAAAAGCAAATCTTTTGGAGCAAACGCCACCCTTTCGCATGTTTAGATGTAAGAGTTAGTAATTAAGAATTCCCGAATCCTACTCTGGGTTTTTCGATCTAAACCATGTTTTTTCTTTAAAATTAAGTCGGTGGCGACTCCGTATAGTTTACCTAGATTAAACAAAAACATACTTTCAACGGAGTCATTTTAGATGAGGAACTGACAACACGAGCCGTTCTCGATTTCTCCCGAAAGTTCCTTCTTCGGATCATGCTCCACCTTTCGCACGCCGCCTCATAGGAAAACAGAAACGGTCGACGAGGGCCCGAGCAGGCCCAGTTAGGAACCCAGAGAGGGATCACCAAATTTCATTCTACAGCATCCGACGCTCGAGTCGCGACGCCACCGATTGGGCCTTGTGTGCTTATCCTTAGTGATGAGCTTGAGCAATGTATTACTGAACCGCAGCGAGTAACAATTACAAATTGCTGCATTACAGTAAATTGTTAATGTGACATTACGCATAAACATTGAAAATATGGAAACATATTCTTCAATACCCACGTTTTATTTTGGTTTATCTCAGATTATTTGTCTGAGTATCCAAATTCGATTAACATGATTGTCTGATCTCATCTTTTACATTTCGGAAACTAAATATTGAGAGATTGGGTTACCAAGTTTATACTTGAAAATAAAATATTTTGTTATGCAACAGTCCTACGCTGTAATAGGATAAAATCATAAATCAGATAAATTTGTTTATGATTTTATCTCAATTATCGATCAGATGAGAACATCTTTAGGAGGATTTGTTTATAAGACTTGGAAATAATTAATTTTTTTCGGATAACAATAGTTTATTTGGGGATAGTTACCGTTGGGGACTTTCCTTCTGTGGTACAGCGAACCGTTGAGCAGACCGTTGCTGAGTTCTGGTTGCCAGTTTTGGCAACAAATCTCGAAGATTGCCTGGACGTCCCCTGTGCCTCTTTCTCCATTATAATCATACTAGGGACGATATATCTCATTCCCTTTGTGTGTCTGAGTGGTCTCAGTGGTCTAAGTGAGCTTTGTGCATCGACGGAGAGCGGAAGGTGCTAAGTGTCTCAGGGTTCTTTCTCTTGCAACCTGCGTGTGAGAGTGTCAAGGGGCTGAGGTCAGACCCTTTGATCGTCGTGAGAGGGAATAGATGTCCTCGGTGCATTCAACGAGCGACTGGCGAATCGTCTGAGGGAAGCTAAGTGAATACATGTTCTGAATTCAGTAACCGGTTGCTAACCCATCGGCAAGAAGCCATTCTTGTCGTCTCTCTTCGCAGGGAAGTCTCGAACCTACGGAGTTTGAGCAGTTAGACACGAACTTGCTGGTGCACGCCGGAAGTCTCGTGCCTGCTGGCTAGAATAGGAGTAAGGAACGCTGCCGGAGTGGAAAGTGGATGTAGGTCGATTAAGGCGAACCACTATAAAATACTGTGTCCCTTACGATTGCGCAAAACTCGTACGAAAATCCAACGATATAGTTGTAACGGTTACAGCGTAGTAGTTCTCATTTTGAGAAACGCTCTGTTGTGATACAGTACGCTTCCACTTATACTGAGAAAGGGCGAAAAAGTTATCAACTCTAATTCAACCCCCTCTTAGTATTCTTGAACGATCCAACAATTGATATCAAAGGATGTTTGCTGGAAAGCTTTCTGTACGATTGCTAGTATAGAACTCTGTTGCTGAATCAAAACAGAGTTGCTGAAAGTCTTACATTAAGCACAGTAAGATGCTGCTGAGTACTGAGCAGAATGTCGATGCTCTTGACTGATGGTCATTCGACCGAACGTCTACCGCTCTTTGTTGGACAACACTTCTCATATTGGAAAATGAGAATGGAGTTGTTCATTGGAGCAAAAGAAGTCGATTGCTGGCATATTATAATGGAAGGAGATCTCCTAATCCCTCCATCTAATCCCAGCGACTCTCGGTATGAATATGAAAGGAAGAGAATTATCTCGCTGAACACTAAAGCAAGGCAATAATTAGTGTGCGGTCTTGCTGGAAATGAGTTCAATTGCGTCTCTACTTTTAAGACTGTGAAAGAAATGTGGGATAGACTAGCAATGATATATGATGGAATAGAACAAGTCAAGGAATCCAAAGTGAATGCATTAGTAACTCAATACAAAGCATTCAAGATGAAAAAGGATGAGTCAATAAATCAAATGTTTGATAGACTCACCGAAATCACTAATGTCATGGAATCCCTAGGTAAAACCATTTTCAATTCTGAGCTAGTCAGAAAAATACTTCGCTCATTGCCTAAAAGTTGGGAAGCTAAGAAAACGGCAATTGAAGAAGCTAAAGATTTGACGAGTTTAAGTCTTCAACAGTTGCTTGGTTCTCTCGTTGCTTACGAAAATGAGAACAAGGTTGCTGAAGATAAGAAGACCAATGCTGTTGCATTTAAAGAAAGTGTTGAATCCTTCGATGGAACTGAGGGTGAATCTTCATCTGATTCTGAGGATGAATCTCCTTTATGGCAAGGAAATTTAAGAAGTATCTTAGCAAAAATTGCTTCAAGGGAAAGCGAGATACTAAAAAGAAGAATACAAAATCACACCAAAGTAAAGGTGGCGTGTGCTATGAGTGCATCAAACTTGGTCATATGCAACCAGATTGCCCACTTTTGAATGAGAAGGGCAAACCTTCAAAATATAAGAAAAATGACATAATGGAATCTTGGAGTGATAGTGATGAGGAATCATATTAGAACGATGAAACAGCAAAAATCTGCTATATGGCGCAACTGATGCTGAAATTGAGAAGGTAAATGCTTTCTCACCCTCTGATCTATCTGCTGAAGATGTTGAGAATCTTTTCTCAGAACTCTATGATAAAATTGAGTCTTTATCCGCAAACAATGAGGCTCTTAAGAAGGAGAATAAATTCTTGAGTGCTGAGAACGCTTATCTTAATGAAGAGTTATCAGTAAAGGCTAAGAAAGCGATAAAGCAACTTTCTCAATCCAAAGCAAAGATTTAGGAACTGCAGTAACAACTTGATGCTGTGAACAACAAAACTGATTTACGTATGCATGAGATGCATGATTCTGGAAATGAGAAACATTCATATCATGGGAAATATATTCCTCCTCATGTTAGGAATGACGAGTCTCATTATATTGTTCAAAGGTTACCTAGGCTTTCATACTATTGTAGAAAACAGGATCATTTTATCAAAAATTGCCATGTGAGGCGAAATGATATGCTTGACATTACTTTTAAAGTTGATGGTGTTCTTTCTCTATTTCGGGGATGCTTCAAATCCATTGCTAAGGACTATGTATGGTACTTAGATAGTGGTTGCTCGAGGCATATGCCAGGAGATGTCTCCTTATTTTCCACACTAGTTTTTCAGGAGGGTGGTGCTGTCACTTTTGGTGACAATGGAAAAAGGATGGTTAAAGGAACAAGAACTATTTGTTGCTCTGACTCCCTCACCATTGAAGGAGTTCTTTATGTCAAAGGACTTGAGCACAATTTGATTAGTATTAGTCAATTGTGTGACAAGGGTTATCATGTTGCCTTCAACGAGAAAACATGTACTGCTTCACGAGATGATGTTACGTGTTTCATTGGTGAACACAAGAAAAACATCTATATCCTGTCTTTTAAGAACATCTCTGCTGGAGAAAATTGTGTCTTTTCTGTTAAGGACAAGGGTACTTTATGGCATAGAAGGTTGGGACATGCAAACTATGATATGCTGTCCAAACTTGCTGGAAAAGATGCTATTAAGGGATTGCCCAAAATCAAATTTGACAATGACAAGTTTTGCAAAGCTTGCTCAATTAGCAAACAAATAAAAGTATCCTTTAAGAGCAAAAATATGTTTTCAAGCAAAATACCGCTTGAATTACTTCATATGGACTTATTTGGTCCAACAAGGACTCAAAGTATAGGAGGTAAACGTTATGAATTAGTTGTGGTAGATGACTTTTCCAGATTCACTTGGATTAAATTTTTAGCTCACAAAAGTGATACGTTTGCAACCTTTGAAACTTTAGTCAAACAGCTTCAAAATGAGAAAGGTGTTTCTCTACGAAACATAAGAACGGATCATGGTACCGAATTTGAGAACCATGACTTTACTTTATTTTGTGAAGAATATGGTATTAACCATAATTTCTCTACTCCATACACTCCACAACAAAACGGAGTTGTAGAGCAAAAGAATAGAACCTTACAGGACATGGCGAGAACCATGTTGCTGGAAAGTGGGGTTGCTAAAAATCTTTGGGCTGAGGCTGTAAGCATAGCATGTTATATCTCAAATCGAGTTCACTTAAGGTACTCCTTAGGTAAAACACCATATGAGTTATATAAAGGTAGAAAGCCTAATATCTCATACTTCTATCCATTTGGAAGTAAGTGTTATATCTTAAGACACATTAAAGATGGTGTCGGAAAGTTTGACGCTCAATCTGATGAGGGCATATTCTTTTGATACTCCCTCACGTGCAAAGCACATAGAATCTTTAATAAAAGAACTCTAACTGTTGAAGAGTCCATCAATGTTAAAGTTGATGATTCTTCGACACAGGAGGAAGATGCCGTGGAAGCAACAACACTATCCTCAACAACAGTATCAAATGAAAAATCACAGCAAACGATTGTTGACAATAATTCGAACGGAAACACTATAGCAAATGTACAGCAAGTGCGTGCTACACACACTGAAAATATTTTTGGTGGTTTCCAAGATATACAAATATAGGATCGTGTTCCTTCTTTATATAAGAAAAAACATCCTATTAACCAAGCGTAGGATCATTGCATACAGGAGTGCGAACCTGACATACAGTAAGTCTGTATTGTGAACGCTCCGCTTTTATTTCTCAAAAGGAACCTCAAGGCATTGATGATGTGCTTGATAATCCAAACTGGATTCTCGCAATGCAAGAGGAATTAAACCAGTTTGAGAGAAATAATGTCTGGCATCTAGTACCCAGACTAAATGGTCGTTCCATTATTGGAACAAAATGGGTTTATCGTAATAAACTCGATGAGTCTAGAAATGTTGTGAGAAATAAAGCTAGACTTGTAGCAAAAGGTTACTCTCAAGAGGAGGGTTACGATTATGATGAGACGTTCGCTCATATGGCGCGTCTTGAAGCAATACACTTACTTCTAGCGTATGCTTGCTATAATAATTTCAAGTTATTTCAAATAGATGTGATAAGTGTATTCCTCAATAGTGATCTAAAAGAGGAAGTTTATGTTGAACAACATCTTGGATTCACCGATCCTAAATTTCGCAATCATGTTTACAAGCTATCTAAAGCTTTGTACGGACTTAAAAAAGCTCCACGAGCATGGTACGAAAAGCTTAGTTCCTTTCTTATTGCAAAGGGATATAGGCGTGGAAAAATTGATACAACCTTGTTTCTTAAGAAACAGGATGTTGATATTTTAATCGCTCACATATATGCGGGCGACATCATATTTGGTTCAACTAATGAACAACTATGTACCGAATTCTCTAAACTTTATGAGAGGAGAATTTCAAATGAGTCTCATGGGAGAACTTACTTTCTTCCTTGGACTTCAAATTAAACAAACAAAAACTGGAATTTTTATCCATCAAGAAAAATACAGCAAACAGTTGCTCAAAAAAATTTGAGGTTGAGAATACTAAACCTTTGTCAACTTCTATTGGTAACAATACCAAAATTGAAAAAGATGAAGGAGGAAAGGAAGTTGATTCCAAACTATACAGAAGCATGATGGGTCATTACTCTATCTTACTGCTTCGAGACCTGATATCATATTTAGTGTATGCTTATGTGCTAGATATCAGTCTGCTCCAAAAGAGTCATATCTTGCTGCAGTACAAGAGGATCTTTAGATACCTCGCAGGGACTGTTAGCTTAGGTCTATGGTATCCCAGGAGATCACTGCTGGATCCCGTAGGATATTCAGATGTTGATTATGCTGGATGTCGTATTGATAGAAAAACCACATCTGACACTTGCCAACTATTGGGAAATATGCTTATTTCTTGGTTCTCTAAGAAGGAAACAATTGTCGCTTTATTCACAGCTGAGGCTGAATACATCTCAACAGCTAGTTGTTGCGCAGTTACTACGGATGCGACAACAACTTGAAGATTATGATCTTCATTTTGATGTTATTCCAATAATGTGTGATAACACAAGTGCAATTAATTTGTCACGGAATCCTGTTTATCACTCAAGATCTAAGCATATTGAGTTGAGACACCACTTTCTATGTGACAGTGTACAAAGCCGCAAAGTTGATGTTCAGTATGTAAATATTGAGCAATAGCTTGCCGATATTCTTACCAAACCACTTGACAAGGAAAGGTTTGAGTATTTACGAAGTGAATTAGGGATATGTAATCCTAATATCTAAGATGATGGTATTGTCATCTAACTATTTTGAGAATTTTTTGATAGGAATATAAAAATTTCCTAAAATAAGAAGAGATCTTCTTACCTTGTTAAAGTGCCATTTTTTTTATTTTTTATAAAACATTTCTATAAAAGAAAAACCACCTACGGTTTCCATTACCTCAAATCCCTAACTTCCCTCTTCTCTTCGAACCTCAACCTTCCTTCCTTCTTCTCCTCTTCTCAACCTGATCATGGCACCCAAATCTATAAAATCTGCAAAGGGCAAAGGAACTCCCAAAAAAACGGTCACAGTCTGTGACTGCTTCATCTTAGGGAATCATCTGAGGGAAGCTAAGTGAATACATGCTCTGAATTCAGTAAACAGTTGCTAACCCATCGGCAAGAAGCCGTTCTTGTCATGTCTCTTCGTAGGGGAGTCTCGAACCTATGGAGTTTGAGCAGTTAGACACGCACTTGCGGGTGCGCGCCAGAAGTCTCATGCCTGCAGGATAGAGCTGGAGTTGGGAACGCCGCCGGAGTGGAAAGAGGTTCTTCCGATCACAGGGGTATTGTGCAGAAGTCTCGACCTCCTGCTGACGGACAGTAGAGCAGGTTTCGTGGAAGCCGCCAGAGTTAGAAAATTCCACACTAGGCACTGGGTGTGCAGTGCAGTGAGTCATGACAGTGGTAACCATGCACGTCCGAACTAAGTGTAGGACGGATACCTTATCTTTTTGGTTATCTTTGTGGTTCTTTTCTTCGTGATCTTTGTGGTGATCTGTGTGATCAATTTTGTGGTTGTCTCTCTTGCACTTATAGACAGGATCATCCTGAGAAGAGACAGAATCTTTGTGGAAATCCTCTTCTGAGCAAACAATTGTTGAAGCATTCCTTCACTGTGAATCAGATATGGGCTGCTCTCTGAGAAGCCAGTCTTCACTGTAATCTGTGAGGATTTATATACTAACACAACGTTGTTTTTGTGCTTTGATAGTCAGGCTCATATTAAGTGACAACGAGCTGTGTGCGAATCCTTTGAGCAATCAACTACTGAGCATGAGCATCATTCAACTGGAAACTAGAAGACGTCCACTGTGTGAGGAGCTGACCGTTGCCAGGAGTGATCGTCTACTGTAAAGGATTCTAAATCTCACTTTGTGAGAAATCATACGCCTAGTGCAAGGGCTCTTTGCACCGATTATTTTCAAATAGTGGAACCACCTTGTTGGTGAAAAGTGGACGTAGGTCGATTAAGGCCAAACCACGATAAAATATTGTGTCCCTTACGATCGCGTAAAACTCGTACGAAAATCCAACGATTAAGTCGTAACGGTTACAGCGTAGCAGTTCTCATTCCGAGAAACGCTCTATTGTGATACAGTACGCTTCCGCTTATACTGAGAAAGAGGGAAAAAGTTATAAACACTAATTCACCCCCCCTCTTAGTATTTCTGAACGATCCAACAGAACTCTTTTGTGAGAACAGAGAAAAGTTCACAATTCACGGGCACAACAAGAAGAGATCAACCTAACCTGTTGGAGAATTTCGGTCGAAGGAGAGGCCCGAGAATTGTTTGCATCTCCGTCCACAGCACCATGTATATAGCACGGTATCCACTGGAATGACAAGCATTCTCATCGGCTCATCATCCCTTTGTTAGTTTTACAAAAATCTTAGCGAAGAGTGTTTATATATATACGCGCTAAGGCAGGAGATGAAGGCTAATATCAACATCAACATACCCTAAATGAAGCCCAATATGGTTGGATTGAATTGCAAGTCTCGCTTTGTTTGCATCGTCCGTGTCTTGCGAATATTGTTAAAGGTAATTTATGATAAAGGTTAACAGAGGATTAAAGGTAGTAACGAAATCATCGCATTCAAGTGGGTCATTTAAATATCATTAAATCTGTCATTTAAGGTAGTGATTTTTATTGTCATTAGAATTTCTACTCCCTATATAGAGGAGCGTGTAATCATTTGAAAGGAATGAAAAAGAAAGTAGTTTAAGGCCTGAACAGTTGAAATCCATCAAATATTCATCAATCGTACGAGCAGTAGCTCTACAGAAGGTTTTCTCTAGCTTAAAGAATGTCGTTGACAGCACATAATCTACGTTGTGCTAGCTCATTCTCCCTTCCTGTCCAATCCTTTAACTCATGATCCCAATAAAATATAACTTAGCAATTCCCATTTGCGACAATGATTACAAGGTGTTAGGCCGCGATGTTTTCGATACAATGTCGGTCAGCCATAAACCCCAACCAGATCTGCTCGAACTGGTGAAAGCAGGGGAATTTGGGATATAGTGGGATTTGATGAATTTTAGAATATAAAAAGATAATCACTTTTCTATTATTTATATGCTTACATATAAAAAAAATTCTTAAACAAACATATCATAAATAAATGAGTAGAAATTAACGCCCAAAGTCCAACCGAAAGGCCCACGGAAATAAAAGATTAAAAAAAAGTAGATTAAGTATTTTTAAAAAAATATATTTGTTATTGTACCAAAAAAGAATAACTCCTTTGCGTAAGGACAAATTATATTATCACTAACTTAGTTGCAGTTATTCAAATATATAAACTATTTTTCATAAAATAAAAATATATTAACGAATAACACCGATATGTAATATTGAAATAAGAAAAGGATTACAGGAGAATGTTTTGATTGGTGGGTCGACAAAAATAAGCCAACACCATTTGGGCCATTATTTTAGGTTGAAGCAAGAATTCTCATTATGATCAAATATTTTTTATAATTATATTTTTTAAGCTCTACAATGAATTGGTCATAAATGTCTTAGTCTAACACAAAGTAATCCCGAGTCTCGACAGTTCACTCACATCAGCATGGTGTACCAATAGGTGATTCTGGTGGAGAACTGGATAAGGGCAATCGGGCTCATTAGAGATGGCCGACTATACTCGGTCTTCACTCTGGTTGGCCGAGGGACGGGTTGATCGGATCGACTCATCGGCACAAACGAAATGAAAACACTAGTTAGGTTTGAATGATCGTTGACAGAGAGTTTCCTCAACACCATCCCCTGCATCTTCCTTGCATCCGAAGGCAACCATCCTCAGGCTCAGCCGTGGCCATGGCTGAGATCATCATAGTCCCCAATATCAGACAGATTCCCTTGCATTGAGCTCCACTGTGTTCCCCTCTCCGACGACATCTCTTTCTCCTTCCGCTCTCTCCAATATCAGACAGATTCTGGGACGGGTTTTTATCCACATCGACGGTCACAGTGCAGCTGCTGAACAGTCGTACCCATTGCTGAGACGAACGCCCATTTCAGACAGTTTAATCAAGCGCAAATATTCTGTTGACATAACCAACACGAGAAGAAAAATTGGCAGCTTTGTTGCTTGAAGGAGAAGACATCGTGTTGACATATTGCTTCTCGCGCTCCATTATATATAACAAAGAGAAGATAACACGGAATTTGGAAATTAGGAATGAGATATCGTGTCGGCGAAAGCCCCTGGTGGACAGCGCATCTATTTCCCCGGTTCCCTAATCCCCAGTAGGAAATGAAGGTCCTTCGAGATCGTCTAGCTCAAGGAAGTCACCTTCTGACATGATGCAGGAGGCCTCCTGGTAGACGGAAGTCAGGAAGGGGCAGTTGTTCGTGCGGTAACTCTAATATCAGAGTATCCCTAAGTAGAACTTAGATATACAATCCCTCGGTCCATCTTAACCTATGTCCCCTCTAAACATCTATCCGATCACGGACTATTTCAGATTAATATATTCATTAATCTGTGGGACTTTATAATTAATAATTTTACGTGCATAAAAGTAAAATAATCAATGATAAATACTCACCTTTATTAATTATTTATCCACAAATATAATAAAGTGTCTTGGGAAATAAATGCACACTCTAACATTGTCTCTACGAGCATCATGTCTTCTCTCGACATGACTGAGCACCCTGTCTTTTATCGACATGGTCGAGCACCGTGATTCCCGTCGTAGGACGTGGACGTCTTTACTCAAGCCGCGCGATAATTTCATCTTATTCCTATATATACAACTTGAAAAATTTGTGTATAAAGCGAAGTATTAACATACTCCTTCAACTTGAAAACGTGTAGATTTATATTATATACTGGAAAGCAATTGGGTAATCAATCTCATAAAGAAAATTACAATTTTGACATCGCAATTTATAAATGTCGAGACATTTATGATGTTTGTTTCGGGTCAATTAATAAAGAGAGATGGCGAAAAAAATTAACCATTTAAATGACAAAATAAAGAAATTTCCATTTGGTACACTGATGCCACAAACTTTCTTTCCATAGAAATCGTTCCTCCTCTTATAGAAATACGTAAACATCATTTCTTGGTTTTTTTTAATTGGATTTATATTTTTCAGACTAGCAGTGGTTGTGCTACTTACGATTTTAACATTTAGGAACTTACATTTAAAAATTATAAAATAAACTGTCTTATCATGCTCATAATCATTGATTACATCTCAGATTGTATTCTCAATCCGTCAATTCACTCGCTATCTTAGCAGATGGAGAAGGGCGCGGGTGTGGCCAAGGGGTGGTCTTCGCAGTTATCGGTCGCGAGATAGGAAGCTTCAGAGATGACTTCCTGGGGATCAACATGAGGGCCTGCCTCGACACCCATCTTGCCGCTTCCCACGAGCTTGAACATGTACCACAAAGTAACTGCAACAAACCCTAGAATTATAAGTGCCAAGATAGAGATCCAAGTATCTCAGCAGTCGGGAAACGTGGCTGGGCATGGAGATCGCTGGGTAGCTCGTGGGAGTCTCGGCTTCCGTCATCGCTAGCCGCTTGTGTTCGTCTGGGCGCAAGGAGAGTGACAGCGGAGAAAGATCAGCAGAGGATAGGAGTCACAGAACAAGAAAGCATACGAAAGTTTTCTTACATTGTCCAAAGGAAGGGAGTCCTCTGTTACAATTGAATCCCTTGGCCTTGGTATCAACGTAGGAGTGACCGGTGACAAAAATCCATTACCACCACGTGTACCATTCAAAGCTCCTCTGTATTACACCAGCACGTTGTCCAACCTCTGAAATTAAATGGAAGTATCACTTATTCAACCCCTAATTAGTATTGAATAAATAAGGAGATAGTTTAAGTCGGGTGGTATCAATTAGTGCATAAGAGAATGTCACAATATTTACTCATGTCCTCCAAATGAAACCGACAAGTTAAATCGCATAGTAAATAAACAACCGATATAGTCGAACTGAATAGTTTATGGCATCGCGCTGGCAAATGTTTTCTCGATGTACGTTCGTAATTATCAATAATCGCTTTATTGTTCTTCGGCGGAGATTCTGTTTATCATTTTTAACATCTACAGGGTAATAACAGGCGGAAAGGAAATGCTTGTTGCCATTTTTAAAATAAACTTACGAATGGATTCGCTTAGTACTCGACGATGCCAGTTAACTTGTGACACAGAGTTATATCTTTGTCCTCAGATAAACTACAAGGCAGCCTAGCAGATGGAATATGTACTAGCTTTGTCTTGGCTTGGGCTGTAGTTGACAATCATAAGCTGGAGTTACACACAATTGCATCGGCCAGCTTATTCTGGTTGGGATCAAGACATTGAATATGGCGCTGGTCAGGCACGAACGAGATGAGGAATAGAGATGTCGTGTGTCCTTATTTAAGTAATATTGCAAGAAAAACATGTATCGTTTTCTTGATATGAAGGTTATTAAATTGGTAAACAAAAGTATTACGAAAGAAGATACATAGGATAAGCCTTCTGGCGCTATGATTAGTTTAAATTATAACTTGCGTCACGTCTTACTATGAGTAGCGCGGATATAACTCAATTCGTGTGATTAGACAAAATTTGGCCTAGCTGGAGAATTTGATCATTGCTCACAGATGGAGATGGTTGATCTTTGTCATTCGCAGGAAGAAATATAAGGCCATGTCCTTCTTCGTGTCGATTGGATTCAGTTGAGCTATCTAACCGATTTCGTAGCCATGTCGGATCAAACCTGTCACCTCGTACATAGTCAAACTCGTAGGTTTACACCTTGCATATAACCTTTAGATTGATAATTCATTCGTTAGTTACATCCCCATGTCTGCATTTCATGCAATATGCATTACTTTAAATCGCTTAATAATATATTCTTAAGTGCTTTTGGGAATCAATATGCATTACTTGAAATCAATAACTGTATATAAGACTCACAGTATTGGCTCAGTTCCTTCAAATCAAATCGTAAAGTTAAATATCATTGAATACAATAATTACCATTAAATTTAAAGTGTTTCGCCTGATTCTAAACATTTGAGTTTGAATGAAAGCCACATACCTGAAAATTATTATTAAATTTATTCGTTAAAGTACATCGAAGTCGAGGTTCCAACGAGATTTCACATTCGGTCTTATTGTTTTAACCACAAGGGAATCGAATGACCAGGGGGCATGGGACTCCCCACTTATTGCAATGGTATAACATACATCGTGCACGGAAGCGACGGGAACCGTGCTCTTTTTTACCAGATGAAGTCGAATTTGTACGACTCGTACCTTAGTCGGCAGTTGGTAGCCTTCACTTGGCCTCCTATAGCGCCGAGGCAAGTGTTGAGGTTGTACAGGGCTAAGATCAGACAATCACGGCAAGTCTTTGCTTGTACCTGTCCGTTGCAGGCTCCGTGTGCCCAAAAGGGGATAGCTTGTCCGTTTACACTGATGGAATTCCAGATCATGTAGCTGTACTGGTTGTTTGGAACTGTGTTGATCATGGAAGCAGTTTGAGACATCGCTAGCGAAGAGTAGTCCGAATTCATTGTGTTGCTGCAGAGATGTAAAAGGATATCTTCGGCAGCCGATTTCCTTCGACAAACGAAAACCATTGCCAGGACGATCATAACCTTCCTGAAGGAACGAGCCTCCATTTCTTCAATCGCAGGCCACTTTTGTTGGGTTACCTCATCTTCGGCACAATATTGTTCCATCATTATATACTAAATAAACAACCGATATAGTCGAGAGCTGAATAGGTTATGCCGTCACTGTCAAATGTTTTCTCGACTTACATTCGTAATTATCAAGAATCGTGTCAACATTCTTAACATCAGCTCGGCAAGAACGGGCGGAAATGAAATGCCCGTTGCTATGTTTAAAATAAACCGACGAATTGATCCGCTGAGTACTTGTCGATGCCAGTTAACTTGTGACACAGACGTTATATACTTGTTCTAAGGACAATTACAACGGCCGGCTAGCAGATGGAATATGTGCCAGCTTCTCGATGACTCAGTCTATAGTTGGCAATCACCAGCTGGTAGTACAAACAATCGCATCGGCCATCATATTGTGAAACCAGCGTCGCTGTCTTGATGTTAAGGTTTGTAATACCCCAAATTTTCCCACAAATATTTATCTTTTAAGATTTTAAAACACAAACCTAATCTCCGACTATTTCCTAATCACATTTAAGCCATTCGAGATTTCTGCATCGTATATTAATCACAATTCAATCCCCTCCATCACTACCCCAAAAATATTACATTCCCTATTAAAAAAATATCTTATCTTTCTTATCTCATCAAAGGAAGAACCTGTACGTAATTCATCTAACCCTTTTAACATTCTTTCACCTTTCATACGATCCCCACAAAATAATTCAGAGATTCCCCATCAGAGGATCTCTGAAATCCTCAGAGCCAAAGCCTCCTAATCCCCTTTGGAGAATATTAGATTCTCCACCCGAAAACATTCCTCCTCCCTCTGAGGAACCGGACGCTCCTCTCCCTTCTAGAGAATCGGAGACAAATTCCTCCACATACAACCGAAGGCCAACTCCTCCCGACGTATACACAGATAATTCTCGGCGGATTCCAAGGACTCCCCCACTCCAGTGGTGACGGGCCAAAGCCTCCTGACCAGCCTATTAGCCGACACCCTCCCAACGTCAATCCTCCTCGGGCCTCCCCGAGGCGAGGTAACCCCTCGGTGAGACCTCTTCTCACTTGTTCAAGTGATTAAACGGACACCCATGACGTCTATTATACTCATCGCATTCTGTCTACTCATGTTTTGGTGTCAATTTGCATGAACACACCGTTATTCATGAGTTCGGGATAGTTGGAGGCTGGAGATCGCGAAATACGACGTCGGCAGTTCGCTCATGGGGACGCTACTCTTCTTTCCAGCGATGGAATCGAGTTTAATCAGGTCCATTTTCTTCCTTTCTCCCTTCTAGTCGCGTGAATACCTTATGCGTTCAAATCGAGCATGTGTAGCTCAAGTTATGACTGATTCTTGGGGTATACGTGTACTGGAACTTCGCTGATATCATTGCTTGATGTTTTTATGCATAATTCCTTCTTCATTGCACGGAACGAGTTGAATTTTAGCTCTTTAGCTTATTTTTTTAACAAGAAATAATTCTTCTGTTGACAACTTTTCCAAAAGAATGCATTTACGTGAAGGTTTTGGTCGTTGAATGTTGAAGAGCGAAGCTGCTTTATTTCGTGCATCCGCGAAGCAGCCAGCTGCATTACATGGAACCTGACTTGGTCCATGTAGATTGGAATTAGCTGAAACTACTTAGAATCATTTCGGTTAAGGTTTTGTTGACTTTACAAAACAACATGTTTCTGTTCAAGAGCTGTACTGCTGCTTCTATTTCTTGGACATAACTTTAACACCAAAGCTTCATTTCACCTAAAAATTACTGCATTAGTATCCTCTTTTAATGGCCTAAATCTTTCATGTTTTGATAATTTTCATTCAATAAACAAAATCTGGTCAAATCGTTAGTGGAATGCAGTAGACACAAAATGTCATTGCACTCTGCAGCAGACAAGTACCACTGCAAAGAAAAATATGTATTTTTCAAACCACAAATTGGAATTTTATGAAATTGGTGTTTTCAGAACCATTTTCAGTTTTCTACGACTTTCCTCTTTTGAGCTTTTACATCTATTTGGTCTAATAATTCAAGTAAAAAAAAAGCCCTCCCTTGCCTCTTGCCTTTCAGCGGCAGAATGAGTAGTCTGGGCACCCGAAGGCATAACTCGCTCATGTGAACTTCGAATGGACTAAAATTAGAATCTAAAGTTAAAGCATTCAATCTTTTACAACTTTTATGTTTTACATTTCTCATTTTGAGCAACTTCAATACCCAGTCAACGGGGGTCAAGCTCACTCCTGTAAGCTGTCTGACTGGAACATGTCCAGTTTGAACAGCCCCATTCATTGCTTTACTGGCAGCATACCACATGGTATTTTTTTCCTAAATTTTGACATGATGGATGATATTCAAGATTTCTAGTTTCTGGTAAAATTTCATAAATTTTGGAGAAGTTTTTACATCAAGTTATGAATTTTTTTAATCATCGTTCGTTTTGTCACAACTCAAGTAAATGTTCGAAGATTAGCTAAACTTTTCTTTGCCTCGTGGAATAGGTTCTCACCATTAGATTTTTTTTTGCAAATTTAATAAACATGCTTGTCATTAATCTCTTTACTTATATGAATGGTTAGCTCTTTATTCTTTCGACGGCATAACTACTTATGTTTGTGTTGAATTTCGTTCAAGTTTAATCGATACTAAGGCTTTGCACATCTTTCTCATTTCCTTTGTTTTGCATGTAAAACAACGAGGAATTCATCACCAAGGGACATCATTTTTCGATATCACTGAAGATCAATAGCAACTGGCCGCACAACGCCCCGTTATCTTCCTACATTACGGAAGATCGACATCAACGGGCTACACAATACCCCATAAGTCTCACTCCGACTTATTTTAGTTAATTTTAATTGTTTCAAATATTCAATTAGAATTTTCTGACCACCACATTCTGGTTTGATTTGTAAGAAAATCAATCGAGCTTCACGGGAATTCGACAAAACGAATTTCGAAGACCAGAGGCGCGTGAGGAAACCCATGGTGGAAGCACATCTCGAAAGCGGCCTCAACTGACGAGCCCTACCGATGTAAAGCCATCCCAGCGGGCCTCAGGTACACGAGGGAGGTGCGGGCCTCCCGTTTTTCTTTATTTTCACATGTAACGGGTCGTGGGCCCAAGTGCATAGGCCCACGATCACCACCCTTCCCCGCTCCCTTTGATCTCAATAGTTGTTTGTGCTTGGCCACATGCCTTAGGCTCATAAGCTTATCGTCGCATGTTGTTTGCCAAACACACATGAGTTGGGGTCCAAAAAACCAGAATCGGGTCCAACGCCCGTAAAACATTGACATGAGTCCGGAGTCTTGCTCGGATCGGGTCCAACACCCGTTAAACAATAGCAAATTTTTTGGAGCAAACGCCACCACTCTTTTTCACATGTTAGTATGTAAGAGTTAGTAACTAGGAATCCCCGAACCAACTATTTTTTTCCGACTTAAACAACTTTTATAAATAAAGTCGGTGGCGACTCCGTTTAGTTTACCTAGGTTAAACAATAACAACCTTTTTTACGGAGCCATTAAGGATGAGGGACTAGCGACACGAGAGGCTCCCGATTCCTCCCGAAAGTTCCTCCTTCGGATCATGCTCCGCCTTACGCCCGCCGCTTCTTAAGAAAACAGAGACGGTCGGCGAGGGCCCGAGCAGGCCCAGTTAGGAACCTAGGGATGAATCACCCAATTCTCTACCGCACCGTCCGATGTTCGAGTCGTGACGTCGACCGATGGGCCTTGAGGGAGCGGGACCGGATCCTCGTGTCGCCCGAACCGCCACGCGCGTGCTAGGCCGGAAGGCGCGCGTACATCCCGGATGACGACTCCGCTGGGGACTCTGCATGTGGATTCCTTTGGAACGCTCTTACATTTCATCCACATGCGGAGAGGAGTTATTGTTTGCGCAAGTACTTGCTTGGCTCGGTATCCTTTGTTTGCGCTCATAATTGTGTTTGTTTACCGCTTTTCTAGGCATGTCTAGGTATGCCCAAACCCGGGGCTAGAATCATTAGGGGGTCACCGTGAGGCCCAGCGGTGCTGCTCTTTGCGGTATGGTTTTGGGCCGGGGCCCACCTCCCTTTGTCCGAGGGAGGCTTAGAAACCTCTTCCGCGTCTAGTATTATTTGTCCACTACAGGTACCAAACGCCGCAAATGCATTTGTTTATTACTAAGTGACTACTACCTGTGCAGGGACAGGTCTCAAGTACGCTTTGCTTGCGATAAACTGTAGAGCTAACATTACTTATTTTGCAGTTATTTGAGTTAATCATAGAAGACTTCAATGATCCTCTTTTCTTCCTCCCTACCTATTTACTGCTTACTGCATTCATACATTTGCATGACCTCATGAGTGTATGTTCGATTGCGTAGTTACATCATTATGTCATTCACAGTAATCGCTCCATTGAATCACTATGTCTCATTAACAATAGCAGTTACATAATGCATATACGAGTGCGATTAAGTATCATTACAAACTTATCATGCATCGATTACACTGTTCTATGTTACTAATCCAAACATTCTCTCTACTTTCCTTCCGAGGTATAATTCTCTAACATGGCTCCTCGAATGGGATTTGGGATAAGACATGACATTACAAATCTACAAGCCCAGGAATACCAAGGATTCATTAACGGCTATCAAGGCCCAAAGCGGAACATCTAATAAGACCAATGTTTCCATTACGGCTACCAAGGTCCAAAGCCGGTGTCCAACGACATGAGCCCAAAGTGTTATCAACAGCTACCAAAGTACAAAGCCAAACATGAACACCAAAGATCACCTAACAGCTACCAAAGCCAAATCTACAACAACATGAAAACCCCAAGGAGGTTACATCTCGCCAGCCAACCACAGTCAACATCAGAGATAATGACGAGCCCATAAAGTTGTTAACGGACATGCTATGATCAGACACACCGGGGACACCATGCCCCTTCTAATCCGAAAACTACTCCGAGGAAACAGAAGCAATTTCACTACATCATTAGTCAGCAGAAGGACTCGTCGGCCTTCTTCATGGTGCCAATGGTACATTCTAGCACTAGGGGCAAACCCCGATCTTCATAATGACCTCGCAAGATCAAAATTCCCAAAGTAGATGTCCAAATACAAACACTTCATGTCCATGAAAATTCAACCTCACCGTCTCTCCGACAATGGGAACTTGACGAACGCTGGATCCAAAATATACCCTCAACAAGAACATGAACATCGAGCAGATTTTCCAAGAGGCGTCAAATACATAGCACGACTGGCATTAGAAATACAAGATGACTCATCTAGAGCTCACACGACAGCTTCCCGACTCAAAAAAAAAAAACATGCAGCCTACTAAACAATGACTCACACTTCGATGGGGGAAATTTCATTGGAACTCCCTATAGCACCTAAGTGATCATTCTAGCAAAACTCAACCACGAACTATCAAGACATCATCCCAAAGAGAAGATGAGAAAGTTAATCATTACCTCATTGACGATAAACAAGCACTTCAACCTACCACATGAGAAGCCAAGCGCCCGCCCAAGCCCACCGCAAAGCGTTATCAACTTTGCACATCCAGGGCATTTAACCCGAGATCAATCATCTTAACCGGGAAGAACTGCCACAAGCATTCAGCGCGGACACTCTTCGACATTACAACACATGAAAGGGAGTATCTGTTCCTTGATCAATACTTCCTTGCAAAAAATAAGTTACATGAACTCACTTATTTTAGCTCTTGTCGCATGTTGACGAAGGCGTGGGTGGCAGGGTGGTAAAGTTTCAAGCCAAAGCCTTGAAACAGTTTTGAGCCCAAGCTTCGAAATATCCTTCGTTGTCAACAAAATAACATAACAACATGAAAGGAAGTATTTGTTCCCAATTTAATACTTTCTTTGCAAATAAGTTACACAAGTTTACTTATTTTCACCATACATTCGTTTTATAGATACAGGGCCATCCTAAGCAAACAAGCAATATTGGGGCAAAACTCCAAGCAATCCTAGAGAAGTCTTCTTTTCCAAAACAATGATTTACATGACAGGGAGTATTCGTTCATCAACTAATACTTTCTCTGCAGAACAGATTACTTGAGCTTACTTGTTTTGCCCTTCGGCTTGTCTTATAGGTATATGAACATCCTAGACAGACGACGAAGGCAAGGTTGGCAGGGTGGAAAAGTTTCGAGCAAAAGTTTCGAAACAGCCTTCGTTGGCAAAATAACGACGACGACAACACGAGAACAATCCGGGACAAATCTCCAGGTGATCTTGGGGCAAATCTCCAAGCGATCATAGGACAGATCTTCGAACAATCCTAGGACAAATCTCTGAGTAATCATGGACAAATCTACGAGCAATCCTAGGGCAAATCCCTGACTGATCCAGGGACTAAATCTCCGAGTGATCATGGACATATCTCCAAACGATCCTGGGGCATACCTCCAAGCTATCCGGGGACAAGACAGAGCAATCTTGGAAGTACATGAACATCTTAGACAGACAATCAAGACAATCAATAAATTTCAAACCAAAGCTTCGGATCAACATGTCATCAACAACACTACAAATTACATGAAAGAGATAAATGAGCGTCCTAGGCAGACAATGAAAACCAAAGCTTCAAAACAACTTGTCATCAACAAGACAACAAATTACATGAAAGGGGTATATGAGCGTCCTAGGCTGACAATGAAGACAAACAACAAAGTGAGGAATATAGATGTCGTGCGTCCTCATTTAAGTAATATTACAGAGAAAAACCAGCGTCGCTGTCTTGTTGTAAAGGTTATTAAATTGATGTAAACAAAAGTATAGTGAAAGACGATGCTTTACGCCTTCTTTCTTTTTCGTTTAAAATATAAGTCGTGCCGCATGTCGTTATAAGTATGGCGAATATAACTCAGTTCGTCCAATTAGACAAAATTCAGCCTAGCTGACGCTTTTGGTCATTGCTCACAGCTGGAGATGATTGATCTTTGTTATTCGCACAAAGAAATACTGTTGTATTGTTTATGTACACTAAGAGGGGGTGAATTAGTGATTTTAACTTTTTTGCCCTTTCTCAGTGCAGTGAAAGCGTACTGTGTCACAGTAGAGCGTTCCTTAGATTATGAGATCTGCTTCGTTGTAACCGTTACGATTTGATCAAATAGGTTTTCGTACGAGTGTATGCGTGATCGCAAGGGACACAGTAGTTTATAGTGGTTTGGCCTTAATCGACACTACGTCCACTTTCCACCGTGGAGGTGATTCAACTATATAAATATCGTAGGTGCAAATGAACCTTTTACGCTATGAGTATCTCAATAAGTGATATTTAAAATCCTTTGCAAAAGAAGATCACTATGGGCAACGATCAGCTCCTCACACATTGGACGTCTTTGCATTTCCATCAGAATAATACTCACACTCAACAGTTGATTGCTCAAACGATTTCCGAACAGTACGTTGTTGCTTAGGCGTAATCATGTCTTTCAAAGCGCAAAAACAATGTTGTGTTGAAGTATAAATCCTCATAAATAATTCCTTACAGCGATGGAACGACTTCTCAAAGAGCATCCCGTATCTGGTTCACAGCAGAGGAATGTTACAACACTTAATAGCTCAGCAGAGGATTTCCACACATCTTTTGTCTCTTCTCAGGATGAACAAGTAAGTACTCAAGAGACAACCACAAAGAATCAGAGAACAAAAGAGATAAAACATGGATTGGTTCCTCACACAGCGGAACCCGACTTCTCACACAGTGAAGTCGGGGTATCCGTCCTACACTCAGTTCGAACGTGCACGGTTACCACAGCCGTGACTCACTGCACGGCGCACCTAGTGCCTAGGGTCGAATTTTTAGCTCCGGCGTCTTCCACGCAACCTGCTCTATTGTCCTTCTATATTAGGAGGTCGAGACTTCTGCACAGCACCCTTGTGCTCGGGAGGACCTCTTTCCACTCCCGTGGCCTTCCCAACTCCTACTCTACCATGTAAGCACAAGATTTCTGGCGCGCACCCGCAAGTGCGTATCTAATTGCGTAAACTTCGTAAGTCTGGCTCGGACAAGAAAAGGAATAAAGATGTCGTGTGTCCTAATTTAAGTACTATTACGAGAAAAAAATTCCTCGTTGTCTTAGTGTCAAGGTCAATAAATTTATACGAAAAAATTTAAAATTTAAATTTAAGTATTACGAAAGAAGGTAGACGACCAACCCTGTAGGATGTTTCACATGTTCGACCTCGGAATTTGTATACTATTTTTTTTTTCGGAGTTGTCTAGTTCGTTTGTGAGTTTTGTGTCGTGCATTTTTTTTATGTCCAAGTGATGCGATCATTTTTTGTGTAATTTGGTTTCAATGTATCAGTAATCAAGACTTATTATTAATTTAATAGTCTTTTAATAGTAAAATTAATCTTCTTTTATTTGAAAAATTAATTCTTTCAAATTTGAATTTTAATTTAATTAAAGGGGACCCTTTTGAAAATTCATTTTATTCAGGACTTTTTTATAATGATTATAGCTAAGATTCATTTGCCAGAAAGTTCGTTATGTTCAGAAAAGTTTGTATGACATGATCGTGGAACAAATTTTCTTGTGATGATTATGAGAGAATAAACTTTACCGTAAAATGGGTCATCGTCGATCGAAATCTCAATAAAATGAGAAAAAGCGGCTCACACGACATGGCGTATTTGCGGCTTCCTTTTATGTCTTGGTCATATTTCTTTGTTCGTAAGGCTTCTTGTGGTAACGTTAGAGGATGAAATCTTAACAAGAATCCAATTTACATTAATTCTCGTAAAAGAAAAAGTTCCTCTCAAATATAAATATTTGACACCTAGCTGAGATTGTCAAACTTTTCTGCCACTAAAATCAACAAAACCCATGTAGAGATTCTCTAACTTCAAATAATCCAATAATATTTTTTGTGCAATTAAAATAGACAAAAAAATATATAGAGAGAGTAATTAAAATAAAAAAAATCTATCTAAATTTCGACTAAGCTTTCTGAGATTAAAAAAGCCATTTAAATTAGTTGTATGTTGTTTACCTATCAAATTAACGACTATCACAACCTAATTTATAAAATAATTAATTTTACTTATAGATTTTGACAACAATAAAATAATTTATATGTTGGAACACTATGAAGTTTGTTCAAGTGTATGAAACTTGAATTTGATTAAGGAAGTATTGGGTTCGAAACATACTGTATACATTCACCCTGTAAAAAGGCCCACCCACTATAGCCGACTGTCTTACACGGATCAAGTCCGAATTAGTCGAGACGGAACTCGGGTAGCAAAAAAAAATAAGAAGCAAGCTTTTCAAGTCATTTTAAACCTTTAGATATATTTTGGATACTTTCAGATAATTGTTTTGTTGGGGAGGTAATTTACCAAAAAATAAAAGAGAATAAATTTTTGTAAAGTATTATTAAATACACATATAAAGAAAAAAGCTTTTTTAGATGGAAAATCTGGTATATATAAATGAATGGTGCACCCATTCGATATCCACATCTAACTAAGAAACACACCGCTCAAAGAAATTTCTTCCTTCGAATATGACTTCGAAGAAATTGATGCCGGTGTCGGCGGCACTAATGATTATTTTGTTCTTGATAATGATGCTCTCTATGGATGCGACCTTAGCAGGGTTAACCCCCAGCGAGGTAGGTTGCGACAAAAAATATAAAGGCAAGCAAGAACAATTCTATCGAGCTTGCTACCAGGATTGTGTACGTAGAAAATGCATAATAATATTTGTCTTTGGGCTCTTTAATGTATTCCTGAGCTTTGAGACACAATAATTGGATACAACGATAATCTTCCAGTTGAGACAGAGTACATCATTCAACTTTCAATTCTCCTCGTTTTTCGTTTGTTGGGGTATTGTCGATACGGGCCTTCAAATGGCTCCAATTCCTTGCAGAGATTAATCGTCAAGTGGCAATCTCCCGCCATATAGGGCACGCTTATCAGAGAAATGCATGAACAAAATTCCACCCTCTTCAATCTTCTCAAGTTTGACAGGTCTGCGATTTCACCAACGAAATCACCACACCACGAGACCCTTAATTCCTCCAAGAGTTGAATGAACAAAATTCCACCCTCTTCAATCTTCTCAAGTTTGACAGGTCTGCGATTTCACCAACGAAATCACCACACCACGAGACCCTTAATTCCTCCAAGAGCTCCATTCTCTCAAGCCCAGAAAAGTCGATGCGTTCACAAAACTTCAGTTGTAAAGAGCAAAGCCTCCTCAACGATCCTAAATCTGACAACCTGATAGGATAACTCATATTTTCAATATTGTCTCGTCCATCCAGCGAAGTGCCACTCTGCATTGACTGCCAACATTTCACGAGTGTCAATGTACGCAAGGACGAAGGAAGCTGCGATACGGACGAAATGTTCCAAGAATGCAACCAGAGATCTTCCAGCCTGGACATGGAACCCAAATTGGTAGAAAGACTAACACAGACATCCAACATTAATTTCTGCAATCCATATAGCTTCTCTATCCCCTCTAAGTCCTCATTGAGACCAGTTAATGTTAGCGATCGGAGGCTAGCGAGTCCGGAAAGATTGCATCTTGCAAGGTTTGGCACCTCTGACATTGGAATTCTAACAGAAATGTGTAATCCATCAATTTCCAATACCTCAAGACTCTTTAGATTGCCGATCGAGGAAGGTAGCTTCCTTATCTTAGTCCCAATCCCACGGAGTATTCTCAGGTCCCCTAGCCCCCCAATAGACTCTGGCAACTCCGAAATTCCATCACAACTGCTCAAACTGAGCTCTTGTAGAGCTTTTGCAGATCCAATCTCTTCTGGTAACCTTGTCAAGCTCCTACACACTGCTATATTTAGGCGTTTAAGATACCCTAATACACCGATAGAACTGTGAATTTCTTCCAAAATCAAGCAAAAGTAGAGATCAATTATCTCCAGCTTTGGGAAACAAGAGAGGTTGGGCATTCTTGTAATCTCCACAAACGAGACATCAAGTACTCTCAAATTACTCATTCTCTATTAAAAAAAAAACGAGTATCATCCCATGATTAGTTAATGTTGATTTTCTGCTTCATGAGAGATGAATACAAGGGAAAGGAAATTAATACCATGTCTTTCATTAAATCGTCCGTAATTCCATCCCCCGAGATCTGGAGAACGGCGAGGTTGTCCATCTGGAAGAAATAGGGATTAGGTCTGAGAAACTCCATCACTTCCCAATGTTGCCACAATAGATTTGTCCAGAACTTACTAAACGTCCCACTTAATTCTGCTCCAACTGCGAGAAACCTGAGATTGGACATGCCCTTGAATTCCTTCCCGGTTAAAAGTTCGTAACTACCTCCCAGGTTGATGGCTATAACTCGATCGGTGCCCCAGGAACATAACATAAAGGAAATGGGGAAACTAAAAGAGAGATGTAAGCGCGCGCCCTCCGGCCTAGCACTCGTGCTGACGGTTTGGGCAACCCGAGGATCCGGGCCCGCTCCCTCAAGGCCCATTCCGGTCGGCGTTACGGGTCGAACGCCGGACGTTGCAGAAAAGGGACCCGAGGTTGGGCCTACCCTTGACTCGCGAACGGATCTGTGGGACGTTTCGCCAACCGTCTCCAGTTCCATGGAGGCGGCGACGAAACGCTGCATTAAGGCCTCGCTCGCGAATTTTGGGGAGGGCCCAATGAGCGGCTCGAGTAGCCGTCACCTCATCCTAAATGGCTCTAAAAAACGGGTGTAGGATTTAGTTTAGCTTTGGAAACATTTGTTTGGAGTCGCCACCGACTTAGCTTAAAAAGCATGATTTTATGTCGGAAAAATCAGTGTTTTGGTTTGGGGATTCATATTTACTAACCTTAGTATTCTAGCACATGCAAAAAGGGTTGGCGATTTGTCCAAAAAATGTAATTTTTGATTGATGGGTGTTGGGCCTGATCCGGGACTGGGTCGGACTCTTATCGACGTTTTAACGGGCGTTGGACCCGAATTTAGGTTTGTTTGATTTAAAAACAACACTCGACAAAAACCTAAAGTCTAAATCATGCGCCCAACCATAAACAAATATTTAGATCAAAAGGACGGGGAAGGACGGTGATTACGGGCATATGCATTTGGGCCCACAATCCATTACATGTGAGCTTTAAAGGCCGTCCCATTGTCTACCATAATATTCTGCGGGATACCAAATCGATAGATTATATTAGTTCGCAGAAAATCAACTACCTCGCTATGGTCGATTTTCCTGTAGACTTGTGCTTCTACCCACTTGGCAAAATAATCTGTTGCCACCAAAATAAATGCATCCCCTCGACCAGAATGGGGATGAATTTCTCCTATTATATCCACAGCCCAGGTTCTAAAAGGCCAAGGTTTAATTATGGGGGTTAGATCGACTGCTGGGGCACATGTCGACGGGCCTTGTCTCTGGCAATCTTGACAGCCTCTAGCCATTTCTATGCAATTCTTCATCATCGATGGCTAATAAAACCCATGTCTACGGATAGTCCAACACATTTTAATCCCTGACTGATGCGACCTACAAAGTCCTTCATGAGTTTCCAGCATTATTGGGGTGGCTTCATCCAAGTCTATACATCTTAATAAGACTCCATTTGCGTCCTTCTTATAAAGAACACCATCTAGAAGGGTGTATGTCAACGCTTCGACTTTAATTCGTTGTTTAACTTTCTGGTTTGGGTCCGATAGGAAATCTGCGATCGGCTTCCTCCAATCTTCTTCTTGATTCATTATGTCTACAGCCATGACGCCACTTCTTGGCTCCAAGTGGGACTCAATTTCTATCACATCTTCTAGCTTTATTCTCCCTCTATAGCCTGAGGCTGTTTGTGCCAAATTATTGGCCACTCTGCTTTCGTCGCGGTTTACGAAGTGAAAAGTTATGTTTTCGAATCATGTGACTAATCGTTGAACAATTTCAAGGTATGGTTGCAACTTTTCCTGACACGAACATTCTTCGTTTACTTGGTTGATAACCAACTGGGAATCTCCTTTAATTCGCACTTGTTTTGCTCCTAGCGATAGAACCTCTTTTAACACTGTTATTAACGCTTCATACTCCGTGGCATTATTCGTCGATAAAGCTCGTAGATGATAAGCCAGCCTAATGTCTTTACCCCTAGGGGACATTATATGTATCCCTATCCCGTTTCCGTTTTTTTTCTGATGAACCATCGAACTATGCTCGCCATATTTCTTCAAGCCTTTCCTCTTGGTCTACTGACTGGGCAGGGTCATGATCGGCTAGGAAATCGGCCAACGCTTGTCCTTTAACTGACTGTTGCGACTTATACCTTAAATCGTACGGGGACAACATTAGACTCCACTTGCTGATTCATCCGGTCAATAACGGGCTTTCAAAGAAGTATTTAATTATGGGGGACTTAGAAACCAAGTAGACTTCTTTGTTCCCGATGTAGTGTCTAAGCTTCTTCACGGCATAGAATACCGACAAGCATAACTTTTCTTTGGATGTGTACCTGACCTCAGTCGGGATTAATTGCCTTGATAAGTAGTATACCGCTCTTTCGTGCCCATTTTCGTCTACTTGTACCATCATTGCGCCTATAGTCGTTTCGGTAGCCGCCAAATAGATTATGGGACGGGTTTTTATCAGCATCGACAGTCACATGGCGTCTATTGAACGCTCATTCCCATTGCTAAGACAGTGACTCATTTCAGACAGTTAATCTAACGCAAATATTCAGTCGACAATAACCAACATGAGAAGACGAATTGGCAGCTTCGTTGCTAGAAGAAAGGGAAGTCCGTCTAGGAAGGTGTGACATGGGAACTTGGGGGTGGATTTGATTGAAGTCTTCTTGTTGACATATTACATCTTGCGGTCCATGATATAATAAAGAGAAGATAACACGGTTTTGGAAGTCAGGAATGAGATATCATGTCGGCTAAAGTGCCTGCTGGACAACGCATGAACTTCCCCGGTTCCCTAATCCCCAGTAGGAAATGAAGGTCTTCGAGATGGTCTAACTCAAGGAAGTCGCCTTCAGAGATGTTGCTGGTGGCCTTCTGGTTCAGGGCAGTCAGGAAGGGGCAGTTATTCATGGGGTTTTGAAAGTCACCAGATGGGAATGGATCGCCAATCTGATCCCAAAAAAGAAAATTACATCTTACGAAAGGACCTTGGTTGAAAGGGAAAAGGTGTCAACATTTGGACAAACCACGTGATTACTAGCAGTTTTTCCGATTCTGCATATTGAGACAATCTCCTTCACACAAGAGAGCCCAGTTAGATCTTCGAGAGTCGCAATGTTCCCTGGTCGTCCCCTTTGCAGAATACCCTGATGGCTTCCAAGCAAAACATGGGCGATCCCATTAATGTGACCTGGTGAGGTTCCCCTTTCGGCTTCCAGTACCCTGCTTCCAAATCTCTGTTATCCCCTGAGCGCACGAGGTCCCATGTATCCTCTGATTTATGAAGAAGAAAGCAGCCAAGTGGATTAGCAAGCATGCATTAGGTGTCACCCGCTGGGGCCCTGTACAGTAAAAAGTATTTGGTTCAGCACAGATCATACCACTTAAGTCTTCCGGTCTGGTATGGAATGGGTTTTTACCGGCATCAACGGGGACAGGGCATCTGCAGAACATTCGTCCCATCGATGTAATGATGGAGTAGATATCCATGTAATAGGGGGCATCACTCGCCCACGAGTGAGCACCCTGTTAGTGAGCGTTAATCAGAAAAGAGGCACAGGTGAGTCGACAAAACCAACAGGACAGGGAATTCCTTGACCTGAAGATGGTTTGCGGATGGTGTTTCATGTCTTAAAAACTAACTTATGGGGTAAGCGCAGCTGCTTAAAACTATGGCCACCCGCCACTTTGGTATCTGCACACCTCCCCTCGGCGCTACCCGCCACTTTGGTTTGTCAGACCTCTTCCCATGATACAAATAGTAGCTTTTACAATGTCGAGGGTGGATTCCATTTCCGATAGGGCTTCGGATTTTGAAAACGGTTCGGGAATTAGGGATTACTAAATCGCATGCATCACAACGAAAATGGACGCATTTATCGTATGATTCCGATGTCTGAATTTATTTTAGTTCGGATTTTAGAAAAAGAGATTGTTTGATATTAAAAAAAAATTCTCAAGCCTATCAATGTCTATATGAACAACATAGATTTATTAATGTCCTCAACTATCTAAGCCAAATTGTCTTCGAACCGGGTTTAGGGAAAGCAAGGTTAGTACTATTTTTCGACTTCCATTAAAATGAAATGCGTGTGTATGAAGCCGGCTTTAGAGGGTCTTGATTTTCGTGAATTCGAAATAAACCCTCGAATGTATATAACTTTGATGTCTTGAACGCGTTGTGGGGTGGGTGCCTTGGTTGTTTGCAAGGCGCACTCCCAGAATATATGCACAAATACAAATCAATCGAAGTAAACTGTTACAAGAAAACGATAAAATGAGGAACAAAGCACTTCAAACTATGAACCTTTGCATTTTCGTCGCATTTTTACAAAGTAGAGTGCGAAGAAATAAAAATTTAGAAATGTTATAGAAATCGTCCGAATGATAAATAGTTTATTAGGATAAATCAATGAAACGAATCACTAGAAAAATCACAGATTTAGCTCAACGCGATTAATATAAAGCACCCTTAATTTTTTGATATCGATGACTTCATTCACCGAGAGGCATTGAAGAAAAATGAAAATAATAATGAACAAAACAGAATGGGGCCGATCATTTTAAATAAACAACAGAAGGGAAAAGAAAACTCTCACCTTCGCCATTCTCCAACATGTGCTTTGGGAAGAAATCTTGCATCCGTGTGAATCTTTGTCACTGGGAGACTCTCTTCAAGGTGACAACCTCTGGGGGGTGGGGGCGGGGGGGGAATTAGAGGGAGGTCACAACACGGCTGGTCGATGAGGGGTAGTGGATCTGGTCGCTGGATACGATGTCGGCTTATGAAGTGAGATAAAGCACGGCTGACTCAGGGCAAGGCATAACCGAGGCACTATGAGGTCAGGGAAGGAGAAGCCACGAGGGAGACTCTCTGGTCATGGTCGGGGATGCTTGATGAAGGGACTAAGCGTGGAGCAGGTTTCACTAGGAACTGTAACCGCGACACGGCTGCTCCTAATTTGGCTAATTCGTGCTTCATCGGCTAGAATGAAGGCCGGCTTCTCGAGTCAAGGGTCAGCTGCAATAGTGATGATAGGGGACTCTCATGAACGAGTGAGCTTGGTGGGATCAAGGTGGCCGGAAGCTTGCTATCGACGTTTCGTCGGCCAATGTTCGTGTGATGAGGGGAAGAATAAGGGTGGCCGAAAACATCGAAATATTACGAATTTATAGATGGAATGACATCACCTGACGCTAGTGGTCACTGAAGGGCCGGAAAGGACCGAATTCGATACTGCCTGACGCTAGTGGTCACTAAAGGGCTGAAAGGACCGAATTCGATACAGCTTGTCGTAAGACTAGGTAGGCTGTTGTTGTGGCCGCTGGACTCGCTGTGGGTCTGGGATTGATGCTGATATTGATGTCGAGGGAGATGGAACCAATGGCGAGGAGGTACCGTCGGAGGCGGCTGGCTTCGAGTCTAAGGTCAGCAGACTTGGAGGCCAGAGAACAGGGTGTCGGAGAGGGTCGGCCGCCAGTATAAGGAGAAAAAGGTCACCGTCGCTGTGCTCGTGTGCTCAGTCTGCAAGAGAGCCGAGCTAGGGGTATGTCGCTGCATTTGCGGAGTAGAGCTGGTACGCGGGAGTTGAAACCTGAGGTCGAATTGACCGCGGAAAGGGATGATCCTGAGCAGAACGCTGTCGGGCACTATGGGGAGAATCCATGCCATGGGTTCGAAGGAATGGAGAGTCGCAGGATATGTCCTGGATTTGGGCATGCCGATTTAGGGAGAGGTCTATTCCGGGATTTTTCTTTTGAATCTCGACATGATATAAACAGCTAGAACGCAAGATAGAGGAGTGATTTGAGGTCGTCGAGGAATAATCTGAAGCTAATGCGGCATCGAAGGAAAGCTCAACCGGCTGAGATGTAACCTTTGCAATGATTCCTCTTGAATTGTCTATCTCAGTCTTTTAGAGGAGTAAATTACTTTATTTATTTTTTATTAGATGTTTTTATGTTTCTTTTCCTATTTTTGTGGGATTTTTATGAATTTTTCCTAATTTTGTGTTTATTTTTTTATTTTGGCTGGAATTTTCCTGATTTCGTTGTTTTTTTGTTTGTTTTTTTCCTGATTTTCAATAATTTTTGGTGATTTTATTATTTTCTAGAAACAGGGTCTTGACATACAAACACAGCAAGTTCTAGCTTTTATAAATAGCTTTTGTTTAAAAAAGCTGATGCAAATGTTCTCATTCCCCAATGCTATGAGGATGTCTCTTTCCTGGTTAAGGGGAGGAGGTGTCATTGAGATTCCTGACATGGCGAAGAGCAGGATAAAGATTGCTTGTGCTTCTCGGCGTTAGCAATTAAACATAGCTGCGGTCTTTGACTAGCGCCAGTGGTTGAATGAGCAGCGGTGGTAGGGAAGGCGGAGGGGGACGATGGACGAGAGTAGGGGAGACGAATTTCTCTTTTTAATCCATCTACACATGACTCTCGGACGGCATGGCATCTAGCATCCGATCTTTTCTAATCACACAATCCACAGCACAAGGCTCTCGGCATCGGCTTTAAACCAAACCACAAGGCTGAATGTCACACACGCAAGATGCACGATGATCATACACACATACACGAGCATAAACCGAAGTGACCGGAAAATGGATCTGTAAATAACAAATCGACACACCATGACGGAGGTGGTCCTAGAAATGAAGCAAGTATGTGATTTATATTATATTTATATAGGTGAATTATATTTGTGTTCATATAGTTATTCGAAACAGAGAATGGGATGAGGCCTAATTGGGCATTGACTATTCAAGATGTTTGCAATTGGGCTGGGCCGAAAATAAGGTATAAAAGTGATTTAGGGGAAACTCTCTTTGGTGCTTTTTCTCATGACATAGTTATTAGGCAGAAGTTTGGATGTTAATGAATATATAGCCGAAATAGTAATCTAATAAAAGCTATTTTTGATTTTTTTTTTTTGGAAACGATCGCAATAACTTCTCTTAATATAATTTCTGTTATTATAATATATTTATATTATAATTTACCGTAAGAAAAAAATTGGGTTACGAAGATAAAAAAAAAAAATCTGCCGTAGAATTGCTGACAATTAATTACCTAAAGTAACAAAAAAACACCCTATAATTGGTTGTATTTTTTTGTAAACGCAATGAGTTCTTAAAGAACTCTTTTGTGAGAATAGATGAGATAAACCTAACCCATTGGAGAATTTCGGTCGAAGGAGAGGCCCGAGAAGTGTTTGTATCTCCGTCACCAGCACCATGTAGATAGCACTGTATCCACTGGCATGACAAGCATTCTCATCGGCTCATCATCCCTTTGTTAGTTTTACAAAAATCTTAGCGAAGAGTGCTAGGTGCTTCTCCAGGTAGGGTTCCTAGTCTAGATCTCTCTCCCCTTGAAAAGGATAAAAAACAAGGCTCTGATACCAATTATACGACTATCACAAACAACTCAAGATTAAAGAGTTTTACAAGAGACTGGATAAGAAGATAAAAACTGAAGCTGACATCTAATCAGATAAAGACACACATAAGAAGGAGTTTGTACAAGATAGAAGCTTCGACCACCAGAACAGAACAACGCGAGAGTTGTCCAGGGTCGGTAGAACAATACTAACAAGAATTCCAGTACAAGAAGTGTTTAGAATACCAGATGAGGTATGTACGATACTGGACATGTAATTTGAGCTTTTTCCAGGCTTTTGCATATCTTCCTTCATAAGGGGTGATGAACCAGTTTTTGTCTGGACTATCACAGAGGTCATATTCTAGGAAGACTCCTACCTGTTTCAAGATGGTCTTTTGAACCTTTTGTTCAATGTAAGTGGTTAGCCATCTGATGTGGTAGCCTAATCGCTTGAGGAAAAAAGGATTTTTCCAGCTGGGTTCTTCAAATCTCCGGCGATGGATGGTAGCATGGAAGTGGCTGTGCATCCACCAACTGCGAGGAAAAGGAGGTTTGCAGAGGCAATGTTTCCTTGGAGGCCTCATCTTTCACCTACTATCACAATCAAGCCTGTGGCCGAGCCCTCCTGGCTATGTGGCACTCGTCGGCGAAGTAGATAGCTTTACGGCTCTTCAATGGGCTACTCCGAAGAAGCTATAAGCTTGCTGCAAACAACCCTTTATTCCCAGTTAGAAAATTAACAGCCAGGGAAAGTTTGGAAAGGAATTCGCCGGGATCAGCAAAACACAAACATTATGATCGGTGAAAACAGGTATAAGGATAAGCTGAAGAGGAACCTGGAAAGCTCAGGAAATAATAATGACAAAATAAACAGAGCATAAAAAATACGATGAACTCGAAGGAAAAGAGTCATAGACTGTTTTGGGTTTTCTGGGTTTTGTAAATGTTTTTGGGTTTATCGAAGGTAGGGGGTTTGCTGAGAGATCTTTGATCTAGGGAACCACTACTTCTGGATAACACCTAAGGAGAAACTTAGCCGGCCATGGATAGAAAACTACTACTTGTGTATTAGCCCGAAATTGCTCTGCCTTGCTCCATGTGTGAGAGTGGCAATTTATACAAGTCCCTTGGTGCGGGTGTGACTATTCTACGAAAGTAGAGCTGACATAAAGTAAAGCTAAAACTTTAAGTAAAGCTAAACTAGTGGAGGAATCTGGCAGCTTTTGCAAAAGTTGTTTGGCTGCTGGTGCCGACCTTATCGTTAAGGCATCTTCTTATCTTCTCGTGGGCGGCTACTCCTTAGGTCGCTTTCCTCGGTTGTCGGGTGAGTGTGCTGGATTCCTCTTGTGAGTGGATGAGGGTCCCGCTTGTGAAGCTTCTGGATTTGGGCCGGATGAACTTGGGCCAAGGTCCACCTTGTCTAAAAAGCCTTGGGCTATATCTTCCCAATACATGCTATCATCATGGTGTTGGTGAAGTGCATATTGAAGTCGATGGACATGATGGGGATCTGTGAACTGGATCTGATGCTGGAGGACGGTGTCTGGATCCATGTATGGAACTCCATTTTCTTGGCACAGTTTGATCTTCAGGAATTCATTGTTGGTGATGGCCATTTCTCTGTCGGAGTGTAATGGGTTTTCATGGATCAGGGAGAATGGAAGACTTGAGAATTCCTCCGAGGTGTTGATGGCTGCCATGGCTTGTAATCTTGTGTCAAAATACCAGTACCTGCGAAAAAGATAAACTGAGTATGGGGTTAGTCCTCCGTACTTGAAGTACTTGTCCTGATGGATCTCAATCCATGTCTTCCACTGGCTTAATGGGGCAAACCAAGATAATACTTCTGCCAAATGTGAATGAGGTCTTCTGTGAGGTGTAAAGGTCTGGAGGTCTCCGAGTTGTTCCAGATATTTGAGAAGTTCTTCAGTGGGAAACTCAAGAGCCATGGTGTACTTTTGCAATAGATACCAAAAGAACCATTTTAATTCTTCAGGGAAGACGCTCATTGGTTCAATCGGGATGGCCTTAAGGAATGGATAGCAGGGATGGAGTCCTTGATCTGGAAACATCATGGGTCCATATTTTGTGAATATCCTTTCCAGATACTTTTGTGTCATCTGAACAGAGTCAGCAAGAACTGCCTCGACATGTTCTTTATTGTTATAGTAGACAATCTCTGGAGGAAGTATCCTTCTTGTATCCATTCGGCTTGGAACGTAGGTCCGAATCATGGCCTGTAGACTTGGGATCTCTTGAAGTGTAGGATGAGTTATATCAAAAGGTCTTGACAGGAAATCAGCTACAACATTGTTCTTGCCTTTGATATGCTTGACGGTGAAAGAATACTGGGAGAACCATTCTGCCAGTCTGAGCAGCTGTGCGTTGGGTATCTTCTTCTGTGTGAACTTGATCATTGATGGGAAAGAAGACATGTCACTCTCAACTATAAAATGATGGCCAATAAGATGGAATTTGAACTTCTTAATTCCATATTTAACTGCCAGAATTTCCTTAATGGTTGAGTGGTAGTGTTGTTCAGCTGGGTTAAATCTGCCAGATTTATATGCACAGACCTGTCGTTTTCCCTCCTTCTCTTCTATGAGAATGGCAGCCCAAAATTGGTCACTTGCATCTGTTTGGAGAATTCGCACTCCATCTGAAGGAATCTGCAAGGGAGGAAGCATTTGTAAATGGGATTTTAAATACTTAACTGCTTCTGTTTGGGCCGGCCCCCAAGGTGGCGATCCTTTCTTGAGTTGGGCCTCCAGTGGGCTGGTGTACCTGCTGATGTTGGGAACAAAATCTCTCAGATAGTTAACAATTCCTAAAAATTGTTGGACCTGCTTCTTCGTTAAATTTGAGTCCGGGAATTTTAGCAGTTCTTGGGCTATATGGGGTCCTGGATGATATTGTCCATTTGCTAATTTCATTCCCAAGAATTCAACTGATTGTTCAAATAGTCTCATCTTCTTTTCTGATAGCATTATTCCATATTTCTGTACAAGGCCTGCAAATTTCTCTAAGAGTTTTTCATGTGAAGGCCTGTCTGGACTGAACAGTAATATGTCGTCAATATATACCAGGGCAGAGTCTAGTATAGGTCCAAAAATGTTTATCATGGCATTCTGGAAAATGGACGGGGCAGTTTTGAGTCCGAAAGGTAATACCGTCCAATGGTAGTGTCCATTTGGGATACAAAATCCCGTTTTCCATCTATCATCAGGGTGGATGCCAAGTTGCCAAAAGCCACTTTTAAGGTCAAATTTTGAAAATATTTTTGCCTTGGCCAAGGATGAGAATAAGACTGTTCTCCTTGGCAGAGGAAACTTATCATCTTGTAAGAAGTGATTTAAAGGTTGATAGTTGATAACTAACCTTCGTTTTCCTCTGATCTGTTCTGAGCGTTTGTTCATATAAAACGCTTCACATGCCCATTGAGAATTCGTCGGCTCAATTAATCCCTATTGAAGCAAAGAAGCACATTCTTCTCTAGCAGCTTTAGTATCATCAGGATTCATACCTGAATGGCTGGCCTTTGTGGGATTAATGTCTTCATTCTGCTTGAATGGTAACCGGACGAAGTATTTGGGATTTTTCCATAATGGATGTGGGCACTTCTGTAAGAATTCTTCATGACTTTCTGCAAATGATGGGCTAAAGAGTTGTTTCATCCTTTCTGCAGGCTCAATGGAAAACATTCGGGTCAATGCTGTATAGGGTTTGAAATTTCCATGATACTTGATGCCTGTAGTTAAGATCATCAACTCTGGTAATTTCTGCAATATGTTTCATCCCAAAACTATGTCTCTTCCAGGGAGATCAGTTACGAACAACGAGGATCTAATAGTGCAATTATGAAAGAGTAGTATCTTCAGATCCTTAGTTTTGTGGGTAGTATGGAACAAATCACCTGAGGCGGCAACAAACGCCTTTCTGTATGGCACAAGGAATTCTTGTGGTACGAGTACCGGATTTATCATGCTTTCAGCTGCTCCTGTATCTATAAAGGCAATATATATATATATATATATATATATATATATATATATATATATATATATATAGATATATATATATATATATATGTATGTATGTATATGCGCCAAGGCAGGAGATGAAGGCTAATATCAACATCAACAAACCTTAAATGAAGCCCTACATGGTTGGATTGAATTGTGAGTCTCACTTTGTTTGTATCGTCCAACCATGTGTCTTGCGAATATTGTTAAAGGTAATTTATGATCAAGGCTAACGGGGTATTAAAGGTAGTAACGGAATTGTCATTTAAGATAGCTACGTATGTCATTCGATAAAAATAAGCAAACACCCTTCATTTCGGCCATTATTTTAGGTTGAAGCAAAAATTCTCATCTATGATCAAATATTTATTTATAAAAAGCGTGGGAAAAGGCGGACTTTACCGAATATATTTCAGATTAATCATAACTAATAAGACCAAAAAATATATTACATTTTTTAAGCTTTATAATGAATTGGTCATAAATGTCTTAGTCAAACACAAAGTAATCCCAACGGTTCACTCACATCAGCATGGCGTCATTAGAATTTATTCAACGTCGACCAATGGGTGATGCAGGTGGAGAACTGGATAAGGGCAATCGGGCTCGTTAGAGATGGCCGACTACACTCCATCTTCACTCTGGTTGGTCGACGGGCGGGGTGATCGGATCGACTCATCCGCACAAACGAAATGAAAGCACCAGTTAGGTTTGAATGATCGTTGACAGAGAGTTTCCTTGATCTGATTAACTACTCTTTGATTTGTATATTTTGCGATCCATCCATCCATAACACAACACCATCCCCTGCATCTCCCTTGCATTCGAAGGCAACCATCCTCAGTCTCAGCCGCGGCCATGGCTGAGATCATCATAGTACCCAATATCAGACAGATTCCCTTGCATTGAGCCCTCCTGTGTTTCCCCCCTCCGACGACATCTCTTCCTCCTTCCGCTCTCCGCAATATCAGACAGATTCTGGGATGGGTTTTTATCCGCATCTAATGTCACAGGACAGCTGCTGAACAGTCGTACCCATTGCTGAGACGATGGCCCATTTCAGACAGTTTAATCAAGCGCAAATATTCTGTTGACATAACCAACACGAGACAACATCTTGTTGACTTATTACATCTCACGGTCCATTATCTATAACAAAGAGAAGACAACACGGAATTTGGAAATTAGGAATGAGATATCGTGTCGGCGAAAGCCCCTGCTGGACAGCGCATCTATTTCCCCGGTTCCCTAATCCCCAGTAGGAAACAAAGGTCCTTCGAGATCCTCTAGCGCAAGGAAGTCACCTTCTGTCATGATGCGGGAGGCCTCCTGGTTCACGGCAGTCAGGAAGGGGCAGTTGTTCGTGCGGTTTTGGAAGTCATCGGAGTGGAATGGATTGTCAATCTGTTCAAAAACAAAAAGAGTAACGTCGTCAGAAAGGACTCTGAATGGATGGCAACAAGCATCAAGAATTGGACAAACCACCTGATTATAAGGAGCTTTCCCGATTCTGCATATTGACGCAGTCTCCTGCACCCAAAAGAGCCCAGTTAGATCTTTGAGAGATCGGAATGTTTCCATGTTTTTAGCTTGAGTTCCATTACGTACATTGGGTACAGGTGCCGTATACTGTATCATTATCCAATCTGTCTCCTGGCCGTCCCCTTCACAGAATACCCTGATGGTTTCCCAGCAAAACACGGGCGATCCCATTAATTTGACCTGATGAGGTTCCCCTTTCGGTTTCCAGGACCCCGCTTCCGAATCTCTTGTACCATCCGAGTAAACGAGGTACCACGTATCCCCTGTTAACAAGGTAAAAGCCAGGGGGATTAGCAAACAAACACTTCGGTATCACCTGGTGAGTCGAAGTTCCAGGGGACGCTTCACTGTAAAAGTTTTGGCAAAGTTCGGATCGTACCTCTCAAGTCTTCCGGCCGGTGCTGGAAGGGGTTCCTATCGACATCGACGGTGACAGGGCATCGGTTGTAGGTCCGTCCCATTGTGGCTACAACGACGATGGAAGGGATAACTGTGGCCACGGGACGAGCACACCTGTTAGGGACAGTTGGTCGGAGGCAAAAAACAGTGAGTCGACGCAACCAAAAGAACAGAGACGGGAAAAGACCTTATGGTTTCCTTAAAAACTTGCTACCGAACTGTGGAAAGCTGGTTCGGACTCTTTTTAAAAGGAAGATTCAACTGTGTTGGGACTGAAGCGGTGATTGGTGCTAGGCCTTCCTTTCTTACATTTAGTTTGAGAGATGACGGAAAAGTCAGAGTTATCAGGCGCCATCTTCGTCCGTTAATCTAATTTTTGTTTCCCAGGTATAAGAGCATAGCTGCGTTTAAAAGCACGTGCAAAATCTCCTATATAAGAAAAAAAAATAATATTAAGAAGTTTGTTTACACATTAAAGTTATTTTGGACTTACAGATACAGTCGAAGGATCACCAGGTCGATGCTCAAGTCCGTCGAAGCAGGGCACGATGAAATACGGATAAGGTGAAGTTCAATTGAGACACTGTCGAAGGGAGTGACTATCGAAGGAGGCGTCAGAGTTAAAGTTTCAAAACTTTGCCAATTTTAAGTCGAAACTTAATTAAAACTTGTCGAATTGACAGTGTGCAATTAGTCCCAATAAAGCATGTGCAAAATGTGTTTAACAGTTATGTTAGCGGTTCTATTAGCAGTTATTGTCAGGATATAATTAAGTGTTAGTATAAATATACGGTCAATCTTCTGTAATAAACACACGACAATCATTCAAAGACCTCAAAAGACTGATTGGTTATCTCTTTCTACTCTTATTTTTTCAAGTAAATATTCATGTTCATGTGTTCTTTACATTATTGTCTGTTTAAAGTCTTGGCGATCATATATCTTTAACTCTGTGTTAGTCCACATTTTATCTCAACGTGTTGTTCTATCCGCAAAAAAAGTCGTCTAGCCTTAAACAAAGTACCTAAGCCAAAATGTCAGCCAAATTTATCTAGAAAAAACATGTTAAATTATATAATATAAATAAAAAATCACGTTATTTTCCAACATCCGAATTAACTCTGCTTAAAAACAAAAAAGCTGACGTAACCTAAGCTGATGTCCGGACAACAAATCGTTATCTGTGTCAACCGCAATTTCCCCATTCCCTACTTTTCAATTTCGACCCGCCCGCAATTTGCATTATAAAGTTTTTAAAGTAGTGTGTGAAAGCCATTGGCGAGTTGTCAAAAGTCATCAACTTCTTCTCGATCCATTTCTTCATCTACTTGTTCCCCGTGAGGAGGCATAAGAGTAAGCCCTCGGATATACAAATTTATTTGGAATGAGCACTGTTGCAATAACATGTTATGTTTTAGTTGGGTAAGTTTTCATAATATTTGTAGTTATTTAAACCTGAGAGTACTTTTTAACTCATGTCTAACCCCGACCCGACGCGACTCGACTCGAGTGGATTTCAACTCGACCTGATGCAGGCAAGATCCGATGAGGGCTCGGGATGTTTAACAGGTTTAACAGTCAAGGTGTCTCTATCATGATAAGAATAGCGGCCCACATAAAGTATATTTATTGCTCTTATGAAGGACAGGATGTTTTTCTCATTCTTTTTTACTCCCGCTCACGCAAGCGGTGAAGCCTCCGGGAGTAGATAGGGGATTTGGATGCTCTCTATTTCATGGAAAATGGGAAGGTACGTCTTTTTCATGGGTGTCGATTTTGGATGCTATCTATTTCATGGAAATTGGGGAGGTACATATTTTTCATGGGTGTCGGACGAAGTTGGGTTGAAAGAGCAATCTTGACTAAATTGGGTGTGGAGAAAGCCGTGCACGACTTGGGTGTCCTGAGTCTCGTACTATCAAGACAAGACAAAGACGGGATGAAGAAAACGGTAAAAAAGAAAAGTAGGGGTGTCTCTGTCATGATCCGAATAGTAGCCCGCCTATTTCTTTTTTAATTTGTTATTTCTTAAGTTACAAAATTACTTTATTACCATTAATATATTAAAAAGTAAATTATTACAATATATAGTTTATTGGTTAATACTTGTTTTTTTTTTAGTTTAAGATTTAAGATTAAATGTTTTAGTTTAACATTTCAAGGTTTAAGCTTTAATAGGGCCTAGTATTTAACTTATGATTTAATTCTTTGACGTTTATAATTTAACGTTTATGCTTTAAATCTTAATATTTAGAGTTTAATATTTCGGGTTTAATGTATCATTTTTTTGTGTTATTAATTAAATTTATTGTTCAAAAAATATAAAAGTAACCATAATGAAAATAAAATAAAATAAAATAAAATAATAAAAGTCGTAAAATGTACGCTCTTCATTTTATTAGAAATGGGGAAGATTCTCTGGGATGCTGGTCCCAGCAGAGGGAACGAATCTAGTGTGTGCTCTTTCATTATCTGTGTTCATATCGCATCAAACTCAACTTCTTTGAAACAGATAACTGGCATGAGATCGCGGCCAGCGGTGAAGTTTAAATACATTTCTAGAGACGGCCGACTATACTCGATCTTCCCAATCATTGGTCGAGGGGCGGGGTGATCAGATCAAATCACCGGCACAAACGAAATGAAAGGACCAGTTAGGTTTGAATGATCGTTTTCATGATCCGATTAATATTTTGTGATCCATCATCCCCTTGCATTTTCCTTGCATCCTAAGGCAACCGCCCCAATGCTCAGCCACAACCATGGTCGAGATCATCATTGTCCCCAATATCAAATAGTCGGTCGACAAAACCAACAGGAGATTACTTGGAGCTTTCCCGATTCTGCATATTGAGACGGTCTCAAAGAAGCCCAGTTAGATCTTCGAGAGTCCGAATGTTCCCATGTTTTTAGCTTGTGAGTCCCATTACTAAATATTAAAATAGCATACGTAAATTATTTTATATCCCTGTAAAGCTTTTATGTAAATTAAAGCAAACAACAGATACATCTAAAAATTAGACATGCACTAAAGCTATTCCCCATCATTTTCTTCGCCATTTCTGTAAGCATCTTCACTAATTTCATCGATGGTATTTACAAAACTTTCATCTTCGAAATCACCAACGACGAAGTCTTCCCGGCTAGGCTAACGAATATTTTTATTAGATATTAGCACAGGAGGAATTTGCATATGATTTAAGTAGTTGTAAACTCGGATATTCAAACTCGATGAACATTGAGATCCACGGTTATTTCCTCGTGCTCATCGTCATCTTACCACATTCCAGGAGAAGATGCGATCATCATCAATCAATGAAAGGCACATTCCAAGGTAACAGTTGTCATCGTATTTCTTTATAAATTAAGCCGGTTATGGAGAGCATAGAAATTTCAGTCCAAGCTCTTACATTTCCAATTCTCTCTTTCCAACTATGTAAACATCTTATTCCTTATACTCTTAACAGTCTTATTTATATGTACGAAACTTAAAGAATTACATGTACAGACAGTGTATCTATCTCCATAACCCAATTTTTTCTACAAAAATCACAAAAAAATAATAATAAAATTGAAAAATCTTCAAAAAATTATAGAAAAATTAGAAATCTTCACAAAACACTAAAAAAATTGAAAATCTTCAAAAATCAATAAAAATCACGTAAAATACCATAAAATCACAAGAAAAAATCTAATTAAAAAATAATAATTAAGCCACTAACTATTCCCTATAAATAGCTAGACCCGAGGAAAGACAGACACTCATATACAGATATTCAGACTCAAACGGAGAAGAGACAGATACTCAGATAGAGAGAGGATACACACTGAGAGAAGAAAGGAACGCTTGAAAGAAAATCAAGACTTCGTCGTCTCCAAAAGGTAGCGTTCTCCCCCCGTTCACCGACGCGACCCCCAGCTCGTTTCTCCTGGAATGCAAGACGCTCGACAACTCCGTCCTCGACTCGCGCTACTCGACAATCCGGTAAATTTTTTCCTTTACTTTCGTTTAATTAGATGAATTTATCTACTTTGATTCTTTTCATTTTTTTTATTTTATTTTTTGTAACCAGCAACAGCGGCGTCCATGACACTACTTGGATGATTACCTCGAAGAAGCTTTCAAACTAAGAAATGTCATGGTCCGACAAGGAAAGACAGACCCACCGTTTTGGATATGAGGGGAGACCAACATCAAGGGGTGGCGGCGGTTTGTTCCTACCGTGCCCACTCCTAAACAAATTTCCCAGCCTCCATTACATACCAGGGATAGACAATGCAACGCTGACTATGCTATAAATGCGAAGCTTTGTTCTCCTCATTGGGATTCTCGGTCTCGGTGCTTGGATAAATTTCTTTGAACTTGCCGTGATAGCAGGGCGGAGGCCTCGACTGTTTTCTGCCACCTTCAATGTGCTCATGGCCATGGCTGCAACTCTGTGGATTAATGGGTTGGCTTCTTATCAAATTATTCATTTTTAGCCAAAAGTTGTCAAGGTGCTACATTAGGCCAAGCGAAGCCGACGGATGTGCAATGCCCCAGTTAGACCCAGCCGCCCCAAGTGTGAAAGTTTGCAAGCTTTCCCGTAGGTTCAATCCTGTGAAGCCCCTCTGCATGATCAAGCTAAGGACACGACAGCACGCCCCATTTATGGAAGCTTCCTTTTTCTCAACGGATTACGGCAGCCGCTTGGAGACCTTTTTGGCGCCTTCCACGCCAACCACCTCCACTATCTGCAATCGCAATATCAAGGGATACCAAGAACGACAGCCTGCTCCTAGATTCATTCGTCGGGGCCACCTTCTACAGCAACAGGAATAACAGTCTCTACTTGTCGCACCAGCCGGGGATGATTATCATGATGACAACAAAGACAGAACGGCAACCTCCGCCAGGATGAAACAAAATTCTCAACTCCCGATCCAGACGTTCTTCCCATGCCGAAGTTCTACTCTGCCATTCCCGCGCCCTCTTCATCTACCTCTTAGGGCGTTAACGTCCATGCCGCCTTTGCCTTGAACCACAGCGCCCTCGTCGAGCTTGTCCCCTAGCGTCACTCCGTCCGGAAGTGGTGAAGCCGCCGCCGGTGATGGTGGGGCGACGTCGTCTTCATCGTCTCCAGCTTCATGTTCGCCGACCACCTCGTCTTCCCCCGCCGTCTCTAGATCCAGTGGCCGTGAATCCCCTTCATCCAGTTATACCCCGACCACGATCAGAGAGCCTCTAGTCTTGACTCCTCCTGCCCTGACTTCCTGGTGATTAGGCCGCGCCTTGGCCCGAGCCAACCGTGCTTTATCTCACCTCTTAAGCCGAACATCGTCGACACACACCCAAAGCGGCTCCATAAGTCGACACCATACCCAACGACCAGATTCACTGCCCCGCGTGCCCATCTTCTTCCATGACTGGAACAGGGAGAAGAGTTAAGCTCCGGGTAGAGCAGGATCATTCCCCTGATTCCAGGATGCTGATCCAGATAGCTCGCATCTTCGCCCTCATCAGTTATCGTCTCAGAGAGATGCTTCTTCGTTTGATGAGAGACATTGACCAGATCATCCTTAACCTTGGGGGAGCCAATCTCATGTTCAACACTTTGGTACGGTGGGTTTCATTAATTTCAAGTGACATGGCAGAAGTTAATGCTTTTTCAGACTTCCGAAGTTCTTTCATCCTGGGCTTTCGAATAATGATTCCATTGGACATAGCATTGCCTTCCGCCCATCCCGATCATGCCGAAATCAAAGCTGTCGACGAGCTTCAGTCACTTCCATTCTTCCTCTGCATCAACTGGACCTAGGCATGAGAAGTAAAGTTTTCTTCCTATTTTGACTTATTTCTGTTTCTTCTGATGGTAGAAATTTCGCCCGTGAGTTTGCGTTTATTATTTTTGTTCTTCTTGCGAAAATTCCTAAGTTTTTACCTCTTATCATTTTAAGTTTTTTTTTTAACTAGTCAAAATTATGTTGCACTTGTTATACTGAAATCATAACGACACTTTTTCTAGTTCTAATTCGCCGCGCGTTTCATTATTTTAAAATCACTTTGAAATGAAAAAAAACTATTTAGTGCATATTCGAAACTTGATTATTTCTTCTCGAACGGTTTACTTCATTGTCTTAGCTTGTTATGCAGACATCTACCGGGCGTACCTTGCGAACAACCGATGCGCGCACCCCATTCATTGTGTTCAAGATAACGAAGTATTCGAGGGATTATTTTGGATTCTCGAAGATCAAGACCCTCTAAAGACGGCTTCGCACTCACCAACGTTACTGCATCAGCGGCTCGTCAGGTTCACAGTAAGCCTATTCTAAAAACGGCACCATGAGGTATAAACGCTAACGGGAGCGTTCTATAGAGCGAGAAATGGTACAAATACCCGATGATCCCTTGAATTTATTTTTGGCTTAGAAACTGTTAAGGGCATTAATAAATTTATGTTGCTTGCACTTTTGCCCGAAAAATTAATTTTTACGAAGAAATATTTTCATAAAAATGATTCACGTAGACTTTTAAGTATCATTGTGCTCGAGATCATTTTTTTAATGTCGGACAAATTCTTATTCAAAAACCGAGCTCAAATAAATTCGGACATCTTACACACAATAAAGGCATCCCTTTTCTTTTGAATCATGCGATTTAGTAATCCCTAATTCCCGAACCTTAACGAATCTCTACAGCTTTTCTAACTTGAACTTAAAATAAGTTAGTGGCGACTCCGACACGTTTTCAAAATCCGAAGCATTATCATCAAGGGAGGATATCCATTTTAAATGGAACCGGAAACGAGATCACCCGCGACAGCGATTAACTCGAACATATTATAGATAATGAGCCTGCATATATTATCAGCTTACGATGTGATTACATGAATGAAATGATCGAATTTCACTTCGAGAAATGATAATTCAAATTAATCTCTGGATGAGACATCTTGAAGTTAATCAAAACTGTTGACAAGATTTTGATGATGAGTCAAACAGCAGGTTTGACCTGCTATGACTTTACAGAAGTTGAAACTTCCTGTAACGAAGATACACTTCGTAAGAGAGGAAAAATATCACGAAAATATTTTCTTCACCCTCCAAGAATCATTTCAGATCAAGAGACGTGATTAGAGAATATTTCCATAAATAGATATTTCAATAATAAATTATTTATTAATTAATTATTGATTATCTTAATTAAATTATTAATTCAAAAAGAGAATATTCTTAGGAATATTATTTGGATTAATATTTCGTCCAGATACAATGTTTTACTTGTCTGAAACGAATCAATTACTTTGGGAATAAATCGTTGATTATTTCCTTATATAGAAGGTCAAGTTGCTGTTACTGGCCGAACCTTCTGTAATGCATTATCTAGGGATTTAATTGTCAAAATAACACAAAATTAAATCTGGAGGTTCCAACCAGATATTTGCACGACCCCATCATCATATTTCTCAAGTTGGAAATAAAATATTATTTCTTTCCAACTATAGAAGGTTGTTGACCGACTTAGGCTCTAACCTTCTCTAAGATGAGATCTCGTGATTGGATGATTCGATTGATCAGAAATCAATCAAATATTATCCCCAAATGGTTTATACACGTCGGGAATGAATCTGGTCACATTTTGTTTATGGTAAAATAATTTTCCTTTATTACAGGAAGACGAATCTACTATAAAAGAGAAAAACATAAAAACATTTAAAAAGGATTCTTGGAATCATCAGAGGTAAGTCTTGGCATTTGGCAACGTTAGCGGGTGGTTAACGTGTGTGCAGGTGTGCAGGACGGATTCTCCAGGCGAGAGTTCTCGCAGGAGGTAACTACAGCGGGTTGAGCGTGGGTGAAGCCGCTCCGGTGACTTCGTTGCGTACGGATCTGAGGGACTCGACCGGAACTTTGTCCGTGACGTCGGACTGCGTGCATCAGGGCCTGGGGAAGGGTTCGTTGGTGGCGAGTAGGCGTACAGAGTTGGTCAGAGAGAAGGAGTCTGTAGCAGGGGTTTAGTGGTGAGGGACCTCCAACCTTCTGTAGTTGGTTATTTTGTTATCTGTGCGTTTGCAGCAGCTGTGCTTTGGTGAAGCCACTCCGTGAGCGTCGTTGGCTGCAAAACCGAAGGACTTGGCCAGGAGTGCTGTCAGTGAAGCCGGGTGGGCGTACAGCAGGTCGAAGAGAAGGTTGTTGCAGTAGACGTAAGTGGTGAGGGACTGAAACCTACTGTAGTCGCGTTATCTTTATTTGTTTTGCAGATTAAACCAAAAATACAAAAAGAGAAGCATATCAGAGGCGTCCAAACACTTGGAGAAAGCGTCATCGAATTGGTTCGCTGATCCACAGAAGGAATAACCCGCTACAGAGTCACAGAAGGCTGAAGCTTCCAGCCAACGTTCTGTGCTTGCTCAAGTCTGGTTGATTTCCTTGTGATTCGACCTAGACACATCTTAAACACAGCAAGAGAGTTTCTTGCATTGGTAAAGCTTGTCTTACCATCCCGTGGTCAAAGAAATTGTTTTCTTACACCACAGAAGGTTTTACCTTCTACACTGTAATCTCTATACGAGTTATTAGTGCAAAGTGATCGAAAGTGGACGTAGGTGATTTCACCGAACCACTATAAAATCCTCTGTGTTCTGCGACTCATTTCGAAGTCCAATTCATACGTTTCGTAATTACAGAAGCTTGAAGGCTCTGTAAATTATAGCAACTTACTTCCGCTGTGTGGGTTGTGAAAAAGCGTTTAAGAGTTCCTTAATTAGACTTAACACTAATTCACCCCCCTCTTAGTGTAATCTTTGGGCCTACAATTGGTATCAGAACTTGGTTCAACGGAAGCTTAACCGCTCGTTGAGATCTTACAGCAGCTCGAACCTTCTGTTCGCTCTTTGAGTACTACTACATTGTTGTATTCAACAGAAGCTTAGTTCTTTGTTTGAATTCAACATTTGGAACAAAAGCAATTTCAACAAAAGCTTTATAGCTTGTTGATTTCCTACAAGAGGTTGTACCTTATATTGCTCTCTGTCTCTGCCTTACAGAAGCTTACGCTCTGTAATTGTCTCAAATTTAATTTATTCTACAGAAGTACTATACCCTAGTAGAATTCAAAACTTTGTGATTCAACAAAAAGGTTAACAGCCTATTGAGATTCTACAGCAGCCTGTACTTGCTACGTGGTAGATTCCTACTATACATAAGCTGACGCTCTGTTACTATCACTATCTGTCTCTCTTCTACAGTAGCTCATTGCTCTGCTAGAAACCAACCAGTTACATCAAAACAGGATACAACAAAAGCTTGAGTGCTTAGTTACATCCTATAGAAGGTTATACCTGCTATACGCATATAACCGATTGTTGCGCTGTTTTCTTCTACTGAAACCTTGAGGGTTCTGCGGAATTAAACTACTTGGCATCTCTACTCTATCTTACAGCGATTTGATTGCCAGCAATATCTGTTTCAATTTAACAGAAGTATTCGTGTGTTAAGAATCAATACAGTACCGTAAAGGTTCTGCTATTCTGCACAGAAGCCTAACCTTCTGTAAGTTGAAAAATGGATGATAATTTCTACATACCGAAACCACACATTGGGAATCCTCCAATGTTTGATGGTAAAAATTTTTCCTATTGGAAAATTCGAATGAGTGCCTTTGTAGATGCAATCGATGATGATTTTTGGTCGTTCATTAAAGACGGTCCACCTATTCTACTGATTGAACTACAAACCGGTCCTGATGGTCGTCCTACACGGGAGTACCTTAGGATTAAACGACTAACTAAAACAGCTAAGTACTTAATGTTTAGTGCTATGTCGGAAAGTGAATTCGTGAAAGTCTCTACTTGCACTTCGGGCAAAGAAATCTGGGATAAACTTGTCACCATGTATGTTGGGACGAACTAGATTAGAGAAACCAAGATGAATTTCTTAATTCATCAATATGAGAACTTTACCATGAAGAGTGAAGAATCTGTAGAACAAATGTTCCAGAGACTTAACCTTCTAGTAGATGCCTTAACTCACTTAGTCAAACACTATACTAATTCTGAATTAGTAAGAAAGGTTCTACGAACTCTGCCAAAATATGGGGAAGCCAAGAAAACGGCCATTGAGGAAGCTAAGGATCTATCTACTCTTCGATTATATCAACTAATGAGCTCCTTAAGGTCATATGAAATGGATAGAACCTCTCAGTCTAATGTGAAAAGAGCTTCAATAGCCTTCAAAGCATCAGAAGAACCAATAGAAGACTCTGACAATGAGGCAGAAGTCGATTCGGATGATGAACTCGCTATGATTGCTAAATGCCTTCTGCGGTTCGCTTCCAAAAGACGTTTCAATAAGAAAAATCAGAAACGTGAACAGCAATATGATCCTAAGATGATCAGATGCTATGAGTGCAGTAAGAAAGGACATTTCAAATCTGATTGTCCTTTACTTAAGGAGAAGGAAAAACCTTCCGTACAAACCAAACCCAAGAAAGCAATGATTGCTTGGGCAGATATTGAAGATTCTGATGATGAGGAAGAACAAGCACTAATGTGCATAACTACTCACACAGAAACTCAAAAATCTATAGAAAGTCAATTTTGTTTTCGAACAGAAGCTACAGAAAGTGAATGGTATCTGGACAGTGGCTGCTCAAGGCACATGACCGGATATCCATCTAAATTTTCTAAGTTGACTTTACAGAACGGAGGTTCTGTTAAATTCGGTGACAATAGCAAAGGCTCTGTCATCGGAACAGGAACTATTGGAAGTCCTGAATCTATGGTTATAGAAGAAGTTCTGTTGGTTACAGAACTTAAACATAACCTGCTGAGCATTAGCCAGCTTTGTGACAAAAGCTATACTATAACCTTTGACCAAGATAAATGTTCTAGTATCCTAAACAATGAAGTCCGCTTCATTGGAAATCGGAAAAGGAACATCTACACTTTAACACAGGAGAGCTTCTGTGTAACAGAAAGCTGTCTTCTGTCTGTCAAAGACGAAACTCATCTTTGGCATAGAAGGTTAGGACATTCCAACCTCCAATTGCTATCCAAGCTTGCTAGAAAAGAATTGGTAAAAGGCTTGCCTAATATCAAATTCGAGCAAGACAACTTCTGTGAAGCTTGTTCACTTGGTAAGCAAACTAAATCTTCATTCAAGTCTAAGAATGAGATTTCTACTACTCTACCCTTGGAACTTCTACATATGGACATATTTGGTCCTACTAGAGTTCAAAGTATTGGTGGAAGAAGATATTGTCTAGTAGTTGTAAATGACTACTCTAGATACACCTGGGTCAAGTTCTTGACTCATAAAAGCGATGCATTTGAATCTTTCATAAACGCTAAGCAATTACAGAATGAAAATATATCTTCTGTAAAAGCCATTCGAACGGATCATGGTACAGAGTTTGAAAACCATGATTTCGCTACCTTCTGTGATGAACATGGTATCGATCACAACTTCTCTGCTCCTTACACTCCTCAACAGAATGGAGTCGCAGAAAGGAAAAATCGAACTCTTATAGACATGGCTAGAACCATGATTTGTGAGAGTAATGTTCCACATAACCTATGGGTTGAAGCAGTAAATACTGCCTGCTATATCTCTAATAGGGTACTACTATTAAGACCAAAATTAGAGAAAACTCCCTATCAATTATACAGGGGGAGAATACCGGACATTTCCTATTTTCATGCCTTTGGAAGTCCATGTTTTATACTGAGACCTTCTAAGGACAATCTCGGGAAATTTGATGCTAAGTCAGATGAAGGTATCTTCTTAGGATATTCCCTGTCTAGCAAAGCCTATAGAGTCCTTAACAAAAGGACTTCGACAATTGAAGAGTCTATTAATGTAAAGATTAATGACTCGCCATTAGAAGATAATACTAATCAAGTAATATCTTTCGAACCTACAGAAAATCCTGTAGAACCTAATCCTTCTATGGAAGGAAGAGAAGGTAACGAACCCTCTGTTCATAATTCTCAAAGAGAATCTGAACAAACTGTTGATAATTCCCAAGAAGTATCATCTTCACAGAATAATCAACAAAATGATATAAGAGCACCTGTTTTATATCAAAAACGTCATCCTATTGATCAAGTCATAGGAGACTTTGATAGAGGCATTCAGACAAGACGTTCTGTAAACGCCTACTATGAACATTCTGCATTTCTTTCACAGAAAGAACCAGATGGAATAGATGAAGCTCTAGATGATCCAGATTGGATCCTTGCAATGCAAGAGGAGCTAAATCAATTCGAAAGGAACAAGGTGTGGACACTTGTCCCTAAACCTGATAACCGTTCCATTATTGGAACTAAATGGGTATTCAGGAATAAACTCGATGTGTCTGGTGCTATTGTAAGGAACAAAGCACGACTTGTTGCCAAAGGGTACTCTCAAGAAGAGGGTATTGACTTTGATGAGACGTTCGGCCCTGTAGCACGTCTAGAAGCAATCAGGCTACTGTTAGCTTATGCTTGCTACAACAACTTCAAGTTGTATCAAATGGACGTGAAAGGTGCTTTTCTCAATGGAGAAATCAAATAAGAGGTATACGTAAGTCAACCTCCTGGATTTGAAGATCCACAGCACAAGAATCACGTTTATAGACTTTCCAAGGCTCTATACGGTCTAAAATAGGCGTTTAGAGCATGGTATGAGAGACGTAGCTCCTTTCTTATTGAAAAGGGCTATAAAAGAGGAGGAGTAGATACCACTCTCGTTCTCAAACTAGGTGATCATTTAGTAGTTGTCCAAATCTATGTCGATGACATTATCTTCGGATCAACGGATGATAAGCTCTGTACAGAATTCTCTGAAATCATGACAAGTGAGTTCAAGATGAGTATGATGGGTGAACTTACGTTCTTCCTCGGCCTACAAATTCAGCAAACTGATGAAGGTACTTTCTTATATCAAGAGAAGTACACTAAGCAACTCCTCAAAAAATTTGGCCTAAAGGGTTCTAAGCCTCTGTCTACTCCAATGGCTACAAATGCCAAGATAGACAAGGACGAAAATGGTAAAGAAGTAGATAACAAGTTCTACAGAAGCATGATTGGCTCTCTTCTGTATCTTACTGCTTCTAGACCAGACATATTATTTAGTATATGTCTCTGTGCTAGATATCAATCAGCACCTAAAGAATCTCATCTGACAACGGTCAAGAGAATTTTTAGATATTTACAAGGTTCTGTAAATCTTGGCATATGTTATTCCAAGAGATCTGACTTTAATCTCATTGGTTATTCAGATGCTGACTTCGCAGGATGTAAGATCGATAGAAAAAGTACTAGTGGTACTTGTCAGCTAATGGGAAACATGTTAATCTCATGGTTTTCAAAGAAGCAGACTTCTGTCGCTCTATCCACTGCAGAAGCCGAGTATATAGCAGCTGCAAGCTGCTGTGCTCAACTTCTATGGATGAAACAGCAACTTGAGGACTATGGTCTCTAGTTTGCTGAAATTCCAATCATGTGTGATAATACTAGTGCGATTCAATTAATGCGCAATCCAGTTTATCACTCACGATCAAAACACATAGAACTCAAATATCATTTTCTGAGGGATAATGTACAACAAGGTTCTGTAAGCGTAGAATACGTTAATACAGATCAACAACCAGCCAAGCCCGTGATTCCTACTGCTGATGAGGAAATCACACCCTTGGATCCAGAGATCGTCGCGTACTCCCTCGCTGAAAACAAGGAAGTCGCCGACGCCGCTACCGAAGGGCAGCAGGACAAAGTCCCTGTTCCGAAAGAGAACCCTGTTTCTGAGGAGTCTCTGGAGGAACCTACTGGTGAGGACGACGAAGCATCTCATCCCACCGATGATCTTGTCTTGGAGGACGAAAACCCTCAGGAGGATTTTGATGTGGAACAGGAAAATGAAACCCCTGTCAGAAACAGCGTCATCTCTGATGATGATGAGGACGAAGTGCAGGAGGTCACTCCTCCAGCAGTTGCTGCTCCTCAACCTACTGTGTCACCCAAATCGAAGGTGAAAGGCAAGGCTGTTGCTGTGGATCGTATCCCTATCAAAGCCAAACGATCGGCCTCGATTATCGTCTATGGAAGTGTATTCTCCAGGACACGACATAAACGCAAAAGCCCCGAGTCTGTGAGTAAGTCCTTAGAGCAGAAGGTCTTAAAAAGGACCAAGCCTACCGGTACAATCGCAGCTCAGGCAATACCTACTATTTCTCAGGCTGAAATAGAGCAGATCATGAATGCAGAAGCTGTTCCCTCCTGTGATGTCTCAAACAGGCAGATTGCTGCATGCAAACGGCTAGATTTTAGCTGGTTTAGTGAGAATGATCTTGATATTCTGCCTCTATATGAGAAGCTGGATTTAAAGGTGTTCTGTGAAACTTACGCCGAGTCGCTGTTACAAGGATTCGAGAATTTTATACAAATCTCACCTTTTTCAGGATTAACGACATTGTTAAGTATGTCAGGACCATGATTGATGGCGTCTTCCTGGTGTTTTCAATTCATGATGTCAACACCTTGTATGGCTGCAAAGAGCACCCTGTTCTTCATGTGGCAAACAAGAATCAGAAATACAGCGCCATACTTGGATCTAAAGTGAAGGTGCCGCAGTACCTTGAATCTGCTGCATCGGAGCTTCCTCAACGGATCCTCCATCGATCTGTCATCTTCTGTCTCCTACCAAGGACAGGAAGTCTGGATGCTATAACAACCAGAGATGCTCAGATTATGGAGCTTTTGTTGCTGGGAAAGCCATTCAACCTGGGGGCGATGATTTTTGCTCACATGCAAGCTTGTCTTAAAGCAAAGGACAAAGCTCTCCCCTATGGTCAGGTTGTAGCTGCTCTTCTCCGTCTTCGCAACATTGATCCAAATCCTCCCACCGCACTGGAAAAATGGCGAGTTGGAAATTTTGGTCGACAAATTATTGCAAGTATGCAATATGTGAGGATTCAAGGAGGCTGGATTCAGAAATCCAAAGGGAAAGAGAAACAGCAGAAGGAAGCACCTGCTACTTCTGACAAGAGTGGACCTACTGCTCCAAAAGCTGTTGTTCCATCTTCTTCAACCCTGGAACAACCTCGAGAAGGCTCATCCTCCTCTTTGCCTAATCTCATCAGAGATCTGCAACGACAAATTGCTGCACAGACTGAGGAACTTAAAGTCCTCAAGAATACGGTTGGTGAGTTAGTCACCATTGTTGAACATCCGGAAAAGCTCCTCCGTGACAATCTCCAGTAATGTGTTCTGCTTATTTTTCAGCAACCTAGACCTACTGTAATGGTCTTAAATAAGTGATTGATGATGTGTACCCCTTTTGGGATGAACTATTTTAATATTCTGCAGTTTGGTTTCATTCTCTTTGTGATAATACCTTCTACAGGAACTCAGATCTCCGCTTTCCACCTACTATACTTTTTGATATGACAAAAAGGGGGAGAGATTTTGGAGAACTTTGAAAATTAGTAAGTAACAATCAAGGGGGAGATAACACAGAGAAATAGCATATGCTAATCTCAAACCCACAAGAATTCTTGTGATATTTAGCGGGATAGAAGGACAAACCTACTATTAAGTATGTTAACCTTCTATATGGGTATGCAAAATTTGAGTATAACTCATTTTTGCTGGGAGTGCAGAAGCTCATGCTACTGTCGGGCTAAATATACAGGAGCCTTGTCCCTGTAATCTGTACAAGCTGAATGCTTACACAGAAGCTTTTGCACTCTGCAAAAGTAAAAGCTTCTATACAGTGTCAAACCCTTACTATCTCTATCTTAGGGGGACTTTGATACGTCATCTTGTATGAACATATCTACAATGGATGAAAGTTTTGTCATCATCAAAAAGGGGGAGATTGTTGACAAGATTTTGATGATGAGTCAAACAGCAGGTTTGACCTGTTATGACTTTACAGAAGTTGAAACCTCCTGTAACGAAGATACACTTCGTAAGAGAGGAAAAATATCACGAAAATATTTTCTTCATTCCAAGAATCATTTCAGATCAAGAGACGTGATTAGAGAATATTTCCATAAATAGATATTTCAATAATAAATTATTTATTAATTAATTATTGATTATCTTAATTAAATTATTAATTCAAAAAGAGAATATTCTTAGGAATATTATTTGGATTAATATTTCGTCCATATACAATGTTTTACTTGTCTGGAACGAATCAATTATTTTGGGAATAAATCGTTGATTATTTCCTTATATAGAAGGTCAAGGGCCGAACCTTTTGTAATGCATTATCTGGGGATTTAATTGTCAAAATAACACAAAATTAAATCTGGAGGTTCCAACCAGATATTTGCACGACCCCATCATCAGAGTTCTTAAGTTGAAAATAAAATATTCTTACTTTCCAACTATAGAAGGTTGTTGACCCAGGCTCTAACCTTCTGTGAGATGCTATCTTATGATTGAATGATTCGATTGTTGATAAATCAATTAGAGATTGTCTCCAAATGTTTTATACACATTGGGGGTGAATCTAGTCACATTTTATATTTGGTAAAATAATTTTCCTTAATTACAGGAAGACGAATCTACTATAAAAGAGAAAAACATAAAAACATTTAAAAAGGATTCTTGGAATCATCAGAGGTAAGTCTTGGCATTTGGCAACGTTAGCGGGTGGTTAACGTGTGTGCAGGTGTGCAGGACGGATTCTCCAGGCGAGAGTTCTCGCAGGAGGTAACTACAGCGGGTTGAGCGTGGGTGAAGCCGCTCCGGTGACTTCGTTGCGTACGGATCTGAGGGACTCGACCGGAACCTTGTCCGTGACATCGAACTGCGTGCATCAGGGCCTGGGGAAGGGTTCGTTGGTGGCGAGTAGGCGTACAGAGTTGGTCGGAGAGAAGGTGTCCGTAGCAGGCGTTCAGTGGTGAGGGACCACCAACCTTCTGTAGTTGGATATTTTGTTATATGTGCGTTTGCAGTAGGTGTGCTTTGGTGAAGCCACCCGGTAGGCGTCGTTGGCTGCAAAACCGAAGGACTTGGCCAGGAGTGCTGTCAGTGAAGCCGGGTGGGCGTACAGTAGGTCGAAGAGAAGGTTGTTGCAGTAGACGTAAGTGGTGAGGGACTGAAACCTACTGTAGTCGCGTTATCTTTATTTGTTTTGCAGATTAAACCAAAAATACAAAAAGAGAAGCATATCAGAGGCGTCCAAACACTTGGAGAAAGCGTCATTAGATCGCTGATCCACAGAAGGAATAGCCCGCTACAGAGTCACAGAAGGCTGAAGCTTCCAGCCAACGTTCTGTGCTTACTCAAGTCTGGTTGATTTCCTTGTGATTCGACGTAGACACATCTTAAATACAGCAAGAGAGTTTCTTGCATTGGTAAAGCTTGTCTTACCGTCCCGTGGTCAAAGAAATTGTTTTCTTACACCACAGAAGGTTTTGCCTTCTACAATGTAATCTCTATACGAGTTATTAGTAAAAAGTGATCGAAAGTGGACGTAGGTGATTTCGCCGAACCACTATAAAATCCTCTGTGTTCTGCGACTCATTTCGAAGTCAATTTCACACGTTCCGTAATTACTGAAGCTTGAAGGCTCTGTAAATTACAGTAAGTTACTTCCGCTGTGAGGGTTGTGTGAAAAAGCGTTTATGAATTCCTTAATTGGACTTAACACTAATTCATCCCCCCCTCTTAGTATAATCTTTGGGCCAACAAAAACACGCCTAAAAAGACATCATCTCCTCTATGGCGTCGTCAACTAGGCTGTCTGGAGCTTTGTTTGCCCCCATTGCCTTTTGTCTTGGTTTAGTCTTTCGGTTTATTTCTCTTTCTTTTTTAAGGGAATTCCATAGTTATTACTTTTATTTATGAGGTAGAATATTGGCTCTGCGGAACTCAAGAAAGGCAGGCCAACCCTCCGACAAGCAATGTCGTCGAATGAATGTGGCTAACGTTGGGCAGAGGAAAACAAAGGTGAAAGAGGGATTGTCAATATATACGTAATAAGTAGTGTTAATTCAGACCAGATCGTTCATACGTGCTAAACTTCGTATATATAATGGAAATTAACAATAATATAACAACAAAGATCCTGTGTGTAAGAAACGAATTGGAATAGAGGAACAACATACACGGAAGTGTCCGCGTGAGACTTTGGCCTCTACCCGTTCATCCATGTCAAGTTTTGAAGGGTTCTGATGCCAGATGGGAAGGTTCCCGTGAAATTGTTCTCTATGATGTCAATTATTCCTTAATTATTCCTTTTGAATCTCGACAAGATGGAAACAGCTGGAAAGCTGGATGGAGAAATGATTTGAGGCCGCGATGAATAATCTGAAGCTACTGCCACGTCAAAGGAAAGCTCAACTGGCTGAGATGTAACCCGATGCAATAATTCCTCTTGAAGTGACTATCTCAAGTCTGTCTTTTAGAGGAGTAAATTACTTTATTATTATTATTATTATTCTTATTATTTATTAGATCTTTTTATGTTTTTTCCTGATTTTGTGGGGGTTTTTTGAATTTTTTTCTAATTTTGTGTTTATTTTTATTTTTTTGATTTTGGGTGGAATTTTCCTGATTTCATAGTTGTTTCATTTTTTCCTGATTTTCGGTGATTTTATTATTTTTCTAGAAACACGGCAAGTTCTAGCTTTTACAAACAGCTTTTGTTTAAAAAAGCTGATGCAAATGTTCTCATTCCCCAATGCTATGAGGATGTCTCTTTACTGGTTAAGGGGAGGAGGTATCATTGAGGTTCCTGACATGGTGAAGAGCGGGATGAAGATTGCTTGTGCTTCTTGGCGTTAGCAATTAAACATAGCGACGGTCTTCGACTAGCGCCGGCGGTTGAATGAGCAGCAGTGGTAGGGAAGGCGGGAGGAGGACGATGGACGAGACTAGGCGAGACGAATTTCTCTTTTTAATCCATCTACACATGACTCCCGGTCGGCATCATGGCATCTAGCATCCGATCTTTTCTAATCATACAATCCATAGCACAAGGCTCTCGGCATCGGCTTTAAACCAAACCACAGGGCTGAATGTCACACACGCAAGATGCACGATGATCATACACATACACGAGCACAAACTGAAATGACCGGAAAATGGATCTGTAAATAACAAATCGACACACCATGACGGAGGTGGTCCTAGAAATGAAGCAAGTACGTGATTTATATTATGTTTATATAAGTTAATTATATTTGTGTTCATATAGTTATTCCAAACAGAGAATGGGATCAGGCTCAATTGGACATTGACTATTCAAGATGTTTGCAATTGGGCTGGGCCGAAAATAAGGTATAAAAGTGATTGAGGGGTGACTCTGTTTGGTGCTTTTGCTCATGAAATAGCAATTATTAAAAATTATTAAAGTAAAATTGATTAATGAAATAATTTGTTTGGCAAGGAATATTTTAAAAATATGATTAATTTCTCTAAAAGTGCTTGGCTTTAGAATTTTAAAACAGTTTATTTATAAATTTATAAAAAATAAAATCTTAAATAAGAAAATAAAATGACATAATTGTTGCATTGAATGATTTTCCAAAAGACAAAATTCCAACAATTTTAACAAGCTACTTGCAATAGATTACGAGATCATGCATCTAAAAATATATTAGGCAGAAGTTTGGATGTTAATGAATATATAGCGGAAACTGTAATACAATAAAAGCTATTTTTGAAATTGTTTTTGGAAACGATCGCAATAATTTCTCTTATAATATATTATATTATAATTTACCGTAAGAAAAAAAATATTGGGTTACGAAGATTGTAAAAACAATCTGCCGTAGAATTGCTCACAATTAATTATCTAAAGTAACAAAAAATCATAATTGGTTGCAATTTTTTAAAAATGAAAGAGTTCTTAAAGAACTTGTTAACCTGGTTTTAATTATGAACTTAAGTAACGTGTTACTGACGGTCAGTAGTAATGTTTTACGAGTTGTGTGCTTATCCTTAGTGATGAGCTTGAGCAATGTATTACTGAACCGCAGCGAGTAACAGTTACAAATTGCTGCATTACAGTAAATTGTTACTGTGACATTACGCATAAACATTGAAAATATGGAAACATATTCTTCAATACCCACGTTTTATTTTGGTTTATCTCAGATTATTTTTCTGAGTGTCCAAATTCGATTAACATGATTATCTGATCTCATCTTATACATTTAGGAAACTAAATATTGAGAGATTGGGTTACCAAGTTTATACTTGAAAATAAAATATTTTGTTATGCAGCAGTCCTACGCTGTAATAGGATAAAATCATAATTCAGATAAATTTGTTTGTGATCTTATCTCAATTATCGATCAGAGGACAACATCATCAGAATGATTTATAAAACCTGGAAACAATTAATTTGTTTCAGATAACAATAGTTTATTTGAGGATAGTTACCGTTGGGAACTTTCCTTCGGTGGTCCAGCGAACCGTTGAGCAAACTGTTGTTGAGTCCTGGCCGCCAGTTTTGGCAACAAATCTCGAAGATTGCCTGGACGTCCTCTGTGCCTCTTTCTCCATTATAATCAGACTAGGGACGACATATCTCAGTGCCTTTGTGCGTTTGAGTGGTTTAGGTGGTTTAAGTGAGCTTTGTGCATCGACAGAGAGTGGAATGCGCTAAGTGTCTCTGGTTCTTTCTCTTGCAAGCTGCGTGTGACAGTGTCAAGGGCTGAGGTCAGACTCTTTGATCGTCGTGAGAGGGACTAGGTGTCCTCGGTGCGTTCAATGAGCGGCTGGCGAATCGTCTGAGGGAAGCTAAGTGAGTACCTGCTCTGAATTCAATAATTAGTTGCTAACCCATAGGCTAGAAGCCGTTCTTGTCGTCTCTCTTCGCAGGGAAGTCTCGAACCTACGGAGTTTGAGCAGTTAAACACGAACTTGCTGGTGCGCGCCAGAAGTCTCGTGCCTGCTGGCTAGAATAGGTGTAAGGAACGCTGCCGGAGTGGAAAGTGGATGTAGGTCGATTAAGGCGAACCACTATAAAATACTGTGTCCCTTACGATTGTGCAAAACTCGTACGAAAATCCAACGATATAGTCGTAACGGTTACAACGTAGTAGTTCTCATTCTGAGAAACGCTCTGTTGTGATACAGTACCCTTCACTTATACTGAGAAAGAGCAAAGAAGTTATCAACTCTAATTCAACCCCCTCTTTGTATTCTTGAACGATCCAACAATTGATAACAGAGCATGTTTGCTGGAAAGCTTTCCGTACGATTGTTAGTATAGAACTCTGTTGCTGAATCAAAATAGAGTTGCTGAAAGTCTTACATTAAGCACAGTAAGATGCTGCTGAGTACTGAGCAGAATGTCGATGCTCTTGATTGATGGTCATTCGACCGAATGTCCACCGCCCTTTACTGGACAACACTTCTCATATTGGAAAATGAGAATGGAGTTGTTCATTGGAGCAAAAGAAGTCGATTGCTGGCATATTATAATGGAAGGAGATCTCCTAATCCCTCCATCTAATCCCAGTGACTCTCGGTATGAATATGAAAGGAAGAGAATTATCTCGCCGAACACTAAAGCAAGGCACTAATTAGTGTGCGGTTTTGCTGGAAATGAGTTCAATTGCGTCTCTACTTTTAAGACGGTGAAAGAAATGTGAGATAGACTTGCTTTGATCTATGATGGAACAGAACAAGTCAAGGAATCAAAAGTGAATGCATTAGTAACTCAATACGGAGCATTCAAGATGAAAAAAGGATGAGTCAATAAATCAAATGTTTGATGGACTTACCGAAATCACTAATGCCATGGAATCCCTTGGTAAAACCATTTCCAATTTTGAGCTAGTCAGAAAAATTCTTCGCTCATTGCCGAAAACTTGGGAAGCCAAGAAGACGGCAATTGAAGAAGCTAAAGATTTGACAAGCTTAAGTCTTCAACAGTTGCTTGATTTTCTCGTTGCTTACGAAAATGAGAATAAAGTTGCTGAAGATAAGAAGACTAATGCTGTTGCATTTAAAGGAAGTGTTGAATCCTTCTATGAAACTGAGGATGAATCTTTATCTGATTCTGAGGATGAAATCTCCTTTATGACAAGGAAATTTAAGAAGTATCTTCGTAAAAATCGCTTCAAGAGAAAGCGAGATATTAAAAAGAAGAATATAAAATCATACCAAAGTAAAGGTGGCGTGTGCTATGAGTGAAACAAACTTGGTCATATGCGACCACATTGCCCACTTTTAAATGAGAAGGGCAAACCTTCAAAATATAAGAAAAATGTCATGATGGCATCTTAGAGTGATAGTGATGAAGAATCATATTAGAACGATGAAACAACAAAAATATGCTATATGGCGCAACTAATGCTGAAACTGAGAAGGTAAACGCTTTCTCACCCTCTGATCTATCTGCTGAAGATATTGAGAATTTTTTCTCAGAACTCTATGATAAAATTGAGTCTTTATCCGCAAACAATGAGGCTCTTAAGAAGGAGAATAAATTCTTGAGTGCTGAGAACGGTAATCTTAATGAAGAGTTATCAGCAAAGGCTAAGAAATCGATAAAGCAACTTTCTCAATCCAAAGCAAAGATTTAGGAACTGCAGTAACAACTTGATGCTGTGAACAACAAAACTGATTTATGTATGCATGAGATGCATGATTCTGGAAATGAGAAACATTCATATCATGAGAAATATATTCCTCCTCATGTTAGGAATGACGAGTCTCATTATATTGTTCAAAGGTTACCAAGGCTTTCCTACTATTGTAGAAAAAACCAGATCATTTTATCAAAAATTGCCATGTGAGGCAAAATGATATGCTTGATGGTGTTCTTTCTCTATTTCGGGCATGCTTCAAATCCATTGCTAAGGACCATGTATGGTACTTAGATAGTGGTTGCTCGAGGTATATGTCAGGAGACGTCTCCTTATTTTCCACACTAGTTTTTCAGGAGGGTGGTGCTGTCACTTTTGGTAACAATGGAAAAGGGATGGTTAAAGGAACAAGAACTATTTGTTGCTCTGACTCCCTCACCATTGAAGGAGTTCTTTATGTTAAAGGACTCGAGCACAATTTGATTAGTATTAGTCAATTGTGTGACAAGGGTTATCATGTTGCCTTCAACGAGAAAACATGTACTGTTTCACGAGATGATGTTACGTGTTTCATTGGTGAACACAAGAAAAACATCTATATCCTGTCTTTTAAGAACATCTCTGCTGGAGAAAATTGTGTATTTTCTGTTAAGGACGAGGGTACTTTATGGCATAGAAGGTTGGGACATGCAAACTATGATATGCTGTCCAAACTTGCTAGAAAAAATGCTATTAAGGGATTGCCCAAAATCAAATTTGACAATGACAAGTTTTGCAAAGCTTGCTCAATTAACAAACAAATAAAGGTATCCTTTAAGAGCAAAAATATGTTTTCAAGCAAAATACCGCTTGAATTACTTCATATGGACTTATTTGGTCCAACAAGGACTCAAAGTCTAGGAGGTAAACGTTATGAATTAGTTGTGGTAGATGACTTTTCCAGATTCACTTGGGTTAAATTTTTAGCTCACAAAAGTGATACGTTTGCAACCTTTGAAAATTTAGTCAAACAGCTTCAAAATGAGAAAGGTGTTTCTCTACGAAACATAAGAACGGATCATGGTACCGAATTTGAGAACCATGACTTTACTTTATTTTGTGAAGAATATGGTATTAACCATAATTTCTCACTCCATACACTCCACAACAAAACGGAGTTGTAGAGCGAAAGAATAGAACCTTACAGGACATGGCGAGCACCATGTTGCTGGAAAGTAAGGTTGCTAAAAATGTTTGGGCTGAGGCTGTAAGCACAGCATGTTATATCTCAAATCAAGTTCACTTAAGGTACTCCTTAGGTAAAATACCATATGAATTATATAAAGGCAGAAAGCCTAATATCTCATACTTCTATCCATTTGGAAGTAAGTGTTATATCTTGAGACACATTAAAGATGGTGTCGGAAAGTTTGACACTCGATCTGATGAGGGCATATTCTTTTGATACTCCCTCACGAGCAAAGCACATAGAATCTTCAATAAAAGAACTCTAACTGTTGAAGAGTCCATCAATGTTAAAGTTGATGATTCTTCGACACAGGAGGAAGATGCTGTGGACGCAGCAGCACAATCCTCAACAACAGTATCAAATGAAAAATCACAACAAACGATTGTTGACAATAATTCGAACGGAAACACTATAGCAAATGTACAGCAAGTGCGTGCTACACACACTGAAAATATTTTTGGTGGTTTCCAAGATATACAAATAGAGGATCGTGTTCCTTCTTTATATAAGAAAAGATATCCTATGACTTGATCCTATGACCAAGTCATAGGATCATTGCATATAGGAGTGCGAACTCGACATACAGTAAGTCTGTATTGTGAACACTCCGCTTTTATTTCTCAAAAGGAACCTCAAGGCATTGATGATGATGTGCTTGATAATCCAAACTGGATTCTCGCAATGCAAGAGGAATTAAACCAGTTTGAGAGAAATAATGTCTGGCATCTAGTACCTAGATGAATGATCGTTCCATTATTGGAACAAAATGGGTTTATCGCAATAAACTCGATGAGTCTGGAAATGTTGTGAGAAATAAAGCTAGACTTGTAGCAAAAGGTTACTCTCAAGAGGAGGGTATCGATTATGATGAGACATTCGCTCATGTGGCGCGTCTTGAAGCAATACACTTACTTCTAGCGTATGCTTGCTATAATAACTTCAAGTTATTTCAAATGAATGTGAAAAGCGCATTCCTTAATGGTGATCTAAAAGAGGAATTCTATGTTGAACAACATCCTGGATTCACCGATCCTAAATTTCGCAATCATGTTTACAAGCTATCTAAAGCTTTGTACGGACTTAAAAAAGCTCCACGAGCATGGTACGAAAAGCTTAGTTCCTTTCTTATTGCAAAGGGATATAGGCGTGGAAAAATTGATACAACCTTGTTTCTTAAGAAACAGGATGTTGATATTTTAGTCGCTCACATACATGTGGGCGACATCATATTTGGTTCAACTAATGAACAACTATGTACCTAATTCTCTAAACTTTATGAGAGGAGAATTTCAAATGAGTCTCATGGGAGAACTTACTTTCTTCCTTTGACTTCAAATTAAACAAACAAAAACTGGAATTTTTATCCATCAAGAAAAGTACAGCAAACAACTGCTCAAGAAATTTGAGCTTGAGAATGTTAAACCTTTGTCAACTCCTATTGGTAGCAATACCAAAATTGAAAAAGATGAAGGTGGAAAGGAAGTTGATTCCAAACTATACAAAAGCATGATAGGGTCATTACTCTATCTTATTGGTTCGAGACTTGATATCATTTTTAGCGTATGCTTATGTGCTAGATACCAGTCTGCTCCAAAAGAGTCACATCTTGCTGCAGTTAAGAGGATTTTTAGATACCTCGCATGGACTGTTAGCTTAGGTCTATGGTATCCCAGGGGATCGTCGCTGGATCCCGTAGGATATTCAGATGCTAATTATGCTGGATGTCGTATTGATAGAAAAACCATGTCTGGCACTTGCCAACTATTAGGAAATATGCTTATTTCCTGGTTCTCTAAGAAGGAAACAATTGTCGCTTTATCCACAGCTGAGGCTGAATACACATCTCAACAGCTAGTTGTTGCGCAGTTACTACGGTTGCGACAACAACTTGAAGATTATGATCTTCATTTTGATGTTATTCCAATAATGTGTGATAACACAAGTGCAATTAATTTGTCACGGAATCCTGTTTATCACTCAAGATCTAAGCATATTGAGTTGAGACACCACTTTCTATGTGACTGTGTACAAAGCCGCAAAGTTGATATTCAGTATGTAAATATTGAGCAACAGCTTGCCGATATTCTTACCAAACCACTTGACAAGGAAATGTTTGAGTATTTACGAAGTGAATTAGGGATATGTAATCCTAATATCTAAGATTATGATATTGTCATCTAACTATTTTGAGAAATTTTTGATAGGAATATAAAAATTTTCTAAAATAAGAAGAGATATTCTTACCTTGTTAAAGTGCCATTTTTTTATTTTTTTATAAAACAATTCTGTAAAAGAAAAACTACCTACGGTTTCCATTACCTCAAATCCCTAACTTCCCTCTTCTCTTCGAACCTCAATCTTCCTTCCTTCTTCTCCTCTTCTCAACCTGATCATGGCACCCAAATCTGTAAAATCTGTAAAGGGCAAGGGAACTCCCAAGAAACGGTCACAGTCTGTGACTGCTTCATCTTAGGGAATCATCTGAGGGAAGCTAAGTACATGCTCTGAATTCAGTAAACAGTTGCTAACCCATCGGCAAGAAGCCGTTCTTTTCGTGTCTCTTCGTAGGGGAGTCTCGAACCTACGGAGTTTGAGCAGTTAGACACGCACTTGCGGGTGCGCGCCAGAAGTCTCATGCCTGCAGGATAGAGCTGGAGTTGGAAACGCCGCCGGAGTAGAAAGAGGTTCTTCCGATCACAGGGGTATTGTGCAGAAGTTTCGACCTCCTGCCGACGGACAGTAGAGCAGGTTTTGTGGAAGCCGCCAGAGTTAGAAAATTCCACACTAGGCACTGGGTGTGCAGTGCAGTGAGTCATGACAGTGGTAACCATGCACGTCCGAACTGAGTGTAGGACGGATACCTTATCTTTTTGGTTATCTTTGTGGTTCTTCTCTTCGTGGTCTTTGTGGTGATCTGTGTGACCAACTTTGTGGTTGTCTCTCTTGTGCTTATGGACAGGATCATCCTGAGAAGAGACGGAATATTTGTGGAAATCATCTTCTGAGCAAACAAGTGCCGAAGCATTCCTTCGCTGTGAATCAGAAACGGGCTGCTTTCTGAGAAGCCATTCTTCACTGTAAGGAATTATCTGTGAGGATTTATATATTAACACAACGGTGTCTTTGTGCTTTGATAGTCAGGCTTATATTAAGCGACAAGAAGCTGTATGCAAATCTATTGAGCTATCAACTGCTGAGTATAAGTATAATTCTACTGGAAACAAGAAGACGTCCACTGTGTGATGAGTTGACCGTTGCCAGGAGTGATCTTCTACTATAAAGGATTCTAAATCTTACTTTGTGAGAAAACATACGCCTAGTGCAAGGGCTATTTGCACCGATTATTTTCAAATAGTGGAACCAGCTTGTTGGTGAAAAGTGGACGTAGGTCGATTAAGGCCAAACCACGATGAAATATTGTGTCCCTTACGATCGCGCAAAACTCGTACGAAAATCCAACGATTAAGTCGTAACGGTTACAGCGTAGCAGTTCTCATTCTGAGAAATGCTCCATTGTGATACGGTACGCTTCCGCTTACACTGAGAAAGAGGGAAAAAGTTATAAACACTAATTCACCCTCCTCTTAGTATTTCTGAACGATCCAACAGAACTCTTTTGTGAGAACAGAGAAAAGTTCACAATTCACGGGCACAACAAGAAGAGATCAACCTAACCTGTTGGAGAATTTCGGTCAAAGGAGAGGCTCGAGAATTGTTTGCATCTCCGTCCACAGCACCATGTATATAGCACGGTATCCACTGGCATGACAAGCATTCTCATCAGCTCATCATCTCTTTGTTAGTTTTACAAAAATCTTAGCGAAGAGTGTTTATATATATACGCGTTAAGGCAGGAGATGAAGGCTAATATCAACATCAACATACCCTAAATGAAGCCCAATATGGTTGGATTGAATTGCAAGTCTCGCTTTGTTTGCATCGTCCGTGTCTTGCGAATATTGTTAAAGGTAATTTATGATAAAGGTTAACAGAGGATTAAAGGTAGTAACGAAATCATCGCATTCAAGTGGGTCATTTAAATATCATTAAATCTGTCATTTAAGGTAGTGATTTTTATTGTCATTAGAATTTCTACTCCCTATATAGAGGAGCGTGTAATCATTTGAAAGGAATGAAAAAGAAAGTAGTTTAAGGCCTGAACAGTTGAAATCCATCAAATATTCATCAATCGTACGAGCAGTAGCTCTACAGAAGGTTTTCTCTAGCTTAAAGAATGTCGTTGACAGCACATAATCTACGTTGTGCTAGCTCATTCTCCCTTCCTGTCCAATCCTTTAACTCATGATCCCAATAAAATATAACTTAGCAATTCCCATTTGCGACAATGATTACAAGGTGTTAGGCCGCGATGTTTTCGATACAATGTCGGTCAGCCATAAACCCCAACCAGATCTGCTCGAACTGGTGAAAGCAGGGGAATTTGGGATATAGTGGGATTTGATGAATTTTAGAATATAAAAAGATAATCACTTTTCTATTATTTATATGCTTACATATAAAAAAAATTCTTAAACAAACATATCATAAATAAATGAGTAGAAATTAACGCCCAAAGTCCAACCGAAAGGCCCACGGAAATAAAAGATTAAAAAAAATAGATTAAGTATTTTTAAAAAAATATATTTTTGTACAAAAAAAGAATAACTCATTTGAATAAGGACAAATTATATTATCACTGACTTAGTTGCAGTTATTCAAATATATAAACTATTTTTCATAAAATAAAAATATATTAACGAATAACAACGATATGTAATATTGAAATAAGAAAAGGATTACAGGAGAATGTTTTGATTGGTGGGTCGACAAAAATAAGCCAACACCATTTGGGCCATTATTTTAGGTTGAAGCAAGAATTCTCATTATGACCAAATATTTTTTATAATTATATTTTTTAAGCTCTACAATGAATTGGTCATAAATGTCTTAGTCTAACACAAAGTAATCCCGAGTCTCGACAGTTCACTCACATCAGCATGGTGTACCAATAGGTGATTCTGGTGGAGAACTGGATAAGGGCAATCGGGCTCATTAGAGATGGCCGACTATACTCGGTCTTCACTCTGGTTGGCCGAGGGACGGGTTGATCGGATCGACTCATCGGCACAAACGAAATGAAAACACTAGTTAGGTTTGAATGATCGTTGACAGAGAGTTTCCTCAACACCATCCCCTGCATCTTCCTTGCATCCGAACGCAACCACCCTCAGGCTCAGCCGTGGCCATGGCTGAGATCATCATAGTCCCCAATATCAGACAGATTCCCTTGCATTGAGCTCCACTGTGTTCCCCTCTCCGACGACATCTCTTTCTCCTTCCGCTCTCTCCAATATCAGACAGATTCTGGGACGGGTTTTTATCCACATCGACGGTCACAGTGCAGCTGCTGAACAGTCGTACCCATTGCTGAGACGAACGCCCATTTCAGACAGTTTAATCAAGCACAAATATTCTGTTGACATAACCAACACGAGAAGAAATACTGGCAGCTTTATTGCTTGAAGGAGAAGACATCTTGTTGACTTATTACATCTCGCGGTCCATTATCTATAACAAAGAGAAGATATCACGGAATTTGGAAATTAGGAATGAGATATCGTGTCGGCGAAAGCCCCTGGTGGACAGCGCATCTATTTCCCCGGTTCCCTAATCCCCGGTAGGAAATGATGGTCCTTCGAGATCGTCTAGCTCAAGGAAGTCACCTTCTAACATGATGCGGGAGGCCTCCTGGTTCATGGCAGTCAGGAAGGGGCATCTGTTCGTGCGGTAACTCTAATATCAGAGTATCCCTAAGTAGAACTTAGATATACAATCCCTCGGTCCATCTTAACCTATGTCCCCTCTAAACATCTATCCGATCACGGACTATTTCAGATTAATATATTCATTAATCTGTGTGACTTTATAATTAATAATTTTACGTGCATAAAAGTAAAATAATCAATGATAAATACTCACCTTTATTAATAATTTATCCACAAATATAATAAAGTGTCTTGGGAAATAAATGCACACTCTAACATTGTCTCTACGAGCATCATGTCTTCTCTCGACATGACTGAGCACCCTGTCTTTTATCGACATGGTCGAGCACCGTGATTCCCGTCGTAGGACGTGGACGTCTTTACTCAAGCCGCGCGATAATTTCATCTTATTCCTATATATACAACTTGAAAAATTTGTGTATAAAGCGAAGTATTAACATACTCCTTCAACTTGAAAACGTGTAGATTTATATTATATACTGGAAAGCAATTGGGTAATCAATCTCATAAAGAAAATTACAATTTTGACATCGCAATTTATAAATGTCGAGACATTTATGATGTTTGTTTCGGGTCAATTAATAAAGAGAGATGGCGAAAAAAATTAACCATTTAAATGACAAAATAAAGAAATTTCCATTTGGTACACTGATGCCACAAACTTTCTTTCCATAGAAATCGTTCCTCCTCTTATAGAAATACGTAAACATCATTTCTTGGTTTTTTTTAATTGGATTTATATTTTTCAGACTAGCAGTGGTTGTGCTACTTACGATTTTAACATTTAGGAACTTACATTTAAAAATTATAAAATAAACTGTCTTATCATGCTCATAATCATTGATTACATCTCAGATTGTATTCTCAATCCGTCAATTCACTCGCTATCTTAGCAGATGGAGAAGGGCGCGGGTGTGGCCAAGGGGTGGTCTTCGCAGTTATCGGTCGCGAGATAGGAAGCTTCAGAGATGACTTCCTGGGGATCAACATGAGGGCCTGCCTCGACACCCATCTTGCCGCTTCCCACGAGCTTGAACATGTACCACAAAGTAACTGCAACAAACCCTAGAATTATAAGTGCCAAGATAGAGATCCAAGCTATCTCAGCAGTCGGGAAACGTGGCTGGGCATGGAGATCGCTGGGTAGCTCGTGGGAGTCTCGGCTTCCGTCATCGCTAGCCGCTTGTGTTCGTCTGGGCGCAAGGAGAGTGACAGCGGAGAAAGATCAGCAGAGGATAGGAGTCACAGAACAAGAAAGCATACGAAAGTTTTCTTACATTGTCCAAAGGAAGGGAGTCCTCTGTTACAATTGAATCCCTTGGCCTTGGTATCAACGTAGGAGTGACCGGTGACAAAAATCCATTACCACCACGTGTACCATTCAAAGCTCCTCTGTATTACACCAGCACGTTGTCCAACCTCTGAAATTAAATGGAAGTATCACTTATTCAACCCCTAATTAGTATTGAATAAATAAGGAGATAGTTTAAGTCGGGTGGTATCAATTAGTGCATAAGAGAATGTCACAATATTTACTCATGTCCTCCAAATGAAACCGACAAGTTAAATCGCATAGTAAATAAACAACCGATATAGTCGAACTGAATAGTTTATGGCATCGCGCTGGCAAATGTTTTCTCGATGTACGTTCGTAATTATCAATAATCGCTTTATTGTTCTTCGGCGGAGATTCTGTTTATCATTTTTAACATCTACAGGGTAATAACAGGCGGAAAGGAAATGCTTGTTGCCATTTTTAAAATAAACTTACGAATGGATTCGCTTAGTACTCGACGATGCCAGTTAACTTGTGACACAGAGTTATATCTTTGTCCTCAGATAAACTACAAGGCAGCCTAGCAGATGGAATATGTACTAGCTTTGTCTTGGCTTGGGCTGTAGTTGACAATCATAAGCTGGAGTTACACACAATTGCATCGGCCAGCTTATTCTGGTTGGGATCAAGACATTGAATATGGCGCTGGTCAGGCACGAACGAGATGAGGAATAGAGATGTCGTGTGTCCTTATTTAAGTAATATTGCAAGAAAAACATGTATCGTTTTCTTGATATAAAGGTTATTAAATTGATGTAAACAAAAGTATTACGAAAGAAGATACATAGGATAAGCCTTCTCGCGCTATGATTAGTTTAAATTATAACTTGTGTCACGTCTTATTATGAATAGCCCGGATATAACTCAATTCGTGCGATTAGACAAAATTTGGCCTAGCTGGAGAATTTGATCATTGCTCACAGATGGAGATGGTTGATCTTTGTCATTCGCACGAAGAAATATAAGGCCATGTCCTTCTTCGTGTCGATTGGATTCAGTTGAGCTATCTAACCGATTTCGTAGCCATGTCGGATCAAACCTGTCACCTCGTACATAGTCAAACTCGTAGGTTTCCACTTTGCATATAACCTTTAGTATTGATAATTCATTCGTTTAGTTACATCCCCATGTCTGCATTTCATGAAATATGCATTACTTGTAATCGCTTAATAATATATTCTTAAGTGCTTTTGGGAATCAATATGCATTACTTGAAATCAATAACTGTATATAAGACTCACAGTATTGGCTCAGTTCCTTCAAATCAAATCGTAAAGTTAAATATCATTGAATACAATAATTACCATTAAATTTAAAGTGTTTCGCCTGATTCTAAACATTTGAGTTTGAATGAAAGCCACATACCTGAAAATTATTATTAAATTTATTCGTTAAAGTACATCGAAGTCGAGGTTCCAACGAGATTTCACATTCGGTCTTATTGTTTTAACCACAAGGGAATCGAATGACCAGGGGGCATGGGACTCCCCACTTATTGCAATGGTATAACATACATCGTGCACGGAAGCGACGGGAACCGTGCTCTTTTTTACCAGATGAAGTCGAATTTGTACGACTCGTACCTTAGTCGGCAGTTGGTAGCCTTCACTTTGCCTCCTATAGCGCCGAGGCAAGTGTTGAGGTTGTACAGGGCTAAGATCAGACAATCACGGCAAGTCTTTGCTTGTACCTGTCCGTTGCAGGCTCCGTGTGCCCAAAAGGGGATAGCTTGTCCGTTTACACTGATGGAATTCCAGATCATGTAGCTGTACTGGTTGTTTGGAACTGTGTTGATCATGGAAGCAGTTTGAGACATCGCTAGCGAAGAGTAGTCCGAATTCATTGTGTTGCTGCAGAGATGTAAAAGGATATCTTCGGCAGCCGATTTCCTTCGACAAACGAAAACCATTGCCAGGACGATCATAACCTTCCTGAAGGAACGAGCCTCCATTTCTTCAATCGCAGGCCACTTTTGTTGGGTTACCTCATCTTCGGCACAATATTGTTCCATCATTATATACTAAATAAACAACCGATATAGTCGAGAGCTGAATAGGTTATGCCGTCACTGTCAAATGTTTTCTCGACTTACATTCGTAATTATCAAGAATCGTGTCAACATTCTTAACATCAGCTCGGCAAGAACGGGCGGAAATGAAATGCCCGTTGCTATGTTTAAAATAAACCGACGAATTGATCCGCTGAGTACTTGTCGATGCCAGTTAACTTGTGACACAGACGTTATATACTTGTTCTAAGGACAATTACAACGGCCGGCTAGCAGATGGAATATGTGCCAGCTTCTCGATGACTCAGTCTATAGTTGGCAATCACCAGCTGGTAGTACAAACAATCGCATCGGCCATCATATTGTGAAACCAGCGTCGCTGTCTTGATGTTAAGGTTTGTAATACCCCAAATTTTCCCACAAATATTTATCTTTTAAGATTTTAAAACACAAACCTAATCTCCGACTATTTCCTAATCACATTTAAGCCATTCGAGATTTCTGCATCGTATATTAATCACAATTCAATCCCCTCCATCACTACCCCAAAAATATTACATTCCCTATTAAAAAAATATCTTATCTTTCTTATCTCATCAAAGGAAGAACCTGTACGTAATTCATCTAACCCTTTTAACATTCTTTCACCTTTCATACGATCCCCACAAAATAATTCAGAGATTCCCCATCAGAGGATCTCTGAAATCCTCAGAGCCAAAGCCTCCTAATCCCCTTTGGAGAATATTAGATTCTCCACCCGAAAACATTCCTCCTCCCTCTGAGGAACCGGACGCTCCTCTCCCTTCTAGAGAATCGGAGACAAATTCCTCCACATACAACCGAAGGCCAACTCCTCCCGACGTATACACAGATAATTCTCGGCGGATTCCAAGGACTCCCCCACTCCAGTGGTGACGGGCCAAAGCCTCCTGACCAGCCTATTAGCCGACACCCTCCCAACGTCATTCATCCTCCTCGGGCCTCCCCGAGGCGAGGTAACCCCTCGGTGAGACCTCTTCTCACTTGTTCAAGTGATTAAACGGACACCCATGACGTCTATTATACTCATCGCATTCTGTCTACTCATGTTTTGGTGTCAATTTGCATGAACACACCGTTATTCATGAGTTCGGGATAGTTGGAGGCTGGAGATCGCGAAATACGACGTCGGCAGTTCGCTCATGGGGACGCTACTCTTCTTTCCAGCGATGGAATCGAGTTTAATCAGGTCCATTTTCTTCCTTTCTCCCTTCTAGTCGCGTGAATACCTTATGCGTTCAAATCGAGCATGTGTAGCTCAAGTTATGACTGATTCTTGGGGTATACGTGTACTGGAACTTCGCTGATATCATTGCTTGATGTTTTTATGCATAATTCCTTCTTCATTGCACGGAACGAGTTGAATTTTAGCTCTTTAGCTTATTTTTTTAACAAGAAATAATTCTTCTGTTGACAACTTTTCCAAAAGAATGCATTTACGTGAAGGTTTTGGTCGTTGAATGTTGAAGAGCGAAGCTGCTTTATTTCGTGCATCCGCGAAGCAGCCAGCTGCATTACATGGAACCTGACTTGGTCCATGTAGATTGGAATTAGCTGAAACTACTTAGAATCATTTCGGTTAAGGTTTTGTTGACTTTACAAAACAACATGTTTCTGTTCAAGAGCTGTACTGCTGCTTCTATTTCTTGGACATAACTTTAACACCAAAGCTTCATTTCACCTAAAAATTACTGCATTAGTATCCTCTTTTAATGGCCTAAATCTTTCATGTTTTGATAATTTTCATTCAATAAACAAAATCTGGTCAAATCGTTAGTGGAATGCAGTAGACACAAAATGTCATTGCACTCTGCAGCAGACAAGTACCACTGCAAAGAAAAATATGTATTTTTCAAACCACAAATTGGAATTTTATGAAATTGGTGTTTTCAGAACCATTTTCAGTTTTCTACGACTTTCCTCTTTTGAGCTTTTACATCTATTTGGTCTAATAATTCAAGTAAAAAAAAAGCCCTCCCTTGCCTCTTGCCTTTCAGCGGCAGAATGAGTAGTCTGGGCACCCGAAGGCATAACTCGCTCATGTGAACTTCGAATGGACTAAAATTAGAATCTAAAGTTAAAGCATTCAATCTTTTACAACTTTTATGTTTTACATTTCTCATTTTGAGCAACTTCAATACCCAGTCAACGGGGGTCAAGCTCACTCCTGTAAGCTGTCTGACTGGAACATGTCCAGTTTGAACAGCCCCATTCATTGCTTTACTGGCAGCATACCACATGGTATTTTTTTCCTAAATTTTGACATGATGGATGATATTCAAGATTTCTAGTTTCTGGTAAAATTTCATAAATTTTGGAGAAGTTTTTACATCAAGTTATGAATTTTTTTAATCATCGTTCGTTTTGTCACAACTCAAGTAAATGTTCGAAGATTAGCTAAACTTTTCTTTGCCTCGTGGAATAGGTTCTCACCATTAGATTTTTTTTTGCAAATTTAATAAACATGCTTGTCATTAATCTCTTTACTTATATGAATGGTTAGCTCTTTATTCTTTCGACGGCATAACTACTTATGTTTGTGTTGAATTTCGTTCAAGTTTAATCGATACTAAGGCTTTGCACATCTTTCTCATTTCCTTTGTTTTGCATGTAAAACAACGAGGAATTCATCACCAAGGGACATCATTTTTCGATATCACTGAAGATCAATAGCAACTGGCCACACAACGCCCCGTTATCTTCCTACATTACGGAAGATCGACATCAACGGGCTACACAATACCCCGTAAGTCTCACTCCGACTTATTTTAGTTAATTTTAATTGTTTCAAATATTCAATTAGAATTTTCTGACCACCACATTCTGGTTTGATTTGTAAGAAAATCAATCGAGCTTCACGGGGGTTCGACAAAACGAATTTCGAAGACCAGAGGCGCGTGAGGAAACCCATGGTGGAAGCACATCTCGAAAGCGGCCTCAACTGACGAGCCCTACCGATGTAAAGCCATCCCAGCGGGCCTCAGGTACACGAGGGAGGTGCGGGCCTCCCGTTTTTCTTTATTTTCACATGTAACGGGTCGTGGGCCCAAGTGCATAGGCCCACGATCACCACCCTTCCCCGCTCCCTTTGATCTCAATAGTTGTTTGTGCTTGGCCACATGCCTTAGGCTCATAAGCTTATCGTCGCATGTTGTTTGCCAAACACACATGAGTTGGGGTCCAAAAAACCAGAATCGGGTCCAACGCCCGTAAAACATTGACATGAGTCCGGAGTCTTGCTCGGATCGGGTCCAACACCCGTTAAACAATAGCAAATTTTTTGGAGCAAACGCCACCACTCTTTTTCACATGTTAGTATGTAAGAGTTAGTAACTAGGAATCCCCGAACCAACTATTTTTTTCCGACTTAAACAACTTTTATAAATAAAGTCGGTGGCGACTCCGTTTAGTTTACCTAGGTTAAACAATAACAACCTTTTTTACGGAGCCATTAAGGATGAGGGACTAGCGACACGAGAGGCTCCCGATTCCTCCCGAAAGTTCCTCCTTCGGATCATGCTCCGCCTTACGCCCGCCGCTTCTTAAGAAAACAGAGACGGTCGGCGAGGGCCCGAGCAGGCCCAGTTAGGAACCTAGGGATGAATCACCCAATTCTCTACCGCACCGTCCGATGTTCGAGTCGTGACGTCGACCGATGGGCCTTGAGGGAGCGGGACCGGATCCTCGTGTCGCCCGAACCGCCACGCGCGTGCTAGGCCGGAAGGCGCGCGTACATCCCGGATGACGACTCCGCTGGGGACTCTGCATGTGGATTCCTTTGGAACGCTCTTACATTTCATCCACATGCGGAGAGGAGTTATTGTTTGCGCAAGTACTTGCTTGGCTCGGTATCCTTTGTTTGCGCTCATGATTGTGTTTGCTTACCTTTTTCCTAGGCATGTCTAGGTGTGACCGAACCCGGGGTTAGGATCATTAGGGGGTCACCGTGAGGCCCAGCGGTGCTGCTCTTTGCGGTATGGTTTTGGGCCGGGGCCCACCTCCCTTTGTCCGAGGGAGGCTTAGAAACCTCTTCCGCGTCTAGTATTATTTGTCCACTACAGGTACCAAACGCCGCATATGCATTTGTTTGTTTCTGAGTGACTGCTACATGTGCAGGGACAGATGTCAGGTACGCTTGTCTGCGATAAACTGTAAAACTAACGTTACTTATTTTGCAGTTATTTGAGTTAATCATAGAAGACTTCAATGATCCTCTTTTCTTCCTCCCTACCTATTTACTGCTTACTGCATTCATACATTTGCATGACCTCATGAGTGTATGTTCGATTGCGTAGTTACATCATTATGTCATTCACAGTAATCGCTCCATTGAATCACTATGTCTCATTAACAATAGCAGTTACATAATGCATATACGAGTGCGATTAAGTATCATTACAAACTTATCATGCATCGATTACACTGTTCTATGTTACTAATCCAAACATTCTCTCTACTTTCCTTCCGAGGTATAATTCTCTAACATGGCTCCTCGAATGGGATTTGGGATAAGACATGACATTACAAATCTACAAGCCCAGGAATACCAAGGATTCATTAACGGCTATCAAGGCCCAAAGCGGAACATCTAATAAGACCAATGTTTCCATTACGGCTACCAAGGTCCAAAGCCGGTGTCCAACGACATGAGCCCAAAGTGTTATCAACAGCTACCAAAGTACAAAGCCAAACATGAACACCAAAGATCACCTAACAGCTACCAAAGCCAAATCTACAACAACATGAAAACTCCAAGGAGGTTACATCTCGCCAGCCAACCACAGTCAACATCAGAGATAATGACGAGCCCATAAAGTTGTTAACGGACATGCTATGATCAGACACACCGGGGACACCATGCCCCTTCTAATCCGAAAACTGCTCCGAGGAAACAGAAGCAATTTCACTACATCATTAGTCAGCAGAAGGACTCGTCGGCCTTCTTCATGGTGCCAATGGTACATTCTAGCACTAGGGGCAAACCCCGATCTTCATAATGACCTCGCAAGATCAAAATTCCCAAAGTAGATGTCCAAATACAAACACTTCATGTCCATGAAAATTCAACCTCACCGTCTCTCCGACAATGGGAACTTGACGAACGCTGGATCCAAAATATACCCTCAACAAGAACATGAACATCGAGCAGATTTTCCAAGAGGCGTCAAATACATAGCACGACTGGCATTAGAAATACAAGATGACTCATCTAGAGCTCACACGACAGCTTCCCGACTCAAAAAAAAAAACATGCAGCCTACTAAACAATGACTCACACTTCGATGGGGGAAATTTCATTGGAACTCCCTATAGCACCTAAGTGATCATTCTAGCAAAACTCAACCACGAACTATCAAGACATCATCCCAAAGAGAAGATGAGAAAGTTAATCATTACCTCATTGACGATAAACAAGCACTTCAACCTACCACATGAGAAGCCAAGCGCCCGCCCAAGCCCACCGCAAAGCGTTATCAACTTTGCACATCCAGGGCATTTAACCCGAGATCAATCATCTTAACCGGGAAGAACTGCCACAAGCATTCAGCGCGGACACTCTTCGACATTACAACACATGAAAGGGAGTATCTGTTCCTTGATCAATACTTCCTTGCAAAAAATAAGTTACATGAACTCACTTATTTTAGCTCTTGTCGCATGTTGACGAAGGCGTGGATGGCAGGGTGGAAAAGTTTCGAGCCAAAGCCTTGAAACAGTTTTGAGCCCAAGCTTCGAAATATCCTTCGTTGTCAACAAAATAACATAACAACATGAAAGGAAGTATTTGTTCCCAATTTAATACTTTCTTTGCAAATAAGTTACACAAGTTTACTTATTTTCACCATACATTCGTTTTATAGATACAGGGCCATCTAAGCAGACAAGCAATATTGGGGCAAAACTCCAAGCAATCCTAGAGAAGTCTTTTTTTCCAAAACAATGATTTACATGACAGGGAGTATTCGTTCATCAACTAATACTTTCTCTGCAGAACAGATTACTTGAGCTTACTTGTTTTGCCCTTCGGCTTGTCTTATAGGTATATGAACATCCTAGACAGACGACGAAGGCAAGGTTGGCAGGGTGGAAAAGTTTCGAGCAAAAGTTTCGAAACAGCCTTCGTTGGCAAAATAACGACGACGACAACACGAGAACAATCCGGGACAAATCTCCAGGTGATCTTGGGGCAAATCTCCAAGCGATCATAGGACAGATCTTCGAACAATCCTAGGACAAATCTCTGAGTAATCATGGACAAATCTACGAGCAATCCTAGGGCAAATCCCTGACTGATCCAGGGACTAAATCTCCGAGTGATCATGGACATATCTCCAAACGATCCTGGGGCATACCTCCAAGCTATCCGGGGACAAGACAGAGCAATCTTGGAAGTACATGAACATCTTAGACAGACAATCAAGACAATCAATAAATTTCAAACCAAAGCTTCGGATCAACATGTCATCAACAACACTACAAATTACATGAAAGAGATAAATGAGCGTCCTAGGCAGACAATGAAAACCAAAGCTTCAAAACAACTTGTCATCAACAAGACAACAAATTACATGAAAGGGGTATATGAGCGTCCTAGGCTGATAATGAAGACAAACAACAAAGTGAGGAATATAGATGTCGTGCGTCCTCATTTAAGTAATATTACAGAGAAAAACCAGCGTCGCTGTCTTGTTGTAAAGGTTATTAAATTGATGTAAACAAAAGTATAGTGAAAGACGATGCTTTACGCCTTCTTTCTTTTTCGTTTAAAATATAAGTCGTGCCGCATGTCGTTATAAGTATGGCGAATATAACTCAGTTCGTCCAATTAGACAAAATTCAGCCTAGCTGACGCTTTTGGTCATTGCTCACAGCTGGAGATGATTGATCTTTGTTATTCGCACAAAGAAATACTGTTGTATTGTTTATGTACACTAAGAGGGGGTGAATTAGTGATTTTAACTTTTTTGCCCTTTCTCAGTGCAGTGAAAGCGTACTGTGTCACAGTAGAGCGTTCCTTAGATTATGAGATCTGCTTCGTTGTAACCGTTACGATTTGATCAAATAGGTTTTCGTACGAGTGTATGCGTGATCGCAAGGGACACAGTAGTTTATAGTGGTTTGGCCTTAATCGACACTACGTCCACTTTCCACCGTGGAGGTGATTCAACTATATAAATATCGTAGGTGCAAATGAACCTTTTACGCTATGAGTATCTCAATAAGTGATATTTAAAATCCTTTGCAAAAGAAGATCACTATGGGCAACGATCAGCTCCTCACACATTGGACGTCTTTGCATTTCCATCAGAATAATACTCACACTCAACAGTTGATTGCTCAAACGATTTCCGAACAGTACGTTGTTGCTTAGGCGTAATCATGTCTTTCAAAGCGCAAAAACAATGTTGTGTTGAAGTATAAATCCTCATAAATAATTCCTTACAGCGATGGAACGACTTCTCAAAGAGCATCCCGTATCTGGTTCACAGCAGAGGAATGTTACAACACTTAATAGCTCAGTAGAGGATTTCCACATAGCTTTTGTCTCTTCTCAAGATGAGCCTGTAAGTACTAAAGAGGCAACCACAAAGAGTCAGAGAACAAAAGAGATAAAACATGGATTGGTTCCTCACACAGCGGAACCCGACTTCTCACACAGTGAAGTCGGGGTATCCGTCCTACACTCAGTTCGAACGTGCACGGTTACCACAGTCATGACTCATTGCACTGTACACTCAGTGCCTAGGGTCGAATTTTTAGCTTCAGCGGCTTCCACGCAACCTGCTCTACTGTCCCTCTGTATCAGGAGGTCGAGACTTCTGCACAGCACCCTTGTGCTCGGGAGGACCTCTTTCCACTCCCGTGGCCTTCCCAACTCCTACTCTACTCTGCAAGCACGAGACTTCAGACGCGCACCCGCAAGTGCGTGTATAACTGCTCAAACTCCGTAAAAAGTCTGGCTCGGACAAGAAAAGGAATAAAGATGTCGTGTGTCCTAATTTAAGTACTATTACGAGAAAAAAATTCCTCGTTGTCTTAGTGTCAAGGTCAATAAATTTATACGAAAAAATTTAAAATTTAAATTTAAGTATTACGAAAGAAGGTAGACGACCAACCCTGTAGGATGTTTAAATGTTCGACCTAGGAATTTGTATATTATATTTTTTTGGAGTTGTCTAGTTCGTTTGTGGGTTTTGTGTCGTGCATATTTTTTATGTCCAAGTGATGTGGTCATTTTTTGTTAATCTGGTTTCAATGTATTAGTAATCAAGACTTTCAAATATTATTAATTTAATAGTCCTTTTAATAGAAATATTAATCATCTTCTTTTATTTGAAAAATTAATTCCTACAAATATGAATTTTAATTTAATTAAAGCAGACCCTTTTGGCAAATTCATTCTATTCAGAACTTTCTTACAATGATTATAGCTGAGATTCATCTGCCAGAAAGTTTGTTATGTTCAGAAAAGTTCGTCTGACATGATCGTGGAACAGATTTCCATGTGATAATTATCAGAGAACAAACTTTTTCGTAAAATGGGTCCCAGTCGACCGAAATCTCAATAAAGTGAGAAAAAAGCAGCTCGGGACATGGCATATTTGTGGCTTCCTTTATGTCTTGGTCATATTTCTTTGTTCGTAAAAATTTGGCTTCTTGTCGTTACGTTAAAGGATGAAGTCTTAACAAGAATCCAATTTACATTAATTCTCTTAAAAGATAAAGTTCATCTCAAATATAAATATTTGACAACAAGCTGAGATTGTCAAACTTTTCTGCCACTAAAATCAACAAAACCCATGTAGAGATTCTCTAACTTCAAATAATAAAATAATATTTTTTGTGCAATTAAAATAGACAAAAAAATATATAGAGAGAGTAATTAAAATAAAAAAAATCTATCTAAATTTCGACTAAGCTTTCTGAGATTAAAAAAAGCCATTTAAATTAGCTGTATGTTGTTTACCTATCAAATAAACGACTATCACAACCAAATTTATAAAATAATTAATTTTACTTGTAGATTTTGACAACAATAAAACATTTATATGTTGGAACAATATGAAGTTTGTTCAAGTTGTATTAAGCTTGAATTTGATTAAGGAAGTATTGGGTTCGAAACATACCGTATATATTCACCCCTATAAGAAGGCCCACCCACTATAGCCGACTGTCTTACACGGATCAAGTCCGAATTAGTCGAGACGGAACTCGGGTAGTAAAAAAAAATAAGAAGCAAGCTTTTCAAGTCATTTTAAACCTTTAGATATATTTTGGATACTTTCAGATAATTGTTTTGTTGGGGAGGTAATTTACCAAAAAATAAAAGAGAATAAATTTTTGTAAAGTATTATTAAATACACATATAAAGAAAAAAGCTTTTTTAGATGGAAAATCTGGTATATATAAATGAATGGTGCACCCATTCGATATCCACATCTAACTAAGAAACACACCGCTCAAAGAAATTTCTTCCTTCGAATATGACTTCGAAGAAATTGATGCCGGTGTCGGCGGCACTAATGATTATTTTGTTCTTGATAATGATGCTCTCTATGGATGCGACCTTAGCAGGGTTAACCCCCAGCGAGGTAGGTTGCGACAAAAAATATAAAGGCAAGCAAGAACAATTCTATCGAGCTTGCTACCAGGATTGTGTACGTAGAAAATGCATAATAATATTTGTCTTTGGGCTCTTTAATGTATTCCTGAGCTTTGAGACACAATAATTGGATACAACGATAATCTTCCAGTTGAGACAGAATACATCATTTAACTTCCAGTTCTCCTAATTTTTTGTTTGTTGTGGTACTGTCGATACAGGCCTTCAAATGGCTCCAACTCCATGCCGTGATCAATTGTCAAGTGGCAATCTCCCGCCATATAGGGCACGCTTATCAGAGAAATGCATGAACAAAATTCCACCCTCTTCAATCTTCTCAAGTTTGACAGGTCTGCGATTTCACCAACGAAATCACCACACCACGAGACCCTTAATTCCTCCAAGAGTCGCATGAATAAAACTCCACCCTCTTCAATCTTCTCAAGTTTGACAGGTCTGCGATTTCACCAACGAAATCACCACACCACGAGACCCTTAATTCCTCCAAGAGCTCCATTCTCTCAAGCCCAGAAAAGTCGATGCGTTCACAAAACTTCAGTTGTAAAGAGCAAAGCCTCCTCAACGATCCTAAATCTGACAACCTGATAGGATAACTCATATTTTCAATATTGTCTCGTCCATCCAGCGAAGTGCCACTCTGCATTGACTGCCAACATTTCACGAGTGTCAATGTACGCAAGGACGAAGGAAGCTGCGATACGGACGAAATGTTCCAAGAATGCAACCAGAGATCTTCCAGCCTGGACATGGAACCCAAATTGGTAGAAAGACTAACACATACATCCAACATTAATTTCTGCAATCCATATAGCTTCTCTATCCCGTCTAAGTCCTCATTGAGACCAGTTAACGTTAGCGATCGGAGGCTGGCTAGTCTGAAAAGATTACATCTTGCAAGGTTTGGCACCTCTGACATTGGAATTCTAACAGAAATGGGAAATCCATCAATTTCCAACACCTCAAGGCTCTTTAGATTGCCGATCGAGGAAGGTAGCTTCCTTATCTTAGTCCCAATCCCACGGAGTATTCTCAGGTCCCCTAGCCCCCCAATAGACTCTGGCAACTCCGAAATTCCATCACAACTGCTCAAACTGAGCTCTTGTAGAGCTTTTGCAGATCCAATCTCTTCTGGTAACCTTGTCAAGCTCCTACACACTGCTATATTTAGGCGTTTAAGATACCCTAATACACCGATAGAACTGTGAATTTCTTCCAAAATCAAGCAAAAGTAGAGATCAATTATCTCCAGCTTTGGGAAACAAGAGAGGTTGGGCATTCTTGTAATCTCCACAAACGAGACATCAAGTACTCTCAAATTACCCATTCTCTATTAAAAGAAAAAGAAAACGAGTATCATCCCATGATTAGTTAATGTTGATTTTATGCTTCATGAGAGATGGATACAAGGGAAAGGAAATTAATACCATGTCTTTCATTGAATCGTCCGTAATTCCCTTCCCCAAAATCTGGAGAATGACGAGGCTGTCCATCTTGAAGAAATAGGGATTAGGTCTGAGAAACTCCATCACTTCCCAATGTTGCCACAATAGATTTGTCCAGAACTTACTAAACGTCCCACTTAATTCTGCTCCAACTGCGAGAAACCTGAGATTGGACATGCCCTTGAATTCCTTCCCGGTTAAAAGTTCGTAACTACCTCCCAGGTTGATGGCTATAACTCGATCGGTGCCCCAGGAACATAACATAAAGGAAATGGGGAAACTAAAAGAGAGATGTAAGCGCGCGCCCTCCGGCCTAGCACTCGTGCTGACGGTTTGGGCAACCCGAGGATCCGGGCCCGCTCCCTCAAGGCCCATTCCGGTCGGCGTTACGGGTCGAACGCCGGACGTTGCAGAAAGGGACCCGAGGTTGGGCCTACCCTTGACTCGCGAACGGATCTGTGGGACGTTTCGCCAACCGTCTCCAGTTCCATGGAGGCGGCGACGAAACGCTGCATTAAGGCCTCGCTCGCGAATTTTGGGGAGGGCCCAATGAGCGGCTCGAGTAGCCGTCACCTCATCCTAAATGGCTCTAAAAAACGGGTGTAGGATTTAGTTTAGCTTTGGAAACATTTGTTTGGAGTCGCCACCGACTTAGCTTAAAAAGCATGATTTTATGTCGGAAAAATCAGTGTTTTGGTTTGGGGATTCATATTTTCTAACCTTAGTATTCTAGCACATGCAAAAAGGGTTGGCGATTTGTCCAAAAAATGTAATTTTTGATTGATGGGTGTTGGGCCTGATCCGGGACTGGGTCGGACTCTTATCGACGTTTTAACGGGCGTTGGACCCGAATTTAGGTTTGTTTGATTTAAAAACAACACTCGACAAAAACCTAAAGTCTAAATCATGCGCCCAACCATAAACAAATATTTAGATCAAAAGGACGGGGAAGGACGGTGATTACGGGCATATGCATTTGGGCCCACAATCCATTACATGTGAGCTTTAAAGGCCGTCCCATTGTCTACCATAATATTCTGCGGGATACCAAATCGATAGATTATATTAGTTCGCAGAAAATCAACTACCTCGCTATGGTCGATTTTCCTGTAGACTTGTGCTTCTACCCACTTGGCAAAATAATCTGTTGCCACCAAAATAAATGCATCCCCTCGACCAGAATGGGGATGAATTTCTCCTATTATATCCACAGCCCAGGTTCTAAAAGGCCAAGGTTTAATTATGGGGGTTAGATCGACTGCTGGGGCACATGTCGACGGGCCTTGTCTCTGGCAATCTTGACAGCCTCTAGCCATTTCTATGCAATTCTTCATCATCGATGGCTAATAAAAACCCATGTCTACGGATAGTCCAACACATTTTAATCCCTGACTGATGCGACCTACAAAGTCCTTCATGAGTTTCCAGCATTATTGGGGTGGCTTCATCCAAGTCTATACATCTTAATAAGACTCCATTTGCGTCCTTCTTATAAAGAACACCATCTAGAAGGGTGTATGTCAACGCTTCGACTTTAATTCGTTGTTTAACTTTCTGGTTTGGGTCCGATAGGAAATCTGCGATCGGCTTCCTCCAATCTTCTTCTTGATTCATTATGTCTACAGCCATGACGCCACTTCTTGGCTCCAAGTGGGACTCAATTTCTATCACATCTTCTAGCTTTATTCTCCCTCTATAGCCTGAGGCTGTTTGTGCCAAATTATTAGCCACTCTGCTTTCGTCGCGGTTTACGAAGTGAAAAGTTATGTTTTCGAATCATGTGACTAATCGTTGAACAATTTCAAGGTATGGTTGCAACTTTTCCTGACACGAACATTCTTCGTTTACTTGGTTGATAACCAACTGGGAATCTCCTTTAATTCGCACTTGTTTTGCTCCTAGCGATAGAACCTCTTTTAACACTGTTATTAACGCTTCATACTCCGTGGCATTATTCGTCGATAAAGCTCGTAGATGATAAGCCAGCCTAATGTCTTTACCCCTAGGGGACATTATATGTATCCCTATCCCGTTTCCGTTTTTTTTCTGATGAACCATCGAACTATGCTCGCCATATTTCTTCAAGCCTTTCCTCTTGGTCTACTGACTGGGCAGGGTCATGATCGGCTAGGAAATCGGCCAACGCTTGTCCTTTAACTGACTGTTGCGACTTATACCTTAAATCGTACGGGGACAACATTAGACTCCACTTGCTGATTCATCCGGTCAATAACGGGCTTTCAAAGAAGTATTTAATTATGGGGGACTTAGAAACCAAGTAGACTTCTTTGTTCCCGATGTAGTGTCTAAGCTTCTTCACGGCATAGAATACCGACAAGCATAACTTTTCTTTGGATGTGTACCTGACCTCAGTCGGGATTAATTGCCTTGATAAGTAGTATACCGCTCTTTCGTGCCCATTTTCGTCTACTTGTACCATCATTGCGCCTATAGTCGTTTCGGTAGCCGCCAAATAGATTATGGGACGGGTTTTTATCAGCATCGACAGTCACATGGCGTCTATTGAACGCTCATTCCCATTGCTAAGACAGTGACTCATTTCAGACAGTTAATCTAACGCAAATATTCAGTCGACAATAACCAACATGAGAAGACGAATTGGCAGCTTCGTTGCTAGAAGAAAGGGAAGTCCGTCTAGGAAGGTGTGACATGGGAACTTGGGGGTGGATTTGATTGAAGTCTTCTTGTTGACATATTACATCTTGCGGTCCATGATATAATAAAGAGAAGATAACACGGTTTTGGAAGTCAGGAATGAGATATCATGTCGGCTAAAGTGCCTGCTGGACAACGCATGAACTTCCCCGGTTCCCTAATCCCCAGTAGGAAATGAAGGTCTTCGAGATGGTCTAACTCAAGGAAGTCGCCTTCAGAGATGTTGCTGGTGGCCTTCTGGTTCAGGGCAGTCAGGAAGGGGCAGTTATTCATGGGGTTTTGAAAGTCACCAGATGGGAATGGATCGCCAATCTGATCCCAAAAAAGAAAATTACATCTTACGAAAGGACCTTGGTTGAAAGGGAAAAGGTGTCAACATTTGGACAAACCACGTGATTACTAGCAGTTTTTCCGATTCTGCATATTGAGACAATCTCCTTCACACAAGAGAGCCCAGTTAGATCTTCGAGAGTCGCAATGTTCCCTGGTCGTCCCCTTTGCAGAATACCCTGATGGCTTCCAAGCAAAACATGGGCGATCCCATTAATGTGACCTGGTGAGGTTCGCCTTTCGGCTTCCAGTACCCTGCTTCCAAATCTCTGTTATCCCCTGAGCGCACGAGGTCCCATGTATCCTCTGATTTATGAAGAAGAAAGCAGCCAAGTGGATTAGCAAGCATGCATTAGGTGTCACCCGCTGGGGCCCTGTACAGTAAAAAGTATTTGGTTCAGCACAGATCATACCACTTAAGTCTTCCGGTCTGGTATGGAATGGGTTTTTACCGGCATCAACGGGGACAGGGCATCTGCAGAACATTCGTCCCATCGATGTAATGATGGAGTAGATATCCATGTAATAGGGGGCATCACTCGCCCACGAGTGAGCACCCTGTTAGTGAGCGTTAATCAGAAAAGAGGCACAGGTGAGTCGACAAAACCAACAGGACAGGGAATTCCTTGACCTGAAGATGGTTTGCGGATGGTGTTTCATGTCTTAAAAACTAACTTATGGGGTAAGCGCAGCTGCTTAAAACTATGGCCACCCGCCACTTTGGTATCTGCAGACCTCCCCTCGGCGCTACCCGCCACTTTGGTTTGTCAGACCTCTTCCCATGATACAAATAGTAGCTTTAACAATGTCGAGGGTGGATTCCATTTCCGATAGGGCTTCGGATTTTGAAAACGGTTCGGGAATTAGGGATTACTAAATCGCATGCATCACAACGAAAATGGACGCATTTATCGTATGATTCCGATGTCTGAATTTATTTTAGTTCGGATTTTAGAAAAAGAGATTGTTTGATATTAAAAAAAAAATTCTCAAGCCTATCAATGTCTATATGAACAACATAGATTTATTAATGTCCTCAACTATCTAAGCCAAATTGTCTTCGAACCGGGTTTAGGGAAAGCAAGGTTAGTACTATTTTTCGACTTCCATTAAAATGAAATGCGTGTGTATGAAGCCGGCTTTAGAGGGTCTTGATTTTCGTGAATTCGAAATAAACCCTCGAATGTATATAACTTTGATGTCTTGAACGCGTTAAGTGGGGTGGGTGCCTTGGTTGTTTGCAAGGCGCACTCCCAGAATATATGCACAAATACAAATCAATCGAAGTAAACTGTTACAAGAAAACGATAAAATGAGGAACAAAGCACTTCAAACTATGAACCTTTGCATTTTCGTCGCATTTTTACAAAGTAGAGTGCGAAGAAATAAAAATTTAGAAATGTTATAGAAATCGTCCGAATGATAAATAGTTTATTAGGATAAATCAATGAAACGAATCACTAGAAAAATCACAGATTTAGCTCAACGCGATTAATATAAAGCACCCTTAATTTTTTTATATCGATGACTTCATTCACCGAGAGGCATTGAAGAAAAATGAAAATAATAATGAACAAAACAGAATGGGGCCGATCATTTTAAATAAACAACAGAAGGGAAAAGAAAACTCTCACCTTCGCCATTCTCCAACATGTGCTTTGGGAAGAAATCTTGCATCCGTGTGAATCTTTGTCACTGGGAGACTCTCTTCAAGGTGACAACCTCCTGGGGGTGGGGGGGGGGGAATTAGAGGGAGGTCACAACACGGCTGGTCGATGAGGGGTAGTGGATCTGGTCGCTGGATACGATGTCGGCTTATGAAGTGAGATAAAGCACGGCTGACTCAGGGCAAGGCATAACCGAGGCACTATGAGGTCAGGGAAGGAGAAGCCACGAGGGAGACTCTCTGGTCATGGTCGGGGATGCTTGATGAAGGGACTAAGCGTGGAGCAGGTTTCACTAGGAACTGTAACCGCGACACGGCTGCTCCTAATTTGGCTAATTCGTGCTTCATCGGCTAGAATGAAGGCCGGCTTCTCGAGTCAAGGGTCAGCTGCAATAGTGATGATAGGGGACTCTCATGAACGAGTGAGCTTGGTGGGATCAAGGTGGCCGGAAGCTTGCTATCGACGTTTCGTCGGCCAATGTTCGTGTGATGAGGGGAAGAATAAGGGTGGCCGAAAACATCGAAATATTACGAATTTATAGATGGAATGACATCACCTGACGCTAGTGGTCACTGAAGGGCCGGAAAGGACCGAATTCGATACTGCCTGACGCTAGTGGTCACTAAAGGGCTGAAAGGACCGAATTCGATACAGCTTGTCGTAAGACTAGGTAGGCTGTTGTTGTGGCCGCTGGACTCGCTGTGGGTCTGGGATTGATGCTGATATTGATGTCGAGGGAGATGGAACCAATGGCGAGGAGGTACCGTCGGAGGCGGCTGGCTTCGAGTCTAAGGTCAGCAGACTTGGAGGCCAGAGAACAGGGTGTCGGAGAGGGTCGGCCGCCAGTATAAGGAGAAAAAGGTCACCGTCGCTGTGCTCGTGTGCTCAGTCTGCAAGAGAGCCGAGCTAGGGGTATGTCGCTGCATTTGCGGAGTAGAGCTGGTACGCGGGAGTTGAAACCTGAGGTCGAATTGACCGCGGAAAGGGATGATCCTGAGCAGAACGCTGTCGGGCACTATGGGGAGAATCCATGCCATGGGTTCGAAGGAATGGAGAGTCGCAGGATATGTCCTGGATTTGGGCATGCCGATTTAGGGAGAGGTCTATTCCGGGATTTTTCTTTTGAATCTCGACATGATATAAACAGCTAGAACGCAAGATAGAGGAGTGATTTGAGGTCGTCGAGGAATAATCTGAAGCTAATGCGGCATCGAAGGAAAGCTCAACCTGCTGAGATGTAACCTTTGCAATGATTCCTCTTGAATTGTCTATCTCAGTCTTTTAGAGGAGTAAATTACTTTATTTATTTTTTATTAGATGTTTTTATGTTTCTTTTCCTATTTTTGTGGGATTTTTATGAATTTTTCCTAATTTTGTGTTTATTTTTTTATTTTGGCTGGAATTTTCCTGATTTCGTTGTTTTTTTGTTTGTTTTTTTCCTGATTTTCAATAATTTTTGGTGATTTTATTATTTTCTAGAAACAGGGTCTTGACATACAAACACAGCAAGTTCTAGCTTTTATAAATAGCTTTTGTTTAAAAAAGCTGATGCAAATGTTCTCATTCCCCAATGCTATGAGGATGTCTCTTTACTGGTTAAGGGGAGGAGGTATCATTGAGGTTCCTGACATGGCGAAGAGCGGGATGAAGATTGCTTGTGCTTCTTGGCATTAGCAATTAAACATAGCTGCGGTCTTCGACTAGCGCCGGCGGTTGAATGAGCAGCAGTGGTAGGGAAGGCGGAGGAGGACGATGGACGTGATTAGGCGAGACGAATTTCTCTATTTAATCCATCTACGCATGACTCCCGGTCGGCATCATGGCATCTAGCATCCGATCTTTTCTAATCATACAATCCATAGCACAAGGCTCTCGGCATCGGCTTTAAACCAAACCACAAGGCTGAATGTCACACACGCAAGATGCACGATGATCATACACACATACACGAGCATAAACCGAAGTGACCGGAAAATGGATCTGTAAATAACAAATCGACACACCATGACGGAGGTGGTCCTAGAAATGAAGCAAGTATGTGATTTATATTATATTTATATAGGTGAATTATATTTGTGTTCATATAGTTATTCGAAACAGAGAATGGGATGAGGCCTAATTGGGCATTGACTATTCAAGATGTTTGCAATTGGGCTGGGCCGAAATTATTAAAGTAAAATTGATTAATGAAATAATTTGTTTGGCAAGGAATATTTTAAAAAAGTGCTTGGCTTTAGAATAGTTCCATTGAAAGATTTTCCCAAAAGACAAAACTCCAACAATTTTGACAAGCTACCTGCAATAGATTACGAGATCATGCATCTAAAAATATATTAGGCAGAAGTTTGGATGTTAATGAATATATAGCCGAAATAGTAATCTAATAAAAGCTATTTTTGATTTTTTTTTTTTGGAAACGATCGCAATAACTTCTCTTAATATAATTTCTGTTATTATAATATATTTATATTATAATTTACCGTAAGAAAAAAATTGGGTTACGAAGATAAAAAAAAAAAATCTGCCGTAGAATTGCTGACAATTAATTACCTAAAGTAACAAAAAAACACCCTATAATTGGTTGTATTTTTTTGTAAACGCAATGAGTTCTTAAAGAACTCTTTTGTGAGAATAGATGAGATAAACCTAACCCATTGGAGAATTTCGGTCGAAGGAGAGGCCCGAGAAGTGTTTGTATCTCCGTCACCAGCACCATGTAGATAGCACTGTATCCACTGGCATGACAAGCATTCTCATCGGCTCATCATCCCTTTGTTAGTTTTACAAAAATCTTAGCGAAGAGTGTTTATATATATAGATATATATATATATATATATGTATGTATGTATATGCGCCAAGGCAGGAGATGAAGGCTAATATCAACATCAACAAACCTTAAATGAAGCCCTACATGGTTGGATTGAATTGTGAGTCTCACTTTGTTTGTATCGTCCAACCATGTGTCTTGCGAATATTGTTAAAGGTAATTTATGATCAAGGCTAACGGGGTATTAAAGGTACCCATTGCTGAGACGATGGCCCATTTCAGACAGTTTAATCAAGCGCAAATATTCTGTTGACATAACCAACACGAGACAACATCTTGTTGACTTATTACATCTCACGGTCCATTATCTATAACAAAGAGAAGACAACACGGAATTTGGAAATTAGGAATGAGATATCGTGTCGGCGAAAGCCCCTGCTGGACAGCGCATCTATTTCCCCGGTTCCCTAATCCCCAGTAGGAAACAAAGGTCCTTCGAGATCCTCTAGCGCAAGGAAGTCACCTTCTGTCATGATGCGGGAGGCCTCCTGGTTCACGGCAGTCAGGAAGGGGCAGTTGTTCGTGCGGTTTTGGAAGTCATCGGAGTGGAATGGATTGTCAATCTGTTCAAAAACAAAAAGAGTAACGTCGTCAGAAAGGACTCTGAATGGATGGCAACAAGCATCAAGATTTGGACAAACCACCTGATTATAAGGAGCTTTCCCGATTCTGCATATTGACGCAGTCTCCTGCACCCAAAAGAGCCCAGTTAGATCTTTGAGAGATCGGAATGTTTCCATGTTTTTAGCTTGAGTTCCATTACGTACATTGGGCACAGGTACCGTATACTGTATCATTATCCAATCTGTCTCCTGGCCGTCCCCTTCACAGAATACCCTGATGGTTTCCCAGCAAAACACGGGCGATCCCATTAATGTGACCTGACGAGGTTCCCCTTTCGGTTTCCAGGACCCCGCTTCCGAATCTCTTGTACCATCCGAGTAAACGAAGTACCACGTATCCCCTGTTAACAAGGTAAAAGCCAGGGGGATTAGCAAACAAACACTTCGGTATCACCTGGTGAGTCGAAGTTCCAGGGGACGCTTCACTGTAAAAGTTTTGTCAAAGTTCGGATCGTACCTCTCAAGTCTTCCGGCCGGTGCTGGAAGGGGTTTCTATCGACATCGACAGTGACAGGGAACAACGACGATGGAAGGGATAACTGTGGCCACGGGACGAGCACACCTGTTATGGACAGTTAAAAACAGTGAGTTCGACAAACCAACAGAACAGAGACAGGGGAAAAAACCTTCTGGTTTCCTTAAAAACTTGTTAAACAACTGTGGAAAGCTGGTTTGGTTTGGACTCTTTTTAAAGGGAAGATTCCACTAAATCGGTGTGGAGAAAACGAGTAGGATGCCTCGAGTCGAGTCTCTGAATGTCAAGACGAGATAAAGACTGGCAAAAAAGCAGAAGAAACCAAAGCAAGGAGGTGTCTCTGTCATGATACGAATCACAGCCCACCTAAAAAGTATTAATTGCTCTTCCGAAGCACATGATGTTTCTCTCGTTCCTTTTTTACTCCCGCACGCACGCCGTGACGTCTCCGGGGAGGAGATTAGGATGCTCTCTATTTTATAGAAAAGAAAATGGAGAGAGAGAGAGAGAGGTTAGGATTAATCCTTTTTAATCCTACTACTATTATTATTTCTACCACTTTTTAATAAGTTATTTTATTTAATGTGTTAAAAAATAAATAAATTTTTATGTAGTTTATTGTTTAGTATTTGTCCTTTGAACTTTATGGTTTGATATTTATAGTTTATGATTTATGATCCAAACATTTGGGGTTTAGGTTCTAATAGGGCATAGTATTTAACCTTAGGATTTAACTCTTACTCTTAAGGTTTAATATTTCTCAACCTTGTACTCCTGGTATCAGAGCCAATCGGTGTGCCTTGTTTCCTTTACTTCTCTTCGGAGAGGGAGAGAGTGTTTGTGAGTTACCGGATGCCCCTGCCTGCCGTTATTGCCCTACTGCCCAACCATGGATACCCAACCTGAGATATTGACTGCCCCCTTTTCCCTTGAGCCTTCTGCCTCCTTCCGACGTTCTAATGCAAGCATAGAATCACTATATGAAATCACCCACAAGAATTGTGATGCTAATCAAGTGGCTAATACTGAACTGCCATTGATCAATCCGTATACAGCTTTTCATAAGCCCTCTGCAGGACCCATAAGAAGCATAAGGACTTTAATTAGACGGCCTGCCTCAACAGCCCGTGAATACATACAGACTAGTAAGTTCAGTCAACATCCTATACTTGGGACACAGAGAGAACAATTTGTATCTCTGCAATTGCCAGCAGAGTTCCCTGAACTATGGACTAAAGAAGGATATTCCCATCTCCATTTTGGAGCCATAAGACTTGCCTTGACATATCATGGACGTAAAGGACTGCCTGTGACTGCCCGAATGGCCCTTTTGGACACAAGATATATGGAATATCAACATGCAGTAATTGGAACAATTGAGACAACACTTAACGCAGGAACGGTCTTCGTGACCCTTTATCCTAACTTCTGTATGTCTCTCAGGGATCCAAAGTTGCTGTCAGCCTTGCAGGTACAACTGCAACTCTGCGGAGCCACAATGGATTCAAACTCCATTGAAGCCACTCTTCACTACCAGATGGCGTATCGAGTTCAAAATCATGCTCTCGACATCAGCATGCCGAATGACGCCCAGAATGCTTTGCTCATCGTGGCTGATTATCATAATCAGAAAGCTCCAACATGCATCCACATCCCTAGACAAATTCCAAGAGCAGAACTCTTGAAGCTGCTACTAGAAAAATGGGTGACTGATTACGAACAAATCAAGAAAAGGACTGTGCTCACTTCACCAATACAGTCTACCAGTCCCACCTTCTCAAGAGACAGAGAAGGAGCTGTAACGATCAAGTTTGATCGCTCAGCAGGAAAAGAGCCTGCAACACCTTCCATTTTTCCAACCATGTTTATGGTACAACCAGTGCCAAGAAGAAAAAGGCCAGTCACCCTCAACAAGATCATCCATTCCTTTGATGGATATGGAAATCCAACATACTTCTTTAGGGACCCTCAATCTCAGCACTGCTACTGGGATGTAGCAAGATGTCCAGTCTATTGTGACTGTGAAGATTGTGACACTCCAGACTACTCCAAAAAGAAGAGTAGATCAAGATGCCTGAATCGGAGAGGTCTCTCAGAATCAGAAGAAGATTCTGACTCAGACGAAGAAACCTTGTTCATTCCTCCTACTGCAAGAAAGCTCAAGAAGAAATCATCTCCGTACCAGCGCTACCAAAATGGTGACCAGACAGTTGGATTGCTTGGACAACCCTCTGGAAAGTTTGACTACATCGTAAACTACGGGATTCCTCCATCCCGACCAGAGCCAAGCACAATTATCCCTACAGGATGGGATAAGGACGTTGAGTCACCACCATCGCCTCCAATACCGACGTCACCACAACTTCACAAAGCATGGCAAGACTTTGAGGACCTACCCAGAGACATAAAGCATCCGCTGAAGCCAAAGCAGACGATATTGCCCTGCTATAGAGCTATTTACAAATGGCGACAAAAACAAGCATCAACTACAAATCATGTTCAGGTTCCAGAACCTGAAGAGGAAGCAGAACCAGCTCCTCAACCAGAGCTTAAGCCAGTTCCCAGGCCAGTTCTCAGAAAGAACATTCAAGCCTGTTTCCAAGAAGTACAGCTGCCAGAGTCATACAAGAGCAACATCCTTGCTCCCTTGCCAGTTATGATGATGCAACCAGAATCACCTGACCTAATATTTCCAACTCTTGACGAACATACAGTCAATAACGTCAGGTATACTTCCAAGATTCCTATTCCTACAGCTGTAGATGCACAAGGAAATGTGCAACGCAACAGCCTTGCAGAAACAGTACTCAACTGGCAAAGCCAGAATGCAATCTCCCAAAATGAAGCTTTGAAGAAGATCCACAAAAAAGTAGAAAATGTGGAGAATCGCATTGAAAGAACATAGTACAATCTGTGTCGACAGATTCAGACACAGAATACCCAAATTTCACAAAAGCTCGATCAACACCATGATCAGACTCATGAAGTATTGAGAGTACTCATGAATTCCTTGGACAATTTTGAACAAGGACGATATCCAAAACACTTCCAATCAGATCCAGATGAAGAAATCGCTAGATTGAAGAGGCTCATCAAAGCAGCTAAAGAAAAGCCTCCACAACCTCCATCTAGAAGCTCAGACTTCATGGATTTAGGAAGACGTTCTTCCTATTCACCTTTAGAAGAGTATGCTAAAGGTTATCATTTGTTTGGAGACCCTACAAAGAAAGATGTTGCAGACATCAGAGATATTGCCAGACGGCAACAGAAGCAAGACCGACAAAAGAGTAGGTCTCGACATGAGAAACAAAAAGAAGAGCAACGACGAGTCGAAATTCGAGAAGGAAAACAAAAGATGACAGAATCCTCTCGAAGACCACGATCTCCTAGTCCCACCAGGACACTCAGTGGAGATAGTTCTTCAGAACAGCTACCAACACAGCAGCTACTGATGAAGCAAGATAAGCTGCGATACCAACCTCCAGTTTCTCTTCCACACTGGTTTGGACCCGACAAATTTGGACGTTTTCCAAAAGATACCCTTATCCATTATTCTATGGATACACAGGAACTCATTTATCAAGATAGACGAACTAAGGATTTGTATGGCAAAACCTCCCAGTGAAGAAAATCCTTCAGAACCAGATGAAGAGTCACTCAACCACCATCAGAGTATTCCATAGATTCACAACTTTGTGAATTACCAACAGCTTTTATGGCTGATACTCAACCACAGGTTGATGAACCAGACAGTTTTTCAGACGATTCTATGGAAGACCGGCCAAAGCAATCAACAAAGGAATCAAGATCCTTTGAGTTTACAATTGATGACATTGATATGGATCAATGGCCGCAGCGATTTAAAGATTTCTACGCATGGTGTCTTCAGAAAAGACTAGTGGTAACTTCCTCGGTGGAAATACTCTCAGATCTAACAACAAAGTTCAGAGGAATGCTACAAACTTGGTGGAACCAGCTAACGGAACAAGTTCAGATCCAGCTGATAAGCCTTCCATTCCAAGAGTTTCTAGAACAACTATATATGAACTTTATTGGAAATCCAGAAAACTTAATTGAAGACCAGAGGAAAGAATTCTTCAAAAGACGTTGTTGTTCGTTCAAAAGAAAAGATATCAATCGACATTTCAAGCGCATGGTCAAATTATTCATAGACCTTGGAGCAGACAGCGCCCTCAAACCAGTCTTTATATCTTCCCTAAACGAGCCAGTTTCTTCTCTTGTAGAAAAAGAGTTGATGGCTAAAGGATTACGAGTCATGGACTTGACAGTTGGACAAATCATCCAGACAGTTCATTTCGCAATCAGCGAACTCTGCCAAAGAAGAAGTGTCATCAAAGACTTCCTCAAGCATGACAAACGGCTTGACAGAGCCTGCAAGCCAGCCAGGTACCTTACTAAATGTACTAAAGCAGATTTGTGCAATTGCCCAGATTTTCCAGATAAAGAAGTTTCCAGAAAAAGATTTGGAAAATCACGAAAATTCTTCAAAAGAAGTACAAGAAGAAATCCTGTCATGGAAAAACCAGAAAAAACAAGAAAGAAAACCTTTCGCAGACCAAAAAAGCGTTATCTTCGATTCAAGCATCGACGATTTCCAACAAGGAAAACAGACAGGTGTTATGTCTGCAACAAATCAGGACATTTTGCAAAAGATTGCAAAAAGAGAAAGAAGCAGCTTATTGCCCAGCTTGAGAAAGCCGCAGGAGTATCACTCGAAGACAATGATGTGGAATCAGTCTTCTCTTGTGATGAAGAACCCTCAGAACAGACAGTCTACTGTCTTGAACCAAAGCATGCTCCTCCAGACAACTTTTTCTCTTCAGAAGAAAGTGATTATGATAGTATCTATACCATCACTCCTGTCACACAACATACCACAGTTACAAGACATCCTCAACCATTCTCACAACATGGTAATTTCGGTACAAGAAGAATCCCTTCATGCGAATCCTTCACCAACTTGCAAATCTATTCCCCAGCTTCAGATATAGAGGAAACTACAGAAGCCAGTACTCCTCTCATGGCTGCCTCCAATATATTGCCACATGTCAAGGTACAGATCTACTTCTCAAAGTACCATAGACCAGTTCAAGCTATCGCTTTTATTGACACAGGAGCAGCTGAAAGTATGATCAATCCAGCCATAGTCCCAGCAGAGCTATTGGTTCCCCAAGTAAACACTTACAAGGCAGCATCTGGAAAGAATTTCCAGACATTCTTAAGGACCAGATCAATAACAATCATGCTCTTTCCTACATGTTCCATATCCGTAAAGGTTGTAGCAACAGATCTACCAGGCAAAGACCTTGTGATCGGATGGGACATACTGCATCAACTTCACAACCTCAAACTGCTAGCAACTGGGATAAGACACAGATCAAGTTTCAAGCCTTACACACATCAAAGCAGAATGTACTCCATTCAACCAGTACAGCAAGCATTGGAATTGTTCAAACCATACTTCGCATCAGACCACCAAGACTTTCTGACAAAGTGTTCACATCCTTTATGGACAAATCCAAAGTTCTTCGTCAGACTGCCATTCAAAAAGAATGAAGATGTGAATCCTACAAAGGCCAGTTATCCAGGTATGACTCCCAAGGATTCAAAACTTGCTATTGATGAATGCAACTCACTTCTACAGCAAGGGTTGATTGAGCACTCCAGCTCATCATGGGCATGCCAAGCATTTTATGTCAACAAGAGGTCAGAGCAGAACAGAGGGAAGAAGCGATTAGTTATCAACTATCAACCTCTCAATCACTTCCTTCAAGACATCAAGTTTCCTATTCCAAATATGACAGCTCTATTCTCCTCACTATCAAAAGCCAAGGTATTTTCAAAGTTTGATCTCAAAAGTGGCTTTTGGCAGATCGGTGTTCATCCCGAAGACAGATGGAAAACAGCCTTCTGCATACCCAACGGACATTTCCAACGGAGAGTCCTGTCATTTGGACTCAAGACAGCTCCTTCATTATTCCAAGATGCCATGATAAGTATCTTTGAGCCCATACAATCATCTACACTCATTTACATTGATGATATCTTAGTCGATGGAGTTGGTGTGCGTTGACAGCAAGCACTCCCCTTACTACATCAATGCGGCGGATCTGCGGGCAGGAGTTATCGTGGCTCCGAAACTTTCAAAAGGATGCGTCTTGGAGACGCACTTTTGAGCTGGCGGTCTTAATAAAAAACAAGGTCGGGTTTATAGACGGTTCAATCCCTCGGCCATCGGAGGACAGCAGACTTTTCCCAGCCTGGAAGCGCTGTGATGATCTAGTACGGGCTTGGTTGCAAAGGTCGGTCTCTCCTGCAATAGCCACGACCATATTTTACTTACACACGGCAAAGGACATATGGGAAGAACTGTAGGAACGATATGGTGAGCCGGATGATTCCCAAATTTGCCGTCTCCAGCTTCTGAGAGATGTTGGGTATCCTGAGAGAATTGCTTGAATACCGGCCTTACCCAAAATGCAAATGCGGGAACTGTGATTGTGGATGGGAGAAACAATATGTAGAGGAGTTACAGAGGGAGATGGTGTATAAGTTTTTGAATGGGCTAAATCGTGAATATAGTGGACTGGAAGCCAAATGTTGCTGCGAAAACCTTTTCCCACTTTGGGGGAAGCTTATAATATATTGCAGAGGGAGGAGCTATCATTATTCGGTAGCCCAGTTGCAGCAGCAGTAAAACAAGAGGCTGCAGCAATGCTGGAACAGAACAGGTTACTTGCTTTTGCAAAAAGGAGAAAATTCAAGCCTGAAGTGGTATGCGAGCATTGCGGTAAGAAGGGGTATCTCAGAAGTAGATGCTATCAGCTAATCGGTTTCCCAACAAATCAAACATTTGGGACAGGCAGAGGACAATCTTTCCCAAGACAGCCTGGGATCAACATAATGATGGTCAACATGGTGGAGGCAAGGCAGCCGCAGTTCACAGATGCTAAGCAACTCCAATCTTCGCACTTTGGCCTGTCTGATGCCCAGGTTCAGAGGCTACTTGCCTTGCCCAGTGTGGAGGACCCAAGCCAAACTGCTTCTAAGGCTCAACAAGGACAACGTTCCATTTCTTCAGCATTACCATTCACTGATCAGCCATGCAAAAAACAACACAAAGGTTCTAGCTACACACATAAGAGTTGTCAAACTCAATGACAGCTTAGTCCTAGAAAACACCTTGTTTGTGCCTTCATTTCGCTTTAACCTACTTTCTGTTAGTATACTAATTGCAGCCAGTAACATTTGCATCGTTTTCTCACAAACTCGTTGTTATGCCCAATTGGATGATGATTGGACTAGCTGAACGAGAGGGTGGTCTGTTTGTGCTCAGGGAGATAGATGGGAATCGACATAGCAGTGCACCCTCTCAAGTTAGACTCACAGCCCCTCTACATTCTGAAAAAGCCTCTTCACATAGTCTTTGTTCAGCCAAACTACATACCACTCTTGATGTCTTTGATCTGTGGCATATGCGTCTTGGACATGTGCCATTGTCTAAACTATCAGCACTACAAACAATCGTTCCATCTGTTACTTTACTAACCCACAGTGCATGTTCTGTTTGTCATGAGGCTAAGCAAAGACGTTTAGTTTTTCCTAGAGTGTTATTAAGACCACTGAGCCTTTTGATCTTATTCATTGTGATATATGGGACCGAATGCTGAAGTTGCTATGCATGGTTATAGATTCTTCTTGATTATTGTTGATGATTATACAAGAGTCACCTGGATTTTCTTAATGCATCACAAGTCTGAAGTCAAAACACTCCTAGGTGACTTCCATCAATTTGTTAAGACTCAATTTAATACTAACATTAAAAAAATCCGAAGTTATAATGGGAGTGAGTTTCACTTGTCTGATTTTTTTAAAGCTCATGGCATTCTGCATCAGAAATCATGTGTAGCTACTCCACAGCAAAATGGAGTTGTTGAGAGGAAGCATCAACACCTTCTATAGGTTACTAGAGTACTCTTATTTCAAGCAAAATTACCTTCAAAATTCTGGGGTTATGCTTGTTTACTGCAGCGCATATTATCAATCGTTTACCAAGCAAATCACTCCTAGGAACTACACCTTATGAGCGGCTGTTTAAGCAGAAACATTGTTATCATAACATGCGTGTGTTTGGCTCTTTATGTTTTTCTTGCACTTTACATTCAGGTCGTAAGAAATTGGACAAGAGAGCAAACAAATGCATTTTTCTGGGATATCCCTTCAATGTGAAAGGGTATCTATACTTTGATTTGGCTTCGCATCACATATTCATTTCTAGGGATGTATGTATCTATGAGGCCATTTGCCACTCTTCCCAACAGTTTGCATTCAGCCTCCTCTGATCTGGTTCTACCTGTCACAGCTTCACTTCTGGATTTCTCCTCAACTGTTTCACCTGATTTCTCTTCATCACAACCCAACCACCATGCTTCAACTGTTTCTGAAAACCCTGTCCCAGCCAGTATAGAATCTCACTTGCGACGGAGCACAAAATTGCATAAAATTCCCAACTATCTCCATGACTATCACCATGGCTTGTCCTCTCTGCAAACCAGTTCTGACTCATTCGCATTGAGTATGTCTGTAAGTTCTGCAATCTCACACTCTTCCACCCATCATTCCATTATACCTTTTATTTCTTACGAAAAACTATCCACTCCTCACAAAACTTTCCTACTGTTTCTGGAGAGCAACCATGAACCACGGAGCAATAGGGAGGCGAGGGCTATACCACACTGGCAGGAGGCAATGTCTTCTGAACTGCAAGCTCCGGTAGCGAACCACACATGGACTTTGCAGCCTCTACCAGCAGGAAAGCGTGCTATCGGCTGGAAGTGGGTTTACAAAACCAAATTAAAAGCAGATGGCACCGTAGAACGGTTTATGGCGCGGCTTGTGGCCAAAGGATACAATCAAAGAGAGGGGTTTGACTATGAGGAAACCTTCGGCCCCGTGGCGAAGCATTCTATAATTTGTTCTGTTTTAGCAGTGGCAGCAGTCAGAGGGTAGCATCTTCATCAGTTTGATATCCGTAATGTCTTTCTTAATGGTGATCTGACTGCGGAAGTATATATGCAGCTGCCACAGGGTCTGGAGATTGAGGGGGAGTGCTCTGCAGCTGCTCCTCTGGTGTGAAAGCTTCAGAAGTCACTCTATGGCCTCAAACAAGCCTCGCGACAGTGGAATCACAAACTGACTACTTGTCTAGTCGAATATGGATTTTGCTCAATCCAAGGCTGATTACTCACTTTTCACTAAGCAAGTCAGCAATGGTTTCTTGGTTGTCCTTGTCTACGTGGACGACATTGTGGTGGTAGGGTCGAATTCACAACTCATAGATACTCTGCGCATTCATCTGCAGAGTCATTTTAAGATGCGAGACCTGGGCGTCTTGAAGTAATTCCTGGGGTTGGAAGTTGCCAGATCGTGGACCAGCATTTTCATTTCACAGCGAGGATATACCCTGCGCTTGTTGGAGGACCTTGGGAAGTTGGGAGTCAAGCCGAGCTCTATACCGATTGTTCCCATTCACAAGCTGACGCAAGTAGAGGAAGATGAAGTAGTAGATGCGTGCGCTTATAGACAGCTTGTGGGAAGGCTCATTTATTTGGGAATCACACGACCAGACTTGACATACACAGTGCACGTTTTAGCTCAATTCATGGACAAGCTTCTGAAGAAACATTGGGATGCAGTAGGGATGGTGCTGAAATATTTGAAGGAACACCAGGAAGAGGAGTGTTTTTCTCAAGCTCAGCTGAAGCGCGACTACAAGCATTCTCCGACAGTGATTGGGGGGCTGTGCCATGAGCAGAAGGTCGACTACTTGGTATAGCGTGTTTCTGGGAGATTCTATTGTAAGCTGGCGCTCCAAGAAGCAAAGCACGGTGTCACGCAGCTCGACGGAAACTGAATACAGGGCCATAGCCACCACGACAGCAGATATAATTTGGCTAAAGAGCCTAATGGCGGATCTTGGAGTAGTCACGAGTCAGCCAATCACATTATACTGCGACAACAAGTCTGCCATTCATATCAGTAAGAACCCAATGTTTCACGAACGTACCAAACATCTAGAAATCGATTTGCACTTCGTAATAGAGAAAGTCGAGGAGGGAGTCATTCGGCTGGTGCATGCACGGACGGAATTCCATATTGCAGATATTTTTACCAAGGCCTTACATCCTAGGAGATTGAACTATTTGCTTGGCAAGATGGGAGTGACAGACATACACAACTCCCATCTTGGGGGGAGTGTGAGCGGAGTAGGAGCAAACATATTCATCAGGACACAGAAAGTTGGCAAGATGAAGTGGGCCGCGAGCCTGGATAAAGCAAGGCTGGAGGAAGAAGGTTGGCTGCAGAAGAACGAGGAAAAGCCCAAGGGTTGAAATATTCTCTAAGGGCAAACGTGTAAAAGCAAGGGGGTTTTCAGTTAGTGGCGTGAAAGTTGTTGGGGCGTGCGTCTGTGTGCAGGCACGCAATTGGTTAGAAGGGGAGACCCGAGGGGAATAGCTCAACTGTATAAATAACGGAGGATCCTGTAAAACGTTGGTGTGTGAAATAGAAGGCAAAAACATACAGAAGGCTTCTTCTTGTTATCTCTTCTCGCCGGTTCTTCACCATTTCTGGGTTTTCTTGCTGAATTCATCAGCTCGCAAGGACGATGGACGTGAGTAGGCGAGACGAATTTCTCTTTTTAATCCATCTACACATGACTCTCGGTCGGTATGGCATCTAGCAACCGATCTTTTCTAATCACTCAATCCATAGCACAAGGCCCTCGGCATCAGCTTTCAACCAAACCACACGGCTGGATGTCACACACGCAAGATGCACGATGATCATATACATACACGTAGGGGTGAGCAAAATATCCGATATCCGTATCCGAATCCGAATCCGATACCCGAATTTTTTTTCGGACTCGGGTTCGGATATTTATAATTTCGGACTCAGATTCGGATATATTTAAAATGAAATTTCGAAAACGGATTCGGATTTGGAATTTTAAAGTAATATTTCGGATATCCGAATATCCGAAATCTATATAACCTGACTAAACCGACACATGAGTAATAGGAAAACAGGACTTAAACGTGAATAAATGTATTGCGGAGGACAAAAGTTAAATTTCAAAAAATATAAGAAAACCCTTTTTTCTGTCGATTTCCAAACCCTTACTTCTCCCAACTCCCCTCCTTCCATCACCGTTGCTCGTCGGTTGCCTCCGATATGTATAAGTGGTCCCTTCTTTCTCAAATCTTTAATCTTGTCTTTGGCTGGATGATCTGATTGTCTCCAATCTTCAAATCTTTGCCATCGGTAGTATAGTGATATTTGTCTGGCACTTGATCTGAGAGGGGGAATGGATCCTAAGCTTAGGATGTTATGAGAATCGTTATTAATCTTACGTGGACATCAAATTTTAGACTAGTTTTAATCATAAGCTTGGAGTATTGTTGCATCTGGGTGGATTGGAAATATGAAAATCAGCTTAGGATGTTGCGTCTTTTTGTTGGATGTGTCTGCAATGTGTCCTTTTTCCAATTCAAAATGTATAGCACTTATTCACAAACCGAAGTTCGGAAATTTCGGATTATCCGAATTTCGAGTCCGAATTATTTTCGGACTCGGACTCGGAATTAAAAAAAAGGAATTCGGAAGTTCGGACTTGAGTGAAATTCGGACTCGGATCCGGATGCTCACCCCTACATACACGAGCTGACCGGAAAATGGATCCCCACGTGAAGTTTAAAAACATTTCTGGCACGAGGCCTAATTGGGCATTGAATATTCAAGATGTTTACAATTGGGCTGGGCCGAAAATAAGGTATAAAAGTGATTTAGGGGAAGAAAATAAACTTAAGACTCTGTTTGGTGCTTTTGCTCGTGAAATAGTTATTATTGAAAATTATTAAAGTAAAGTTGATTAATGAAATAGATTTTTTGGCAAGGTATATTTAAAAAATATGATTAATTTACCTTACGAAAAAGAATTGGTTTACGAAGATAAAAAAAAAATCTGCCGTAGAATTGCTGACAATTAATTATCTAAAGTAACAAAAAATAAACACTAATAGTTTGTTGTATTTTTTGAAAACCCAATGGGTTCTTAAAGAACTCTTTTGTGAGAAGAGAGAAGAAAGTTCACAATTCACGGGCACAACAAGATGAGATAAACCTAACCCGTGGGAGAATTTCGGTCGAAGGAGAGGCCTGAGAATTGTTTGTACCTCCGTCCACAGCACCATGTATATAGCACGGTATCCACTGGCATGACAACCATCCTCATCGGCTCATCATCCCTTTGTTAGTTTTACAAAAGTCTTAGAGAAGAGTGTTTTTATCGCTAAGGCAGGAGATGAAGGCTAATATCAACATCAACAAACCTTAAATGAAGCCCTACATGGCTGGATTGAATTGCGAGTCTCGCTTTGTTTGCATCGTCCAGCCATGTGTCTTGCGAATATTGTTAAGGCTGTGTTTGTTTTCATTGGAAAACCAGAGAAAAGAAAAGAAATGATTAGAAAACTCGATTCCCAAGGCAAACTGTCTAAAGGTAAACAAATAATGCTTAAAGGTAATTTATGACCAAGGTTAACGGGGTATTAAAGGTAATAACGGAATTGTCATTTAAGATAGATAAGTATGTCATTCGACAAAAATAAGCAAACACCCTTCATTTCGGCCATTATTTTAGGTTGAAGCAAAAATTCTCATCATATTTCAGATTAATCATAACTAATAAGACCAACCTCTATAATGAATTGGTCATAAATGTCTTAGTCAAACACAAAGTAATCCCCACGGTTCACTCACATCAGCATGGCGTCATTAGAATTTATTCAACGTCGACCAATGGGTGATGCAGGTGGAGAACTGGATAAGGGCAACCGGGCTCGTTAGAGATGGCCGACTACACTCAGTCTTCACTCTAGTTGGTCGAGGGGCGGGGTGATCGGATCGACTCATCCGCACAAACGAAATGAAAGCACCAGTTAGGTTTGAATGATCGTTGACAGAGAGTTTCCTTGATCTGATTAAGTACTCTATGATTTCTTTATTTTGCGATACATCCATCCATAACACAACACCATCCCCTGCATTTTCCTTGCATTCGAAGGCAACCATCCTCAGGCTCAGCCGCGGCCATGGGTGAGATCATCATAGTACCCAATATCAGACAGATTCCCTTGCATTGAGCCCTCCTGTGTTTCCCCCCTCCGACGACATCTCTTCCTCCTTCCGCTCTCCGCAATATCAGACAGATTCTGGGATGGGTTTTTATCCGCATCTAAGGTCACAGGACAGCTGCTGAACAGTCGTACCCATTGCTGAGACGAACGCCCATTTCAGACAGTTTAATCAAGCACAAATATTCTGTTGACATAACCAACACGAGAAGAAATACTGGCAGCTTTATTGCTTGAAGGAGAAGACATCTTGTTGACTTATTACATCTCGCGGTCCATTATCTATAACAAAGAGAAGATATCACGGAATTTGGAAATTAGGAATGAGATATCGTGTCGGCGAAAGCCCCTGGTGGACAGCGCATCTATTTCCCCGGTTCCCTAATCCCCGGTAGGAAATGATGGTCCTTCGAGATCGTCTAGCTCAAGGAAGTCACCTTCTAACATGATGCGGGAGGCCTCCTGGTTCATGGCAGTCAGGAAGGGGCAGCTGTTCGTGCGGTTTTGGAAGTCATCGGAGTGGAATGGATTGTCAATCTGTTCGGAAACAAAAAGAGTAATGTCGTCCGAAAGGACTCTGAATGGATGACAAAGGGCATCAAGGTTTGGACAAACCACCTGATTATAAGGAGCTTTCCCGATTCTGCATATTGACGCAGTCTCCTGCACCCAAAAGAGCCCAGTTAGATCTTTGAGAGATGGGAATGTTTCCATGTTTTTAGCTTAAGTTCCATTACGTACATTAGGTACAGTTACCATATACTGTATCATTATCCAATCTGTCTCCTGGCCGTCCCCTTCACAGAATACCCTGATGGTCTCCCTGCAAAACACGGGCGATCCCATTAATGTGACCTGATGAGGTTCCCCTTTCGGTTTCCAGGACCCCGCTCCTGAATCTCTTGTACCATCCAAGTAAACGAAGTACCACGTATCCCCTGTTAACAAGGTAAAAGCCAGGGGGATTAGCAAACAAACACTTCGGTATCACCTGGTGAGTCGAAGTTCCAGGGGACGCTTCACTGTAAAAGTTTTGGCAAAGTTCGGATCGTACCTCTCAAGTCTTCCGGCCGGTGCTGGAAGGGGTTTCTATCGACATCGACAGTGACAAGGCATCTGCTGTAGGTCCTTCCCATTGTGGCTACAACGACGACAGAAGGGATAACCGTGCCCACGGGACGAGCACACCTGTTACGGACAGTTGGTCGGAGGCAAAAAAAAGTGAGTCAACGCAACCAACAGAACAGAGACGGGGAAAAGACCTTCTGGTTGGGACTTTTTTTAAAGGGAAGATTCCACTGTGTTGGGACTGAAGCGGCGGTTGGTGCTAAGACTTACTTTCTTACATTTAGTTTGAGAGAGATCACGTAAAAGTCAGAGTTGTCAGGCGCCATCTTCGCGTTTAAAAGCGCCTGCAAAATCTCCAATATAAGAAAAAATAAATTATATAATAAAAATCAAACATCAAGTTTTTCTCAAACAGAACGGCAGGTTTTTACGTCGCATCCAAATCAACTGTGCATAAAAACAAAAAAGCTGACGTAACCTAAGCTGACGTCCGGACAACAAATCATTATCTGTGTCAACCGCAATTTCCCGATTCCCTACTTTTCAACGTCCACCCGCCCGCAATTTGCTTTATAAAGTTTTGAAATTAGTTTGTGAAAGCTGTGGGCGACGGGAGAAAGATAAAACTGAAAAAGGGAAAAGAAACCCTATCATGATACGAATATCAGCCCACATAAAGTATTTTTATTGCTCTTCTGATGCACAGGATGTTTTTCTCATTCTTTTTGACTTACTTTCGTGTGCCCACCGGGAGGAGACAGGAGATTTGGATGCTCTCTATTTCATAGAAAATGGACACGTCAAACTTGCCGTACAAGTTAAAAAGACATTGAACACGTGTAAAGCAATGGATAGAAAGGAGAACATGTCAGTGGAATGTTGACTCTATGTGTGCGGCCGAGACATTTCCTGCCGCCCTCTGCGTACCTGTTGAATATCATTAACCAAATTCTTCCAACATCAGAAAGGTGCCCCCCACTATCAAGACAAGACAAAAGATGGGAAAAGAACAGAAAGAAAAGCCAAACAGGGTGAAAAATATTCATTGTTATTCTAGAACCACGTTATGTTTTTCTCCTTTTTTGACTGGCGGGTTCAGTCCCTTAATCACTACGCAAAACTGAAGTGAGTGTTCGTGTTCATATATTCTTTTTTTTTTCTTTATATTATTATCTATTTAAAGTTTTGGTAATTATATATTTTTAATCATGTATTAGTTCTTGTTATATCGTATACGCATAATAATAAATTAAAATAACACAATTTGGCGTTGACTGCGATCGATGTCCGCCATATCAATTTGCGTGGATCGACCTTGTCCATTCAATTGGTTTTGCCGTCAGGTGTTCCCGAGGAGGAATTGGGGGATTTCGGGGATTAGGATAATGTTTCTTTTTGGGCAGAAAAGAAACAGGCGGTGAATCGACGCAACCAACAGAACAGAGACGGGGAAAAGACCTTCCGGTTTCCTTAAAAACTTGTAACCCAACTGTGGAAAGCTGGTTCGGACTCTTTTTAAAGGGCAGATTCCACTGTGTTTGGACTGAAGCGGCGATTGGTGCTAAGACTTACTTTCTTACATTTAGTTTGAGAGATCACGAAAAAGTCAGAGTTGTCAGGCGCCATCTTCGTTGGTTAATCTAATTTTTGTTTTCCAGGTATAGCCGCGTTTAAAAGCGTGTGCAAAATCTCCAATATAAGAAAAAATATATATATTAATAAGTTTATTTATACAGTAAAATTATTTTAGACTTAAAAAAACATGTTAAATTATATAATAAAAATCAAACATCAAGTTTTTCTCAAACAGAACGGCAGGTTTTTACGTCGCATCCAAATCAACTGTGCATAAAAACAAAAAAGCTGACGTAACCTAAGCTGACGTCCGGACAACAAATCATTATCTGTGTCAACCGCAATTTCCCGATTCCCTTACTTTTCAATTTCAACCCGCCCGCAAGTTGCTTTATAAAGTCATGGGCGAGCTGTCAAAAGTCATCAGCTTTTTCTCCATCCATTTCTTCATCTACTTGTTCCTCGTGAGGAGGCGTATGAATAAGCCCTCGGATCTATAAATTTATTTGGAATGAGCAATGTTACAATTTCATGTTATATTTTAGTTGGATAAGTTTTCATAATATTCGTCGTTATTTAAACACGAGAGTACTTTTTAACTCGTGTCTAACCCCGATCCTACGCGACTCGACTCAAGCGGATTTCAACTCGACCTGATGCAGGCAAGACCCGATGAGGGCTCGGGATGGTCCATCGCTTCTGCTTAGAAAAATGACGGGAGTCGGCTTTGGGTCAAATATTCCGTACAAAGTAAAAAAGAGAAACGACATTAAAACTAACAATTGCTACACATAACTCGGACAAAAGGTTATACCATTAGCTTCGATCACTAAAAGCCTACAAATGCGAAAAATGTTTTTACAATGAGATAGTGAATACGTTTTAGTATATACCTTAATTGGGTGTCTTGACAAATTTTGAGAAGAAAGAGCAATCTTGACTAAATCGGTCTGGAGAAAGCCGTGCACGAGTTGGATGCCTCTAAGTTTGAAAGTTGTAAGAGATCCTACAAAAAGACGGGAGAAAGAAAAACAACAAGGAAAAGAAACCAAAACAGGGTAAACAATCAAGGTGTCTCTATCATGATACGAATATCAGCCCACATGAAGTATATTTATTGCTCTTCTGAAGCACATGATGTTTTTCTCATTCTTTTTGACTTTCGTGACACGAAGATAGGAGATTTGGATGCTCTCTATTTCATAGAAAATGGAGAGGTACATCTTATCGTTAGGATTAATTCTTCTTTAATCGTACCAGTATTGTCATTTCTAGAATATTACGAAACATTTGGTGTTTAGGTTCTGACTGGGTCAAACTTGCCGTACAAGTTAAAAAGACATTTACATCTTCTTTCAATGTAAATGTACAAACTATCCCCTTTTGGGCACATGGAGCTTGCAACGGGAAGGTAAATGCCAGGAATTGCCATGAGTGTTTGATCTTAGCGCTGTACCACCTCAACACTTGCCTCGGTAGGATAGGGGGTCAAGTGAAGGTTACAGACTGCCGATTGAGGTACGAGGAGTATGAGTTCGACTATTTATGGTAAAGGTACACGGCTTCATCGCGAATAAGTGGGGGATTTTGACCTGTCTTTGGGTTGCCATGTGGTAAAACGTATAAATCCGATCTCAAACACAGTCAAGTTTGGTCACCGACTTCGATGTATATTGCCGAATAAATTTGTCATCTTGAATTTTAGTTCTCTTAGGTCTCTCTTACAAGTGGTGTATGGTTGCTCCTTCATTTTGAAATGTGTAGAATCAGAATTATGATCAAGTACTTGGGTTTGTTCTTGAACCTTTGTATTTACTGCCCATTCGGTTTAATATCTGCCAATACTTGGAGGAGATCTTTTTTACATAGCGACTCCATCATACTCTAACTACATTAGTGTTAGAAAAAAATTCAACCTGCCGATAAGCCATGCAGCTCGTGTGCTGATGAGTTGTGGTGAAGAATGATTCGACCTTTCTCTTATGGGACTTACTCGGTTCACACATCTCATTCCCTATTCTTGAAACATATCTTGAAAGTTGAAGGAACGAGAAGCAGAGAAAGTGCCGATTTTCTTGCAGGATTTGGGATAGAATAAGCGGAGGAAAAGACCAACTGCCTCTTTGAGGAAGAAGGAAAGAGGGCCAGGTAGAAAAGGATAACGAAGAAGAGGAGGGACACATGTGAAGCATACGCATGCGATTGCGAGGAGATTTTGCGCACAAAACTCTGAAAAGAAAAGAAAATCGAAGAATTCAATGCGCACGCAAGACAGAAATATTATTGACCGTAAAATTTTCATGTAACTCGATCTTGTAAACCATAGCAGGAAATTCGAACACAGCTCCCAATACGCAGCAGCCTGGACTTCACACGCAAAGCTAAGCTTAAATTATAAACGTGAGCACAAAACTCCTATACTCTTGAAACCATCGCCAAAATGACCAAAACTCGACCAAGATTGTGACCGTACGCAAAATTTTTGAACTCATTTGGGTAAGCCCATTGTTGAGAGCGACGACATGTTTGGGGGTGAATAACAAGGCGGGCTCAGCTCGCGCTCGAGAAAACAGCCCAACACAACCCAACACATACTTCTTCAAGAAAAATGCAAATAATATTATCCCAAAAAGTTGTTGCTCTTATCGAAGTCATCTGAGTTTATGTCGAGTTTGTGAAAACAGGGGTGCTTTATCCCAGTAACTTGCGAATTCGTAATCCCTAATGTTGTCTTCGACGGCCAGCAATTTTCAGTGAATTTATGTAATCAGTACCCTCCAAACACAATTGAAGTATCCATAGTTGTCAATATGACCCATGACCATCATAACGGCGAATCCGAGAACTCAGACGGCTCGTCATAAATGGGTTCGCCATTGGGACAAACTAAGCCAGAGAACACTATCCAATACACGTAAGCACAGCATTGGTGGCCTCGGACCGGACCCGTCGACGCATAACTAATTCGCTGAAAATAAACTTATTTCCCAATCAAAGCATCTTCAATATATCAAAAGCAGAAGACTCAATTAAAAGAGAGGAAGGTGAAGATTGGAGTTGGTGGGGGAGTCATAACATAATTAATTCGCTGGAAATAAATTTATGAACATAAAAGCACGTGTGAAATGCTGCTATCTGTACCGAAATATTAGAACGAAATTGGACCGAAATACTAAATACGGTATTAATTCTTTTTTTGGAAATTTCCTTTCATTTATTTTTATTAATTTCCAAATAAGGCAAGACGGCATAAATTCGTCTCATCACTTTTTGGTTCGTGAATTATTTCCCAAACAACTAATTGCATTCGTTTTACTCCACTTGAAATTGAGGATGAAAATATCAAGTAGAATAATTCGACATAATGTATCGTCACATGACAGCAATTCTCATCACAAAATGAACGAAATCGCCAATGATTGATATCGATCGAATGATCGAAATGAAGAGCGAAACAACGAAATTCGATTGCATGTCCTTTTAAAAGACACACTAAAACGAGGGAATCGTGATAAAAACAATAATCGCTTTACTGAGCCTTTAATTAATGTGGTGTCCTCCTTATGTTCACTGAAGTTAAAATAATAAATGCATAATGATGAGAATTGCGTTGCTTGATCTATTTCAACAAATTTATAAAATAAAATTTATGTAGGTAAGAAAAAGATATTAATTCCAATTGCATTGCTTATGATTTAATCATTCATAGCCATAATCTCAAAAAGGTATTATTATTTTTCTACAAAAAAATGAGTGACTGTAATTAAGAACCATGCACTTAATACTGAATGTTTTTTGTCTATTGGACTTAAAATGGTGCCTTTCATCACTTATTCTCATTATTGCATTTCATTTCGTAATTTTTGTGTATTCTTGAATTGTTTTTATTTCATCATGCTAAATCAATCATCAGGATATATTTAATTATTAACACGTTTTAAAATATATGTTTAACAAAATTGACCAAAACCAACAGAACAAACATATTAATTTGGGCATGATTGAAAGGTGATAATAAAATAGTTTCTTCACAGTTCATACACAATTTATGCACGTTATATGCATTTATTACATGCAAAAAAATAATCTAGACGATAAATGCATATATTTTAGTGGGTTGAATAAGATCCCATAGCCAAATATCTTTCATTAGTGGAAAGACATTAACTACGAAATTTCTAGACTTTTATGCAACACGACATTGAACACGATTAGTTGAATTCATAATTGGAAATCCTTCGTTGAGAGTATCTGAATTTGAAAAACAGACAATATATCGAAATTGCGATTGATTGTGAAACATGTAAATGCTTTACCGAAAAGGTGCGTGATCCCTCTCTCATTATCATTGACAGTCTCTAACTCTAAACAATTGTAGCTTTTGCAATGTTCTATGTTAACTAAACAAGATTGAACTTCATCAGACCATGTCGATATCGAAACTCTCCGTACTAAGTATCTCGAAAATGGGGTTTGAGTCATGACAAAGATTTTCTCAATTTTACAAGGAAGACTATACTGTAGGGACTATCGTAAAGCATTCTTGGTACAACGACGAAGAGTACTACAATATACGACATCTCGGTATATTATAGCAAAACGCGGAATCCTATCGATATTTTGTTTATCTGAGACATTCACCAGGTCAACAAAGCTCATACCCATTTACTTATTCGACTCGGAAAACTTGAACAGAATTCAATAAAATAGAAACCATAAATATCAAGATAACACCACCGTGCAACAAATTATTCCAAGAACAACATCACGGTAAATGGAAATTGTTGGACCATGGGAGGCCTTGATTGGGGAGGAAGTAGGATGGGGCCGCCATGTCATCAGTGATCCTCCCGAAGTTGCTATCGCCACCAACGACATCATCAGCAACATTCTCATTGGGCTTGAACATCTCCATGTACATGGTCCATGGCTCCTGGCTCGGGCCGGATTCAGAAGCCAAGGCAGAGGTGTTCCTTGGGACACTAGATGATTCCCCGACCTCCACCTTGGCCTTGCTGTTGTTGTCGGCAGCGGGGGCAACATCCTTGGAGGGGACATCTGGGTTAGGGTTAGGGTTCTTCATCAGAGACTTGATCCGCTCATCGATCTCCCTGAGGTTCTTATCGACCAGCCAGCCGAGGTCATTCAGGTCAAGCAGGTTGAGACCGCCAAGACCGTGACCCAACAGCGCACGGTGCATGATCCCGGTCACCTCCCTCTCGCGGTTCTCTCGGAGCTGCTTCTTGAGCTGCTCATGGGCCTTGGAGATCCGCTGCTTGATGAAGCCCACCTGGTTCATCATCCTCTTGCTCTGGTCCATCTCCGACATGTTCCTAAACCGAGCGATGGTCCGCCTCGCCCCAAGTGCCGAAGGCCACACCTCAGGCTCAGGGTCATAAGGGCTGTACACAATTGCACAGGACTCGATCCCGCACAAGGTGCTCAGCTCATTCACCTTCTTCATGAGCCCCTTCTTCCTCTTCTTGAAGGTGGCCTTCCTTGCAGCCTCATTCTCGATGTATGCCAGTGTCACCTTCTTCCGAGTCATTGTTGTGTGCAGCTTCTCGACCATGTGATTTTCGTGGTACTTATAGCGAGGGAAAACAAATATTAGTCTTCATTGGGGGAAGATTCATTTTCCATTTTTGCCGAGATTTGGTATTAATAATTCTTGTTGGGCAAAAATTCTATTGATATGGAAGTAATGGCTAGAATGCATTGAATCTCGATGATCGATATTTGAAATGCTAAAGCGGCGCCAACTTGCAATCGCATAGTGGGCCGAATTCCCTATTTAGGGTTACAAGAATCTAGAGCTCATGGCCAACAATGATAGTCGGAAAGGATTACCGGAAACGGCCGGAAGAAGTAATGGACAATTTGTCTTCTTACTGGTACTTTGGTGACTGATATCCTCTGATATTGCCATAGATGACAGTTTTGACGCGGTAGGTAGCATTAATTGCCCCAAAAAATGAAAAGATCCATGGTTTTCATTTTATATTATGACAATCATAACCTCATTGTATTCATCCTCTTTAGTTAATAGATCGGGTCACAATTTTTTTATCCGGCAATTTCAACGCTATCTGAAATGGTTATGCCATAACCATTTCATGATCACATCATCGAATGCATATGTCCAGTTTTCTAGCATTTGCGATTTCAAGCATGCCATGGATATCAAGAAAGTTGAGGAAAATGGGCGAAGGATGTGCCAATGTTGTATCATAGATTGTGCTATTTGGAGCACACGATCAAAACTAAATATCCGAAAGATGTCGTTAATGTAAGTTGCGGCCAGCTTCCATCAGAAATTATGTGAAACATTCTGTTGTAAATTGGATCTACGGGTATATCGAAATCGAAAAGAAGACACGACAATTTACGTGGTTCGGGTCGGCGGTGTACCGATCCCTACGTCCACGGGCAAAGGAGGAGGCGATTTTATTGATCGTTCTTGTGGAGGAGCTTACAAGGGAAAAACCCTAACTCTCATGAGACAAAAAATATCTCACTCAACACACACAATCTAAACTGACCCTATATTGTGTGTAGTATAATATATCTCCCCTGATTTTCGAAAGATCCCAACAAAGAAAATAATATAATATTTTCTCCCCCTAAAGCTTCTCGGGTCTCCGTTTTAGGGATGTAAATTCAAGACACACTTTTAACAATCTCCACCTTGGCTTGAATTCTTCAATATTCATCAAAGAATTAACCTCCTTTGCCTATAGGCCCTGAGGGCCTAGTTCGATCGCTGCAGGATACCGATCAAGTCCGAGCAATGCTCGAACTTAGAAATGGGAAGACTCTTCGTCATCATATCAGCCGGATTCTCATGAGTGCTGATCTTCTCCACCTTGACATCTCCCTCGGCAATGACATCACGAACAAAATGATAACGAACATCAATATGCTTTGTCCTCTCATGATGCATCGGATCCTTGGTGAGATGAATCGCACTTTGACTATCGCAGAATAAGATAGTTGAATCCTTCTCCATAACGAGTTCTCCGAGTAAACCTCTCAGCCATATAGCTTCCTTGACAGCTTCAGTGATTGCCATAAATTCTGCTTCGGTGGTGGATAAAGCAACCGTAGCTTGCAAAGTAGCCTTCCAACTAATGGCGCAATCGCCGAGAGTGAAAACATAACCCGTGAGAGATCTTCTCCGGTCTTGATCACCTGCAAAATCTGAGTCGACGTAGCCGACTAAGCCAATAGAGCTTCGTCCAAACTCCAAACAAGCATCAACAGTCCCCTTCAGATATCTCAAAATCCATTTAACAGCTTGCCAATGACCTTTCCCGGGACTAGCCATAAACCTGCTAACAACACTGACTGCATGAGAAATATCTGGACGAGTGCATACCATCGCGTACATGAGACTGCCGACTGCACTCGAGTAGGGAACCTTGGACATAGCTTGTACTTCCTCCTCTGACTGTGGTGACATCGAAACGGATAATTTTAAGTGTGCGGCGAGAGGAGTGCTCACCGGTTTGGCACCTTGCATTGCAAATCTCTCAAGCACCTTCTCGATGTACTTCTGCTGCGATAAAAACAGCTTGGCGTTCTGCCTGTCTCTTGAAATCTCCATTCCTAGGATCTTCTTAGCTGCTCCCAAATCCTTCATCTCAAACTGAGAACTCAGTTTGGCTTTCAACCTGTTAATCTCAGATAGACCCTTCGCTGCGATCAACATATCGTCAACATAGAGCAGCAGATAGATATATGTCCCATCTGAGAGCTTTTGCAGATAAACACAGGTGTCGTACTTGCTACGAGAAAAGCCAATACTTATCATGAAGGAATCAAACTTCTTATACCACTGTCGAGGGGATTGCTTAAGTCCGTATAAAGACTTCTTCAGAAGACACACCTGGTTCTCTTTGCCTTCATCAATGAAACCTTCTGGTTGTTGCATGTAAATGTCCTCATCGAGGTCACCGTGAAGAAACGCCGTCTTCACATCGAGCTGCTCTAACTCCAGATTATGCATAGCGACAAGGGCAAGTAAAACACGAATTGATGTGTGCTTGACTACCGGTGAGAATACGTCGTGAAAATCAACTCCTTCGACTTGACTGTAGCCCTTCGCAACCAGACGAGCCTTGAACCGGGTGTCTTCAATAGTGGATCCCTCCTTTGTCTTGAAGACCCACTTGCAACCGACAATTCTCTTGTCGATCGGTGGATCTACTAGCTCCCAAGTCCCGTTCTTGCGAAGGGACTCGATCTCCTCTTCCATGGCTACCAGCCACTTGCTTGAATTGGGAGCTTGTATCGCCTCAGAATAAGTTGAAGGATCGGAGGAATCAATGCTCTGAGCGACACTAAGAGCGTAGGCGACCATGCTCTCATCATCATATCTTCGAGGCGGTCTTATAGCTCGCCTCGGCCTATCCCGGGCCAAATTATATTGCGTCGGAGGTGGTGTTTCAGCTTCTTCAGTCTGAGCTGGAATAGTTACCGTAGTTCCCTTTGGTTTGGACGCACTTCCAAGCTCAAACTCCACCTTCTCTGAAACACTCTCGTTTCCTGTATCAATAGAAACAGAAGACTCCTTTCTCGAGTGAAGCATAGCGGATTCATCAAAAGTCACATCTCTACTAATCATAAACTTCCTGGCTTCAGGACAATATAATCGGTAACCCTTAACACCCGATTGATAGCCAAGGAAGATGCACTTCTTAGCTCTAGGTTCTAGCTTGCCTTCCTTCACATGAGCATATGCAGGGCAACCAAACACTCGAAGGTGTGAATAATCGGAAGGATTACCTGACCAAACTTCATGAGGAGTCTTGCTCCCCAGTGCCCGATGAGGAGATCGGTTCACCAGATAACATGCCAGGTTAACGGCTTCTGCCCAGAAATCCTTTCCGAGTCCTGCATTCGAAAGCATGCACCGAGCTTTCTCAAGTAGAGTGCGATTCATCCGTTCTGCTACTCCATTTTGCTGTGGCGTACCGACAACCGTCCGATGTCGGATAATGCCTTCTTTTAGGCAGAATTCATTGAAGTCTGAGCCGCAGAATTCGAGTCCATTGTCGGTACGGAGCCTTTTCACCGGCTTTCCTGTCTGCTTCTCAACCTGAGTTTTCCACTGCTTAAAAGTATCAAAAACATCAGATTTGTTCTTCAAGAAATAAATCCATACCTTCCGAGAGAAATCGTCGATAAGGGTCAGAAAATATATGCAGCCTCCCTTCGAGGTAACTTGAGCTGGTCCCCATAAATCAGAATGAATATAGTCTAGAGTTCCTTTCGTCTGATGTACTGCAGTGTTAAAACTGACCCTCTTCTGCTTCCCGAAAACGCAGTGTTCGCAGAAATCGAGTTTCCCGATACTTGGTACGGGTAGAAGACCTCTGTTACTCAGTGCAGACATACCGTTCTCGCTCATATGCCCCAAACGCATGTGCCAGAGTTTTGCCGAGTCAGACTCGGACAATGAAGATGATATAGCTGCTGATCCGGTCACTGTCGAACCATGTAGAACATATAGACTGCCTGTCTTCGTTCCTTTCATAACAACGAGGGCTCCGCAGGAAATCCTGATAACGCCGGACTCGATGGCAATTTTGTAGCCATGAGCATCCAGAACGCCGAGGGAGATCAGATTCTTCCTTAAATCAGGAACATGCCTGACATTTGATAATGTCCTGATGACGCCATCATGCATCCTCACCCGAACTGTACCACTGCCGACGACGCTACAAGTCGCATTATTGCCCATGAGGACAACTCCACCTGCAACAGGAGTGTACGTAGTAAACCAGTCCCGATTGGGACACATGTGGTACGAGCATCCAGAGTCGAGAATCCACTGTTCCTTATACTTGGGCTTGCTGTCTTCAGTGACCAACATGAAGTCATATGTCTCCTGCTCAGCAACTCCTGCATCAGCTGTCTCAAGTTTTTGTTTTCCCGCATCATTGTCTTGGCCATCCTTTTCCTTCTTTTGAAGCTGCCAACAATCTTTTCTAAAATGGCTCTTCTTTTTGCAAAATGTGCAAAACTTGGATTTTCTCCTCGATTTGGACCTGGACCTGTTCATGCCAGAAGATTTGGCCTGTTCTCTGCCTCTTGCGAGCAATCCAGAACCCTGCTCATCGGACTTGCTCGAGTCCGTGCGGTTATCCAGCTGCTCCTTGCCTACTAGATTCCCCTTCACATCCTCGAACGTGAGAGAGTTTCTTCCATAGATCATCGTCTCACGGAACGTGGAATGCGAAGAAGGCAAAGAACACAATAACAGTAAGGCTTGATCCTCATCTTCAATCTTAGCATCAACGTTTTTCAAATCATTAATTAGGGCAACAAAGTCACTGATGTGCTTCTTGATAGACGTACCTTCGGCCATACTGAAAGTGTATAGCCGCTGTTTCAGCACCAGCCGATTGACGAGAGTTTTCGTCATATACAAACCTTCCAACTTCTGCCATAATCCACTCGCCGTCTTCTCTGTCAGAACCTCTTGTAGGACATTGTTGGAGAGGCACAATTGAATTGCTGTGAGTGCCTTCTGATCCAACTTCTTCCAATCGCTTGCAGACGTTTCAGCCGGCTTGTCTTCCAAAGCCGTGTCGAGGTCGTTCTGCACGAGGATTGCGAGCATCCGGACTTGCCATAGTCCGAAATTGGAATTGCCGTCGTACTTGTCGATGTCGAATTTCGTCAGCGGCATCTTGAGTCGATGTAGAGAGAACCCGAAAACCGAAAGCTCTGATACCAGATTGTTGTAATTTGGATCTACGGGTATATCGAAATCGAAAAGAAGACACGACAATTTACGTGGTTCGGGTCGGCGGTGTACCGATCCCTACGTCCACGGGCAAAGGAGGAGGCGATTTTATTGATCGTTCTTGTGGAGGAGCTTACAAGGGAAAAACCCTAACTCTCATGAGACAAAAAATATCTCACTCAACACACACAATCTAAACTGACCCTATATTGTGTGTAGTATAATATATCTCCCCTGATTTTCGAAAGATCCCAACAAAGAAAATAATATAATATTTTCTCCCCCTAAAGCTTCTCGGGTCTCCGTTTTAGGGATGTAAATTCAAGACACACTTTTAACACATTCTCCGTAATTGTCTACGGACAATGCCATGCTGGGATCATTTTGTAGTCAAACATCCTGATAGAAGCATCCCAAATGGTCATGGATGCCACACCGTGATCGGATAATTAAATGAATCATGACTAAGGGCAGCCCTTTGTAGATTATAATTCAGACGAAGATCGAGGTTTCAACAATGCCATCTCCATGAGATCTTGATAATATGACTAATAACATTGTGATCTCTACATCAAATAAACACTTGATCCACTGATATTCGCGCAACCAATGAAATCAATTATGGGGCCATCCATAATAAGCCTCGGATATTTTAGAAAATAATGAAACAGCTAAACAATTCCGAAACTGGGAAAAAGTGTTGGATACCTGGTTGATGAGGTGAAGGACTAGGTGGATTGATCCGATCGTCATTCGTGCGATTAACAGAAATGCATGAAAAATGTTTAGAATTCATTGTGTCAATTATATTGAACTGCATTTCAGCCAGTTTCAAACTCGATCAATTAATATTAATCATTGTTTCGTTTTACAAAAGGCCGAAATTGTCGTCACTAAACGACATCGAGGCCTTAACCACTTAAGAAGATCACACAGACGTGAAATTGATTGATTACACGAAGGTTTCAAAAGGTTTTCGATGGGGAGCTCATTGAAGGAGGATGGACAATTCTATTCACTTGAACACAGCTGAGGTTAAAAAAATAAATATATAAAGCACGCATAATGTGCCAAATACGATCACCGAATTTCGCAAAATCTCGGGAAACAGTAATTGTTGAAATCAAATTATGACGTTACCTAAAGTGATTGATATACCGACAAGTAAAATGTGTATATAAGGCCATGTTGCCGCTTCATATTCTGCTTATAGCAACTGGTGGGATGAAGGATTATGTGGCTCAGCTGGTCGAGATACGGGAGCATTGGGATTGGGATTCATTCCAATATTGCCCGGATCGCCACCCTCAATGCTGGGATCATAGCTGGAGTCAAGGCCACCGGGCTGCTGCGAGTAATTATCACCTCCCCCAGAATATTTGGCAATTTCTTTGTCAACTCTCTCACTGGCTTTGGCAACGTGAAGATCCATTGATGCTTCTGCCTCCCTTGCCAGCCTCACCTCATGTGCTACTTCGACCCTCGCTTTTGCAAGTTCCTTCTCGGCCTATGGACAATTGCTCGTCAAACAAAAACAAATGAAAACGGAGAGGGGGTGGACATCTGAAAAATTACGCTAGAGAAGTAAAAATTTCTTAGGAAAAGACCGCTTCTAATTGCGCTATACGAAAAATAACTTCAAATGAACAACATGAACGACAGAATGTCTAGAGTCCATTCTAGTGAGCCAAGGTCCGTAGGGCTCCCGCTACAAACATTTTTTGAGTTTCGACATTCACATAGATCTGAAGCCTAAAAGAATGACCACTATATATACCTTCTCTTCAGCCTTGGCTTCGGCCTTGGCCTTGCGCATGGCTTTTATGTCGTTAATCTTGTCCCTGATCGCCTGCATCTTGTCCCTCGCTTATCAAAACAACGTCCCTCTTGGCGATTCTCGTAAATGGAACAAACTACGATGGATATTGTGTAACTCAGATATCCTAAACAGGCATTGCCTTTGCGGCCATATATATTGAGCGTGGCAGAGACAGGAGGCGGGTCTTTGTCCACGATCCTACTTTCTCGGAGGAGATTCAAATACTAACGGATGAAAAGGAACGGGACGCAATTACAATTTTTTTTTTTGTGGATGGGATTAGATCTTGGACTAAGTTGATTTTTTGAAGAAAATTTAATTAACAAAAAGAATAGCGATTATTATTATTCACTATCGTAGGATTCATAACATGTATGGATCAACGGACTAGACATAGAACCCTTCTAGCTATTTATTTAGGATATTCTCGAAAGATCACAAGTCGACTCGATTTCCCATCCTCAAATGGAATTCACTACCAAGGAACGTTATCTTCCGACATTGCGGAGGACCGATATCAACGGGCTACACAAGGCTCCGTTATCTTTCGACGTCACGGATGATTGACATCAATGGGCTCACAACACCCCGTAAGTATCGCTCTTACTCAATTGGGTTCTAATCATTCACTTCGATTTAAATTTGGACTTTCTGACCACCTTCTTGTTTCGTTTGCATGAACACCGATCGAGTGGTGCGAGAATTCGACGAGGCGGATGTCAAAGGTCGAAGATTATTCGAAGGCGCGTGTATCAAATCGTGTGGATCTTTCTACGTGTGTAAAAACCGCGACATCAAGAAGATAAAGCGGCTCCAACCTTTATCAAAGGTACAAAGAGGAAGTGCAGGCCTCCTCGAATTATTTTTAAATCTACCTGTAACGGACTACGGGCCCAAGTGCATAGGCCCGCAGTCATGATCCTTCCCCATCCCTTTTATCTAAATAAGTGGACGTGGATAAGTGTGTTGTAGGCCGATTACGATTGCTGTCGCATGTTTGATAGTTTTCCTAAACATCCAACATGAATTCGAGTTAAAAGCCCGAATTGGGTCCAACTCCCATAAAACATTGATATGAGTCCGACCCAACTCCCGGATCGGATGCAACGCCCATTAAGCAAAAGCAAAACTTTTGGAGCAAACGTCACCTCCTTTTTTGCATGTTAATGTAAGAGTTAGTAAATAGGAATCCCCGAACTTACTCTGACTTTTTCGACTTAAACCAGTTTCAAACTTAAGTCGGTGGCGACTCCATATATTTTACTTAGGTTAAAGAACAATATTTTTTTTACAGAGCCATTTTGGATGGGTAACAGTGACACGAACTGCTCCTCGAGTTCTCCCAAAAGCTCCTAAATGAGGCCTTAATGCAGCCTTTCGCCTGTCACCTTTAACGAGGGCGAAACGCCCCGCAGGCCCATTCGGGAACTAAGGGAGTGCCCAACCCGATTCCCTTCTGCAGCGTTCGGCGCTCGAGTCACGACGCCGACCGGATTGGACCTCGGAAGAGCGGACCCAGATCCTCGATTCATCCAAACCGCCACGCGCGTGCTAGCCTGGAGGGCACGCGTACAACGACATATATGAAATTCGTATAAAAGAATATGCTATAATACCGAAAAGATATAAGATGGTACTTATGCACGTCCCCCTCGCTGTTATTGTGGGGAATTATATCATGAATGTTCCCGAAGGGAGTAACGGAAAAGGACACGGCGCTATTCGTCAACAGTATTATGAGGCCGAACCTGCTCAAAACTCATGCTGCCCAATTTCAACCTTCCATAGGAGTTCTGAATTCCATAGATCAAGGGAATTTCGAAGCCATCCGAATTAGTGGACGAGCAGTCAGTAATCAAACCAAATACTGATTGTATCATCTCGTGCTTTGGTCTTCCCTTCACGACGAACACATCCTCCAAACCTTTGTGTTTTACTTTTATTAAACAATCACTGCGTGGAAACCCTAGACGTGAAGAATGAAGAAACCATAAACAACAGAAAGGTAATGTCAATCATTCTATCCTTTCTTACAGCTAAGGCAAGCTCAATTCCCTCGTGATAATTATAATAATCGTTTAGTCAACTTCTTGATATCACGGCATTACAAGATGATGTGTATTCTCTATTTAAAAAAAAAACATTCACGTGTTCGATCTACTAATATACAATACCATGAGGGCCTCGCTAACCACGAGTCTTATCGCGGAAAGGATGCAAGAATCATGATCCTAATACCGTTTCACACCATCTTATATATAAATATGCCTCTTTAGCTTGCAAACCTGGGGCAGAACAAGAGCGAGAGCGAGTTAAGGTCGAGGGAGAGTCGTTCTGCTTCATTCCATCCTGTAGTTCAGCTCAGATTGTAGCCATGTCTTCGTTCTCTTCGACATCAGAGCATCAGGTATTCTCACCATCTCTCTGTTTTCTGGTTTCTTCTTCTGTCCATTTGTATTAAATGGTGGCGTTGGCATAGCCGTGGAAAGAAAAACAATAATTCAGGTTTCTTGGGATAACAATTCTATCAAATAAAGAATTATATTAATAGTTTCTCCTAATTATACATCATGGCTTTGAATTTGTTACTGATGTCTTTGGGAAAGGTCCTGGTGGAAGTGAAGCGATGCGCGGTAATATTGACGCTGAACCGACCCGACCAACTGAACGCCGCGTCCTTCTACATGGTATGTATCGTTCTTCTCGTTGATTGTGTGTTCCGCTCAAGGCATGATGTATACGCATAGGAAAGTGCTTGTCGTTTATGAGTCTTTTGTGATTAGGTATCCCGCCTGCGCGATCTGTTCACTTCTTACGAGAGTGACCCGGACGTGAAGTTGATAATTCTGAAGGTTGCTTTCAGAACTCTTTTTTCCGTTCTTGTACTTCCGTTACATTTTGCAAAGGTGATACGGTCTTTACGCCATCCTGCTGTTTAAGGGGAAAGGCAAGGCCTTCAGCGTTGGCGGTGATGTCGCGGCTGTTGTAAACAAAATCAAGCAAGGTAATATATGCAGCAACACCCTTTTCTTCCTCTAATGCTTCGGTGGCGCATATTCGAATGTCTTTTACTTTACCCCCGTGAGATTCTCAGGGAGGTGGAAATTAGGTTCCGTTATCTTTCGCGACGTACTCTTTCTGAACTATCTGATGGCAACTTACTCTAAACCACAGGTTTTACCGCGTGCTTCGATATGCTGTTCTTCGATGTCGACCTTCGTAGGATAAGTTTTACAATTTTTTCATGCAATACTCTCAGGTTTCAATATTAAATGGGATTGTCATGGGCGGAGGTGCTGGGTGTTCAGTGCACGGTCGTTTTCGAGTGGCGACGGAAAAATCGGTACTTCCCCTTAGTTGCTTTTATGCCTCTGCATTCCCATGGCAATCCATAAATTGGCACAATTGTTCTGATGTGGAATTTAAAGCCTTCTTGTCGTGATCATGATTTTCGGAACTTTCTCATTTCAGAAGTTTGCTATGCCGGAAACAGCACTCGGGCTCTTCCCAGATAGCGGATCGTCATATTTCTTGTCTAGACTCCCTGGATTTTTCGGTTAGGATGCATGTCTCCTGTGATCATTACTTATTTGTACACTGTCTTGCACAGAATCATTTGCGGCAAGTGGAGTACGATCCCTGCACGTGAAGAAAACTGATGGTTATTTGTGGTACCTTTTTTTTTGTTCGTCTGTACCAGGAGAGTATCTGGGCCTTACAGGTGCTAGTCTTGACGGTGCGGAAATGCTGGCGTGTGGACTCGCGACGCATTACGTCCCATCATCGGTTCAGTCCCAACTTCAATTATGTTAGTTTAGTGCTTTCTTTCCTGTACTGAACATTGAGCTGTAACTTTGCATCATTTACTGTTCTGGCAGAAACTGGCAGCACTAGAAGCGGATTTGTGTGAGTCTGGATCCTCTGATCCTGCAGTAATCTCGTCCATCATCGATTCCTTTGGGGAGCAACCTAAGCCAAAGAGAGAGAGTGCATATAACATGTGAGCAATTTAGGCATGATATACATGATCGCATCTTGCTCGGTCCTCGGTCTTTGCGTTGATGGCCTACTTTTGTTTTAAGCAGGTTAGATGTCATCAACCGGTGCTTTGGTCGAAGAACGGTGGAGGAGATTATATCATGCCTGGTAATTTATTAGCCTTTTCGAACTTCCGGAAAAATGCAGTGCTCAGACATGTTACCTTATGTAGTGTAGTGCACCGTAATCCTCTAAAATGTGACAATGTAGCGTAGTGTGTCATAATCCTCTGAAACGTGACGTCACAGGAAGGGGAAGCTGGTGCGGAGACCAATGCTTGGATGATTTTCACCATTCAGTCGTTAAAGAAGGCATCCCCAACGAGCCTTAAGATTACCCTAAGATCGGTATCCCGTTCTCCGATCATTATAATTCGATTGAACCTTAGCTAGCAATGTTTGTCTATATATGATTGCCCAAGACACATACCACCAGCTCTTGATTTCCTTTTCTTCCCAACTGATTGCAGATTAGAGAAGGTAGACTTCAAGGAATCCGTCAATGCATCGTCCGCGAGTACAGAATGGCATGCCATGTGTTGAGGGGAAATCTCAGCAAGGATTTCTTAGAGGTCTCAAAACGCAGATTCAATGCCTTTTCCATCACAATAATTTTGTCCCGGTCTTAAGTATGGTGTCATCTTATAATGCAGGGTTGCCGAGCCATCCTCTTGGATAAGGACCGGAATCCAAAGGTTCGGCACAGTCGTTTCTTACATCAGGATTGCTCCCAAAAGTTTGGCATACTCACATTGTTTCCTTGCAGTGGGAACCCTCCAGGTTGGATCTCGTCACCGAAGAGATGGTGGACAAGTATTTTGAAAGGTTAGATGAAGGAGATTGGGAGGAGTTGAACCTCCCTCCTCGGTCGGACCTGCCCTCGTGCGCCACCGCGAAGCTGTGATATTGGAACACCACCACATCACTGAGAAACATTCATAAATTTGCATCTGCAAGATATGTTCTTGTGTTCCGACTGAGGTTTCTCCGTGAGGTTGTCTTCTCGAATGAACTAACTCTGTTCTCTCTTGGGAAACAGAACCGGATGGATAACAACATCTTTATCGTTTCCGAACTTTTTACTATTTTCATTAACGAAGAAGGCATGGAGATCTTGTATTGCTGTAATTCTTGAGCTTCAGCGAATTGGTTACGACTTGGCCTCATCCTCAGAAGTAATGAACTTGGAATCTCTTACCTATGAATACAGGCAGTTTCTTGCAGCAATTCTAATGATCACACTGTGATCTCCGCATTTATCAACCTCCTTTAAGTGATGGAAAAAACGGCGTTCAGATGAGTTACCACATGTAGAATAGTGCTTTGTGATCTTCCAAATTGTGCTCTCGCAGGAAGCAGAAACTTGCAATGACAGATGGTTGGATAATTTCCACCATTCAGTCGTTGAAGGGGTCAGTATGCAGTTATTTCATCACTATAATCCCACTGAATCCGAGTTAGCAATATCTGAACCGCCTTTTCCAATTAGCGTGCCACAACCAACCAAGTTGTGTTTCCTTTTCCTTTCCAACTTATTACAGATTAGAGAAGGTAGACTTTGAGGTATCCAGCAGTGCATCATCCGCGAGTACAAAATGGCGTGCCATGTCTTGCGGGGAGAATAAGCAAGGATCTCGTAGAGGTCTCAGAGCACATATTCAGTGCGTTTTCCTTTGCAATTGTTTGTCAGGGGCCTTATATTTGGCATCAGCTTATAATGCAAGGCTGCTGAGTCATCTCTTGGATAACGGCCGGAATCCAAAGACGTCCAGAATCCAACGGATCCGCGCCGCACACTTGTTAAGTCGATGATCTGCATCCCATATCAGGTTATTCCCCAAAGGTTCGGCATGTTCATTATTTTCTTGCAGTGGGAGCCCTCCAGGGGGGATCTCGTCGCCGAGGAGATGGTGGACAAGTGTTTCAACAAGGTAGATGATGAAGATTGGGACGAGTTGAACCTTCCTCCCCGGTCAAACCTGCCCTGATGCGCTATTGCGAAGCTGTGTTTTGGAACAGCACCACATTGTCAAGAATCATTCATAAACTCAGCATCTGCAGGATATGTTCTTAGGTTCAAGCCGAAATTTCTCCTCAATCGTGTTTTCTCGAATCGACCATCCGGTTGAACTATCTCTGTTCTCTCTTGGGAAACAAAACCTGACAGATACTATTGATGTGCATGGTAGAGATCTGGAACGTTGTCCAATGTGTAATGTCCAAGCCTCCCTGTTCGATACAAGTCCAACAACTTTTGTGAAACTCTGAGACATGATTCCTCTTCCGAGTCCAAAGAAATCCGAAAGGCCTCTCGTAGAGCAGTCATTTCTGTTCCAATTAGCTGCATCGAATCATTTACATCCTGCGAGGATTGATGAGAGGAAATCTCCTCGAAGAGGGTCCTACGAACATCTTGGACGATAAAATCCTAACAAAAAATGCCACAATTTATCAACGATTAAAGAGAATGGGATAAAAGAGATTAAATTCTGTATTACTTCCTCAGAGCCGCATAGGATGAACATACCTGGGTATGATCTGAGGGGTACCGCCTTATCTTTTGTGTTTCCAAATGTGATCCACTTGTTGATACGCCAGGGCTATCTATGACCAAAGAGTCATTTCTTCGAGGTAAAAGCTTTTCCCATTTTTGATATTCTTCACTCGAGTTAAGCACAGACAGGAAATACTGCGCAAGTTCTTTCACTCCTACCAAGTGATCACTGATTGCTCCTTGCATCATAAGAAGGGCAAAGACATCAGAAGAAGATATACATGGCCACGCCCTATCCAACATTTTTGCATAAAGCAGCTCTCCCGCATAAAGGGACTCAATATTGCCAATATAGTTAAGCAGGAGCATCTCTACCAGTCAAAGCAAGCTTGGAGCAGATATCGATGTTGCTGATGGTTGGCGGCAAAATTCCTGGAGTATCCAATACATACACATTGGGACGGCTCGCAATCTAGCTTGTACACAATAAAAGAAAACAGAATCCCACGTTCGTTACATTCCAACTACACTAAGGTTAATTTGATAAGTAGCAAAGGTGAATGCTCTTGCCGTTATGCGACAACACTTACGCTTCTGGGTAAGTCGTACGAAAGGATGCAAAGAAAATGTACATATAAAGAAGGAAAGCATAATACCTTTAAGCTCCTGATGTCTTTTGTCTCACAAGGGTCAGGGCTCACAACCGTGTGCTTCAACTTTCCTTTTTCTGTCAGGGAATCCCAACGTAGAATAGGATCAGCAAAACAGAGGGAGTCGATTATTATATGTGGGATTTCCATATGGATGAAAAGTTCATTTCTGAATTTAAGGAAGGAATTGCCTTTACGTGTCAAACGAGAGAACATACCTGCAGCACTGATCCGGCCAATTTTGTGCAAAGAGTTGGCGAGGGCTGATTTTCCAACATTGGGAATCCCAACTAGCATGATAGTTGCAGTAAAATTAGGGTAATCCGACTTCTTTAGCTCCCTCAGTCGAGCTTGTAAATAGTTCAGAAACTGGAAATATAGAAAGAAAGAATATGAAGGCATAGTTGGCTAAGCCCATGAAAATTACTTGGATAAAAACTATGGGTGATAATTGCAATTGGCTGAAACTAAGAAAACCCAAATTAACTCATTTAAAGCATCTTAACACAAATCAAACTTTTATGTCAGGAGGAACTACCCCAGATCTGAACTTTTCATCCATCATCAGTCAATAGGAACACATTGGACATATTTGCATTAATAGTTACATGGCCCAAGTGATTGACATAGAGTTCAGCTCCAAAACTGAGGAGTAAAGACCAGCTTCAGCAAAAAATAGTAAACAAAAATACTGCCACATTTTCAAAACCCGATTCCGGGCAGAAAACCCGGAAGCTACCTGCTTTATGTTATCAGAATTATGTGCATTGACAGCAAAACAATGACAGTTTTGCATCTCAAAGTGTTTCACCCACTCCTACAGAGAAAATAAGCAAACATTTAATGAAATGATATCATTTTCACGAGCAAAAAGCAAGAAGACACAAAACAATTGGAAATATCAAAAAGCTCATAGGAGTATTTCCTTAAGTTGTCAGTATCATATGCATCGGGAAGAAACCAAGAACAGTTCCACATTTCAAAGACATTCATCCAGTTCAATGATGAAAATAATTGAAACAATGTAATTCCTTTTCAACAAGTAAAACAGCAGAAGCTGGGAAGATTGTCAATTCGCTTAATTAGCAACTATGTCCTTTTTCACAATCTTTTCTGTTCTGTTATATGCATATTACCGGAATGAAAGCTAAAAATGCATTACCGATGCCTAAACAAAGAACATCCAGAGTTTCACATGCTCTCATTTCAACCTTTGGTCAGAGCAACCAGAATTAAAGAGTTGAACTTGGCTTTGTAATGCACCCGGGCTAGGTAAAAGAAGAGTATTGAGATATCAGACAACCAACAAGGCGGCAGGCCATCCCCTGGGGCACGAAATCCAAACCTTGGTCTGAGAACTGTTAGCAAGGTCCATCTTGTTCAGCACGACGATAGTTTTCGACCGAAACCGACCGCCGTGGAGCCCCTGGTACTCCGACGACAGGGGAATCTACACAAAAACAAAAAAACCCAAACAAGAGCGCCATCAATCGAAACTGCCCAAACAGAATCCACTCTTTGAAGCATTTCGTCGAACAGTTGGGGCCCATCGAGGGAGAAACGAACCCGGGCGTCCCTGACTTGGAGGAGGAGATCGACGAGGGGAATCCGATCGGAGACGGCGCGGGAAGCAGCGGCCATGTGGGGAGAAAACCACCAACTCGATCTCCTCTCATCGGCAGCTCTCTTCACTGCTTCCCCTACTTGCTTTGCTATTTGACCAGAAATTGAACTCGCCATTTGCCTTTCTTTCCTTTTGCTTCAGTTATATATAAACTCTCTAATTTCATCTATGCTTTTTTTTCCTAATTTTTCGTTTCATATTACAAACTAAATATTTTTTTATTGCATATAATTTGATATAATTTAAAATATATCGAAATGAACCGTAAGAAAATTAAGATTACAAATTAAAAAAATGAATTAATTAACATAGGATTGATTCGTATAGCTACGAACATATTAAAAACTTATTTTTTATATTTATAACATTCCAAACTAAAATAAATAAAAAATACATTTAAATTTAATCATCTTTCTAAGTTATCAAAAAATACAGCATGCCTATACGGCTTTTTGTTAAGGTGATTTCTGCTTAAGAGTCGAGCCCGAACTTGTACTCGAACTCGTGTTTTACAAAGAATTTATAGGCTCGAGCTCGAAAAATATTGAAATAATTAGGTTGAGTTGGTCTCGATTTTGAGCTCGAGTTCGAGCTCGAAAAAATTGAGACAGTTGAGTTAGGTTGATCCCGAGTAAGTTTTATCATTTCAAATTTTATCCTTTAATTTCTTTTTCTTTTTTTTGCCCCCGAGTAAGTTTAATTTGGCCCCTTAAAAAAATATCCCGGCTTCGTTTTTATATCTAACATTACAATTATAATGACAATTCTATGACAACTATTAATGGGATAAATGACTTCATTAGATAAATAAATACAAACTTGTCTCATAGTCATAAATATCCAAGATAACCAAGAACCAGAGAGCACCACACATTATGACAAACTTAGAAGTGATGCTAACATTACATTGCTTTCCATAGTGAAAATTTAGTTAGCACCAAACTGTAAGACGGAGGTTACATTGTCCATGATCAACATGGAATTGGTTAGGTGATTTCTATTACAATGATTTGGACATGAATAACTATAAAAATAAAAATAATTATTTCATAATAAAAATATTAAGAATTTAATCTTGTTAGTTTATGTGAACTTTTACATCAATCACTCACACAAAAGTAGAACTCGCACATTTTCAGGAGACATCGAGGAATGATAAGTATCAATAATTGTTCCACGTGTACCAAAAGTTGCCTTCGAAGCTACACTTATAATGAGAATGGCAAGAATATTCCGGGCCATTCCAAATAAGACACGATATTTTGATGTATTGACTTTCCACTATTCTGTTACATCAAAGCTTGAACTTGTATTATCAATATAACGGCCCTCATCAAGATAGTTCCCTAATCCATTCTTCAAAGATGAAGTATTATTTACATATTTAATAATCTGAGAAAAATATGACTAACTCGATGATGAAGACAACGACTCAATGGTCACAAGATTTTGTTGACGTTGTGAGATCTTCACAATTGCTTTTGTATCCAGCCACATATTCATCATATAACTCATATAAGCATCACATACAACTTTTATATTGTAATTGATTTATTGGCTGAATAAAGTCTTACAAAATAGAATTCAATCACCCTAAACTTACATCTTGGATCTAAAATTGCTGCAAATGTCAACAAGTTGTAATCACCTCAATACTTGTCGAACTTTTCTTTCATCTTATTTACTATCGAAAAGAGGAATGGATTCTCCAACATTATATTTACCCTATGAATTTCGTGAAGGAATAAATTAGACGTGGGGTCGTTACTTGAAATAATCTTGGCAACATAGTTGAAAACTCCTAAAATATCACAAACTTATTCAACTTTCAACCAATATTAAGATGTTTGGGCAACAATAGTAAGATGTTTCTCGCTCTTCATATCATAGAAAAGCCTTTTTGAACTTGATAGCTCTTGACAACATTACATATGTCAAATTCCATCTCGTTTTATAATCAATGATAAGTCTTATATCCCGTAGTTGTAGTTGTGGCACAATCTCTAAGAACATCTTCAAACGTGCCTCATTGTGACCGATGAAAACTAGACTATTATGGATATCTTCAGTGATGTCTTTAATTTCAGAAAGTCTATTTTGAACCATAAATTCAATATGTATGTATAGTAATAAACCTGAAAATAATTGTCCACTATAAAACAACTTCTTTTGTCTGGAATAAGTATCCTACAAATTTCTCAGCACCACATGACTCTTTGAAGCATTGTCATCGATGATTGAAAGAACATACACATAACATCATATGATTTAATGAGAATTAATAAGATTATCAAAATTTGAATAAGCTTTCCATATTAATCAATAAGATAAAATACTAAAGTACCATATTGTCAAGCTCATATTCCTTTAAATAATTATAAATGTTTTCAGGAATAAAATCACACAAACACGAGATGAAATATGTACAAAGTTACGAACTATCTTTCGTAGTTGCTAATTAGAATACACAAAGTGACCCGTTATCACCATATATTTAATACATTGGTGATTTACTTCCACATATTAGTAGCAAGACTAATCATCTTCATATTTTTAAACAGATATTGCAATCATTATTTCTCAATTTCATAAACTTGCACACAATCCTTCTTAATGGTAATAACTTCTCCCACTAACGCATTTCACGCTTTTGCATAATGTTAAATTCTTCTTTGACAATCGAGGAAGAATGCTCATGATTAGATTCCAACGTATAACGACCTCTCTCATTTTAACCACATCAGGTTTCTGTCTATATAATCAGGTTTGTATGATGACATTTATTGTTGTCGTTTTTATCGTGCATCATTTCCCATATGATTTTATTGTCTCTTTTATTTGGCTTATTTAGTTCTACAAGAAAAAAGTCACTTGTAAAAAATTAGTAATTCCTTTTAATTAGTTTCAAAATCGCTATTTGGAATAATAAATTTATGTGATTTAATCAACCACCATAAAATGGCAACTTGGTATCACGGTTTTTTGTGATCTAACCTGTCACAATAAAATGGTAACTTGAAAAAACAATTTTGTTTTATCTAATCGACCACCATGAAATCACTACTTTGCTTCTAAACAATTTAAATTATTATTTCAAGTAGTGATTTCTTTCGTGAAATAAATTTCATACTTAAATATCGACTTAAAGGCTATATTGGACGATATCCAAAGAAACTGTATTTCATTTTAAAATTATTAGTACGGAATAAAACTCCTCGTGGGTCGAGGGGGATGATCACGTGATGGTCCGAAGATTTCGCACGTGATGGTGTAAGAAACAAAGATTGAACTTCATCTGGGTGTTTGAACAAAAGCTCCCGGTCGTTTACTTACATCGTACTAACGTCCTGTTTGGTTTTCCAAAAATCTTGCTCGGATTCATTTTTAAAAATTAATTCTAACTAATTTTTTTATGAAGTTTTATTTCATAATTCTTTCCTTTAAAATCATTTATCATCCAAACAGACCTAACGTTACGGGAACCTAAACAAGCCCCATAGGTAACCAAGATGTGGTTTTCTTAGACAATTTAATTATTAAAAATCAAGCAACGATAAAGCTTATGATAAGATATATTCAATAATCATTATTTTTTTATACAAATTCTCGTATAATTTATTTTTACCATTTATTACATCTTTTCTTTATTAATTTACTAGAATCAAGATTTGCTCTATTCTCTATATAAGTTTTAGCTCATTTCTCTTACTCTTAGGACAAATTTGAAAAACGTAACCCAATCATGGGGTTCAAGATATATAAACTACCACATCATGGGGTTGTTCACCTTTTTTATATATAAACTACCACACCACGGGGCTGTTCACCTGTTTTTTTCGTACAGGAAGCATTCCAATTGAATAGATATAATAAGTTCACGTAACCTAAAGTCAGCACCAATCTTAATGTCTCCTCGAGATATCATAATTGTGATCGAGCGGTAATCTCGGCAATGGCATCGCGAACGTTGGAGCTTTGGGTTCATCGCCGTGCAACGAGCCCGAGTCCAGGCCGCTGATACCGGTGTTCGAATTTCCTGCTGCGGTCAAGTTACATGTAACAATTTTAGGTTCGTTTTATGTCGTTTCATATGTCGCCCGTAATTTTTGGACTTTCGGAAGTCAAGTCGTCGCCGACATACGTCATATGTCATATGAGTTTATGGGACAATTTTGAAATCTGGTGGGGGGGTCCTGATGTGATGTCCAAACTAATAATTCCTACCCCAAGAAGTCAAAATGTGTCATCTGGAGTAAACCAGTCCGGCAGCAGTTTGTTTTTAAGCGAACTGGACTTACCTTAAACATCCCCAACCATCTTCGCGGCAGGGAATTCCTCAAAAGTTCAATCTATTCCCCCCTTCCATTGATCGGACAGATGTTCGGCAGCTGCCCTTTTACCGTCCCTTCCAGAACCGGGCGGAAGACGAGTGGTATATTCCAAGCTGAACCAAATGCTTTGCTGTACAGGGCCCCCACGGGTGACAACTATAGCATGCTTGCTAATCACACTCATGGGACTGCCCGTGTTTTGCTCGGAAACCATTTGGGTATTCTGCGAAGGGGCGACCAGGAGACAGATTGGATAATGAAACAGTATGCCATGACCATATCCAACGTAAGTAATGGAACTCAAGCTGAAAACATGGGAACATTTCGATTCTCAAAGGTCTAGCTGGCCTCTTCTATGTGCAGGAGACTGTCTCGATATGCAGAATCGGGAAAGGACCAAGTAATCGTTCCCCTGTAGCCGTAATGTGTGCAGACGAGTAATAAATATTTGACCATCGATATTTCCGAAAAACATGGGTTGAGATACCGGAATAACTGTTGCGAAATCTCTGTCATAATATTTTTAGTTAGAGCTCTTCCTCAATGCGCCCCAACTGTTCGACGAAATACATGAAAGAGCGGATTCTGTTTCAGCGGTTTCGATTGTGGCGCGTTTGTTTGGGATTTTTCGTTTTTGTGTAGATTCCCCTTTCGTCGGACTGCCAGGGGCTAGACGGTGATCGGTTTTAGTCGAAAACTGTTGTCGTGCCGAGGTCTTGATCGCCTGCTGGTGTGCCGGCCAGGAGGAGGAAACCCGGAGGATGGATGGGGACCCCAGGGTGGGAGGAGACAGAGGAGGAGAGTGCCCCATAGATGTTAAACGAGGAGGTTCCCCTCTTGGCTTCCAAATCTCTGTTATCACCCGAGGGGTCGAGATAACACAAAGCACGCAGCTGAGAGGTTTAGCGACTTGCAAATATTCAGTCAACATAGCCAACAGGAGAAGACGAATTGGCAGCTTCGTTCCTAGAAGGGGAAGTCTGTCGAAGAAGGTGACATCGGAACATGGGGTTTGATTTGATTGAGGAAAACTTATTCACATACTACATCTTGCGGTTCATGATATAACAAAGAGAAGATGACCCGAATTTTGGAGCTTAGGAGTGAGATGTCGTGTCGGCAAAAGCCCCCGCCAGACAGCGCATCAACTTCACCGGTTCCCTAGTCCTTAGTAGGAAATGAAGGTCCCTCGAGATCGTCTAACTCGAGGAAGTCGCCTTCATAGAGGACACGGGAGGCCTCCTGGTTCACGGCAGTCAGGAAGGGGCAGTTGTTCGCGTGGTTTCGGAAGTCACCAAAGGGGAATGGATCACCAGGCTGTTCCATAAAGAAAAAACTAACGTCTTAATAAAGGACTTTGAATGAATGGCAAAAGGCATCAGGATTTGGACAAACCACGTGATTGTTTGGAGCTTTCCCGATTCTGCACATTGAAACAGACTCCTGCACACAAAAGAGCCCAGCTAGGCCTTTGAGAGTGGAAATGTTCCCATGTTTTCGGCTTGAGTTTCATTACTTACATTTGATACGGTTATGTCATACTGTATCATTATCCAATCTGTCTCCTGGTCGTCCCCTTCGCAGAATACCCAGATGGTTTTCCAGCAAATGACGGGCAGTCCAATGAGTGCGACATGGTGTGGTTCCCCTTTCGGCTTCCAGGACACCGCTTCCGAACCTCTGTTATCACATGAGCGCAGGACGTACCACGTATGCTCTAACGTATGAAAAAAAACCAGCCGGGAGTGGATTAACAAGCATGCTTTAGTTGTAAAAGTAGTTGGTTCAGCAAGGATCATACCACTCAAGTCTTCCGGTCGGTTTTGGAAGGGGTTATTATCGGCATCGACGGTAAATGGGCAGCAGCTGTGGAACATCGGTCCGGTCGATGGACGAGGGGGGAGGGACAAGATGGAACTTTGAGGAGTTGCTTGAAAACTAACCGATGAAGGATGGGTTTATATAATGATGAACATAATATCAAGTCAAAAACAAAGCCGACCCGTGATGGTAGCGTCGGTCTACTGTAATACTTTTGGCCGCCATGAGAAGATTCCCATTGTTTAAGTAATCCAAAAAATAAAGAAATATTTTTGGATTGTGGTGGTCACAAATTTAACTTTAAATTACTTAAATATCCTCAGTCGGTGTACTGATTTACAAAATCTCCGTAACCCACAAGATACCCTTAAATGGTACTTATGTAATTTCAATATGATTTATTTGTCCGAAAAACGTGGCCTCAGTCTCGATGTTTAAGTTACTAAATGTGAACACAGAGTTTTCCGACACACACACACAAGAAATAGTCGCAAATATTTTAGGGGTTGGGGAATCTGATAACGAAAGTGTGAGGTGGATGAAGTGGATTGAATCCGTCCATCACGACGGATCTTTTTATCCGACTTTTGGTCATTTTACTTTTCCTCTTGCTTTTGTTCAAACTTTTCCTTTTAAAGACAAATAATAATGCTTTCCATCAAAAATGACTACAAGCAATAATATAAAAATTTATCAAGTTTTTTTCGGTAAATAACAAGAATATCAAGCAAATCGCAACCCTCAAAATCATGCCCCTAGAAACTCGTTGTCCCCTTGGTGTTAATGGAGAACGACGTGCTAGTTTAGAAGACAAATGTCCAAATAATGGAGACCGACGTCAATATGAAACGTCACCAACAACCCCAAAAATACTTCACTACCACTCTCATTCCAACCCGCCACGGGAGACTCCACTGTAAGACGTGGTTTTCTTTGACGTGTGTGGAAATTTTATGATTAAGAAATCACTGCAAAGATAAATCTTATATTAAGTAATTCAATATTCATTACATTTTTATACAAAATGAAGCGACCTAGTGATCTCAATCGTGAATTGTATTTTGGGAAATTGTCTTTTTTTTTTATTACAAGAAATACAGATTCTCGTATAATTTATTTTTAATTTTATTACATCATTCCTTTATATAATCTACTAGAATCAAAATTCGCTTTATTCTAATACATGTATTTGATCATTTCAACCCAAATTTCTTTCTCTCCTTGAAATATTTCGTTTCACATATGTTGTCAATTCTGTAACAATGATTTAAGAAATTACTGCTCTTATTTGTTTAAGTGGTTCTACATTTAATAGTCTGACTATATTGTGAACTAATTGAATTTGCCTCCCAAATGGGCCAAAAAAACAAATTAAGTATTACTAGTCATTTAAATATATTCGGTATTTATTCTGCGACTCATTTTTATGTGAAATATAAACTAAAAAATGATTCCCCACCCAGCTACTCTAGGTTGGGGGTAGGGAATAAACAAAGAGATATATTTAAATGACTAGTAATACTTAATTTGGTTTTTTGGCCCATTTGGGAGGCAAACTCAATTAGTTCACAATATAGCCAGTATTAAATGTAGAACCACTTAAACAAATAGGAGCAGTAATTTCTTAACTCATGATTTGCGCCCATTCCCCCAGGGGAGCAAGTTCAGAATCGAATTTAATGCCCTGTGAAATATGAATGTATATGGGTACCTTTCTCTCTTGGGGGGAGGGGTCTTGACGATATGATGTAGCCAAGCCAAGCCAAGCAAAGCAAAGCAAATATTAGCTTTTCTATCCTCTCTCTCTCTCTCTGTGGCATCATCCCACCAAAAAATAAAATAAAAAGATTGTCTTTTTTTATTTTATTTTTAATATATGATGAGGGAAGTGGGGCATATCAGGCATGCATGACATGGACTTAGGAAATTCCCAACAAAAGCTTGACGATCTTTTATGTTGAACTTTGGTAGGTTTTTTATCATTGTCTCTCGTTTTGGGTTTGTGGTTGTCCTTATCTTTGACGGGATGATTTGCGCCGATTCCCCACTATACCTTTTTACTTTTTTAATATAGTCGGGAATTGGCACAAATCATGTACAGGGGAGCAAGTTCAGAATCATTTCTCCTAAATTAATGCTGTTTTGTTTGGTAGTTATTATTTTCTTATTCTCTTTGTTTAATCCGATCAAATTTTCTCTTTATATACTGTATTTCTTCGGGACCATGTGTTTATTAAAGTCCAATAGTCTGCCGAAGCAAATCCCCCTGGGGATGTCAATTGAGTGATTGAGATTTAAAGAGGAAGCTTCGAGTGATGGAATTATGAGTGACAAGAAGAAAAAGATGGACTTCTAGAAGATATTCTAATGACCAAATACGTGGAAGTATCGGAGGATGTTGGGCAATTTGTCAGCGATGTTTTAGGAATCGTTTTATAGGTGTTACGCCTATAAATATTTTCAATTTTTAGTTTTAGAAATCTACAACACAACATTCAACATCAATTCAAACAAGTATTATCCTTTTGTTTCCAATTGTATATGTGAGTGCTTGACTCTTTTGTCAACTCAGTTTTCGTTCTTTTTAACTTTGTACGACGACCGAACCAGATAATTCTCAATGCATTGATTTAGTCTAATAAATATTTAGAGAGAGGACTGAATGTGTGTGGGGGAACATTACATATGACAATTGATTACAATATAATGATTTCTTTTTAATGTATAAAATAAGATGTACATTGTGGAATTTCATGAAAAAGGACAGAAACAATACATGTAAAATATATGGTGGTGTGATGGAAGTGGGGCATATGACACACAGGGAAAAGAGAAACAAAACGTGGAGACCAACCCAAAGTTCGAACCCTGTAAGTAATTTCATACTTTAGTATGTGTCTAAATTTTGAACTGTACGAAAACGGTTAGTAAAAAAGTAAGCAATTTTATATCGTAGGAAACGATTCATACTAAAAAATACGAAACAATGTTGATATTTCGTAATGGACGTAGCCATCCATCCGTACGAATTACGACGGATACAATACAGAAAGATGGAAAGGAAGTAAAATAGTTAACTATTCTTTCGCATGGCCGAACAACAGAGAATTGCTGTTTGGGACAGGGAGGCGCCGTCGGAGGCCGCAGATTTGGGCGTAGGGGGAAACGTCCAAGGTGAACTCCAACTGGGGTGGTCAAGTAAGCCATCGCCGCTGCCGGATCTCGAGGATCATCGTCATCTGGTCGCCGCCGCGCTGATTGGTAACAGCGGTCAGATTCGAAGGACATCGGTGCTGGAGGGGATGCCGGAGAGGACATTGGTCGCCGCCGCCGGATGTGGGAACATCGGGGAGGAAGTGGGTCGCTGCCGCTGGGTCTGGGAGTGTTGGGGAAGACGGGTTTGGCCGCTGCCGATTCCGAAGACACCGGGAGAAGACGGGTTCGCTGCTGTCGGTTTTGGTGACGGCAAGGTAAAAAGGGGAGAGGGCTTCTTCAGATCTGGGCGCAGGAGGAGGTGCTCGGGATGAGGCTGAGGCCGGGGTGATCAAGTAGGCCCTCACCGTTGCCGGATTTCGGAAGATCAGTGTCGTCTGATCGTCGCGGAGCTGGTCGCTAGCAGCGGAGACTTCAACGTGATGAATGTCCGATGTGGTCGGGAGCTTGTTTCCACCGCGATTTGTTGCGCCAGGTAGTGGGGCGCGGGCAGCTAAGGATGGAGACGAGCCTTGGGTCTGCTTGTTGCTGGATAAAGGGGAATCACTGGAGACGGTGTTCTCCGTAGCGAAGTGGTCGCCCAGGCAGGTGGTACTGGTTGGAGTTGGGAGCTCCTTGGGCTCCTGGTCGTGATTGACGAGTGGAATCGCTGGTGACGGAGATTGTAAGAGGTGGATCCTGGGTTATTAGTCGCCAGAGGAGGGATAGGAGATGCGTCGGTTTGCCACCGTTGCAACGATTTATCCTTGACGAGATGCCTATTGGACGAACCAGAAGGAAGCGTCTGAAGATGGTGGTTCTTGAGGATGGACTGAAGGGACCTTGCTGGCATTGGCAGCGGTTAGGCCTGGAATCCTATGAGATCGTGTCTGTTTTCCTCCTTTTGTTTGTGCGTCTGTCTGGGGATAAAAAGAGTGTCTGGAAGGGGATCAAGGATCGAATGTTGATTGCTGATTTATTGGGATTTTTATTTCTCCTGCAATTTTGAGATCAACAACATACTACATCTTGCGATCGATCATATAACAACGATAAGAAGATAACCCATATTTTAGGACTGAGATCTCTTGTCGGTAAAGGCCCCTGCCAGGCAGAGCATCAACTTCACTTGTTCCCTACTCCTCTGTAGGAAATGGAGGTCCCTTGAGATCGTCTAACTCGAGGAAGTCGCCTTCGGAGATGATGCGGGAGGCCTCCTGGTTCACGGCAGTCAGGAAGGGACAGTTGTTCGCGTGGTTACGGAACTCACCGAAGGGGAATGGATCACCAGCCTGTTCCATAAAGAAAACAGTAACGTCTAAGAAAGGACTTCGAATGAATGGCAAAAGGCATCCAGATTTGGACAAACCACATGATTACGAGGTGCTTTCCCGATTCTGCATATCGAGACAGTCTCCTGCACATAGAAGAGCTCAGCTAGACCTTTGAGAATCGAAATGTTCCCATGTTTTCAGCTTGAGTTCCATTACTTACGTTGGATATGGTCATGGCATACTGTATCATTATCCAATCAGTCTCCTGGTTGTCCCCTTCGCAGAATACCCAGATGGTTTCCGAGCAAAACACGGGCAGTCCCATGAGTGTGACATGGTGAGGTTCCCTTTTCGGCTTCCAGGACGCCGCTTCCGAGCCTCTGTTATCACCTGAGCACAGGAGATACCATGTATGCTCTGACGTATGAAAAAGTAAACCAGCAGGGGGTAGATTAGCAAGCATGCTATAGTTGTAAAAGTAGTTGGTTCAGCAAGGATCATACCACTCAAGTCTTCCGGTCGGTTTTGGAAGGGGTTATTATCCGCATCGATGGTGAATGGGCAGCAGCTGCGGAACATCGGTCCGATCGATGGAGGAGGGGGGAGGGACGACATGGAACTTCGAGGAGTTGCTTGAAAACTAACCGATGAAGGATGGGTTTATATAACGATGAACATAATATCGAGTCAAAACAAAGATAACCCCTGATGGTCGCGTCGGTCTAATGTAATACTTTTGGCCAACAATTAGAAATAAAGATTCCCTCAGTCTCGATGTTTAAGTTGCTAAATGTGAACCCAGAGTTTTCCGACACACGCAGACAAGAAACAGTCGAAAGTGTGAGGTGGATGAAGTGGAGGGGATAGGAGAACGACGTGCTAGTTTAGAAGACAACTACCCAAATAAATGGAGAAGGACGTCAATATGGCAAGTCTCTACTTTTGGTGATAATTTGGGATTCGACCCCATGCATTTTCAAAGGTTTAAAGTAACGCCTTTGACCGACTTCACTTTACTTATTACAACTCACCCACAACCCCAAAATATTCCACGGACTGTAAGACGTGGTTTTCTTTGACGTGTGTGGAAATTTAATGATTAAAAAATCACTGTAAAGATAATAAGTAATTCAACATTCACTACATTTTTATACAAAATTAAGCGACCTAGTGATCTCAATTTGGGAATTTGTCTTCTTTTTTTATTTCTTCTGTAACTCATTTTATGCAAAGTATACAATTGACAATTGATTCAATATAATGAATTTCTTTATGTATAAAATAAGATGTCCACTGTGGAATTTCATGAAAACGGACAAAAGCAATACATATAAAGTATATGGCGTGATGGAAGTGGGGGCATATCCGGCAAAGCTGCACGGAAACATAGATGGAAAGAGAATCGGATCACAGTATAATTATTAGGTTCGGTGCTCACGATCCCCATGATTTAATAATACTAAGGAATATTCCTTAGATGCATACCCTTTCATGAATTTTTTAACAATCCTTAATACTAAGGAAAATTCCTCATTTTTGGATGACAATTCTTTGACTATCAAGACAAGACGAAGATGGGTGCTCTGGCCCCGACGAGACTTGTTGTACATTAGTCGACGTCCACTCTCCTTAAAAGGCATTAAATGAAAGTGCGACATATCGTATATTATTATTTTCAACGGAACGAATGTTTATTTGTGTTAGTTTACTCAAACAAATTCAGTACTCCACGCTGCTCTCCATTGTAAATTTGCAAGGGCAAAGGTGAAGTATGCTCTTGATCATGTCGTGTGTGGGTCGGCTAACTTTTTATAAAGTTCTATGGTGATGGAAATGGGTGTATGTCAAACACAGGGACAAGTGACAAAAAAAAAAAACAAAAATAAACCGCAACCCAAAGAGGGAATTGCAATAACAGGAGAAGTTAATAGCACTCCTCTTTTTTTTTTTCCCGAGTTCGGCTGTTCCTCTGCCAAGGAACGCGAAGCGGATGAGAAGCGAAGACCTGGCTGGATATTTGACTTCGATTAACCTATGCTCCCAGCCAAGCTAGAGTTTCACGCACGGATACGAAATTTCGACACTGTTTCGTAATATTGTACAATATAATGACATTAATTCATGAACTCGATTTTTACTGTAAAAGTAATTTCATACTTTTGCTTTTGTATGTGTCTAAATTTCTTAATGTACGAAAACGATTAGTCCAAAAGTAAAAAGTGATCCGTGCTAAAGTACGAATTGACAGCCATTATTTTTTTTTATTTCTCTCCTTGAAATATTTCGTTTCACATATGTTGTCAATTCTGTAACAATTATTAAAGAAATTAATGTTCTCATTTGTTTAAGTGGTTCTCCATTTAATACTCTCACTATATTGTGAACTAATTGAATTTGCCTCCCAAATGGCCCGAAAAAACAAATTAAGTATTACTAGTCGTTTAAATATACCCGGTATTTATTCTGCGACTCATTTTTATGTGAAATATAAATTATAAAGTGATTATAATATAATCATTTTATAAATTTATAATATTAATTTATATTTATGTGAAATATAAATTTAATAAGATGTAATTGGGGTGGGAATTTTTGGGGATTTGGGTGGTGGAAGAAAGAGAGGCACCAGAACTATATGTCCCCACTTCCATCACGCCATATATTTTATATGTATTGATTTTGTCCGTTTTCATGAAATTCCACAGTGCACTTCTTATTGAAATTCCACATTGAAATTCATTATATTGAATCAATTGTCAATTGTATATGTAAATACCACAATTTATCCTCACCTCTCTCTCGAATATGTAGTTGATCGCTATGCTTTTGGTTGTGTGGATCCGATTTCAACGGGAACCATCCAATCTGTCTTATAATAAGAAAAAGGATATTTCTCGTCTATTTGCAATCAATTGGTAGTAGTGCCTCTAGAGTCCACTTCGCCCCCAATGGTCTTAGAATCCGGAATAAGTAGGCTCACTTTCCTCTTCAATTTGGACCCGATGAAAAAAATGGGATCACGGAAGTCGGACGATTCATTACCTTGGACAAGGAAAGGTTTTTTGGTGCTCGGTCTGAGAATGGCCAGTGATTGTGTCTCGCAGGTACCGAAAATGGCGCGATATTGTCTGCAGGGCGAGTGCCGTGTACGGTTTGGCAGCTCCTGTTCCCGCTATCGAGTCAAAAGATGATGCAACGATTTGTATACCTGCGAACGCCATGGTTAATGGGCTGGGAATGTCTTTGTGCACGAAACTTGATTGCCAAACCGACAGAAGCATAAAAAAAAAAAGCTTTACCTCGTCCAGCATGGACATGAGCTTTGTCAATTTGTTTATGCAATTCTTGACTTTTCCCATGAGAAAGCTCGCTCTTGGAAGACTGACGAGAATCCTGAGGCTCCTCGTCCTTCGATTTCTAGTCATCACCCTCTTTAGACCCCTTTGACTGAGTCTCGCCTTTATATCTCTCCTCCTTGTTGAGTTGATTGTTCGTTTATGGATGGGATTTCAATAAATCTGAAACACTAACCAACCCTTGTCTATCCGACGGCGATGGAAATGGGTGCATATCATATACAGGGACAAGAGGAAAAAAAAAATAAACAGCAACCCAAAGAGGGAATTGCAATAACATGAGAAGTTAATAGCACTCCTTTTTTTTCCAAGTTCGGCTGTTCCTCTGCCAAGGAACGCGAAGCGGATGAGAAGCGAAGACCTGGCTGGATATTTGACTTCGATTAACCTATGCTCCCAGCCAAGCTAGAGTTTCACACACGAATACGAAATTTAGACTTTGTTTCGTAATATTGTACAATGTAATGACATTAATTCATGAACTCGTTTCTTACTGTAAGAAAGTAATTTCATACTTTCGTATGTGTCTAAATTTCTTATTGTATGAAAACGATTTGTCCATAAGTACGAAGCAATTTCATACCGTAAGAAATGATTCATGCTAAAGTACGAATTGACGCCGTTATTTTTTTATAATAATACGAAACAATGTCGAAGGGAGGCTGAAGATTGAGCTTCATCTCAACCCGTCTCCTATTTCTTTACACCCAGCCCATTATCCGAGGCCTATCGGGTCAGTCCCTATGCTAAGCCCTAATTACGACCCATTTTATCTGGAAAGCTCACACCCAAAACTTTATAATTCACGATATCCTTTTACCCCATAGTCCAAAAGGCAACGCCCTTCCAAAAAATAGCAATGTCCAAGAGAGAGAATAGGAAAAGGCATTCTGATTGGCTAATTGGAATTCTGAATGATCGGGCGAAGTGAGGAAGTTATGTCCCCAACTATACTTTGAACAGTTGCTTTTATAACACCCCAAACTGACCCGCAAACAGGGTGAGTGCCGAGGGTACGGGTGACGAAAACGGCTGACTCGATCATGTTTCGTTTCTCGGTAAGACAAGACACGTCACAAAATACGTTGATCCGAATACAATCGCTTTCGTGTTGTCATAGCATATCTAAATCCGAACCATTTTATAATAGATAGATACGAAACGATCCGTTAGACACAAAGGAACTCAATATAAAATAGACCTAAGACCCGAATTACATCATAATTCAACAAGCAAAACTATAATAAATTCATAACAACTCCGAGATGAAATTATAAAAAATAAATAGTTAGGTGTTCATAACAACTTTGAATGTATATCATCATCGTGCACTTGTAGACGACTTTGCATTTCATGCAAGAAGATTAAATGTTACAAAATCGTAAAATTGGTCGATCACAATCCATAAACATTTATAAACGTCGAAAACCGAATATTTGGAGAACAATTAGTATAATTTATTAAAACGGGTCTCAATGACTCTTAAAGTGTTTGGTGACCGCGACCTGAAACCAACCTGTTAATATATTCACTAACTTGTTAGGACCGGATCCATACTTGAAAATTACGTGTCATGTCCAAAATTGACGGCCCTAGAGAAAGGTGGGGCACACACGCCCGAAATTAGATGTAGGTTTATTTTAACGACCTCCTTATAATTTTAATCTTGAATTAATTATAGTAATAAAAATAAAAATTAACCGTTTAAATTGGAATCACGCCAAAAATTGCTCTCCATTTCCGAACGATTTTGATCTCCAATCATTTTTTCAACCAATGTTGAATATATTAAGTTATGTTACAAATGCTAAATTTCAAAGTTTAATGTTGTTGTTGCTTTTAGTTGACAAATGCATACCCCCAATCACAAATATAAAGCCTACACACTTAATGTAGTGAAAGTATGATGGAGTCGCTGGGTATTAAAATATTAAGGTTTAAGTGAGCTTCGACGTACAAAAACAAATGCTTCGATCATAATTCTGATTCTACACATTTCAAAAATGAACGAGGAATCACGTACCACTTGTAAGAGACACTCAGGAGAACTAATATTCGAGATGACAAATTTTATTTTGTAAGGTACGTCGCAGTCGGTGAACGAAATCGACTGGTTTTCGAGATCGGCCCTATTCGTTTAACCACATGGCAACCCCAAGGACAGGTCGAAATCCACCACTTATTAGAATGATATAACAAGTAAGGTTCATCGCACTTCAAAGCGAGATGGAGCTGTTTACGCCTTTTACCAGATGAAGTCGAATTTGTACGACTCGTACCTTAGTCGGCAGTTGGTAGCCTTCACCTGACCCCCTATCTTGCCGAGGCAAGTGTTGAGGCGGTACAACACCAAGGTTAGACATCCCTGGCAAGTCCCGGCATCTACCTGTCCGTTGCAAGCTCCATGTGCCCAAAAGGGCATTGTTCGTCCATTTACATTGAAGGAATTCCAGATGAGGTAGCTGTACTTGTTTGGAACTGAGATGATCAAGGAAGCAGTCTCCGACATCGCTTGAGCAGAGTATTCCGGATTCACGCTGTTGCTGCAAAAGCGTTCAAGCACCTCTTCGGAAGATGATTTCCTCTGACAAGCAAAAATTATAGCCATAACGATCATAACCTTCTTGAAGGAAGGAGCCTCCATATTTTCTTTCAATCGTCGGCCACTTTTTGAACTGGATTAAATATACAATCAATAAATTCGAGCCGAACAGTTTACACTTTTGCCGAATAGTTTATGCCTTTGCCGAAAAGTTTAAGCATACGCAGCCAAATGCTTTTTCGATTACATTCTTAATCATCAGCAATTAATTACTTCGATATTTTCAGCTACGATTCTCTTATCGTCATTAACATATCCCGTGGAGGAACCTTTCCAATTAAGACACGTCGATGGCCTCTAACTTTTGAAGCAAACATTATGTCCTTGTGATGGTTTAGGCAGTAGCTGACAATGGGATAGTATCTATAATCGCGCATAGCAGCCGATTATGATGGCCGATTATGGTGGGATTAAGACATTCAACATGATGTTGGTTATAACTCAAACTGAGGGATAATGCTTAGAATTAGCCGTCTTTGCCATAGAATACCGTTAATTTGGAACATAACTCCGTGTCGTATATGCTGTTATTGTCAGTCAGGGATATATAACTCAATTCATGGGATTAGACAAAATTTGGTAAGCTGGAGCTGATCGATCATCGCACACGCAAGAGCATCTCACGGTTGCGATGCACCGTCTTTCAGCAACCTTCGTTGCATGAGAAGATTAAGGGCCAATTTTCTTGGTTGTTGGGTGTTGGGAGATGTCATCACAATTTTCTTATCATATAATAACAATAGGATGACAATTGTTACCTTGGAATGTGTCTTTCATTGATGATAGCCTGTTCTCATGGAATGTGGTAAGATGACGATGAATGTGAGGAAATGACCGTGAATCTCGAGTTTCGATGATTCAAGCTTAAAACCTACTAAATCATATAGATGCTCCTCATATTCAATATCTAATAAGAATATTCCTTAGCTTGACCGGAAGACACCACTGATAGCGATTTTGAAGACTTCATTAACAGCCTCCAGAATGCCAGAGGATATTTATGACACAGGGATCCAGGTCATGGCCATGTAGCTCGTCTTCGGGGTGATCTCCTTTAGTTTTTTCTTATTTTTGTTGCTTATTGCTGAAGCACTTAGGTTAGGTAGTAACTTGTGCTACACTGTTGGTGTAAGCGGGGCCGTTATGGTCGATATCTGTCCTAGCGTGCTTAGGTTAGTGTTATTCTCGTCGATCGTAGCATCTGCTATATTGCTTAATTCCTTATTGATATGTTTTATTCATGTCGTCTAGATTAAGCTAGGGATGCTTTCGTGCGGGAGCCAGTGTGGTGCTGGTTTCATGCAGTCTTGTGGTTCACATCGCCATTGCAATGTAGTTCTGTTATCAATTTCAGGATATGAGTTGCTCTCGTTACCTGCTTTGAGCATTCGTTGGTGGCTCCTTGCCGGACCCGGAATCATTGACGGACTGTAGGATGCTCACCATCTCCAAATGCTCGAGGCTTCTTCTCCCCATTCCTCCGATCAACATGATTTCCTGTCAAATCTAGACCTGCCTTCTCTCAAAAGAATGAACAGTTCTATGCACGAAGCTCTAGCAAGTAAACTAAGAATACCCATTCACATTCTGCAAACACCATATGCATAAGCCAAAAGAATCAATGAGCCATCAATACCATCATCCCCGAGCGGAGAATGATTCATCAATGCAAAATGCAGATGATATTTGATTTCAGTCCCTTTCAAGGAAACTATATTTCGAGGTTGTAGGCGGAAAAATATAAAGACATAAATGCAGAACAAAGATCCGTCAAATAGACCATGACAAAAAAAAAAATAACTCTGTTTATGTCCCTATCTCTCTGGAGCCAAACTCGACCCTGGAGGTATTCGATCTCGACTCGACTTGTTTTTACCTCTACCTAAAACTGATTTCTGGTCTTACCTTCAGTTTATAGATAATCACGGTTATTCTTGATTGATTAATTGACATTTAAAGAGGAAGCTTTGAGTGATGGAAATGAGTGACAAGAAGAAAAAGATGGACTTCTAGAAGATATTTTAACGACCAAATACGTGGAAGAATCGGAGGATGTTGGGCAATTTGTCTGCGATGGTTTAGGAATCGGTTGGGATTGTTAAGCCTATAAATATTTTCATTTTTTAGTTTTAGAAATCTACAACACAACATTCATTTTTTCTTTCCAATTGCATATGTGAGTGCTTGACTCTTTTCAACTCGTTTTCGTTCTTTTTATTTTTATACGACGATCACATATTTAACCCAAAGTTCGAACCAGTATTCGAGTCAAGTATTCTCAACGTGTTGATTTAATCTAAAATATGTTTAGAGGCCTGAACAACATGGGCCTCCAATGATCGCTACGGGAATAATATTATTCAACAAAGAGTATAGCAAGAGATGAGTTTCACCCCTTTGTTTACAAAATATTAATACTAAAATCTTAAAATTGCTAAAGTTGAAGAGACTTTTACAAAATATTTGAATGAATCACAGTGTTTTTGTTTCTTGGGGGAATCGTTGTTTATTATTTGAACGCATGATGATGTCCCCAATCACATTTACAATATGAACTTAATGAATTAGACCAGCTGGAAATATTTTCTCATAGTAGTAAAAAAAAAAAGAAAATATGGGGGTGGATGTTTTTCTAACATCTAAGTCATAAACTTGACGGATTGATAATTCTCTACCATTGATTTCTTTTTAAAAAGTAACATTTTCTCTCCATTTTCCCTTATTATTGAATATACACCAGAATGATTTTAAAGAAAAGTTTGGAAGATTATGGATTTCGTCTCTCTTACTATTTCATGAAAAACAGATTAATTCTTTTCTGATAAGTAATAATGCTCCAGTTCTTACATGTTTACCTAAAGAACGACTCAATGATTTGTAATTTATGTTTGTATTTTCTTGTATATGAAAAACGAAGCATGAAAAGATTTTGCAATTAAATTTTTGGTAAAACAAAATATAACTTTCAAAAGAAAAGTCTTGGTCTGATGATGTTATTCATCATCGTGTCTAATTGTTAAACGATTTAAGATTTTAGAATTTGAGAAATAATGCTTAGATTTTGCATCTGTTTGAATGTAATTTAAATCTAACTAAAAAACTTATCATATACAGTAGAAAGGTTTTCCGCACCCGAAAGGAAGACTTGGAAAGTTTTCTAATCTCCACTAAAAGTAAATTACACTTTCGGCCTTCTTATATATATATATAATATATTTAAAACATATCTTTTATATATTGCATTTTCTTTTATTAATCTCACAAGATATCCATCCATAAAGAAAGAAATTAATTATAAACTAGTACCACGTGAAAAAATCATCTACAGATTTGGTGAGGATAAAACAACAAATATCGAAAGCAAAAAAAAGTATGCTCAATGTTCATGTGGAAAAGAAATAACGAGGAAAGGGATGAAAAGTTAAATTCATGATGTGTTTAGAAATAAATTCATACGTTTGTACAAAGCAAATCATGTTTGGAATTATCAAAATAGAGATCATAATTAAATTCGGATTATCAACTTGTGGGATGAGTGGAGGGACTTCGTTCCTTTATAATGAAAATTTAGAAAATAATTCATCTTTTAAGGTTTGAAAATTTGAAAATTAAGGCTTTTTCTCTCCTACTCTTTTTCTTTCTGTCAAATTCAGCCAAAAAATTTACTTTCTTTTCAATTTAATTCCAGCGTTCAAGCTCTCTATGTGCTCCTACGTTCCTGTTTTCGAAGGGATCGTCGATGACATCTGTGAGTGCTCTCACTTACGGTGTTCATCCGCTGTCTTTCTCCCCGCTTTCTTCTCTTTTTATACTGCGACCACACATTCAAACGAATCTTTGGGCACCCGTTGACCCGTAGTGCCAGAGATTTTCGACGTGTTCAAATCCGTCTTGTCCGCGTTCACTTCCGGTGCGAACAAAATGATAGAATATTTGAATGGGGGGATTGAGATTTAACGGACAAATTTTTATTAATGCGACGTGTGAGACGAAAGGAACGAGTGAAATGGAACGAAAAGGGAGAAAAAAAATAATGATTAGGAAGGGAGTTGTTTAAAGAAATATTATGTTTCGTCGAGGGAAAAAAGAAGACGAGGAAGAGAATGGAACGGAAAAGGGAATTGACATGAGAATTGACATTCCTTATTTTGTCAGTAGGAAAAAAAAAAAAGGAATCACGCGTAGACTTGTGCCCAAGGAGGGGAGCAACCGACAAATAAGGGAAAAATAAAAAAGACAAAGGAGTAACGTGTAAACTTGAGCCGCCTGAATACCAATTGAATAAATATAATAAGTTGAAAAGTCAGTAGCAATCTGAATGGGCATGATAAATGATCCATTTGTTCTCTTTATATAGTAAAATATAGAGATTGTAAGGAGGTAGGAGGACGTTGGGTTGCTTTCATTCATCGATTCATTTTTTTTCTTTATAGCGGACATAATTTTTGGACCTTCCGCAAGGCACGCACGGGGAAGCGGCTAACGGTACGTGCACGTAACCATTACGTGTTTTACTAAATTCGATCAAAATTTTAGTAATATTTACTAAATATCGACTTTTTTTAGTAAAGTGATTAGTAAATTACTAAAAACAAATTAGTAATCGGTTACTAATTTTTCACTGTTTGACCATTCGGAAAGTTACTAAACTAGGTTTAGTAAATCGGCCGGAAAATTTACTAAACTTTTTAGTAACCGATTACTAAAAATAACGTTGATTTGACAGTTTTTTTTAGTAATCGTTACTAAAATTTCACTGTTCAACTTTAGTAATCGGTTACTAAAAAGTTTAGTAAATTTTTCCGCCGATTTACTAAACCTAGTTTCGTAACTTTCCGAATGGTCAAACAGTGAAAAATTAGTACCGGTTACTAATATTTTGTTAAAAAATTAGTAATAGTAGTAATTTTCCAGGTTTCCCGTTCGGAGATTTTAGTAATGATTTACTCATTGTGTTAAAAAAATTAGTAAATTACTGTGCAACATAGTAAAGTCGTTAGTAAATTACTAATTTTTAAAAATTTTTTTCGTAACGGTTTACTACTTTTGGGAAAAAATTTCGTAACCAATTACTAATTTTTTTAGTAATTTTCTAAAATGAACAGTACATTCCGAACCTAAAACTGAACCTGTTTTCAGTGTGAAATTACCATTTTACCCCTGCGATAAATTACAAAATCGTTTACGAATTTTCACTCCAAACCTAAAACCGAACCTATTTATAATTTTACAGGAGGGGTAAAATGGTAATTTCACTCTGAAAACAGGTTCAGTTTTAGGTTCGGAATGTACTGTTCATTTACTGAAATTACTAAAAAGTTTAGTAATTGGTTACTGAATTTTGTTCAAAAAGTAGTAAACGATTACGAAAAAAACTAAAAAAATTAGTAATTTACTAACGACTTTACTATGTCAAACAGTAATTTACTAATTTCGCTTACAAAATTAGTAAATCATTACTAAAATCTCCGGACGGCCTACCTGGAAAATTACTAGTATTACAAATTTTATTACAAAAAATTAGTAACCGCTACTAATTTTTCACTGTTTGACCATTCGGAAAGTTACTAAACCTAGTTTAGTAAATCGGCGAAAAAAATTACTAAACTTCTTAGTAACCGATTACTAAAGTTGAACAGTGAAATTTTAGTAACGATTACTAAAAAAAACTGTCAAATCACCGTTATTTTTAGTAATCGGTTACTAAAAAGTTTAGTAAATTTTTTCGCAGATTTACTAAACCTAGTTTAGTAACTTTCCTAATGGTCAAACAGTGAAAAATTAGTAACGGATTACTAATGTTTTTTAGTAATTTACTAACGATTTTACTAAAAAACATCGATTTTTAGTAAACTTTACTAAAAAAAAAATCGATTTTAGTAAACAACGTAACGGTTACGTGCACGTACCGTTAGCCGCTTCCGGCACGCACGCTTCTCTTTTCTGTACGGCCCCAGAAAAACAATGATTATTTTATGTCGCAGTCTCCGCCTGATGGGCGCCCAAAAACGCAGGGAAAAGATATTAATTTTTTCTTAGGATTATTTTAATTAATCCTCATCCTTTTATATATATATTAAGAGGAGTTATACATCGTCAAGTTCTTGACAAATAAAAATAACTTTACAGGGAGTTTTACTTGCGCCCTTCCGTACCGATTTGGGTGTCTAAAGAATCGTCAAATTCGTAACCAATTAAAGCAAAATGAATGGCAAAATTACAACTGCATTCCACACACCGTCACGTGTGTGGTGTTACTAATTCGGGACATTATTTACAAAATTTAAAAACACTATGCCTTATTTTGAGAATTTTTTTTCTCACAACCTACGGTAGAAAGTAACCAAGACCCCACATTCAACCTTTGAAAAAGCATGGGTTAGAATTCCCTTACTGACATGCAATAGATAATTTAATGTCTATTTAATAACTTAATTTTGAGTACAAGACGTGTTGTATCTTAGTTGATTTTATATCCCATGATATGTTTGATATTATGAAAAAATTTTATTTATTTAGTTTATAATTAAATTAACAATTTTATGGAACATATTTTTAGAATTCGAGTGTACCATGGATCAGTATTCAGCTTTTTAATATAAAGTGGGTTCTTAGGATGCCATGGTAGGCTTGTGATTCAAATTTTAAGCAATTGTATATACCGGGGCAGATTTCGAGGTCTATGGTTTACGTATTCAGAAATTTATAAGTATGTATTACTTTTGTGATATGAGAGCGTTTTTACCCATTTTGTATTTACTAATTTTATTCGTGCAATGACGGGTGTTTAAGTCGGCCTTTATAAGGCCGACTATGGTGTGGGTAAGATGAAGTCAATCTTAAAAAGGTCGATTTCTTTTATGATTGTTGGATCGTTCAGGAACACTAAGAGGGGGGTGAATTAGTGTTTATAACTTTTTCGCCATTTTCTCAGTGTAAGCGGAAGCGTATTGTAACTCAGCAGAGCGTTTCTCAGAATGAGAACTGCTTCGCTGACACCGTGACGATTTTGTCGAGCAGGTTTTCGTACGAGTGTTGCGCGATCGTAATGGACACAGTGATTTATAGTGGTCCGGTCTTAATCGACCTACGTCCACTTTCCACCAACAAGGTGATTCCACTATATAATGTAATGGGTGCAAAGAACCCTTGCACTAGGCGTTTGGTTCTCACAAAGTGAGATTTAGAATCCCATACAATTGATGATCACTCCTGACAACGATCAGCTCCTCACTCAGTGGACGTCTTCTCGTTTCCAGCAGAATGATACTTTTCCTCAACATTTGATAGCTCAATGGATTCCACACAGAATGTTGTTGCTCAGATGTAAGCCTGTCTATCAAAGCACACAGACAACGTTATGTTATAGAATAAATCCTCAGATAATAATCCTTACAGTGACAGAAAGACTTCTCAGAGAGCAGCTCGTTTCAGTTTTATAGTAGAGGATTGCTTCAGCACTTCTGTCGTTTAGCAGAGGATTTCCACACAGATCTTGTCACTCTTGGAGATGAGCCTGTACTTGCTTAAGAGACAACCACGAAGTTTGATCACACAAATCACCACAAAGATCACAAAGAGAAGAACCACAAAGAACCACAAAGATAACCACAAAGACCACTAAAAAAGGGTATACATCCTACACTCAGTTCGGATGTTCACGGTTACCACAGTCGTGACTCACTGCACTGCACACCCAGTGCCTAGGGTGGAATTTTCTACTCCGGCGGCTTCCACGCAACCTGCTCTACTATCCATCCCCAGGAGTTCGAGACTTCTGCACAGCACCCCTGTGCTCGGGAGGACCCCTTTCCACTCCGGCGGCGTTCCCACCTCCTGCTCTACCCTGCAGGCACGAGACTTCTGGCGCGCACCCACAAGTGCGTGTCTAACTGCTCAAACTCCATAGGTCCGAGACTTCCCTGCGAAGAGACACGACAAGAATGGCTTCTTGCCAATGGGTTAGCAACTGGTTACTAAATTCAGCACAGGTATTCACTTAGCTTCCCTCAGACGATTCGCCAGCCGCTCGTTAAACACACCGAGGACACCTAGTTCCTCTCAAGACGATCAAAGGATCTGACCTCAGCTCCTTGACACTCTCACATGCAGCTTGCAAGAGAAAGAACCAGGAGACACTTAGCACCTTCCGCTCTCCGTCGATGCACAAAGCTCACTTAGACCACTTAGACCACTCAAATGCTCAAGCTCTAGGATCTGTTGTCTTTGATCTGATTATAATGGAGAAGGAAGCATAGAAGACGTCCATGCAATCTTCGAGATTTGTTGTCAAAATTGGCAGCCAGGAAACGGTCTGCTGGACCGATCGCTGTGCTATGGAGAGTAAGTACCAACGGTAACTTTCCTCACTTATCTTAATCAAATAAATTATTTCTAATATTTATAATCTGATTGGTCGATTAGGACCAATCAACAATATTTGATTAGAAAGTTCATCCTGTCCCAGCGTAACATTGCTAAAGGATATCAGAAATATATTTTGTTTCTAAAAATAAACTTGGAAAGATAATATCATAATATTTAGTTGCCTAAATCTTTATAATGAGATCATTAAACCACATTTAAATAAATTTGGACACTTAGACGAATGATCTGAGATAACCCAAAATAAAATTTGGGTATTGAAAATTGTTTCCATATTTTTCAATATATATTCGTAATATTACAGCAACAACTCACTGTAACATATAACAGTTACCAGCTGTGATTCAGCAACGCATTGCTTAAGCTCATCACTAGAGACAAGCACGTAATTCATGAAACACTACTGCTGACTATGAGTAACGTATTGCTTAAGTTCATCATCAAAATCAGGTTAACCAGGAGACACTTAGCACCTTCCGCTCTCCGTCGATGCACAAAGCTCACTTAGACCACTTAGACCACTCAAATGCTCAAGCTCTTGGATCTGTTGTCTTTGATCTGATTATAATGGAGAAGGAAGCACAGAAGACGTCCAGGCAATCTTCGAGATTTGTTGCCAAAATTGGCAGCCAGGACTCAACAACGGTCTGCTGGACCGATCGCTGTGCTATGGAGAGTAAGTATCAATGGTAACTTTCCTCACTTATCTTAATTAAATAAATTATTTCTAATCTTTATAATCTGATCATAATCTTATCTGGTCGATTAGGATCAATCAACAATATTTGATTAGAAATTTCATCATGTCCCAGCGTAACATTGCTACAGGATATCAGAAATATATTTTGTTTCTAAAAATAAACTTGGAAAGATAATCTCATAATATTTAGTTACCTAAATCTTTATAATGAGATCATTAAACCACATTTAAATGAATTTGGACACTCAGACGAATGATCTGAGATAACGCAAAATAAAACATGGGTATTGAAAATTTGTTTCCATATTTTCAATATATATTCGTAATATCACAGCAACAACTCACTGTAACATATAATAGTTACCAGCTGTGATTCAGCAACACATTGCTCAAGCTCTTCACTAGAGATAAGCACGTAACTCATGGAACATTACTGCTGACTATGAGTAACGTATTGCTTAAGTTCATCATCAAAATCAGGTTAACCATCTTTAATATTAGGCTTTCTGCCTTTATATAACTCATAAGGTGTCTTTCCTAAGGAAGGCCTTAAGTGAACTCTATTTGAGATGTAACATGCTGTACTTACAGCCTCAGCCCAAAGATTTTTAGCAACGTCACTTTCCATCAACATGGTTCTTGCCATGTCCTGTAAGGTTCTATTCTTTCGCTCTACAACTCCATTTTGCTGTGGAGTGTATGGAGCAGAGAAATTATGGTTAATACCATATTCTTCACAGAATAAAGTGAAGTCATGGTTCTAAAATTCGGTACCATGATCCGTTCTTATGCTTCGTAGAGAAACACCTTTCTCATTTTGAAGTTGTTTGACTAAAGTTTCAAAGGTTGCAAACGTATCACTTTTGTGAGCTAAAAATTTAACCCAAGTGAATCTGGAAAAGTCATCTACCACAACTAATCCATAACGTTTACCTCCTAGACTTTGAGTCCTTGTTGGACCAAATAAGTCCATATGAAGTAATTCAAGCGGTGCTTTGCTTGAAAGCATATTTTTACTTTTAAAGGAAACCTTTGTTTGTTTGCCAATAGAGCAAACTTTACAAAACTTGTCATTGTCAAACTTAATTTTGGGCAATCCCTTAATAGCATCTTTTCTGGCAAGTTTGGACAGCAAGTCATAGTTTGCATGTCCCAACCTTCTATGCCATAAAGTAGCCTCGTCCTTAACAGACAAGAGACAATTTTCTCCAGCGGAGACGTTCTTAAAAGACAGGATATAGATGTTTTTCTTGCGTTCACCAATGAAGCAAGTAACACCGTCCCGTGAAACGTTACACGTCCTTTCATCGAAAGAAACATGATAACCTTTATCACACAATTGACTAATACTAATCAAATTGTGTTGGAGGCCTTTAACATAAAGAACTCCTTCAATGGTTAGGGAGTTAGAACAACAAATAGTCCCTGTTTCTTTAACCATCCCTTTTCCACTATCACCAAAGGTGACAGCACCACCATCCTGAAAAACCAGTGTGGAGAATAAGGAGACATCTCCTGACATGTGCCTCGAGCATCCACTATCTAAGTACCATATATGGTCCTTAGCGATGGACTTGAAGCATCCCTGAAACAGAGAAAGAACTTAAGTAAGTCGTTGCTTCCATTTAACAATAGAACCATCAACTTTAGAAGTAATGCCAAGCATATCATTTCGCCTCACATGGCAATTTTTGATAAAATGATCTGGCTTTCTACAATAATAGCAAAGCCGAGGTAACCTTTGAATAATATAATGAGACTCGCCATTCCTAACGTGAGGAGGAACATATATCCCATGTTTAACATTTTTGTTATCATGCTTCTCATGTACACATAAATCAGTTTTGTTGTGCACAGCACTGAGTTGCTGTTGCAGTTCCTCAATCTTCAATTTAGATTGAGAAAGTTGCTTTACCGCTTTCTTAGCCTTTGCTGATAATTCTTCCTTAAGAAAATCGTTCTCGGCACTCAAGAATTTATTCTCCTTCTTGAGAGCTTTATTATTTGCGGACAAAGGCTCAAATTTATCATAGAGTTCTGAGAAAAGATTCTCAATATCTTCAGCAGATAGATCAGAGGGCGAGAAAGCATTTACCTTCTCAGTTTCAGCATCAGTTTGCGCCATATAGCAGATGTTTGCTGTTTCATCGTTCTGATCTGATTCCTCATCACTATCACTCCATGATGCCATCATGACATCTTTCTTATATTTTGAAGGTTTGCACTTCTCATTTAGAAGTGGGCAATCTGGTCGCATATGACCAGGTTGCACTCATAGCACACACCACCTTTACTTTGGTGTGATTTAGTATTCTTCTTTTTAGCATCTCGTTTTCCTTTGAAACGATTTTTGCGAAGATACTTCTTAAATTTCCTTGCCATGAAGGAGATTTCATCCTCTGAATCGGATGAGGATTCATCATCAGAATCATCGGAGGATTCAACGCTCCCTTTAAATGCAACAGCACTGGTCTTCTTATCTTCAGCGACCTTGTTCTCATTTTCGTAAGCAACGAGAGAACCAAGTAGTTGTTGAAGACTTAAGCTCGTCAAATCTTTAGCTTCTTCAATTGCCGTCTTCTTAGCTTCCCAAGTTTTAGGCAATGAGCGAAGTATTTTTCTGACTAGCTCAGAATTTGAAATGGTCTTGCCAAGAGATTCCATGGCATTAGTAATTTCGGTGAGTCTATCAAATATTTGATTTATTGACTCATCCTTTTTCATCTCGAATGCTTCGTATTGAGTTACTAATGCATTCACTTTGGATTCCTTGACTTGTTCTGTTCCATCATAGATCAAAGCAAGTCTATCCCACATTTCCTTCGCCGTCTTACAAGTAGAGACACGATTGAACTCATTTCCAGCAAGTGCGCACACTAAGTAGTGCCTTGCTTTAGTGTTCAGCGAGATAATTCTCTTCATTTCAAATTCATGCCGAGAGTCGCTGGGATTAGATGGAGGAATTACAAGATCTCCTTCCGTTATAATCTGACAGTAATCGGCTTCTTTTGCTCTTATAAACAACTCCATTCTCTTTTTCCAATATGAGAAGTGTTGTCCTGCAAAGAGCGGAGGACGTTCGGTCGAATGACCATCCGTTAAGAGCATCGACATCCTGCTCAGTATTCAGCAACACCTTACTGTGCTTAATGTAAGACTTTCAGCAACAAGCTGTTCTGATCCTTAGGTTCAGCAACAGAGTTCTGTACTAGCAATCACACAGAAAGCTTTCCAGCAAACCCGCTCTGATACCAATTGTTGGATCGTTCAGGAACACAAAGAGGGGGGTGAATTAGTGTTTATAACTTTTTCGCCCTTTTCTCAGTGTAAGCGGAAGCGTACTGTAACTCAGCAGAGCGTTTCTCAGAATGAGATCTGCTTCGCTGACACCGTTACGATTTTGTCGAGTAGATTTCATACGAGTGTTGCGCGATCGTAATGGACACAGTGATTTATAGTGGTTCGGTCTTAATCGACCTACGTCCACTTTCCACCAACAAGGTGATTCCACTATATAATATAATGGGTGCAAAGAGCCCTTGCACTAGGCGTTTGGTTCTCACAAAGTGAGATTTAGAATCCCGTACAATTGATGATCACTCCTGACAACGATCAGCTCCTCACTCAGTCGATGTCTTCTCGTTTCCAGCAGAATGATACTTTTCCTCAGCAGTTGGTAGCTCAATGGATTCCACACAGAACGTTGTTGCTCAGATGTAAGCCTGTCTATCAAAGCACACAGACAACGTTATGTTAGAGAATAAATCCTCAGATAATAATCCTTACAGTGACAGAAAGACTTCTCAGAGAGCAGCTCGTTTCAGTTTCACAGTAGAGGATTGCTTCAGCACTTCTGTCGTTCATCAGAGGATTTCCACACAGATCTTGTCTCTCCTGGAGATGAGCCTGTACTTGCTTAAGAGACAACTACGAAGTTTGATCACACAAATCACCACAAAGATCACAAAGAGAAGAACCACAAAGATAACCACAAAGAACCACAAAGATAACCACAAAGACCACTAAGAAAGGGTATACGTCCAACACTCAGTTCGGACGTGCACAGTTAGCACAGCCGTGACTCACTGCACTGCGAGACTTCCCTGCGAAGAGACACGAAGCTTCCCTCAGACGATTCGCCAGCCGCTCGTTAAACACACCGAGGACACCTAGTCCCTCTCACGACGATCAAAGGATCTGACCTCAGCCCCTTGACACTCTCACACGCAGCTTGCAAGAGAAAGAACCAGGAGACACTTAGCACCTTCCGCTCTCCGTCGATGCACAAAGCTTACTTAGACCACTTAGACCACTCAGACCACTCAGACGCTCAAAGGCTCTTGGATATGTCGTCTTTGATCTGATTATAATGGAGAAGGAAGCACAGAAGACGTCCAGGCAATCTTCGAGATTTGTTGCCAAAATTGGCAGCGAGGACTCAGCAACGGTCTGTTGGACCGATCGCTGTGCTATGGAGAGTAAGTACCAACGGTAACTTTCCTCACTTATCTTAATCAAATAAATTATTTCTAATCTTTATAATCTAATCATAATCTTATCTGGTCGATTAGGATCAATCAACAATATTTGATTAGAAATTTCATCCTATCCCAGCGTAACATTGCTGCAGGATATCAGAAACATATTTTGTTTCTAAAAATAAACTTGGAAAGATAATCTCATAATATTTAGTTGCCTAAATCTTTATAATGAGATCATTAAACCACATTTAAATGAATTTGGACACTCAGACGAATGATCTGAGATAACCCAAAATAAAACGTGGGTATTGAAAATTTGTTTCCATATTTTCAATATATATTCGTAATATCACAGCAACAACTCACTGTAACATATAATAGTTACCAGCTGTAATTCAGCAACACATTGCTCAAGCTCTTCACTAGAGACAAGCACGTAACTCATGGAACATTACTGCTGACTATGAGTAACGTATTGCTTAAGTTCATCATCAAAATCAGGTTAACAATGATCAAAGTCGGCATTTCTAAGGTCGATTTTGCTACATTAGTAAAAGAATTTCGAAACTTGATACCTTATTTAACATTCGTTACTAGAAGGGGAAGTCTGTCAAAGAAGGTGACATGGGAGCATGGGGTTTGATTTGATTGAGGAAATCTGATTCACGTACTACATCTTGCGGTCAATGATATAACAAAGATATGATAACCCGGATTTTAGGACTGAGACCTCGTGTCGGTAAAAGCCCCTGCCAGGCAGCGCATCAACTTCACTGGTTCCCTAGTCCTCAGTAGGAAATGAAGGTCCCTCGAGATCGTCTAACTCGAGGAAGTCACCTTCAGAGATGATGCGGGAGGCCTCCTGGTTCACGGCAGTCAGGAAGGGGCAGTTGTTCGAGTGGTTTCGGAAGTCACCGAAGGGGAATGGATCACCAGTCTGTTTCATAATGAAAAAACTAACGTCTTAAGGAAGGACTTTGAATGAATGGCAAAAGGCATCAAGCTTTGGACAAACCACATGATTACGAGGTGCTTTCCCGATTCTGCATATCGAGATAGTCTCCTGCACATAGAAGAGCTCAGCTAGGCCTTTGAGAGTGGAAATGTTCCCATGTTTTCAGCTTGAGTTCCATTACTTACGTTGGATATGGTCATGGCATACTGTATCATTATCCAATCTGTCTCCTGGTTGTCCCCTTCGCAGAATACCCAGATGGTTTCCGAGCAAAACACGGGCAGTCCCATGAGTGTGACATGGTGAGGTTCCCTTTTCGGCTTCCAGGACGCCTCTTCCGAGCGTCTGTTATCACCTGAGCGCAGGAGATACCACGTATGCTCTGACGTATGAAAAAGTAAACCAGCAGGGGGTAGATTAGCAAGCATGCTGTAGATGTAAAAGTAGTTGGTTCAGCAAGGATCATACCACTCAAGTCTTCCGGTCGGTTTTGGAAGGGGTTACTATCGGCATCGACGGTGAATGGGCAGCCGCTGCGGAACATCGTCCGATCGATGGAGGAGGGGGGGAGGGACAAGATGGAACTTTGAGGAGTTGCTTGAAAACTAACCGAAGAGGGACGGGTTTATATAATGAATGAATCATTACAGTGGGGGCAGAGGTAGGAGTGGATTGAATCCGTCCATCACGAAAATAAATAAACGGGATCGTTTTATCTGACTTTTGGGTCATTTTACTTTTCCTGTTGCTTTCCATCTTTTAGACTAAACATCCTCACATTATCCCCACGTGGTTTTCTTTGACGTGTGTGGAAATTTAATGATTAAAAAATCACTGACTGCTAAAATTTGATTTAAAACTCGATCGTTCCTTTAAAACCATTTTACCTGTGGATTCCCCACCTAACTCTAGGTTGGGGGTAGGGAATAAACAAAGAGATATATTTTTGAGAGGCAAACTCAATTAGTTCACAATATAGTCAGAGTATTAAATGTAGAACCACTTAAACAAATAAGAGCAGTAATTTCTTAACTAATGAGTTTACTTTTTGAATTTAGTCGGGAATTGGCACAAAGGGGAGCAAGTTCAGAATCATTTCTCCTAAATTAATGCTGTTTTGTTTGGTAGTTATTATTTTCTTATTCTCTTTGTTTAATCCGATCAAATTTTCTCTTTATATACTGTATTTCTTCGGGACCATGTGTTTATTAAAGTCCAATAGTCTGCCGAAGCAAATCCCCCTGGGGATGTCAATTGAGTGATTGAGATTTAAAGAGGAAGCTTCGAGTGATGGAATTATGAGTGACAAGAAGAAAAAGATGGACTTCTAGAAGATATTCTAATGACCAAATACGTGGAAGTATCGGAGGATGTTGGGCAATTTGTCAGCGATGTTTTAGGAATCGCTTGGGATTGTCACGCCTATAAATATTTTCAATTTTTAGTTTTAGAAATCTGCAACGCAACATTCAACATCAATTCAAGAAGTATTATCCTTTTCTTTCCATAACAACTTTGAATGTATATCATCATCGTGCACGACGGCTTTACATTTCATTCAAGAAGATTAAATGTTACAAAATCGATAAAATTGGTCGATAACAATCCATAAAGGTTTATAATCTTCGAGAACCGAATATTTGGAGAACAAATGGTATACTTTATTAAAACGGGTCTCAATGAGTCTTAAAGTGTATGATGACCACGACCTGAAACCAACCTGTTAATATATCCACTAACTCGTTAGGGCCAGACCCATACATGAAAATCACGTGTCGTGTCCAAAATTGACGGCTATAGAGGAAGGCGGGGGCGACACACGCACATAAACAAATATAATAAAATAATAACTAGCCGGAAATTAGGTGTAGGTTTATTTTAACGACCTCCTTATAATTTTAATCCTGAATTAATTCTAGTAATAAAAATAAAATTTAACAGTTTAAATTGGAATCACGCCAAAAATTGCACTCCGTTTCCGAAGGATTTTGATCACGCCAACACCCATTAAACAAAAGCAAATCTTTTGGAGCAAACGCCACATCCTTTTTTCGCATGTTAGAATGTAAGAGTTTGCAAATAGGAATCCTCAAATCCTACTCTAGTTTTTCGACTTAAACCAGTTTTCAAAACTAAGCCGGTGGCGACTGCGTATAATTTACCTAGGTTAAACTATAATACTATTTTTGCGGAGCCATTTTGAATGGGTGATGGCGACACGAGCCGCTCCCGATTTCTCCCGAAAGTTTCTTCTTTGGATCATGCTCCGTCTTTCGCCCGCTGCCTCTTAGGAAAGCAGAGATGGTCGACGAGAGCCCGAACAGGCCCAGTTAGGAACCCAGGGAGGAATCACCCTATTCCCTTCCACAGCGTCCGACACTCGAGTCGTGACGTCGACCTGTTGGGCCTTGGGAGCGGGCCCGGATCCTCGGGTCGTACGAATCGCCACGCGCGTGCTAGGCTGGAAGGCGCTCATACAGGCGAAAAATTTATAAACCACTAATTCACCCCCTTTTAACGTTCTTGAACGATTCAACACTTATGTTCAGAATTTTCCCTTCAAATACAAATAGTAATGCTTTCCATCTTTTATAGAATAAACATCAGTAATAAAACTATTAACAAAATCCTAAAAAATGACTACAAGCAATAATATAAAAATTTATCAAGTTTTTTTCGGTAAATAACAAGAATATCAAGCAAATCGCAACCCTCAAAATCATGCCCCTAGAAACTCGTTGTCCCCTTGGTGTTAATGGAGAACGACGTGCTAGTTTAGAAGACAAATGTCGAAATAAATGGAGAACGACGTCAATATGACAAGTCTTTACGTTTGGTGATAATTGAGTTTGGGATTCGACCCCATGCATTTTCAAAGGTTTAAAGTGCCTTCGAGCGACTTCTTTTTACTTAACTACAACTCACCAACAACCCCAAAAATACTTCACTACCACTCTCATTCCAACCCGCCACGGACTGTGAGACGTGGTTTTCTTTGACTCTGTGTGGAAATTTAATGATTAAAAAATCACTGTAAAGATAAAAGCTTATAATAAGTAATTCAATATTCACTACATTTTTATACAAAATGAAGGGACCTTGTGATCTCAATCATGAATTGTATTTTTTTAATTACGAGAAATACAGATTCTCGTATAATTTATTTTTAACCTTTATTACATCATTCTTTTATATAATCTTACATGTATTTGATCATTTCAACCCCACATTTATTTCTCTCCTTGAAATATTTCGTTTCACAGATGTTGTCAATTCTGTAACAATGATTTAAGAAATTACTGCTCTTATTTGTTTAAGTGGTTCTACCTTTAATACTCTTGACTATATTACGGCTGACTTTCTATAAAGTTATATGGTGATGGAAATGGGGTGCATATCATAAACAGGGAAAAGAGAAAAAACAAAAAATAAACAGCAACCCAAAGAGGGAATTGCAATAACATGAGAAGTTAATAGCACTCCTTTTTTTTCCGAGTTCGGCTGTTCCTCTGCCAAGGAACGCGAAGCGGATGAGAAGCGAAGACCTGGCTGGATATTTAACTTCGATTAACCTATGCTCCCAGCCAAGCTGGAGTTTCACGCACGGATACGAAATTTCGACACTGTTTCGTAATACTGTACAATGTAATGACATTAATTCATGAACTTTGAATGTATATCATCATCGTGCACGACGGCTTTACATTTCATTCAAGAAGATTAAATGTTACAAAATCGATAAAATTGGTCGATAACAATCCATAAAGGTTTATAATCTTCGAGAACCGAATATTTGGAGAACAAATGGTATACTTTATTAAAACGGGTCTCAATGAGTCTTAAAGTGTACGGTGACCACGACCTGAAACAAATCCGTTAATATATCCACTAACTCGTTAGGGCCAGACCCATACATGAAAATCACGTGTCGTGTCCAAAATTGACGGCTATAGAGGAAGGCGGGGGCGACACACGCACATAAACAAATATAATAAAATAATAACTAGCCGGAAATTAGGTGTAGGTTTATTTTAACGACCTCCTTATAATTTTAATCCTGAATTAATTCTAGTAATAAAAATAAAATTTAACAGTTTAAATTGGAATCACGCCAAAAAATTGCTCTCCATTTCCGAAGGATTTTGATCTCCAATCATTTTTTCAACCAAACTTCATAGTTTAATGTTGTTGTTGCTTTTAGTTGACATATGCATACCACCAATCACAAATATAGTTGTCGCTTAGTCGACTTACAAAAACAAATGCTTCGATCATAGTTCTGATTCTACACATTTCAAAAATAAAACGTGGAATCACGTACCACTTGTAAGAGACACTCGGTAGAACTAATATTCAAGAAGACAAATTTTATTTTGTAAGGTACGTCGAAGTCGGTGACCGAAATCGACTAGTTTTCGAGATTGGCCCTATTCGTTTAACCACATGGCAACCCCAAGGACAGGTTGAAATCCACCACTTATTAGAATGATATAAACTTCAAAGCGAGATGGAGCTGTTTACGCCTTTTACCAGATGAAGTCGAATTTGTACGACTCGTACCTTAGTCGGCAGTTGGTAGCCTTCACATGACCCCCTATCTTGCCGAGGCAAGTGTTGAGGTGGTACAACGCCAAGGTTAGACATCCCTGGCAAGTCCCGGCATCTACCTGTCCGTTTCAAGCTCCATGAGCCCAAAAGGGCATTGTTCGTCCATTTACATTGAAGGAATTCCAGATGAGGTAGCTGTACTTGTTGTTTGGAACTGAGTTGATCAAGGAAGCAGTCTCCGACATCGCTTGAGAAGAGTATTCCGGATTCACGCTGTTGCTGCAAAAGCGTTCAAGCACCTCTTTGGAAGATGATTTCCTCTGACAAGCAAAAATTGTAGCCATGACGATCATAACCTTTCTGAAGGAAGGAGCCTCCATATTTTCTTTCGATCGTCGGCAGCTTTTTACTGGATTTCCTCATCCTTGTCACCCTTTGTCTACATCATTATATAGTAAATAAACAATCAATAAATTCGAGCCGAGTTGTTAACGCTTTTGCCGAATAGCTTACGCCTTTGCCGAATAGTTTAAGCATATGCAGGCAAATGCCTTTTCGATTACATTCTTAATAATCAGCAATTACTTCAATATTTTCAGCTACGATTCTCTTTTCGTCATTAACATATCCCATGCAGGAACCTTTCCAATTAAGACGAGTCGATGACAGGTAACTTATGACGCAAACATTATGTCCTTGTGATGGTTCGGGTAGTAGTTGACAATCGGATAGTATCTATAATCGCGCATAGCAGCCGATTATGATGGCCGATTATGGTGGCATTAAGACATTCAACATGATGTTGGTTATAGCTCAAACTGAGGGATAATGCTTAGAATTAGCCGTCTTTTCCGTAGAATACCGTTAATTTGGAACATAATTCCGTGTCGTATATGCTGTTATTGTCAGTCAGGGATATATAACTCAATTCATGGGATTAGACAAAATTTGGCAAGCTGGAGCTGATCGATCATTGCACACGCAAGAGCATCTCATGGTTGTGATGCACCGTCTTTCAGCAACCTTTCGTTGCATGAGAAGATTAAGGGCCAATTTTCTTGGTTGTTGGGTGTTGGGAGATGTCATCACAATTTTCTTATCATATAATAACAATATGATGACAATTGTTACCTTGGAATGTGTCTTTCATTGATGATAACCTGGTCTCATGGAATGTGGTAAGATGACGATGAATATGAGGAAATGACCGTGGATCTCGAGGTTCGATGATCCAAGCTTAAAACCTACTAAATCATATAGATGCTCCTCATATTCAATATCTAATAAGAATATTCCTTAGCTTGACCAGGAAGACACCATTGATAGCGATTTTGAAGACTTCATTAACAGCGTCCAGAATGCCAGAGGATATTTATGACACAGGGATCCAGTTCGTGGCCATGTAGCTCATCTTCGGGGTGATCTCCTTTAGTTTTTTCTTATTTTTGTTGCTTATTGCTGAAGCACTTAGGTTAGGTAGTAACTTGTGCTACACAGTTGGTGTAAGCTGGGCCGTTATGGTCGATATCTGTCCTAGCGTGCTTAGGTTAGTGTTATTCTCGTCGATCGTAGCATCTGCTATATTGCTTAATTCCTTATTGATATGTTTTATTCATGTCGTCAAGATTAAGCTAGGGATGCAGCCAGTGTGGTGCTGGTTTCATGCAGTCTTGTGGTTTCGCCATTGCAATGTAGTTCCGTTAGCAATTTCAGGATATGAGTTGCTCTCGTTACCTGCTTTGAGCATTCGTTGGTGGCTCCTTGCCGGACCCGGAATCATTGACGGACTGGAGGATGCTCACCATCTCCAAATGCTCGAGGCTTCTTCTCCCCATTCCTCCGATCAACATGATTTCCCGTCAAATCTAGACCTGCCTTCTCTCAAAAGAATGAACAGTTCTATGCACGAAGCTCTAGCAAATAAACTAAGAATCCCCATTCACATTCTGCAGACACCATATGCATAAGCCAAAAGAATCAATGAGCCATCAATACCATCATCCCCGAGCGGAGAATGATTCATCAATGCAAAATGCAGATGATATTTGATTTCAGTCCCTTTCAAGGAAAACTATATTTCGAGGTTGTAGGCGGAAAAATATAAAGACATAAATGCAGAACAAAGATCCGTCAAATAGACCATGACAAAAAAAAATAACTCTGTTTATGCCCCTCTCTCTCTCTGGAGCCGAACTCGACCCTAGAGGTATTCGGTCTCGACTCGGCTCGTTTTTACCCATACATAAAATTGATTTCTAGTCTTACCTTCAGTTTATAGATAGTCACAATTATTCTTGATTGATTAATTGACATTTAAAGAGGAAGCTTTGAGTGATGGAAATGAGTGACAAGGAGAAAAAGGACTTCTAGAAGATATTCTAACGACCAAATACGTGGAAGAATCGGAGGATGTTGGGCAATTTGTCTGCGATGTTTTAGGAATCGTTTGGGATTGTTAAGCCTATAAATATTTTCATTTTTTAGTTTTAGAAATCTACAACACAACATTCATTTTTTCTTTCCAATTGCATATGTGAGTGCTTGACTCTTTTCAACTCGTTTTCGTTCTTTTTATTTTTATACGACGATCACATATTTAACCCAAAGTTCGAACCTGTATTCGAGTCAAGTATTCTCGACGTGTTAGATTTAGTCTAAAATATGGTTAGAGGCCTGAACAAGATGGGCCTCCAATGATCGCTACGGGAATAATATCATTCAACAGAGAGTATAGCAAGAGATGAGTTTCACCCCTTTGTTTACAAAATATTAATACTAAAATCTTAAAATTGCTAAAGTTGAAGAGACTTTTACAAAATATTTGAATGAATCACCGTGTTTTTGTTTCTTGGGGAAATCGTTGTTTATTATTTTGAATCAACGCATGATGATGTCCCCAATCACATTTACAATATGAACTTAATGAATTAGACCAGTTGGAAATATTTTCTCAAAGTAGAAAAAATTACAAAAAAAAAGAAAATATGGAGGGTGGATATTGTTCTAACATCTAAGTCATAAACTTGACGGATTGATAATTCTCTACCATTGATTTCTTTTTAAAAAGTAACATTTTCTCTCCATTTTCCCTTATTATTGAATATACACCAGAATGATTTTCAAGAAAAGTTTGGAAGATTATGGATTTCGTCTCTCTTACTATTTCATGAAAAACAAATTAATTCTTTTCTGATAAGTAATAATGCTCCAGTTCTTACATGTTTACCTTAAGAACGACTCAATGATTTGTAATTTATGTTTGTATTTTCTTGTATAAGAAAAACGAAGCATGAAAAGATTTTGCAATTAAATTTTTGGTAAAACAAAATATAACTTTCAAATGAAAAGTTTTGGTCTGATGATGTTATTCATCATCGTGTCTAATTGTTAAACGATTTGAGATTTTAGAATTTGAGAAATAATGCTAAGATTTTGCATCTGTTTGAATGTAATTTAAATCTAACTAAAAAACTTATCATATACAGTAGAAAGGTTTTCCGCACCCGAAAGGAAGACTTGGAAAGTTTTCTAATCTCCACTAAAAGTAAATTACACTTTCGGCCTTCTTATATATATCTATATATTTAAAACATATCTTTTATATATTGCATTTTCTTTTATTAATCTCACAAGATATCCATCCATAAAGAAAGAAATTAATTATAAACTAGTACCACGTGAAAAAATCATCTACAGATTTGGTGAGGATAAAACAACAAATATCGAAAGCAAAAAAAAGTATGCTCAATGCTCATGTGGAAAAGAAATAACGAGGAAAGGGATAAAAAGTTAAATTCATGATGTGTTTAGAAATAAATTCATACGTTTGTACAAAGCAAATCATGTTTGGAATTATCAAAATCAAGATCATAATTAAATTCGGATTATCAACTTGTGGGATGAGTGGAGGGACTTCGTTCCTTTATAATGAAAATTTAGAAAATAATTCATCTTTTAAGGTTTGAAAATTTGAAAATTAAGGCTTTTTCTCTCCTACTCTTTTTCTTTCTTTCAAATTCAGCAAAAAAAATTTACTTTCTTTTCAATTTAATTCCAGCGTTCAAGCTCTCTATGTCCTCCTGCGTTCCTGTTTTCGAAGGGATCGTCGATGACATCCGTGAGTGCTTTCACTTACGGTGTTCATCCGCTGTCTTCCTCCCCTCTTTCTTTCTCTTTTCATACGGCGACCACACATTCAAACGAACCTTTAGGCATCCGTTGACCCGTAGTGCCAGAGATTTTCGACGTGTTCGAATCCGACTTGTCCGCGTTCACTTTCGGTGTGAACAAAATGATAGAATATTTGAATGGGGGGGGGGGATTGAGATTTAACGGACAATTTTTTATTAATGTGACGTGTGAGAATTGTTAGGAAGGGACGAGTGAAATGGAACGAAAAGGGAGAAAAAAAATAATGATTAGGAAGGGAGTTGTTTAAAGAAATATTATGTTTCGTCGAGGGAAAAAAGAAGACGAGGAAGAGAATGGAACGGAAAAGGGAATTGACATGAGAATCGACATTCCTTATTTTGTCAGTAGGAAAAAAAAAAAGGAATCACGCGTAGACTTGTGCCCAAGGAGGGGAGCAACCGACAAATAAGGGAAAAATAAAAAAGACAAAGGAGTAACGTGTAAACTTGAGCCGCCTGAATACCAATTGAATAAATATAATAAGTTGAAAAGTCAGTAGCAATCTGAATGGGCATGATAAATGATCCATTTGTTCTCTTTATATATTAAAATATACAGATTGTAAGGAGGTAGGAGGACGTTGGGTTGCTTTCATTCATCGATTCATTTTTTTCTTTATAGCAGACATAATTTTTGGACCTTCCGCAAGGCACGCACGCTTCTCTTTTATGTACGGCCCCAGAAAAACAACGAATATTTTATGTCGCAGTCTCCGCCTGATGGGCGCCCAAAAACGCAGGGAAAAGATATTAATTTTTTCTTAGGATTATTTTAATTAATCCTCATCCTTTTATATATATTAAGAGGAGTTATACATCCTCAAGTTTTCGACAAGTAAAAATGGGAGATTTATGTGCGCCCTTGGTTACCACTTTGGGTGTTTAAAGGAATCATCAAATTCATAACCAATTAAAGCAAAATGAATGGTAAAATTACAACTGCGTTTCACTCACTGTCATGCGTGGAATTTCTAACATCCAATTCGGGACATTATTTACAAAATTTTAAAAAATTATGCCTTTTGAGAATTTTTTTTCTCACAACCTACGGTAGAAAGTAACCAAGACCCCACATTCAACCTTTGAAAAAGCATGGGTTAGAATTCCCCTGTTGACATGCAATAAATAATTATCTTAGTTGATTTTATATCTCATGATTATGAAAACAATTTATTTATATATTTTATAATTAAAATAACAATTTTATGGAACATAATTTTAGAATTCCAGTGTACCATGGATCAGTGTATTCAGCTTTTTAATATAAAGTAGGTTCTTAGGATGACATGGTAGGCTTGTGACCAATTTTAAGCAATTGTATATACCAAGGCACATTTCGAGGTCTATAGTTTACGTATTCATAAATATAAAATGTATGTATTACTTTCGTGATATGAAAACCTTTTTACCCATTTTATCTTTGCTGTTTTTATTCATGCAACGACGGGCATTTAAGTCGGCCGACTATGGTTTGGGAATGATGAAATCAGTCTTAAAAATGTCGATTTCTTTTATGATTGTTGGATCGTTCAGGAACACTAAGAGGGGGGTGAATTAATGTTTATAACTTTTTCGCCATTTTCTCAGTGTAAGCGAAAGCGTATTGTAACTCAGCAGAGCGTTTCTCAGAATGAGAACTGCTTCGCTGACACCGTGACGATTTTGTCGAGCAGGTTTTCGTACGAGTGTTGCGCGATCGTAATGGACACAGTGATTTATAGTGGTCCGGTCTTAATCGACCTACGTCCACTTTCCACCAACAAGGTGATTCCACTATATAATATAATGGGTGCAAAGAACCCTTGCACTAGGCGTTTGGTTCTCACAAAGTGAGATTTATAATCCCATACAATTGATGATCACTCCTGACAACGATCAGCTCCTCACTCAGTGGACGTCTTCTCGTTTCCAGCAGAATGATACTTTTCCTCAACATTTGATAGCTCAATGGATTCCACACAGAATGTTGTTGCTCAGATGTAAGCCTGTCTATCAAAGCACACAGACAACGTTATGTTATAGAATAAATCCTCAGATAATAATCCTTACAGTGACAGAAAGACTTTTCAGAGAGCAGCTCGTTTCAGTTTTATAGTAGAGGATTGCTTCAGCACTTCTGTCGTTTAGCAGAGGATTTCCACACAGATCTTGTCACTCTTGGAGATGAGCCTGTACTTGCTTAAGAGACAACCACGAAGTTTGATCACACAAATCACCACAAAGATCACAAAGAGACGAACCACAAAGATAACCACAAAGAACCACAAAGATAACCACAAAGACCACTAAAAAAGGGTATACATCCTACACTCAGTTCGGATGTTCACGGTTACCACAGTCGTGACTCACTGCACTGCACACCCAGTGCCTAGGGTGGAATTTTCTACTCCGGCGGCTTCCACGCAACCTGCTCTACTATCCATCCCCAGGAGTTCGAGACTTCTGCACAGCACCCCTGTGCTCGGGAGGACCCCTTTCCACTCCGGCGGCGTTCCTACCTCGTACTCTACCCTGCAGGCACGAGACTTCTGGCGCGCACCCGCAAGTGTGTGTCTAACTGCTCAAACTCCGTAGGTCCGAGACTTCCCTGCGAAGAGACACGACAAGAACGGCTTCTTGCCGATGGGTTAGCAACTGGTTACTGAATTCAGCACAGGTATTCACTTAGCTTCCCTCAGACGATTCGCCAGCCGCTCGTTAAACACACCGAGGACACCTACTCCCTCTCACGACGATCAAAGGATCTGACCTCAGCCCCTTGACACTCTCACACGCAGCTTGCAAGAGAAAGAACCAGGAGACACTTAGCACCTTCCGCTCTCCGTCGATGCACAAAGTTCACTTAGACCACTTAGACCACTCAGACGCACAAATGCACTTAGATCTGTCGTCTTTGATCCGATTATAATGGAGAAGGAAGCACAGAAGACGTCCAGCAATCTTCGAGATTTGTTGCCAAAATTGGCAGCCAGGACTCACGGTCTGCTGGACCGATCGCTGTGCTATGGAGAGTAAGTGCCAACGCTAACTTTCCTCACTTATCTTAATCAAATAAATTATTTCTAATCTTTATAATCTGATTGGTCGATTAGGACCAATCAACAATATTTGATTAGAAATTTCATCATTTTCCAGCGTAACATTGCTACAGGATATCAGAAACATATTTTGTTCCTAAAAATAAATTTGGAAAGATAATTTCATAATATTTAATTGTCTAAATCTTTATAATGAGATCATTAAACCACATTTAAATGAATTTAGACATAATTTGAGATAATTCAAAATAAAACGTGGCTATTAAAAATGTATTTCCATATTTTCAATATATATTCGTAATATCACAATAACAACTCACTGTAACATATAACAGTTACTACCTGTGATTCAGCAACACATTGCTCAAGGTCTTCACTAAAGACAAGCACGTAACTCATGGAACATTACTGCTGACTATGAGTAACGTATTGCTTAAGTTCATCATCAAAATCAGGTTAACCATCTTTAATATTAGGCTTTCTGCCTTTATATAACTCATAAGGTGTCTTTCCTAAGGAAGGCCTTAAGTGAACTCTATTTGAGATGTAACATACTGTACTTACAGCCTCAGCCCAAAGATTTTTAGCAACCTCACTTTCCAGCAACATGGTTCTTCCCATGTCCTGTAAGGTTCTATTGTTTCGCTCTACAACTCCATTTTGCTGTGGAGTGTATTGAGTAGAGAAATTATGGTTAATACCATATTCTTCACATAATAAAGTGAAGTCATGGTTCTCAAATTCGGTACCATGATCCGTTCTTATGTTTCGTAGAGAAACACCTTTCTCATTTTGAAGTAGTTTGACTAAAGTTTCAAAGGTTGCAAACGTATCACTTTTGTGAGCTAAAAATTTAACCCAAGTGAATCTGGAAAAGTCATCTACCACAACTAATCCATAACGTTTACCTCCTAGACTTTGAGTCCTTATTGGACCAAATAAGTCCATATGAAGTAATTCAAGCGGTGTTTTGCTTGAAAGCATATTTTTACTTTTAAAGGAAACCTTTGTTTGTTTGCCAATAGAGCAAGCTTTACAAAACTTGTCATTGTCAAACTTAATTTTGGGCAATCCCTTAATAGCATCTTTTCTGGCAAGTTTGGACAGCAAGTCATAGTTTGCATGTCCCAACCTTATATTCCATAAAGTAGCCTCGTCCTTAATAGACAAGAGACAATTTTCTCCAGCAGAGACGCTCTTAAAAGACAGGATATAGATGTTTTTCTTGCGTTCACCAATGAAGCAAGTAACACCGTCCCGTGAAACGTTACACGTCTTTTCATCGAAAGAAACATGATAACCTTTATCACACAATTGACTAATACTAATCAAATTGTGTTGGAGGCCTTTAACATAAAGAACTCCTTCAATGGTTAGGGAGTTAGAACAACAAATAGTCCCTGTTTCTTTAACCATCCCTTTTCCACTATCACCAAAGGTGACAGCACCACCATCCTGAAAAACCAGTGTGGAGAATAAGGAGACATCTCCTGACATGTGCCTCGAGCATCCACTATCTAAGTACCATATATGGTCCTTAGCGATGGACTTGAAGCATCCCTGAAACAGAGAAAGAACTTAAGCAAGTTGTTGCTTCCATTTAACAATAGAACCATCAACTTTAGAAGTAATGCCAAGCATATCATTTCGCCTCACATGGCAATTTTTGATAAAATGATCTGGCTTTCTACAATAATAGCAAAGCCTAGGAAACCTTTGAATAATATAATGAGACTCGCCAATCCTAACGTGAGGAGGAACATATTTCCCATGTTTAACATTTTTGGAATCATGCTTCTCATGTACACATAAATCAGTTTTGTTGTGCACAGCACTGAGTTGCTGTTGCAGTTCCTCAATCTTCAATTTAGATTGAGAAAGTTGCTTTACCGCTTTCTTAGCCTTTGCTGATAATTCTTCCTTAAGAAAATCGTTCTCAGCACTCAAGAATTTATTCTCCTTCTTGAGAGCTTTATTATTTGCAGACAAAGGCTCAAATTTATCATAGAGTTCTGAGAAAAGATTCTCAATATCTTCAGCAGATAGATCAGAGGGCGAGAAAGCATTTACCTTCTCAGTTTCAGCATCAGTTTGCGCCATATAGCAGATGTTTGCTGTTTCATCGTTCTGATCTGATTCCTCATCACTATCACTCCATGATGCCATCATGACATCTTTCTTATATTTTGAAGGTTTGCACTTCTCATTTAGAAGTGGGCAATCTGGTCGCATATGACCAGGTTGCACTCATAGCACACACCACCTTTACTTTGGTGTGATTTAGTATTCTTCTTTTTAGCATCTCGTTTTCCTTTGAAACGATTTTTGCGAAGATACTTCTTAAATTTCCTTGCCACGAAGGAGATTTCATCCTCTGAATCGGATGAGGATTCATCCTCAGAATCATCGGAGGATTCAACTCTCCCTTTAAATGCAACAGCATTGGTCTTCTTATCTTCAGCAACCTTGTTCTCATTTTCGTAAGCAACGAGAGAACCAAGTAGCGGTTGAAGACTTAAGCTCATCAAATCTTTAGCTTCTTCAATTGCCGTCTTCTTGGCTTCCCAAGTTTTAGGCAATGAGCAAAGTATTTTTCTGACTAGCTCAGAATTTGAAATGGTCTTGCCAAGAGATTCCATGGCATTAGTAATTTCGGTGAGTCTATCAAATATTTGATTTATTGACTCATCCTTTTTCATCTTAAATGCTTCGTATTGAGTTACTAATGCATTCACTTTGGATTCCTTGACGTGTTCTGTTCCATCATAGATCAAAGCAAGTCTATCCCACATTTCCTTCGCCGTCTTACAAGTAGAGACACGATTGAACTCATTTCCAGCAAGAACGCACACTAAGTAGTGCCTTGCTTTAGTGTTCGGCGAGATAATTCTCTTCCTTTCAAATTCATGCCGAGAGTCGCTGGGATTAGATGGAGGAATTACAAGATCTCCTTCCATTATAGTATGCCAGCAATCGGCTTCTTTTACTCCTATAAACAACTCCATTCTCATTTTCTAATATGAGAAGTGTTGTCCTGCAAAGAGCGGAGGACGTTCGGTCGAATGACCATCCGTTAAGAGCATCGACATCCTGCTCAGTATTCAGCAACACCTTACTGTGCTTAATGTAAGACTTTCAGCAACAAGCTGTTCTGATCCTTAGGTTCAGCAACAGAGTTCTGTACTAACAATCACACAGAAAGCTATCCAGCAAACCCGCTCTGATACCAATTGTTGGATCGTTCAGGAACACAAAGAGGGGGGTGAATTAATGTTTATAACTTTTTCGCCCTTTTCTCAGTGTAAGCGGAAGCGTACTGTAACTCAGCAGAGCGTTTCTCAGAATGAGAACTGCTTCGCTGACACCGTTACGATTTTGTCGAGTAGGTTTTCATACGAGTATTACGCGATCGTAATGGATACGGTGATTTATAGTGGTTCGGTCTTAATCGACCTACGTCCACTTTCCACCAACAAGGTGATTCCACTATATAATATAATGGGTGCAAAGAGCCCTTGCACTAGGCGTTTGGTTCTCACAAAGTGAGATTTAGAATCCCGTACAATTGATGATCACTCCTGACAACGATCAGCTCCTCACTCAGTGGATGTCTTCTCGTTTCTAGCAGAATGATACATTTCCTCAGCAGTTAGTAGCTCAATGGATTCCACACAGAACGTTGTTGCTCAGATGTAAGCCTGTCTATCAAAGCACACAGACAACGTTATGTTAGAGATTAAATCCTCAGATAATAATCCTTACAGTGACAGAAAGACTTCTCAGATAGCAGCTCATTTCTATTTCACAGTAGAAGATTGCTTCCGCACTTCTGTCGTTCAGCAGAGGATTTCTATACAGATCTTGTCTCTCCTGGAGATGAGCCTGTACTTGCTTAAGAGACAACCACGAAGTTTGATCACACAGATCACCACAAAGATCACAAAGAGAAGAACCACAAAGATAACCACAAAGAACCACAAAGATAACCACAAAGACCACTAAGAAAGGGTATACGTCCAACACTCAGTTCGGACGTGCACAGTTAGCACAGCCGTGACTCACTGCACTGCGAGACTTCCCTGCGAAGAGACACGAAGCTTCCCTCAGACGATTCGCCAGCCGCGCGTTAAACACACCAAGGACACCTAGTCCCTCTTACGACGATCAAAGGATCTGACCTCAGCCCCTTGACACTCTCACACGCAGCTTGCAAGAGAAAGAACCAGGAGACACTTAGCACCTTCCGCTCTCCGTCGATGCACAAAGCTTACTTAGACCACTTAGACCACTCAGACCACTCAGACGCTCAAAGGCTCTTGGATATGTCGTCTTTGATATGATTATAATGGAGAAGGAAGCACAGAAGACGTCCAGGCAATCTTCGAGATTTGTTGCCAAAATTGGCAGCGAGGACTCAGCAACGGTCTGTTGGACCGATCGCTGTGCTATGGAGAGTAAGTACCAACGGTAACTTTCCTCACTTATCTTAATCAAATAAATTATTTCTAATCTTTATAATCTAATCATAATCTTATCTGGTCGATTAGGATCAATCAACAATATTTGATTAGAAATTTCATCCTATCCCAGCGTAACATTGCTGCAGGATATCAGAAACATATTTTGTTTCTAAAAATAAACTTGGAAAGATAATCTCACAATATTTAATTGCCTAAATCTTTATAATGAGATCATTAAATCACATTTAAATGAATTTGGACACTCGGACGAATGATCAGAGATAACGCAAAATAAAACATGGGTATTGAAAATTTGTTTCCATATTTTCAATATGTATTTGTAATATCACAACAAGTCACTGTAACATATAATAGTGACCAGCTGTAATTCAGCAACACATTGCTCAAGCTCTTCACTAGAGACAAGCACGTAACTCATGGAACATTACTGCTGACTATGAGTAACGTATTGCTTAAGTTCATCATCAAAATCAGGTTAACAATGATCAAAGTCGGCATTTCTAAGGTCGATTTTGCTACATTAGTAAAAGAATTTCGAAACTTGATACCTTATTTAACATTCGTTGCTAGAAGGGGAAGTCTGTCTAAGAAGGTGACATGGGAACATGGGGTTTGATTTGATTGAGGAAATCTTATTCACATACTACATCTTGCGGTAGATTATATAACAAAGATAAGAAGATAACCCATATTTTAGGACTGAGATCTCTTGTCGGTAAAGGCCCCTGCCAGGCAGAGCATCAACTTCACTTGTTCCCTACTCCTCTGTAGGAAATGGAGGTCCCTTGAGATCGTCTAACTCGAGGAAGTCGCCTTCGGAGATGACGCGGGAGGCCTCCTGGTACACGGCAGTCAGGAAGGGGCAGTTGTTCGCGTGGTTTCGGAAGTCACCGAAGGGGAATGGATAACCAGTCTGTTCCATAAAGAGAAAAGTAACGTCTTAAGAAAGGACTTTGAATGAATGGCAAAAGGCATCAAGATTTGGACAAACCTCGTGATTACGAGGTGCTTTCCTGATTCTGCATATTGAGACAGTCTCCTGCACATAGAAGAGCTCAGCTAGACCTTTGAGAATCGAAATGTTCCCATGTTTTCAGCTTGAGTTCCATTACTTACGTTGGATATGGTCATGGCATACTGTATCATTATCCAATCTGTCTCCTGGTCGTCCCCTTCGCAGAATACCCAGATGGTTTCCCAGCAAAACACTGGCAGTCCCATGAGTGTGACATGGTGAGGTTCCCCTTTCGGCTTCCAGGACGCCGCTTCCGAACCTCTGTTATCAACTGAGCGCAGGAGGTACCACGTATGCTCTGACGTAGTGAAAAAAGGAAACCAGCAGGGGGTAGATTAGCAAGCATGCTGTAGATGTAAAAGTAGTCGGTTCAGCAAGGATCATACCACTCAAGTCATCCGGTCGGTTTTGGAAGGGGTTACTATCGGCATCGACGGTGAATGGGCAGCCGCTGCGGAACATCGTCGGATCGATGGAGGAGGGGGGGAGGGACAAGATGGAACTTTGAGGAGTTGCTTGAAAACTAACCGAAGAGGGACGGGTTTATATAATGAATGAATCATTACAGTGGGGGCAGAGGTAGGAGTGGATTGAATCCGTCCATCACGAAAATAAATAAACGGGATCGTTTTATCTGACTTTTGGGTCATTTTACTTTTCCTGTTGCTTTCCATCTTTTAGACTAAACATCCTCACATTATCCCCACGTGGTTTTCTTTGACGTGTGTGGAAATTTAATGATTAAAAAATCACTGACTGCTGAAATTTGATTTAAAACTCGATCGTTCCTTTAAAACCATTTTACCTTTGGATTCCCCACCTAACTCTAGGTTGGGGGTAGGGAATAAACAAAGAGATATATTTTTGAGAGGCAAACTCAATTAGTTCACAATATAGTCAGAGTATTAAATGTAGAACCACTTAAACAAATAAGAGCAGTAATTTCTTAACTAATGAGTTTACTTTTTGAATATAGTCGGGAATTGGCACAAAGGGGAGCAAGTTCAGAATCATTTCTCCTAAATTAATGCTGTTTTGTTTGGTAGTTATTATTTTCTTATTCTCTTTGTTTAATCCGATCAAATTTTCTCTTTATATACTGTATTTCTTCGGGACCATGTGTTTATTAAAGTCCAATAGTCTGCCGAAGCAAATCCCCCTGGGGATGTCAATTGAGTGATTGAGATTTAAAGAGGAAGCTTCGAGTGATGGAATTATGAGTGACAAGAAGAAAAAGATGGACTTCTAGAAGATATTCTAATGACCAAATACGTGGAAGAATCGGAGGATGTTGGGCAATTTGTCAGCGATGTTTTAGGAATCGTTTTATAGGTGTTACGCCTATAAATATTTTCAATTTTTAGTTTTAGAAATCTACAACACAACATTCAACATCAAGTCAAAGAAGTATTATCCTTTTGTTTCCAATTGTATATGTGAGTGCTTGACTCTTTTGTCAACTCAGTTTTCGTTATTTTGTTTCTTTGACGTGTGTGGAAATTTAACGATTAAAAAATCATTGTAAAGATAAAGCTTATAATAAGTAATTCAATATTCACTACATTTTTATACAAAATGAAGCGACCTAGCGATCTCAATCATGAATTGTATTTTGGGAATTTTTCTTTTTTTTATTACGAGAAATACAGATTCTCGTATAATTTATTTTGAACCTTTATTACATCATTCCTTTATATAAGCTACTAGAATCAAAATTCCCTTTGATACATGTATTTGATCATTTCATCCCACATTTATTTCTCTCCTTGAAATATTTCGTTTCACATATGTTGTCAATTCTGTAACAATGATTTAAGAAATTGCTGCTCTTATTTGTTTAAGTGGTTCTACATTTAATAGTCTGACTATATTGTGAACTAATTGAATTTGCCTCCCAAATGGGCCGAAAAAACAAATTAAGTATTACTAGTCATTTAAATATAATCAAATAACTTATATAAAATAATATGTAAATGGTGAAATATCCCACCCCTTTTTCGCCTTCAAGACCGTCAGATGCATTTATTTAGTTTTGTTAAAAATTAATTGTTATCATTTCTTTTATTTTTTAATATATATTAAAAAAGAGGGATTATAACTAAAACAAAAATTTGGGTTATATGAATAACAACGAGTATTTTACGTGGATCAGAAACCAGTCAAAAGAAGAAGGAGCAAACAACGAATGTTTTTAAAAAAGGAATCGGAATCCCACTTCTTGTTTCCCCCAGGGAAACCTTCTGAATTTGGACAGTTTGGTTAATGATTTCAAAAGGCATAAGCCCAATAGTCTGCCAAAGCAACTCCCCTGGGGGAGGGATCTCAATTGAGCGATGTGAATTGAGCTATTTACATTTAAAGAGGAGGATTTGAGCGAGTGACAGAAGAAAAAGATGGATATCTAAAAGATATTCTAAAGACAAAATATGTGGGAGACGAAGACGTGGAAGAATTGGAGGATGTTTGGGCAATTTGTTGGCGATTTTTTAGTTTTAGAAATCTGCAACGCAACATTCAACATCAATTCAAGAAGTAGTATTCGTTTGTTTCCAATGGCATCTGTAACTGCTTGACTCTTGTCAACTTGTTTCTGGTTTTTTCATTTTTATATGACCACAATATATTCAACCCAAAGTCTGAATTCCGTGTTCGAGCAAGATGTTCTCAACGCGTTAATCTAGTCTAATAAATGTTTAGAGGCCTAAAAGTCTCATCAATTGGTTTTGGGCTAGGTGGGTGGGGGAACATTATATATTCATCATTAACACACCATCATCACCCTGAATATTCCTTGCATCCTAAGACCACAATGGTTCCCAAAGAAGAGGTCAAAATTACTACACCATGGTGCATTCCAATTGAATTAATATAATAAAGCTCGCCTGTTCACTTTTGTATTTGTTTAAATGAAAAGGTGAAAAATAAAGTAACATAACCTAAAGGCAGCATCAATCTTAATAGCATGATAAAAGATCCATTTGTTCTTTTGTGCAAAAGTTAGTATGGTTTAAATAAAAAAATTTAAAACAAATATCATATTACCAAAAGCTTCTTGGTAAACAGCCTTAAACAAATTTTTAGAAAAAAACAATTAATAAGTACTTATAAAAACCAATTTAATTATGACAAATCGTATTAATATATCTAGTATTTATTCTGTAACTCATTTTATGCAAAGTATACAATTGACAATTGATTCAATATAATGAATTTCTTTATGTATAAAATAAGGTGTCCACTGTGGAATTTCATGAAAACGGACAAAAGCAATAAATATAAAATATATGGCGTGATGGAAGTGGGGGCATATCTTTCAAAGCTGCACGGAAACATAGATGCAAAGAGAATCCATATAATGCTTTTGACCACAGTATAATTATTAGATTAGGTGCTCACCATCCCCATGATTTAATAATACAAAGGAATATTCCTTAGATGCATACCATTCCATGATTTTTTTAATAATCCTTAATACTAAGGAATATTCCTCTTTTTTGGGAGGACAATTTATTCGCGTAGAAAACAGATCACGTCGGAAATATTTAGCAATAAGACGGAAATGGGGAAGGAGAAGTTAATAGCTCTCCTCTTTTTTTTTACCGAGTTCGGTTGTTCCTCTGCCAAGGAACGCGAAGCGGATGAGAAGCGAAGACCTGGCTGGATATTCGACTTTGATTAACCTATGCTCTCAGCTAAGCTAAAGTTTCACGCACGGATACGAAATTTCGACACTGTTTGATAATATTGTACAATGTAACGATGTTAATTCATGAACTCGTTTTTTACGGTACGAAAGTAATTTCATACTTTCGTATGTCTAAATTTCTTATTGTACGAAAACGATTTGTCCAAAAGTACGAAGCAATTTCATATAGTAAGAAATGATTCATGCTAGAGTACGAATTGACGCCGTTATTTTTTATAATAATGCGAAACATTGTCGAAGGGAGGCTGAAGATTGAGAGAGCTTCATCAACCCGTCTCCTATTTCTTTCAACCCAGCCCATTATCTGAGGCCTATTGGGTCAGTTCCTATGCTAAGCCCTAATTACGACCCATTATCTGGAAAGCTCACACCCAAAACTTTCTAATCCACGATGTCCTTTCACCCCATTGTCCAAAAGGTGACGCCCTTCGAAAAAATAGCAATGTCCAAGAGAGAGAATAGGAAAAGGCATTCTGATTGGCCAATTGGAACTCTGAATGATCGGGCTGGACTGGAAGTGGGGAAGCTATGTCCCCAACTATATTTTGAACAGTTTCTTTTATATTAAAACGGGTGAGTGCTGGGGGTACCGGTGACAAAAACTGGTAAATGGATCATGTTTCGTTTCTTGATACGACACGACACGATACGAAATACGTTGACCCGAATACAATCGTTTTCGTGTCGTCGTAGCATATCTAAATTCGAACCATTTTATAATGGGTAGACTATTAGACACAAAGAAACTCAATATAAACTAGACTTAAAGATCCGAATTACATCATAATTCAATAAGCAAAAACTATAATAAATTTATAACCACTCCGCGGTAAAATTATAAAAAATAAATAGTTAGGTGTTCGTTCATACCAACTTTGAATGTATATCATCATCGTGCACTTGTAGACGGCTTTGCATTTCATACTAGTAGATTAAATGTTACAAAATCGATAAAATTGGTCGATAACAATCGATAAACATTTGTAAACGTCGAAAACCGAATATTTGGAGAATAATTGGTATAGTTTATTAAAACGGGTCTCAATGAGTCTTAAAGTGTATGATGACCACGACCTGAAACCAACCTGTTAATATATCCACTAACTCGTTAAAGCCAGACCCATACTTGAAAATTACGTGTCGTGTCCAAAATTGACGGCCGTAGAGGAAGGCGGGGCGACACACGCAGGTAAACAAATATAATAAATTAATAACTAGCCAGAAATTAAGCGTAGGTTTATTTTAACGACCTCCTTGTAGTTTTAATCTTGAATTAATTCTAGTAATAAAAATAAAATTTAACAGTTTAAATTGGAATCACGCCAAAAAATTACACTCCATTTCCGAAGGATTTTGATCTCCAATCATTTTTTCAACCAATGTTGTATATATTAAGTTATGTTACAAATGCTAAATTTCATAGTTTAGTGTTGTTGTTGCTTTTAGTTGACATATGCATACCACCAATCACAAATATAAAGCCTACACACTTAATGTAGTGAATGTATGATGGAGTCGCTGAGTCGACTTACAAAAACAAATGCTTCGATTATAGCTCTGATTCTACACATTTCAAAAATAAAACGAGGAATCACGTACCACTTGTAAGAGACACTCAGGAGAACTAATATTCGAGATGACAAATTTTATTCTGTAAGGTACGTCGAAGTCGGTGACCGAAATCGACTGGTTTTCTAGATCGGCCTTATTCGTTTAACCACATGGCAACCCCAAGGACAGGTCGAAATCCACCACTTATTAGAATGCTATAAACTTCAAAGCGAGATGGAGCTGTTTACGCCTTTTACCAGATGAAGTCGAATTTGTACGACTCGTACCTTAGTCGGTAGTTGGTAGCCTTCACATGACCCCCTATCTTGCCGAGGCAAGTGTTGAGGTGGTACAACGCCAAGGTTAGACATCCCTGGCAGGTCCCGGCATCTACCTGTCCGTTGCAAGCTCCATGTGCCAAACAGGGCATTGTTCGTCCATTTACATTGAAGGAATTCCAGATGAGGTAGCTGTACTTGTTGTTTGGAACTGAGTTGATCAAGGAAGCAGTCTCCGACATCGCTTCAGAAGAGTATTGCGGATTCACGCTGTTGCTGCAAAAGCGTTCAAGCACCTCTTCGGAAGATGATTTCCTCTGACAGGCAAAAATTATAGCCATGACGATCATAACCTTTCTGAAGGAAGGAGCCTCCATATTTTCTTTCAATCGTCGGCCACTTTTTGAACTGGATTTCCCCATCCTTGGCATATACTTTGTCTACATCATTGTAGAGTAAATATACAATCAATAAATTCGAGCCGGACAGTTTACACTTTTGCCGAATAGTTTACGCCTTTGCCGAATAGTTTAAGCATATGCAGCCAAATGCTTTTTCGATTACATTCTTAATCATCAGCAATTAATTACTTCAATACTTTCAGCTACGATTCTCTTATCGTCATTAACATATCCCATGGAGGAACCTTTCCAATTAAGACGAGTCGATGACAGGTAACTTATGACGCAAACATTATGTCCTTGTGATCGTTTAGGCAGTAGCTGACAATGGGATAGTATCTATAATCGCGCATAACAGCCGATTATGACGGCCGATTATGACGGCCGATTATGGTGGGATCAAGACCCTCAAAACGATGTTGGTTATAACTCAAACTGAGGGATAATGCTTAGAATTAGCCGTCTTTGCCATAGAATACCGTTAATTTGGAACATAACTCCATGTCGTATATGCTGTTATTGTCAGTCAGGGATATATAACTCAATTCATGGGATTAGACAAAATTTGGTAAGCTGGAGCTGATCGATCATCTCACACGCAAGAGCATCTCACGGTTGCGATGCACCGTCTTTCAGCAACCTTTCGTTGCATGAGAAGATTAAGGGCAAATTTTCTTGGTTGTTGGGTGTTGGGAGATGTCATCACAATTTTCTTATCATATAATAACAATAAGATGACAATTGTTACCTTGGAATGTGTCTTTCATTGATGATAACCTGTTCTCATGGAATGTGGTAAGATGACGATGAATATGAGGAAATGATCGTGGATCTCGAGGTTTGATGATCCAAGCTTAAAACCTACTAAATCATATAGATGCTCCTCATATTCAATATCTAATAAGAATATTCCTTAGCTTGACCAGGAAGACTCCATTGATAGCGATTTTGAAGACTTCATTAACAGCCTCCAGAATGCCAGAGGATATTTATGACACAGGGATCCAGTTCGTGGCCATGTAGCTCATCTTCGGGGTGATCTCCTTTAGTTTTTTCTTATTTTTGTTGATTATTGCTGAAGCACTTAGGTTAGGTAGTAACTTGTGCTACACAGTTGGTGTAAGCGGGGCCGTTATGGTCGATATCTGTCCTAGCGTGCTTAGGTTAGTGTTATTCTCGTCGATCGTAGCATCTGCTATATTGCTTAATTCCTTATTGATATGTTTTATTCATGTCGTCTAGATTAAGCTAGGGATGCTTTCGTGCGGAAGCCAGTGTGGTGCTGGTTTCATGCAGTCTTGTGGTTCACATCACCATTGCAATGTAGTTCTGTTATCAATTTCAGGATATGAGTTGCTCTCGTTACCTGCTTTGAGCATTCGTTGGTGGCTCCTTGCCGGACCCAGAATCATTGACAGGCTGGAAAATGCTCACCGTCTCCAAATGCTCGAGGCTTCTTCTCCCCATTCCTCCGATCAACATGATTTCCTGTCAAATCTAGATCTGCCTTCTCTCAAAAGAATGAACAGTTCTATGCACAAAGCTCTAGCAAATAAACTAGGAATCCCCATTCACATTCTGCAGACACCATATGCATAAGCCAAAAGAATCAATGAGCCATCAATACCAACATCCCCGAGCGGACAATGATTCATCAATGCAAAATGCAGATGATATTTGATTTCAGTCCCTTTCAAGGAAACTATATTTCGAGGTTGTAGGCGGAAAAGTATAAAGACATAAATGCAGAACAAAGATCCGTCAAATAGACCATGACAAAAAAAACTAACTCTGTTTATGTGCCGCTCTCTCTCTGGAGCCGAACTCGACCCTGGAGGTATTCGGTATCGACTCGGCTCATTTCTATCCCTACCTAAAACTGATTTCTGGTCTTACCTTCAGTCTATAGATAATCACGGTTATTCTTGATTGATTTATTGACATTTAAAGAGGAAGCTTCGAGTGATGGAATATGAGTGACAAGAAGAAAAAGATGGATTTCTAGAAGATATTCTAATGACCAAATACGTGGAAGAATCGGAGGATGTTGGGCAATTTGTCAGCGATGTTTTACGAATCGCTTGGGATTGTCACGCCTATAAATATTTTCAATTTTTAGTTTTAGAAATCTACAACACAACATTCAACATCAATTCAAGAAGTATTATCCTTTTCTTTCCAATTGCATATGTGAGTGCTTGTGAACTCGTTTTCGTTCTTATTATTTTTGTACGACCATGTATTCAACCCAAAGTTCGAACCCTGTATTCGAGTCAAATATTCTCAACGCGTTGATCTAGTCTAATAAATGTTTAGAGCCCTAAACAAGATGGGCCTCCAATGATCGCGTGACTGTGACGGGAATAATATTATTCAACAGAGAGTATAGCAAGAGTTGAGTTTCACCCCTTTGTTTACAAAATATTAATACTAAAATCTTAAAATTGCTAAAGTTGAAGAGACTTTTACAAAATATTTGAATGAATCACCGTGTTTTTGTTTCTTGGGGAAATCGTTGTTTATTATTTTGAATCAACGCATGATGATGTCCCCAATCACATTTACAATATGAACTTAATGAATTAGACCAGTTGGAAATATTTTCTCAAAGTAGAAAAAATTACAAAAAAAAAGAAAATATGGAGGGTGGATATTGTTCTAACATCTAAGTCATAAACTTGACGGATTGATAATTCTCTACCATTGATTTCTTTACTCATGGAGAAGTGAATCCTTCTTTCGCTCTCCTACTTGCAACGGAACTTGGGGGTTATATATTGTTAACATAGGAAAATTTGGCCTCAACACATAAATACTTTAGGGCTTGATTAAATTCCAATCCCCAAATCTCATTATTCTCGACCCGTCGAACATCATTATTTTCGTGCGCGCCGTCTCATAACATTAACTATGAAAGGAAAATGTCATTCCCATTCTTTTCATCATATCATGTTATCGACAAAGAGAAAGGAAAAAACAAGCTACTTATCGAGAGAAAAAGAAAAAGGTAAATTTCATTTTGGGCTAGAGAAATTAATGCACACATGGATAATAATGAGGTATCAAGTTATGCATATAAAATTATGAAGACCAAGCAAGTTGAAGTACTCGATGGAAGTTACAAATACTGAACACCAAGTGAATAACTATCCAATATTTGAGAAAATCAATATTGGAGGATTAAATCATTCAAAGTTGAAAGCCTCAATAGCTTAGCAGATTTTTTTTAAAAAAGTAACATTTTCACTCCATTTTCCCTTATTATTGAATATATACCAGAATGATTGTCAAGAAAAGGTTGGAAGATTATGGATTTCTTCTCTCTTACTATTTCATGAAAAACAAATTAATTCTTTTCTGGTAAGTAATAATGTTTACCTAAAGAACGACTCAATGATTTGTAATTTATGTTTGTACTTTCTTGTATAAGAAAAAAGAAGCATGAAAAGATTTTGCAATTACTTTTTTGGTAAAACAAAATATAACTTTCAAATGAAAAGTCTTGGTCTGATGAGGTTATTCATCATCATGTCTAATTGTTAAAGTATTTAAGATTTTAGAATTTGAGAAATGATGCTAAGATTTTGCATCTCTAGTCGTCCATAAAATAAGAAATTAATTATAGAAACTAGTACCACGTGAAAAAATCATCTAAAGATTTGGTGAGGATAAAACAACAAATATAGAAAGAAAAAAAAGTATGCTCAATGCTCATGTGGAAAAGAAATACCGAGGAAAGGGATAAAAAGTTAAATTCATTATGGGCTTAGAAATAGTACAATGCAAATCATGTTTGGAATTATCAAAATCAAGATCATAATTAAATTCGGATTATTAACTTGTGGGATGAGTCGGAGGGGTGTCGTTCATTTATAATGAAAATTTAGAAAATAATTAATCGTTTAAGGTTTGAAATTTTGAAAATTAAGTTTTTTTTCTCTCATACTCATTTTCTTTCTTTCAAATTTAGCCAAAAAATTATTTTCTTTTCAATTTAGTCCCTGAAGTCAAAAAATAAAAGCTTTTCCTTAGGGGCTCTGATACCCATTGAGACACACAGAATACTAACTTAGGAAGATTTATCTACTTGTCTTTGTCGTCGTCATTCTGTCAACCTTAAGTATCCGAAAGAGTATCTTGATATCACCGTAAATTCCAAACTGAACTTAACTTTAATGAATAATTACTCAAATTCACTCTTAACTAGAGTTAGTCATTCTAATTTCTTAGAATCTCTACAAGCCCTCCTGATAACTGAGTTATTTGGGCTCATTGACTTTCCAACCGATCCATTACAGTGCTCAATAATCTAGTACTAGAATCTTGCCAATCTCGTGATCCAAATGAAACAACTCTGGGTTTGGATAATCAATCATAGAAATAACTCGTGGAGTATCAATGGTTCCAGTAATTACAGAACCTTTGTTGTTGTCTCCAAAGCTTATAGAACCTCCGTTCTGCAGTGTGAGGTTGGAAAACTTTGAGGAATCACCAGTCCTGTGCTTAGAGCAACCACTGTCCAGATACCACTCATTTTCCTTAGCTTTTGCCCTGAGACAGAGCGACTCTTCTGTTGTGTGATTTACTTCTGTGTGAGTTGTAGAACAGACAAAGTGCTTGTTCTTGCTCGTCATAAGACTCATCACTTTCTTCCCAGGCAAGCATAGCTCTCTTACCCTTATTGGGAGCAAAAGGTTGTTCATTCTCCCGAAAAAGAGGACAATCAGTCTTTATATGACCTTTCTTATTGCATTCAAAGCACCTTAGTTCTGGTTGCTTAGAATGTCTTTTCCTTTCACCTTTGTTCTTGTTGAATCGGCGTCTAGACACGAAATTGAGAAGTCGCTTTGCAATCATCGCAAGTTCATCATCTGTTTCAGCTTCAGCTTCCGTATCATCATCAGAAGCTTCTGTTGTTTCTCTTGTAGCTTTAAAAGCCACATAAATGGGTTTGATGTCCGGGCGAGATGATTTCTCAATCTCATAAGACATCAAGGAACTCATAAGTTGTTCCAGAGGGAGAGTAGTGAGATCCCTTGCTTCCTTTATAGCCGCTTCTTGGCTTCCCAAGATTTGGGCAAGGTGTGCAGAACCTTTCTCGCCAGTTCACCATTTGTGAATGACTTGCCTAGATGTTCCAGGGCATTTACCAAAAGGGTTAGCCTCTCCTACATCTGTTGGACGGTCTTATCACTTTTCATAGAGAAACTCTCATATTGAGTAACCCAAATGTTATCTTTGTTTCACGAATTTGAATTGTCCCAACATACAATGCGACAAGCTTCTCCATGAATTCTTGTGCAGTATTGCACGTAGAAACTTTTGCAAACTCACTCGGCGACATCGCATTAAATAGTAGATACTTTGCCATTGAGTTGAGTCTCGTAAGTCTCTAAAATTTTCTAGTAGGACGTCCTTGTGAGTCTAGTCAGTTTTCGATTGGAATAAAGGGTAGACCATTTTCGACAATGTTCCACATATCCTCATCAATCGCTTCCATGTAAGATCTCATTAAGGTTTTCCAGTAAGAGTAGTTTTGGCCATCGAATTTGGAGGATTACCCAATTGTGATCGTCCACCAAAGTCAACCATTGTTAAGTTTTGGCAGAGCGTAGAGCTTCTGCAGACTTTAAGTAGAAACTCAAAAAGCTAAAAGCTTCTGTCGAGTGAAGACCGTTCCTCAACTAGCTATTAGGTGTACGTTGAGTTGGGCTCTATTACCAATTATTGAATTCTAACAGAGAATAAAGCTTCTGTAGAAGGCAACAAAGTGCTAATGGTTAGTCAGAGAGCACACAGAAGGTCAGAGTTTTTGTAGGATCCCAACAAGTTGTAAGGCTTTCGTTGGACCTGCTCTGATACCAACTGTTGGTGTATCAATGGCACTAAGAGATGGGTGAATTAGTATAATGGCCTTTTTAGTGTTTTTACAACTAATAGAACCCAACAGCGGAAGGTTAGGTTTCTGTAGGTTACAGAACCCTTGTACACGGCAAATCCCGAAGTAAACTGCTTGATTAGAGAACGACCAGCCAAAGTCTGATCTAGAAAGTGACTATGCAGTCCTGATAAGTTTTTTATAGTAGCAGAAGGTTGATGCTTCTGCTATCACGGTTCTACATATCCGACCACCTTAAGCGTGATCGACAAGGTATACTCCAATGTCTGAAAGATACTTGTAGTAGCAGAAGGTTGTTACATAATCTTGTAGGTTTCTGCACTACCAAGAGATGATCTGCGAAAGCTAGATCGTTGAAAACAACTCCAGAACCTTATTGGTTTTTGTAGCGTAAGATATTCAAAGCATGACCTTTGGAGTCTCTGCTCAGACGTTCGCGTTGTATCTATTGCTTTTCATTTGCACAGAAAGTAAATGAGACACAGAAGGTTTATAGTGGTTCGACAATTACCTACTCCACTCTTCACCCTTATAGGATGAAATTCACTATTGAACACTTATAGCGAATACAAGACTGACATAAGAAATAAAATACTCCTGCAGAGGGTATTGTAGATAGCCCTTCAGTTTTTCCACAAAGGATGTACTAGCAGAAGGTACTGAGACACTTTTTTGGTGTAGAAGGTGATGTAGATAGCCCTTCGACTTTTCTACTCACAGAAACCCGATGGGTTGTGATCAATAACCCTTTGGATCGTGCACAGAGGTCTAACTTCAAAAACTCTCTGGTTGAGGTTCTGCACTGAAGACAATGACTAACTCCATAATCCCTATGGTTGGGATTCTGTAGAACGTGGTAGCTCCATGCAAGCACGTAGCGGCCCTATGTAGGCAGATAGCCCCTCTGTCCAAAGATGAATTTTCCCTCATGCGGTTCCACAACCTGCTTGGCTCCTCACCAAGGCTTTCCGATGCTTGGCTCCTCACCAAGACTTCCAGAAGCTGACAGCACCCGTGGAGCTTCTCCAAAGCCTGCAGTAGGTACTTCCCTTCTGCAGAAACACAAATGTCTGTGCCTCACCGTGAATCTCCCAGACGCAGCCCTTCTTTTGCTCACTGCCCTGGTAAGTATACACCCCGACTTCTCCTAAACCCGATGCACGTCCGCCACACCACAGTGCAACCAGATCCTTCGCGACCTCACTCGCGCCTGACACAGCTTACACCCTGGCCACTTGCTTTCTGCACACACGAGCAAAACGGTTACAAAACAACCGATACCAGTACCTCACCAGATTCCTCCAAACGCGACCCTTCTTCTTCTTACTACCCTGACACGTATACACCCTGGCTTCTCCCTAAGCCTGATGCACATCCGCCACGCCACAGTGCAGCAAGATCATTCGCAGCCTCACTCACGTCCGGCCAAGCTTGTACTCTAGGCACCGACCTTCTGCAACCGAATGCTCAACCCCAAAGAGCTAAAACTCACAAGTCTCTCTGAATACAATACACTCACTTTACGCGTAAGTCCTCCACAATTCTGTCTAACAATTGATCCTATCTTATACAAAATCGAAATACATTGTTTACGGAAGGTACAGTGGCTGATAGATGTTTCTGCAAAATAAGGAAAAACATATCAGCCATATAAATCATTCCCCCATTGGGAGAGAGGCTCCATATCACTTAAAGATCAATCACGCCATTTGGTCATGATTGTGTTCACGATCCTAGGTGATAGGGCTTGCAGAAGATTCAGACAGTTAAGATCCGTCAGGCTTCTGTAAATGGAAATCAAATATTCTTGGTTTCCATAATTGAGTGGTAGATCTTTTGGATACAGACACGTGTGGGATGCGTCTATATTCAGATGAATTGTCCTTTACCAAGATTTATAACGAATCTAGACATGTTTAGATGTAAGAGGAATGATGAAAGGACCGTTGGATAGTTCCAGATCAGTCAGCAGAACCTTGCATTAGAGAGTTTCATATATAAAGGGATTTCTTCCCTTAAAGAGAATAGGTCAATTCAAAATGGAAATAAATTGTAATTAAAATGATTTAAAACCATTTTAATTAGTATAAAATACCATATGAATGTATTTAAATAATTAGATGATTAATTTAAATAATTCGTGGTAATTAATAGGTGACATAAGATACGAAACAGACTGTCCCTATTGGTTAACCTTCTACATAGTAGTAGAAGCTTACCTCATACATAGTAGAAGCTTATCTTCTATATGACATCATCAAAACCATACTAACGAAAGCAAAAGAAGGGAAGCGAAAGAAAGGAGAATTTTTAGTGTTGAAGTTGATTACAAACTGTGGACCTTACAGGAAGATTTCCTAAGATTTTCTTCCCTAAAACTATGGGTGAAAACGAACCGAGCCGTTCGCGAGCGGGCTCGGTCAAAATTCGATTCGAACTCGACTTTGACCGAGCTTGAGCCGAATTCAAGCCGACTTGTTAACAAAACGAGCCGAGCTCGAGCTGAAACACTTACAGCTCGATGGCTCGCGAGCATATTATATAACAAATATTAATATTTTATTAATAAAAAATAATAATAAAATAATAAAATTAATAAAATCGAACCTACATTCGAGCCTTTCGAGCCGAGCTCGAGCTCTTCATAAGTGGACCGAACCGAGTTCGAGCTCTAATTATTTGAGCTCGATCGAGTTCGTGCCGAGCTCGAGATCGGGCTGTTCCTAATCGAGTCGAACTCGACCCTAGAGGTATTCGATCTCGACTCGGCTCATTGTTACCCATAGTCACGATTATTCTTGATTAACTAGTAATTATCTTTAATTTCCGCTGTGCAGCAATATATCATCATCATATCTATTCACGAAATTACATTATGCTAAACGACCGATTTGTCTCAAGAGGTTAGGCAAAAACCGTTCGGTGCCATCAAAAGGAGTCATTCCATCCCCCTAAAACATGGGACGTGACAAATCTGACCTAAGCATTGAATTCGATCCATCTTCCTTTGACGTGAAAGCTTTTCATTACTTCCCTTTTTGCTCGCCCTTAAAACGCGATTCCTGCATCGGAAATAGGCGTGACGGATCACACCAGAATATTTCCCCATCAAAATCGATTGGACATTTTTTTATCCCACCATTTCTAACAATTTTTAACATGATAAAATCATAAAAAATCAAAATCCTTTTCCTTAGTATATACAAATGACTTGGCCTAACGTATAATTACTCCTTGTGGAAGATAATTCTAAACTTAATTGCTAAATTTTGAAGTGGGTTATCGACAAGGGCATGATTTGACCACGTATTCGAGTTGGGGTTTTTTTGCATCTCATCTTTTTACATACTATACATATACAAGAAAGAAAATCGACCCTTTTTTTATTTGATGCAGAGAGAGAGAGAGAGCTTTTGTCGTCGTGTTAAAGGATCTTTCGAAGAGTGCCATCCCCGACTCGATCGATTGCGAATCCGAAAGTCCAAGGTTTTCATTCCCAAATGTTACTCCATAAAATTAGCAGACAACATTTTATTTTATAATAATTTTACCCTTTTTTTTCTCAAAACCAAGAAAATTTACTCTATTTTTTCTCCCAAATTTTGCCACTGATTTTTTTAAAAATAGAACCATCAAACAGAGGCTAAGTGATGACATGGAATGAAACGAATAATAAACGCCTTTTTTATTTTCACATTAATTCTAAACATTTTCCATACCTTATTGTGATCGAGACCCAAGTGATTCCATCAACTTACGACACATTGACATCTCATTCCCTCCCCCACGAAATATGAAAAATCATAAAACAATAAAGAAACAAGATGTAGACCTTTCCATCCCTAACACGTTTTAGTTTTGTCAGTGTATGAAGTATGACTTCCACTAGCCAGTTCTACGTAGCCTTGTTGTCGCCATTACAATGACCTAGAAGCCCGAAAGAATTAGTGAAACACACATCCACATTGTCTTGCTTGTTCCTATGTAATTGGAAGGTAATAACATAACTTTTCTATCGCTTTGATATTCGAATATCAACAATCGCGTCCTTGACTTACTACCCGATCTTGTGAGTAATGAGTCTAAGGGATTTTGTGGGTTTGAGTCGGGCGAAAACGAAAATCCCCACGACAAATTTAGCAATGCATTTATATTGGTCAAGATACGTATGCCCGAGGAAAAGGGAGACAGAAGAGAAAGATCCTCCATGTGATCCATGTCATTAGTCCAAAAATAAAAAACTCAGCTAGTGGAGTAGATTGACGTTACGCTAAAAATGTAGCCGACACAACATGAACCTTACCAGTTAAACACTCCATGTACTACCAAACTTTTATTCTTATTTATGTCATTGTTATTATATATTTAGGTTAAGGACACTTGGACACGTAACTTGTTTGGATTATTGAATAGATTATGGCATTAGTTGGACATGTGTACTACCATCACCATTTAAAGAAAAACTTGTTGAGTGCACGCTTTTGGCATGCTCATTTTGTTATTGTTCACTTTTTGCCATGTTTTTATGTAAATCATCCTCGGACGAATTATTATTAGGATTACATTAACAAGCCTTCCTAAGGAGGCTGTTAATGTGTTTTAAATTTAGTGATTTAGTGCTTAATATGGTTCGTATGTGATATTTTTTGTATTTAATATGTTTCGTAAATTATTTTTTCTTATTTTAGAATATTTTCAAATTTTTACTATTTATATCGCTTAATTAGTGTCGTAAGGGCATCCATTAACAAAATAATAATAATAATAATTATTATTATTATTATATTGTAGTTACTCGAACTAGTTTAGTAAGAGGACCAGCAAAATTTTAGAAAACCATTTTCAAAAATAAACTAATACTATAACATAACCTTTAGATGATAATGTTAACAATGAGGTTTCAAATTAATATAACTTGATAAATAGAAAACAAAAAGTTATTAACTAATACCCTCTAGTGCTTTAAGACTTCCACAACGAACGCAACATACATCAATTATATGGGCTATTGAACATCGATGAACGAAAAGGACAGGCAACGTTTTCGAGCACGTCAACATCGGAACTAGCTTGCGGCCATCGACGGGGTCGCGACAAAAGCCGCCAAACACCTTATTTTTCTAGTCCTCCGATAGTGGAGATGGATAGAATTCGAGAAGAACTTCTCCAAACCATCCCCATTTTCGCCCCGACACTGCTGCGTGCCGCGAATGGTGGTGCCTCATCCTCAGCCTCTTTCGTGTCAACGAGAACTTTTCGTAACGTCATGAGTCGTCCGACCCGTCGACCTCAGCTTGATTTGTGCATGCTTACGTGGAAACCTAAGACCTTTTTTCCTTAGCTTTGTCCTAATTCGATGTGTAATGATCGAGACCGGGCAACTTACAAGTGTCGGTATCAATGTTCGGTACATGAAAAAATAAAAAGTTGTGATTGGCATAGTTGGAATATTTATCAAATCGTTAAGTATTTGTTTAATAATAGGTTAATGTATTCTTTTTTAGAAAATCTTTAGTAAATCTTAATAAAAGAATAAAAAAAGACAATATTATCTTTTGAAATAAAATGGAAAAAAACTTTTCCACCAAAAAAAAATAGGATTTTCTATTGAGATTCGTAATTTTAAATTATAAAAAAATAGTTCGAGTCGAAATTATTATTCAATTTTTAATTGATTTTATAAGACATTTATGAAAAAAAAGTAATATTGTGATCGTCATGGCAGCCGTCGCTAACTTTCTTATATCACTGTTATATTAATTATCTTAAAGGCTCCGTTAGATAAATATGTGAAATATTATATATTTTATTTCAACTGTCCACTTTGTATTTTTTAACATCTATTTCTTCAACCCGGCGACTAAAAGGAAAACAAGATCCTGGCCGTCGATTCCATTTCCATTTTAGCTATAAATACATTCCCTCTGCTAGAGACTTCTTCCTCCTCACACCTCTCCACATCCTTCCGTTTACTCTTTCCATTGCTTTTGCATGCAACTCAACCCCTGCGTTCGCAGTTCACGCTCGAGTCGGCTGTATTCTTCTCTCGATTTCGCCCATAGCCATGAACTTTGCAAATGCGATGAAGCTCCTGAAACGTTGTCGGGCCGGGGTATGTTGGCGTGCGTGCAACGAGTCGTGTGTGAGTTATATTGCGGTCGAAATTTCGGCCAGTTGAGTTAGGATATAACATTAACTTTTTTGGAGTTTTATAGGGAGGACATTGTAAAGAAGAGGAGGAGGTATTCACAGAAGACGGGTCGGTGGACCGACGCGGTCGCCCGGCCGTGCGAGGGAAGTCAGGGACATGGTCCGCAGGCGTGCTTATACTAGGTAATTATGCAAACGTCTTGTTACTGCGAATCGGGGATGGCAGAAGCTCAGATGAATGGCGAAACTATGGGTTGTTATTTGGTTTATATTTTTGAGTGAATATTAAGTAACGTGTCGTGTTGTATGTTCTATGAAATGCAGTGAATCAAGGGCTGGCGACGCTGGCTTTCTTCGGCGTCGGGGTGAACCTCGTGCTGTTCCTCACAAGGGTTATGGGAGAAGACAACGCGACCGCGGCCAACAGCGTTAGCAAGTGGACTGGGACAGTATACATATTCTCGCTGCTGGGTGCCTTCCTCAGCGACTCGTACTGGGGTCGTTACGTGACATGCGCTGTCTTCCAGGCCATCTTCGTCGTTGTATGTAATCGAATCGTGAATACTGCGAGACGTTGGGTTTTTTACTTATGAGTACGTGACTAATGGCCCGTATTACATTTGCAGGGTTTAGCTCTGTTGTCGCTGACAACGCACCTGTTCCTGCTCAAGCCGGGGCCTCCCTCGCCCTTCCAGACCAAGCTGTTCTACCTCTCGATTTACATGGTGGCCTTGGGGAATGGTGGGTACCAGCCGAATATCGCAACATTTGGCGCAGATCAGTTCGACGAGGATGATCTGAATGAGGGACTATCGAAGATAGCCTTCTTCAGCTACTTCTACCTGGCACTAAATCTCGGATCTTTATTTAGTAACACGATCCTCAGTTACTACGAGGATAAAGGGATGTGGGCGCTCGGGTTCTGGGTGTCGACTGGTTCGGCTGCAGCCGCATTGCTACTCTTCCTGGTAGGGACTCCAAGGTACAGACACTTTGAGCCGCAGGGGAATCCCCTGTCAAGGTTCTGTCAGGTCCTTGTGGCCGCAGCACGGAAGTGGAAGGATGGGGAGGAAGCCGAGGGACAGGAACTATTCGAATGTAGTGGTGACGGCGTTTCAGAGGACGGAGGGAGAAAAATTCTTCACACCTACGGATTCCGGTTCCTCGACAGGGCGGCAGTCGTCACGGAAAAGAACGCACTGATAGATGGCACCGTCAGTCCCTGGAGATTGTGCCCGGTGACACAAGTTGAGGAGGCTAAGTGCATCCTGCGGTTGCTCCCGATCTGGCTCTGCACCATACTCTACTCAGTCGTCTACACCCAGATGGCATCCCTCTTTGTCGAGCAAGGCGCAGCCATGTATACCGCCGTCAGAGACTTCCACATCCCGCCCGCGAGCATGTCTAGTTTCGACATCCTCGGCGTGGCTGTATTCATCTTCGCCTACCGCCACATTATCGACCCGGGCCTCGCGAGCCTCACGAGGAAGCCCCGCGGGCTAACCGAGCTACAGCGGATGGGCGTCGGGCTGGTAATCGCAGTCCTCGCGATGGTAGCTGCAGGGACCGTGGAACGGTTCCGACTAAAGCACGCCCTAAGCGAGTGCCCGTCCTGTGACGGGTCAAGCACGATGAGCATATTCTGGCAGCTGCCACAGTATGTCCTCATAGGCGCATCAGAAGTATTCATGTATGTGGGCCAGCTAGAGTTCTTCAACGGCCAGGCCCCCGATGGGCTCAAGAGCTTCGGCAGCGCCCTCTGCATGACGTCGATTTCCCTCGGGAACTACGTCAGCAGCCTGCTGGTCACGATGGTGACAAAGCTGTCGGAGAGGAGCGATGTGCCGGGGTGGATCCCCAGGGACCTGAACCTGGGCCACCTCGACCGGTTCTACTTCCTGCTAGCAACACTCACCGTGGCCGACCTCATCATCTACGTGGCATGCGCGAAGTGGTACAAGTACGTCGAGTTCCAGAGGAAGTTGAGCAGCAAGATCCACTGCGAATTCCCCCACGATTCAATCCAGGTCTGATGAAAGAATTAAAACAAAACATGTGTGTAATACATGGGAATCATGCAATTTTGCATCCCCAAGTTGAGCCGCCGCAATGAAATTTATATTAAATTTGTGTTTTGCAGACTATGGTCGTATTTGGTGTGTAAGGTTTGTACATAGTTTTCATATTCATTTTGTAAACTCAACTTCATGGGAGAAGAAATCAATTAGAACTAGAATTTTGTTTACATCAAAAAATGGGAAAATTAATTACTTGATTTGGCATAAAAATATTATCTTAATTTAAAAAACTTAAGTTTCATTTCTATGATTACCATCCATGAGCATAAGCTTACAAGTAGGAATGACGCCAAAGTAATGGAATAAAAAATTTTAAAACGTATTATTATTAATTTATTATTATTATTATTATTTTGTTATTATTATTATGTTAAATAACTTAATTTTCATTTATATGATTACCATCCATGAGCATAAGCTTTACAAGTAGGAATGACGGCAAAGTAATGGAATAATTTAAATATATATATATCATGGTCTTATAGTGAGTGTGAAATAAGTCACCAGATGCGGATAACTTGAAGTATTTGTCTTTATGGAATTCGATCCATGTTCGCCATTGACTTGATTATGAAGTGTATGAAGTACTATCTTCTGATGACGTCTGATCTGATGAGCTTTCTTCCTCAAAATAATATATATATTATTTTGAAAAATTTAGAAATTTTGTATCAACTATCAAGTGAAAATAATATGGTAGATATTATGTTAAAGAATTACGAAGGGATTCTTCTTTATCATATTCATAAAATATATTAAAAACTTTATAAAATTTTATTTTATAAAATTCACAATGTTTATGCCATAAATTTTGCCAAAAATAGAAGTTATTTTCTTAATAAACAGTCATGTGGCACACTTATTGCTCGGACTCAAAAACCAAACCAAAGAAGAATAAAACGCTTTCAGTAAGAAGAAAAAACCAAAGTCCCGTCGAATTTTTCCGTTGCCCACGGATGATTTGGGGGTCGAGAAGATGACGTCACTCTCCTCGTCCCCTTCCGGCTCCGTCCTCCTCCACCGGCCCGCTGCATCCACCGCCGCCGTAAGCTCTTGCGCTCCCTCCGTCCTTGCATTCCGTTTCAAACCTCATCGTCTCTTCCGTGAGCATGTTCAAAGATGTAAACGCGATCCCGGATTTGATAGTAGAACATATTAATTGAATAACCGCCTAAGACCATATTCTACAAGTTCTGATATCGGTTCCAGTTAGTTTTTCGATTTCGGTTTCATCAATGGTGTCACCGAAGACGATCGTGTACCGTCAGCGGCGTGAAGACCGGCAGGACAAGTTTTCAAAAAATACCATTAATTTGATATCCGACGATTGATTATGAGCCCAAGAGTTTCGTATTCAATCCACTGCTAGTAACTATATTCTTAAAAAAATTGTTCCGAAGCTATGTAATAAATTATTTCACATAATTAATTACATAAATTAATTATTATGTCTGGTTCCAGGTTTTATATTTGGTACTTGATTCTAAAATTTTACCCGGATTTGATGATGTTCATTTCTACTGTTGTCCATATTTGGTTAATATCAGCAAACTCTGAGATTAGCCATGATGTGTGATGCAACCAACTAGAATGTTTGATATTATTATGGGCGAGTTCATCACAGGAATGATGTTTGAAACCTTGGATCAGCATGAGGAATGGAATGACGAACGACACTCCCGGGCAAAAAATTTCATGTCCGCGGCTGCGCCGGGCCGTTATTTGGGCAGATGTCAATAATTCGTCGTCAGCTTGTTCGACTTCGTAGGTTTTAGTTCTGAGTCTGAAGTGCGAATCTTCGGCTGGTTTCAACGTGATAGGGTGCTGAAGCTCTGGGACCTCATGGAATACTCTTTTATGAGCTTGGAGAAGAACGAGTCCTCTCTCTCTAGTAGCTTCAAAGGGGAGTCGTACTCGGCGATTCTTCCTGGGAGATGCGTTGACATGTGAGAAACATTGCGTTCGTTGAGAAGTTGAAGGCGGCAAGTAAATTTCTAGCACTTACCGTCACTGAGAACCAAGACGAGATCGCTGTCGACGACCGTATGTATCCTGTGAGCGATTGTGACCACGGTCCGGTTTTGGAATTCCCGGCTGATGACCTTCTGTATGACTCCATCGGTTGCAGAGTCGACCGAGGCCGTAGCCTCATCTAGAACGAGGATGTTGCTCTTCTTAAGCAATGCTCTCCCGAGGCAGAACAGTTGCCGCTGCCCGACGCTCCAATTTTCCCCGTTTTCCACTACCGTGTAATCGAGCTTTTCTTCCTTTGCCCTCACAACATCGCCGAGTTGACATTTATCTAGAGCCTGCGAATAAATAGATGGCATTCTTCATTATATGGCGCGTTGGTGAAATTCGGCACGGAAGAGAAAAATACGTACCTCCCATATTTCTGTGTCGGAATACTGCTCCAATGGGTCGAGGTTTCCTCGCACGGTTCCCTCAAACATTGTCGGATCCTGTGGTATGATGCTTAGTCTGGACCTGAGGTCATGGAGCCCGATCTTGCATATGTCCACATCGTCGATCTCAATACTGCCTTCCCTGGGCTCGACGATCCGGAAGATGGCCTGTATTAGAGTCGATTTACCGCTTCCGGTCCTTCCCACGACGCCGATCTTCTTCCTCCCAGGGAACGTGCAAGTGATGTTCTTAAGCACGGATGGGAGATGCTCTGCATATCGGATCTACCACAAAGAAACGGGACTGTCAATAAAGGAGTCACCGGCCGAGCGTCCGAGTTCCCATGAGGACAACTTACCTGCAAGTTTCTGAAGGATATTGTTCCAGTCGAAGGCCAGCTGATTGGCGGTCTGCAATCTTCAATCACGAGGGCGGCTTCACTCGCCAATTTTGAGTACTGAAGTATTCTCTCGACTGAGATAATCTTGTTCTCTGCATTGCACATGTTCCATATAACTGATGCTTGCTGCGCATTCAAGTTTATCCCATACGTTACGGCCAAACCGGCAATACCTGCAAGCCGGGTGAGTAACAGAGTTAACCTCATAGCCTGAAAAAAAACTACGTTTTGAATGCATGATTTACACACGTACTTACTCGGATTGATCATTCCTTCGGGCAGCGTTACGAGCAACACCAACGAGAATGCGAAGACGATGTTCGACAGAATGTTCAGGCGGAAGGAAAGCCACTCCATAGCGGAAGCATTGTGGAACCAAGGCCTTGAGTGGCCATCAATCAGTTCTAGATTCATGCAAGTGAAACGTTCCTCCTGATCGAAGGCCCGGATCGTTGCCGCTCCTGCCAATGATTCGGCAAAGTGGTGAAGGATAGGTGTTCGTTGGATACCTGATATGCGGGCCAGTTCTCGTGCCGTTGGAGTGTAGTACCGCTGAAATGGATTAATCAAATCCGTTAACCTATGATGAGAGAACACACTAGGATGTTTGTTGGGAACTGTCAAATCCGGTTACCTGATACCATATACAGACTGCAGTCACCGGAATGAACAGGATGAACACTTCCCATGCAACCTGGGACATGACCGTGATCGTTCCGAGGAGCTGTATGATTGAGAAAGCACACCAGCCTAGTTTCATTGCCATTTCCAAATCCAGTACGCTTTGATCAGTAGATGCCTGCATCTCGAACATCATCGTTAGTTGATTCTCACTGACGAAGCCCTACGAGAAAACTCAATTTTTGGGTACTCACCCGGTTCAGGATCCTTCCTGTTGGCGTCGAGTCGAAGAATGACATTGGAGCCCGGAACACACTATGAAGCATGTTCGTGAATAGCTTCTGTGCAGTCCACAGCCCGGTTACCGCAACGAGTGTGGCCCGAAGTAGAACACAGAGCGAGCTCCCAACAGCAAGCAAGACATACACGAGAAGGATGATGTTCATGCCCAATCTCGGCGGGGAATCCATTGTCGGAGGCGAGGACCACGCCATCCAGTAGTTACTCAAAACCTGGAGGACTTGGAAAGATGACTGCGCCAAGAGTATGATAGGGATTAGCACTCCGCCCTTCACCATGGTTAGATACGACAAGTAGACTTCCTTCCCAATGCTTCCCCTCTCCCTTTCCTCGTCCTGCACTAGCTTCCCTCCCTTCTCCGAGATTTCCAGCGGCTGGTTCTCCTCAGTCACGTTTCTCTTTCTCTGAGGCTCGTCCACAGGAAGGTCTTCCCGATCGAATCCCCTGTTCGGTGTCTCTTCCTGAGATGCCCGGCTCAAGTTCTCAACCGTGAGGATCGACTCCAGAGCCTCATTGTGCGCGCCGACAAGAGCCTCAAATCCTATGTTATGCTTCAAGAGGTCTTCAAATTTCCCAGCTTGTGCAATTTTCCCATCTTGCATTACCTGAGAAGCACCCATATTCATCAATGGAAGGAAAACTCATTAACTTTGAGTACGACAAGAGCCTCGAAGCCGTGTTTCATTTCCTACAGAGAATGTTTGTTACCAGAATCAGGTCCGCTGCCGGGAGGAACTCCACTTGGTGTGTGACATAAAGAATGGTCTTATCCTTGAGTATTCCCATCAGACAATCCTAGGGATGGACCGAACAGCTGACGTCAATTGAGGTACCAAAAGCACAAACCGTACCGGATTTGGAGGAAGTCGCTCACCGAGAAAAGTTGAGAGCCAGTGTGAGCATCCACTGCACTGAAAGGATCATCGAGGAGGTAAATATCAGCATCCTGATAAACTGAGCGAGCTATCTGAATCCTCTGCTTCTGCCCTCCACTCATGTTGATACCTCTTTCGCCGATCTCTGTCCTGTCGCCCATGGAGAACAGCTCGAAATCTTTCAGAAGGGCACATGCCTTTACGGTTTGATGATACTTTACAGCATCATAGGTACTTCCAAAGAGGATGTTCACCCTGACATCGCCAGTGAGTATCCATGGAGACTGAGGAACGTATGCCTTCGTTCCACTCGCCTTGACTTGTCCGGACACCTTTTTCTTTTCCCCCAGGATGCACGACAGCAGGCTTGACTTCCCCGACCCAACTGTCCCGCATATCGCCACCTTCATACCGCTTCTCACTTTCTGATTGATGTTGTCGAGAGTCGGCTTATCGAGCTCGGAACTCCAGACAAACTTCCCGTCCTGTATTTCTATGTCGAACTCTGACTCATCCCTAGGGACATCCTCAATAGCGTCATGCTGGATTTCCTCTTCTTGAAGGTAAGTTGCGATTCGATCGGCCGAAACCTTAGCCTGTGCTATAATGTTGAGCAGGTCTGGGAGATTAAATATCGGATCCTGTAACATCCTAAACGTTGCCAGAGCGGATAACACCCTCCCGGCTGTGAGCTCGATATTCATCAGCATACAGGCACTGAAGGTCACCACATAGATAAAAGTCGGGGAATTCCAAAAGATGAAGGCAGAGAATGCGGCAAGCCGCAGTGATTTCCATATCTGATTGTACTCCTCCCTCAGGCTCTCGAGCTTGCCGAGGAATTGGTCATCCCAGGCTTGAAGCTTTATTGTCTTCAGGTCCGAAGAACCTCTGAGGTCGTCCTTCACTTCCTTGATCTTTGACTGGTACCACTTCTGGATCCTCGTGAGCGGAATGTTACACAGCATCACAATCAATGTTGGGCCTAATGCGGCCAGCGACCCCAGCCCCAAGTTCATGTGAAAGACGTAAATCGCTAGTGTGATCTGAATCGGCAGCATCCACACGATGTTCAAGTACCACATAAGGTCAGTGATCCTCTGGATGTCTACACTCATGTAGTTGATTATCTCTCCACTTGTTCCGCCCTGCCGGGTCTGGCTCGAGAGATGGAGTCACTTTTGGTAGATTTGGGATATGAGAGCAGCTCGTAGCCGGAGCCCGAGCTGCCACGCCCCGAATATCCACTGCCTCTGGGAAATAGTCTCCACTACCTTCTCCCCGAGGAAACCGAGCACAAGCAGGTAGCCGCTTTCCAACCTCTGGTTCCTCTTGTTCGATAGGAAGTTGACGAAGTCCTCTATGAGGTACGGACCACGTAAGATGCAGAGGCACACACAATGGCAAAGAAAGCGTTGATCGCTGCCTTTCTCCTTGCAAACAGCACCATCGCTCTGTAGAGTGGATTTCCCTGTCGGCCCTCGCTCTTGACCTGCTTTATACAGTCGCTCAGATTTCTAGAAAGGTACCCGGCTGAGTCAAGCAGGTCAACATCAGGAACATCATCCTCCTCGAGGGGCTTCTTGGCGCCAACAGCGAACAGCGGGTTTAGCCACGAGAAGGTCACAAGCTGAAGGAGTGTGGCCTTACTGTAAGGAGAGTCCCTCTCGGGTACGCCGTGTTTATCCTCTTTCTTTCCGAGGAGCGGCTCAGACGTACCATTCTCATCATACAAGAAAGCCATCCCCGTCTTCCCCCTGATACCGATGCCAAATAGCCATATCGTCGACACGAGGGCAAGGAAGTCAGCAAAGTCGCTCGCTCTCAGATGATCGTGATTCGTAATCACTGAACTAACATCAACAACCACCATGACAAGAGACGCAAGGAAGCTGCAAATCCACCACGCCCTCAACATAAACGGGAACTTCTCCAGCCGCCTCCTCCGCACCCTATAAAACACCACGACCGAGATCACCCATGCGACGGCCTGAACAACCTCCGCAGATACCGCATAAACAGCAGACTCGAATCCCTCATAGCTTCCGTTCACAGCAATCAGCACCATCATCAGACGAGCCACCAGCACCAAGGTCGAGCACGCCGCGCTCGACTTGTACGTCATGCTCAATCCCATACTTCTCCCGTTCTTCGCCTCCGCGGGATCCATCTCGTCGCCCACCGACGACGCCCGCCTGTTTCCCCTGCACGCGGAACAGATCAAAGTCTTCACGTAGAATATCGACAGGACTCCAAGGAATCCCAGTGGAAGTATCCCCGCGACGTGATCCCTGAACGAAGCCGGTCTCGTCGGTGGCCATTCCCTAATGATCAATGAAATACTCCTCAAACCTGCATCACAAGAAGGCAAAACCTTGTGATCACAGAAGCAAAATCGGAATCAAAATCAAACACCATGCCCAAAACTAACACAAAAGCCCAACAACACCGACCCGATTCTACTTGGGCCTAAATGGGCCTAACCCAAGATTGATGGGCCAGAAAGCAAAACCAATACTAACAAGTAGAAGGCCCACTAATATGGGGTGGTCACTCCCACTATTACTTTTTGTGCCAAAGGAATATTGGTGGGTGGGTGGGTTGGTGGTGGTGGCGCACTACCCTTGTCTTTCTTTCTTTTTTCACCTTAATGTCAGGGGCAGGCCTTCCTCTCCCCACAACACTACTAAATATATGTAAGAAAAGTTGTGCACCGAACATTAAATAAGACTAAAATAATAATGATGATAACAAAGACATGAAAGAGAAAAAGGACGAGTTTTGGAGGAGGAAAAATGTCTGAGAAGGTGCGGTTCGGTTTTTGTCGTTTCCCCTTCCTTTTGTAACTCTCGCCCTCTTCGACTTACCTGTGATTTTTGCCCTCCCCCCACATCCCTTTAAGCCGGAGGATCGGTTCTTCGTCGATCGGAAGGGCCATAATTTTCTAAGCTCTTCGGAGCTAAGGAAGGCGAGAAGACTCTTGACGGGTCTCTTAAGTTTTCGTAAAACATGGTATCTCTTTGAGGAGGAATTTGCCGGGACTCCATTCTATATAGAGAGATGAGCTGTGGGGGCTGCAGAATATTTGGTTGGTGTTTTTCCCACCTTGGGTTTATGGTGGGAGCAGCCGTGGGTCGAAACGCGGATACGGGTATGCTCATGGGGTCAAACGCGGCGGACATTGGTTTCGAGGAGGCGGGAGTGGGTTTTATCTTTTCCTCTTCAATCCAACAGTGGCTTTGCTTTTCGCTCGTTGAATAAGAGCGAAGTTAAGAAGGGAGAGAGGGGAAGGAACTTACCCGTCGCCGCGTCGTCGATGAGCATTGACACCATGCTCGCAGAAGAGATCATCTTATCTCCTTCGATGTTGTTTTCTTGGGAGAACTTCCCAAGGAGGCGCAAAAAGATAGGTTTGAGAAAGAAATTAGAGAGAAGAAAGGGGGGGGGGGAAGAAGAGCAAGATGGGGCTACTTACTCTTTATAGGTAGCCAAACTAGAATTGGACATTGCCAAAAATATAAATTATATAATCACATTCCAATCACATATAATGAACTCTTACCATTCCTCATATTATAAACCCGCGCTGAAATTAAAAACTGTTCAGACATGTTGATGATTTTGTTCGGACATGCGCACACTTTTTTCAACATGTGCTTTTACTGTTCATACATGTGTACCAACTTCCATGTTATATCCGAACTCACGGGAGTCCAGAATACAGAATTTTATCCTTTAACTGATACAGTAAATTGAAATGGATTCAAAATGATACATGAAGGGAACTTCTTGACCATGTAAATTGGTGTGGTCCTATTCACTAATCATTTGGGGGAGACCAAAGAGAGGAGAAGTCACTTAACGGAAAGGGAAGCACACCGTACTATGATGATGTAATGAGCAGAACCATTTACTCTCGAGCACTATCATGCATTTGTCCTTCAAAGAAATTCAATACACTCTATTTACTCGGACGGTCCGCGTTCTCGCGTGCGAACACAAAAAAGAGGAAAGGAGTGGAATGAAATAAATCGCGAAATATAATTATCACCTTTTGCTTTCGGCCACAATTTCAATAACCAGAGATACAATAAAAAATTAAATTAATATAAAAATATGATTATTTTTTTATATGAATTTTATAAAATTAAAAGGAGACAAAGTAACGATCGTTGTGAACTTGTGGCAAGTGATATATTTTAAGGTAGGATTTTTACAAAACAGCGATCCAACGCCATGAGAATCAATATTGAGTTAATTACTTTTTAACAGGTTTTGGTTTTATACGGCATTCTTGACAAGAGTTGGGGCATTGATTGCATTAATTTTATGTTTGGTGTTGTGTCACATAGTGAAATCCACGTGAATATGTTGCTTTTAATACGTGTCATGTCTGATGTTATAATAATAACGAAAAGAAGTCATTACCATCAAAACTGATTTTTTTGACATATCATCATCACTTGCCAACACCGAGATGCTGATTTTTGGCCGATTATGTGTCCTCTTGTTGATCATCAATATTAAAACCCAACTGATAAAGTTTAAAATATTTATAGTTAAATGGATGGGTAGCATGCCCCCTAAAGCTTTTCGAAAATCTCTCCCCATGTTAGTTGTCCATTCAGGTAACAAAACTAGTTAAATATGGAGTTACACGTTCTCGAAAAAATATTTCGTGAAATAGTTACGTCAATTCTTCAAGTTCTTCAAATACTGACGCTAATACGATATTTTTAAAATCGGGTTCGTCGGAGAAAAGTGAGTGGTGAACTCGGTGTTTATAACACCAATTTTGGCGAGATTATTTGACGAATTTTGAATGTTACTGTCATATTTCGTAGAATATTTTTTCAATAAACATTAAGCCTAGTTAAATTTAACAATAACATGTTCAATTACCAAAAAAATTTTATGTTTATTAATTTTAGTAAATTCTAAATTAGGAGATATGACTAGTAAAAACATAATTATTAATGACATTTGTTGGATTGTTCAGGTGCACTAAGAGGGAGGTGAATTAGTGATTGTAACTTTTTCGCCTTTTCTAAGTGTAAGCAGAAGCGTACTGTATCATAGTGAAACGTTTCTCAGATGTAAGGTGGGCTTGCTGTAACCGTTATGATTTTGTTCGTTAAATACTCATATGGATGAAAGCACGATCGTAAGGGATACAATTGTTTTATAGTGGTTCGGCCTTAATCGACCTACGTCCACTTTCCACCGTCGATGTGATTCCACTATATAAATATAATGGGTGCAAATGAACCTTTTAAAAACAACCACAAAAACAGTCACTTAGAACAAAAAGGAAAATATAAGAAAGGGTTAGTTCCTCACACAACACAACCTGACTTTTCATACAGTGAAATCAAAGTATCCGTCCTACACTCAGTTCGGACGTGCACGGTTAGCACAGCCGTGAATCACTGTACTGCACACACAGTGCCCAGGGTGGAATTTTCAACTCCAGCGGCTCCCACGCGACCTGCTCTACTGTCCATGAGGAGATCGAGACTTCTGCACAGCACCCATGCGCTCGGGAGAACCTCTTTCCACACTGGCTGCGTTCCCAACTCGTGCTCTACCCTTCAGGCACGAGACTTCTGGCGCGCACCTGCAAGTGCGTGTCTAACTACTCAAACTCCGTAGGTTCGAGATTCCCCAAAAGACACGACAAGAATGGCTTCTTACCGATGGGTCAGCAACTTATTACTGCAATCAGAATAGATATTCACGTAGCTTCCCTCGAACAATCCGCCAGCCATTCGTTGAATACACCGAGGACATTCAGTCCTTCTCACGATGATCAAGGTCGCACTCAACCCTTGACGCTCTTACACGTAGATTGCAAGAGGTAAGAACCAGGCGATCAGTTAGCACCTTCCGTTCTCTGTCAATCCTCAAAGCTTCACTCAGATCATACAGGCTTTGGACAACCACTCATACCATTGGTCTGATAGTCTAGTATATTTTTATGGAGAAATTTCTTGGGAGACGTCCAGATTCATTGGGATAATCCATGTGATTTATTTCCAAACTGACCTGAACGGATATCTGCTCAACGGTCTCTACGCCCGAGAAGGAAGGTTTCCACACGGTAACTTTCCTTAGATAAGTTATTTCATCCGAATAAGATTAATTGTTTCAATGTCTTAAAAGATAACTAACCTAGTAATAATTTTATCAGATTAATTAATAAAGTGAAATCATAATTAAAGTTATTTGATTTAACAATTTAACGTAACATTGTTGCAGAAAATCAGAATAAAATATTTTGTTTCCAAAAGTAACTTTGGAAGACAAATATCATAAATGTATGATTTGGAATGTCCAAATTAAATTCAATGTTTTTAGACACCTAGACATAAGTTTAGACGCAATATTACAACCTTACTGTAATGCAGCGTCACATTACTCAAGCTCATCATCAAAGACAAGCGAAGTGTTAGAGCGACACAATGCTATGATTTTATAACATAACTTCTCAAACCCATCGTCAAAACCAAGGTTAACAACATTAAATGTATTTTGTAATTTTAATATACTCTAAAATAAGAAAAAACACAACTCATGAGACATATTACATATTAAATCACTAAATTTAAACAACAATATACGTCGATTCCTTAAGTACATTCGTTAACAAAATCCTTGGAAAATAAATCCAAACATAAAATACTTGGAATCGGAAATCTTAGTCCAATTTTCACTAGATTCCACGTAGGGATACAATATTTTCATACTATTCTTTTCCGATAGTATAATTCTCCAAATGTGAGTTGTTTTCATTTAATGGATATCAAAATGAAACAAACATTGAGTCTTCTCGTGAATGCACGATTGACCATCGAAAGTCAACTGTGTTCCTCCAACTAACATCGCCAAGGCGTTTCCTTCGCGGAAATTTCCCCCTGTTTCAATATATTAAGCCGATCAGATCAAATTGCGGCTTACTACGTTTGCAAACACGTGACTTTTATCTTAGTTTCCAATCCCATCACGTCTCATTTCTATTAATTATATAAAATGATATATATAGTGGAATGAGTCTAAATTATTATTATTATTATATAATGGGAAAATTTAGATGGCCGTCTGTTTGTGAAGATACAAAGAAACAATGATTGATGATCGATCACCTGTGTGCACCCACCGACTTTGTCTCTTCAAAATCCCCCTTCATTCACCCATGACTTAGTTGATCGCATGTATCATCAACTCCTAGAACTTGCAGATCACGTTCTCTAAACCCTTTTGCTTAAATGCGTGCTAGTTTAGGAATAAAAATGTCCAGATAAATAGAGTATTATTGTACCGTTGGTGTAGAAAAAGATTTACGAAAAGGAATTTCGAATTCAGAAATACCCGAGTACCTTGTTTGAAATATCGACTTCGATTTGGAAGACTTATGAACTTTTTATATATTTTTGTTATGTCGGACGAAAGTCGCTATTTCTAACAACATCTTTTATAAAAAAATCGATATTTTAAATAACTACTTTCGTCTAATACTAAAAAAAACTACGATTTAGTCAATTTTTTTCAATATCGCTATTGAAACAACGACATAAGGATAACATTTGATAATTTACAAAAATGAAATCATGTTTCGCAATATTTCTTCTAATTCAAGTACAAACCTACATATAAATGTGTAGGATCAGTGAACTGCAAGTACTATGAAACTGTGAAGGAGCATCGTGTCTTGCAGCATGAAAATCTGCCCGATCGACGTAAAGTCCCCATCACTGAGGAGGATGACCTCTGATAAGGCACAAACCTTGAACGATCTCCAATCCAACTGTTCCTCCCTCGTTTCATCGAGTAAAGTGGATTTAAATAGTTAGACGTTGATCATAACACGATCCGACTCGGACTGTGTTACGAAAAAAAAAAGTAAAAGATGTTTTCAGTAGGAAGAATAAAGGAATATTTGCTTAGTCAAGTACGATTTTGTAAAATATTCCAAACCAAATTTTGTCCTCTAAATTATGATGTTATTGGAATCCGACTCAACCACCAGTCATTCCTCTTTCTTTTGGTCCTGTCCGATTCTCTCACATCCTAAGTGGAACATCCATTTCCCCACACCCACAAAATAATTCAACCCAAATACTTGAACCACCACTCCGAATTACTCGATTTTCCTGTTCATGTGATACTTTCAAATATATCTATATGAAACCCTTCTATCGTAAGTTGATTAGCACGGACTTACTCAAGCGACCCATGATTTCGATCGATTAGGGATGGAGGATAAGAGTACGAACGCGCCGAGTTTGAATCCCGCTTAGTATCACCATCATCACTGTATTAAGTAAAAGAAATTCTCATCGAGCACGACTCTCACTAGAGTCATGTTATTCATCGAATGTGAGAATGCCCTATGTCAATGGGTTGCCCGAGTATCCCCGGCCTTTATCCCAAATGGAGGGGATGTTGCGAGGGCAGCAGCAACTGGTGCAGCTTCAAGTTTTGTAGTAAAAAAGTTCCGAGTTGCGATTGATGAGTCGGACAATCACAATATGATGGGTTCCGAACCATGTTTTATTTCGTGGTTTCTGCTTGAATCGCTCAAGATGAGTGCTTGAAACGAACTTGACTGGTGAAATGGGCGTGGAATCGTCCATGTCTTGCAGTTTTTCCAATCTTAGTTTCCATCGACGGTTACGTTTCTCTACCAGTCCATATATTGGTTGCGAAACCTGGTGCAGCTACTTGTCAACAGGGCAGGACGAGGACAGTCTGGATCCGGTCTCGGGTCGGAAACCCGATTTACTTGACATGTACATGGCATCACTCCTCTCGTTAATAGATAAATTATCATCATTAAGCCGTTGTTAGCTCGCGTGCTGCAAATAGTGCAAACCTTGCCATTACGTCCTTTATCCTTCTTCACCAAGTAATTCACCTAATTCCAAGAAGAATGAATAAGAAAATGGACAAGTTCTTAGCAATTCTGTGAAATTCTCCCGGAATTGAGGTGAAATTCGACGCATCATAAGCATGTATGGCCCTCCACAATTTAATAATTTCTTGTCCGAAAAGTTCACGCAACTGGTTTATACACGTGAGCATTTCTCCTTAAGTCACGCTGTGCGAATAAACCTCGTTCAAATGATTCGATTTCTGATTCTAGCGTAACCAAGTTGTAGAAATATGTCGTGGAAGATAATCTCATATCACATGATTTGCAAGTCTAGGTCAATTTTTTATTTTATTATACGGAAGATGTTGCATGGACTTTGAAGTCTTTTGGAAAATTACAAGCGAACATTGTTTTCCTTGTCATCAACCACCTAATTGGATAATATGAAAAGACTGATGGGAATGTATAAGACACAAAGTTTTGGGCGTAAATTTCTCAGGTCGAAGGGCTCCAGACACAAAGGTTCATGCATGTCCCGACTCAGTATTATGTGTTGTCCGACTATTTAGCCTTTGGTGAAAGCATTGCCTTTTCAGTCTGATATATGGGCTATTCAGTCTTATAAATTTCGCCTAACGTGAGCAAGTTGAACGAGGAGAGACGTAGAAGACCTTGACTTTGACATGGGCTGTTCAATCCTTGTGGTGTTTTCCAAAGGACGAAATCAGGGCATTATCGTGGAAGTTTACTCAGATGACCTTTAACAGGATGTTGTTTTTCTTCAAACCACGAGGTGTATGAATTAGGCAGAGACAGGCTTCAAGTATTAAGGAAACAAACCTCAAGAAGTGTAGGCTATATCATACACAGATGCTATGGCGGGATCGGCAACCACACGGCAAGAAGTTGCCTTAAGGCACAACTACTCGATAAGACGACCAACTGCGTCACGACACAAAATCGTTGGCGTGGCTTCTTTACATGCTCCCGAGACTCATGAGTTTAGCAGATTGATACATATGGATGTGATATATAAGACATTTTTCAAGCTCCTATAGATTTCAATGCCCCCCAGAAGACAGAAACCACCGATTACTACAGACCACATTCAATAGGTGATATCAATATCGATATAAATAATTCGTTCATTCAGGATGGGAGACGAATTTATTTTATATATGTTCTTCAATACCAAAAACGAAGTAATAATGACGATGAAAAATCTTAATTATCCAATTTGTTTGTGTTAAATATAAATTTTAATCACCTATTGATGCTTTTGTTAATTACTATACAATTCCCATAAATTAGATTTCATATCCGTAAATGTGTGTTTTCGGAGAGAGATCGTGGAACTTGTTCTTGGACACGTAGAGGCTTATTTCATAATAATATTGGGCCGCCAACAAACCAAGCTTTTTCATTGATAGGCCCATGATAGTTTCTGGGTAACCCTGGCCCATAAATGTAACGGTTAACTTGGGCCAGTTACTTCCCCTTTTGCCTTTCTTACATTTCTCCACCAACTCCTCCAGGCATCCTTTAATGATGAGATGTTCCAAGAAGTCAAAGGAGGCCGTCGTCTAGTAAACACTTCAGCCTCTCACGAATGATCAAAAGGGCAATGGGGAATTGTACAACATAACATTTAAAATAAAACTATATACCGATACAAATTAGTGGGATAAGTCGGAGGTGGGAATGCCAATATTCCCCTTTGCCCTTCCTACATTTCTCCTCCAACTCCGTCGGACATTCACTAATGTAGAGAGATTCTAGGGTGTCAAGGAGACCGTCGTCTAGTAAACACCTTAAGCCTCGGACATTTAGAAATTTTCAGATATCCAAGGGAGGAAAGGTGGTGTCTGAGTCCCCCGCCCACCCTCTCCAACTTCTCCATTCCTCCAATAGTTAATCTATAAAGGGATGAAGGAAGGAGATGACTCCAGTCTGAATCTGGAGGAGGAGGAAACACTTTCATCTCATCCTCGCATGTCATCTCACCCGCAATCCTCAAATCTTGTAAGGCCATGAGGCCCCTTAACGCCCACTCCTCAATTGGTTGACTCAGATATTTGCATCTTGAAATATTAAGTGACTCCAGATACGCAGGCTTTCCTTCTCTAGGCAAGCTCGTGATGCCCTTCGCAGTTCCAAAGGGATAGTTCCTTGAGGGAGGTGAGACGATACATGTCTTGGGGCAAATAATTCACATTTGCATAATTAGAAAGCTTAAAACTGGACAAGTTGCAGGGGAGGAGATCGAGGATGCTCGTGCTGCCTTCGCAGTACTTAATAGCTAGTTTCTTGAGGGAGGTGAGGAGATGCATGTCTTGAGTCAAATAATTCAGATTTGGACAACCGAAAAGAACAAATGTGGACAAGTTGCACGGGAGATTAGGGATGCTCGTGATGCCGTGGCAGACGCAAATATATAGTTCCTCGAGGGAGGTAAGGCAATGCATGTCTTGAGGCAATGACTTCACCTTTGGAAAACCGTAAAGAAAAAGAAAGGACATGTTGCAGGGGAGTGTAGGGAATATGTCCATCTCTAATTCTGGGCAATTTCGGAGAATAAGGTCGGAGAGGACATACAGGTGTTGCAAGCTATCAGTCAAAGTCGTAAGGCTTGTGCAATCCCTAATTCCCAATCCCTGCAGAGACCGGGAGACGAGACTACCTTTAGGAGCCATATCCCTTATCGACACGAGTCCCTGGAGATCCGATAGGATAAGGTGCTCGAGAGAATCCAGAAGTTCAAATAGAGACTGCAGTAGGCCCTGACATCTGTAAAACACAAGTCTTCTCAACGAAACAGGCAATCCCTCGCTTGGGAAGGACGATAGCTTCTCGCAATCGGCAATAGTCATCTCTTTCAGAGATGTAAGCCCAGATAAATCATTCGGCAGCTTCACTATATCTCCACAACCACTTATTTGTAGTTTCTTCAGCTTAGGAGGCAGTTGTTCGTCGCCATCGCCGTCTACGAATGACTTAAATTGAGGACATATCTCAATTCTCATCTCTTTCAGCGAAACCCAAGAGGTCTGGAATCTCCGATCAAAGTGAACAAGCTAGGGAATGTTTTCAATTTCCATCTTGGTCATGGATGTAAGGCCCACAGACAACTCAATAGTCCCCCATCGCAACCATTAATATCAATCTCGTCCAGAGATGGAAGGCTAAGACTACACCCTTCATTCAGTTTGGGACAATTCGACACCCGTATTTGACGGAAACAGGGGAATGGCTGGTCATTCTCGTTTTCTCCATTGGACGTCCACTTCTTCCAAGATTTCATGGATGCAAAACTCAAACTCCTCAGTTTCGGAAAAGATGGCTTTATGGTCCCGTAAAACTCGGCACCTATCGAAAAGAGGGCTTTAAGATGGATTATGTCCAAACTTTCAAGGGAGGGAAGTTGTCTCAAGGGAGGCAGGGAATCTACACTTCCAATATTTGAAAGAGTTATCCTAACGACATGTTTCAAACGGTGCGGATTATCAAACCAGGATGGGAATTATTTCCCCCCATAGAGATGTATGGCGAGGGACTCCTTGAGGCAATCACACTTTCGAACCATTTTTCCCAGTTATGTCCAGGTGGAGAAGATTGGTCAGCTGGCGGATGTTCTTAGGTAACTCCTTGAGGTGATCACACTTTCGAAGTAGTAGAGATTGCAACTCGATCAGGTCACAAATTGACTCTGGTAATACTTCAATTTCTATATTGGAAAGGTCCACGGAACGTAGGAGCTTCAACTCTTCAATTCGGTCGGGCAGCTTCCAGATTCGAAAGCACCTTAATGACAACATCCTTAGGTTCTTCATATTCATTATAAATTCATATATCACCTCCCCGGTTCATTTTTGTAATTTAATATAAAAAATTGAAATGGTTCAATTTGGCCGGATTATTTTCTCTGGATTTGCTTGTGGAACAATCACTGGAAACGGCAAAGGCCATCGACTATTGCCAGCTCTCTTGCCTCGTTGGATGTATTGGTCGTTTGCCTTACACCCCATATGTGCGGTAGTTTGCCTCCTTATAGTCTGGTAAAGCGACTCCTCCGACATCTGAAAGCACCTTGATGCCGTACAAAAGTGGTTGCATCATGTCAAGATGCCTGCACTCGAATCACTGTAATTGCCCATGACCCTTTATTCTGCAAACAAGGCTTGTCAGGCATATAATTTAAATTTCTCTAACGCTTTAATTTCGTAATAAGTGCTGATGATGAGAGCATCAAGCGATGCGTTATACCTTGTTTGGACATCCGTGAGAAGAAATAAGTGATGTGTCCTCACAGATTGAAGAAACTGTCATATGTTAATGACAAGGAATAGTTAGCAACGACTAATGTTGATATGAAAAATAATCTTTACACATGCACGTGTGATACAAAACGTAAGATTCCTTTGTTGAAACGATACTTTTTTAGTCGGTATGACCTATCGGTAAAAACACAATAATATAATGCATCACTCAAACAATAGAAAGAATATCGAGTCACTAAATGGTCGATAGCAAGACAACGGTGTTAGAAAAAATCAATCGAATCCAGAATCACTTTAATGGAATTTTAAGACACGGATAAGAACATTAGTTCTTGGATGAAAGATGGAATTGACATTGGCTAATCCATTTGTTTTAATCAACACCTATTCCGTTATTTTGGTTCGATTCATTATGAATTATGTCACTGCAAGTTACCCTTTGCACTTATTAGCTTGGATCCGTTGATGGCTCTACTGGTAGAATGAGCACGAATAATACGAACAAGAGATCGCAAAGTTTGCGTTAACAATATAATCTTCGGCCAACACCACAAATACGCCGTTGAGATTCGAACCTAGGACCTTCAAGTAAATCATCAATGCCTTAGACCACTAGGGCATCCTTTGCAGGAAAGAATTGTTTTGTCCCTAATGAAGTGATGCGATCATTTTGTGACCAATCAGGTTTAAATTTACAAGGCAATAAAGACTTTCGTAATTTTACTGGAATCAATCCCAACAACTTGGTCGGTCACTTAGTTCATATTTCTATTGAATTCTAAATTATTGGCACATGAAAATAATCTTTCTTTATTTAAAAATAATAATTTAACATTTTTTGTATATTTAGAAGAAAAGTACTTCTAAAAAGAGGTAATTATTTAATATTTTTGAAAATTAGTCAAATACACTCTTCTTGAAAACAAAAAACTCATTTGGATGTGTTTGTTAGTCATTTTTTGTGTAATCTGGTTTCAATGTATGAGGAATCAAGACTTGTTATTAATTTAATAGTCCTTTAATAGTAAAATTAATCATCTTCTTTTATTTGAAAAATTAATTCCAACAAATATGAAATTTAATTTAATTAAAGTGGACCCTTTTGGCAAATTCATTCTATTCATGACTTTCATATAATATTTACAACTGAGATTCATTTACCAGAAAGTTCGTTATGTTCAGAAAAGTTCGTATGACATAATCGTGGATCAAATTTTCCTGTAATGATTATGGGAGAACAAACTTTTTCGTTTACAGTCGACCATAAAATGGGTCGCAGTCGACTGAAATCTCAGTAAATTGAGAAAAAAGCAGCTCACGACATGGCATATTTGCGGCTTCCTTTATGTCTTGGTCATATTTCTTTGTTCGTAAAAAGTTGGCTTCTTGTCGTAACGTTAAAGGATGAAGTGTTAACAAGAATCCAATTTACATTAATTCTCGCAAAAGATAAAGTTAATCTCAAATATAAATATTTGACACCAAGCAAAGATTGCCAAACTTTTCTGCCATTAAAATCAACAAAACCCATGCAGAGATTCTTTAACTTCAAATAATATAATAATATTTTTCGTGCAATTAAAATAGACAATATATATATAGAGCAATTAAAATAAGCAAAATCTATCTAAATTTCTGCTTAACTTTTCTGCCATTAAAAAATAGCCATTTAAATTAGTTGTATGTTGCGTACCTATCAAATAAACGACTATCACAACCAAAATTATAAAATAATTAATTTTACTCGTAGATTTTGACAACAATAAAATAATTTATATGTTGGAACAGTATGAAGTTTGTCCAAGTGGTATGAAGCTAGAATTTGATTAAGGAAGTATTGGGTTCGAAACATACCGTATACATTCACCCCTGTAAGAAGACCCACACACCCTAGCCGACTGTCTTACTCGGATCAAGTCCGAATTAGTCGAGACGTAACTCGGATAACCAGAAAAAAAAAGAAGAAGCAAACTTTTCAAGTCATTTTAAACCTTTAGATATATTTTGGATAATTTCATATAATTGTTTTGTTGGGGTGGTAATTTACCAAAAAATAAAAGAGAATAAATTTTTCTAAAACATTATTAAATACCCATATATGAAAAAAAAAATTAAAAGCTTTTTTAGATGGAAAATCGGGTATATATAAATGAATGATGCACCCATTTGATATCCACATCAAACTAAGAAACACACCGTACAAAGAAATTTCTTCCGTCGAATATGACTTCGAAGAAATTGATGCCGGTGTCGGCGGCACTGATGATTATTTTGTTCTTGATAATGATGCCCTATATGGATGCGGCCTTAGCGGGGTTAACCCCCTGCGAGGCAGGTTACGACAAAGAATGTAAAGAATTGATATTTTCTTTTGGTTTCTAGAGTAATCAACAATATTTGTTGTTCAAGATAATTCAATCTTTTTAACTCCTCTAGAGTTAATTTTATACTTGAAATGCTTCCACACTCTTGTTCTTCATTACCACCGAGATAAATAATTTAATATTCTTAGACATTGACGCCTTGCCACCGAGGTAACTGTTTCCTACAAATGTTTGGCAAAATACAAGAAACATAAAATTGATTTGTTATTTATTAGACACTAATGCCTTTACTATCTTTGTGCCGGATGATTAGAAAACCGTATGAATTTCCTTAAGTAGAAGGTATCTCCTCTTATAACTTTTTGATGATTTTTTTCTCCTTTTTGATTATTTGTTAGAATGGTTGGTCACACTATGAATTTATGACTGCTTATGACAGACAATGTTGGGCATGATGCCGGAGAAAATGAATTATGATGTTATAAAGGACTTCATGTACATTGACTATCCGGGCAAAGAATCAGGATCCTAAATTTCCATGTAGTCCGCAATTATTTCGCCATCGTCTTCTGTATTTTTATTACCAACGTCAATTCGCAAAGCATATAAACACCGGCTCTTTTTTCAGACCAAATAATTTCATTCGCCTCTAACAATGGCAACTCCTTCTGTTTCTTCGTTTTGTTTTGTGATCCTACTATGTTCTGCAGCTGCGGAGGCCCTGGAGGGCGGCTTCTCGGTGGAGCTTATTCACCGTGACTCCCCTAAGTCTCCTTTTTATGACCCGTCTGAGACCCCTTTCCAACGTGCTGAGAAAGCAGTGCGCCGCTCCATCGCACGCGTCAGGGGCCTCAGGTCAAATGACGAAGGCGAGCCTTCTGCAGGCATAAGCAGAATCGACGGCGAATACCTGATCAACATCACGATAGGCACCCCGCCGGTGAGTATCATGGCGATTGCCGATACGGGAAGCGATCTGATATGGACGCAGTGCCAGCCATGCGATGTTTGCTTTCTGCAAGTGCCACCTTTGTTCATTCCTAGAGCGTCTAGCACGTACGAACAAGTCCATTGTGTTTCTGCCATGTGCCATCTCTTCGGAAAGACCTTTTGCAACACACAAGGTTTTACATTCTAGTACTCAGCAGTTTATGGTGACCAGTCGTACTCGGAAGGAAACATCTCTACAGATGTCATTGGATTGAGCACCCTTACGGGGTCGGCCGCCCCATTCCCGGGAATGGCGTTTGGATGTGGCTTTAAGAATGATGGACTTTTCAGTACTCATGCAACGGGTATAGTTGGCCTCAGTGCCGGAAAGGCATCACTCGTCTCACAAATCGGGGGAAATGAGGGCAGTCTATTCTTGTACTGCTTAGTGCCATTCTTCTCCACCAGCAAATCCACTAGCAAGTTAACCTTTGGGCGTCCTTTGGGTCCGACGCCCAACTCACCGGTTTTGACATGGTCACCACTCCCTTGGTCATAAAATCGCCGAGACTATATTACTACTTGACCCCGGAAGGAATCAGCATAAACGGGGAAAAGTTCGAGGTATCGGGCTCATCTGGAAAGGGTGCAGACCCAGGAAACATGATTATCGACTCAGGCACAATCCTCACATGGCTGCTGTCCGATCTCTACCAGCAGATCGAACCCACAGTCTCTGCAGCCATAGACCTCCCAAGAGCCAAAGAAATAATTAATCCTTTTAAGCTATGTTATACATCCTCAGGAGTATTAAGGGGTGCCCCGAGTATTACGGTACACTTCACAGATGCAGACGTCGTGCTAAATTGGTACAACGCCTTCCTCCAGATCACAGAAAACATCATATGCTTCAGTTTCGTACCCACAAATGGGCAGGCCATCTACGGGAACCTGGCTCAGATGGACTTCTTGATCGGTTACGACCTCACCATAGGCACATTGTCACTCCAGCCAGCCGACTGCACTGCCCATTAAACATTCGACTTGAGCTTTGTTATCCGTACAACCTCTTAACGATGCGGCGTACTACATAGCAATAATATCGATTTCAGCCCTTGCAGTAATGTTTTCTATCACGAACTTTGTTTCAATTCGTAATGCCATAAATAAGTTCTTGTGGTAATATAGTTAAAAAAAATCATGTTTAGTCTCTCGAGTTGGAATATCATTACTATTAAATATAACTTAAAAATACAAACTATGAACGTGGATTAGACTAAATTAATAAATATATAGTAAAAATTTTTATTTTATTTTCTTTTTACACTTTAAAATAAGTTAATAAAAATTTTGACGGTTATCTCGGGTTTCAGATGTATGAAGCCCGGCTATTGACTTTTTTAACTAAGAAAGATAATGAACCGGTTCAATGAGTTTTTTTTTACTCTGACCCTGTACATCATTCTTAGGGCTGTCGTAAGACTAAATCATGATGATCGGGTCAGACCCACTAATGCAACTACTGAGATTCCAACATGAGATTTGCATATCGAATTCCCAGTGCCTTTTTGCGGTCGAGGTACTTAACTTTTGAGGGGAGTACTCTTAATGGCAGGAGTCGGGTGAAGATTAAGAGCACATGAACACCCCATAGCAAGCAGTTGCAACAGCCAACCGAGCGTGCCCCAATCTTTGCTCCAACATGTATTGGCAAGACAGAACCGGCCAAGGCATTTGCAGAAAAACTCTTCGATGACGAGAACCTCCCAATCAGAATTGATATGCTCAAAAATCTGGAGCATCATTCTGCGTCATGATTGATCGGTGCTCCACGTGATTACACCGGGCATGAAGAAGGTCGCACGGGGGTCTTGTCATGCAAGAGCTTAGGAAACACCTCAGACTGGAGCAGCTAAATATGCTACACGAGATCGTGGTGTTCGAACACCCTCTTGTACGATCATCTGAGGGAAGTCCCAAAGCTCCGGATAAAGGACTTAATTCGAGCAAATTGGAGGAGTTTTCTAATGCAACTTGGTATGACAAAAGGAGAAAGTTGTTGAGGGGAATGTTAAAGTCGAACAACTACTTCAGAAGATTTTCGAAGCTAAGAGAAAGTCCCAAAAGAGTCAAGTAAGCTATTGGAAAAATTCAAGAGATTATAGAATAGATTTTAATCTCATAATGATAGAAAATTGTGCCTTGCGGTGTCTTCTATTGATCAAACACAATACTCTATCACTATAAATTGATGTTTTTAGGGGCGACGGACAGCCTGATTATCGAAACAACACATGAAGTCAATCGATGAGTCATCCATGTGGCTTGGGCGCCATATAAGCTTGTAACATTGAAAAGGTTGTCTGAAATGCAGACAATTCGAAGGAGAAGAATTGGGATTTTCAAGTGCCCGTGATTCACCTAACCACGAAGAGCTTCTGTTGTTCCTCCCCTGTCCGAGTTTAATAAGGGTGGTCGTGTCCGTCTTCCCCGGGTCTTTCCGTCTTTAGTGATTGCCTTTTTAGTTCGTCCCATGAGAAAAACACATCAATTTACAAAGCATGGAATTGCTTGTGATTGTTGGTTTGAAATAGTGGGAAGACGAATCATTTAAATTCAATTGGGTTACGTACTGCTCGTCGTTGTACCACAGCTTGCCTCAGCCAGCTCATTTTTTGGCGCTCATTGTTGAAAATGAGAAGCCTGCCCTGCATCGAGATGTCTGCGATGCATTTGAGACCAGCGCATCAGAAAAATTTGAGCTGATGCATCCAGTGTTTCAGATCCGACCGAGCGTGATATCAATGTTCGCCTCCGATGGCGTTAAGTTTCCCCGCTTTTGCTTCGCTTATTCGGATGCAAATTGTTTCCCTTGTCCTGGCAGTGAACAAAAAATTAACCTTGTTAGTCCAGGCATTAGTTCTATATGCATGTGTGGAGGAAAGAAAATTGATATAGAATGAATTGCATACCGATACGTAAAGAGAATGCATTGGTTCAATCGAGTCTACTTTATCACCAAAATAAAAGTTCTGGATATCCAACTGATTCGTGGCGACATTTAAAATGTCCGTGACGGGTCTGCTGACAACGAGGTCCTTAATGCGTTTGAGGTTGAAGGCACTTTCCATAGTAATTGCGTTGTGCATTCTTGTGCAAGTAAACTCCCTTGATGGCCGGAGACAGAACTGAATCATCTAGGAAATTCTACAAACGAGTGAACAAGATAACTGGTCGAGTTGCAATGGACGGATAAGCGTCTTACTCGCTGATTGACATGTCAGTCCATTTCAAGTCTGGTAGATTGCATAATTCCTCGTATCAGCTAAAGGCGATGGTGCTCCCATCATCGGTCGTAGCTTTAAGATGATCAATATGTGATGGGGAGTTTTGAAACTAGTTGCCGTAAATGACAAATTATTTTGAAGACTAACTGTATTTGGTAATAAAGCTCTAATTTAAAGAGGAATTAACAAGTAAAACTCTGGCTGTTTTTTAATTAAGTGAAATATATTGGAAAAGGAGATTCATAAATTCCAAGAAGATTTATTACCAAGCGAAATTTGGAGGAATAAAAAATTGCTTTTGAGGAAAGAGAATTGCAACAAGAGAAGAAAGGGTATGTTCAAATTACAGAATGATAAATGACAGAACCAAGAGATGAAAGAAAACTATACATCCAGTTGTCCAAACTAAATGAGAAATATTGAAAATGGAAAAATTGTGGTAGAGGGTCCATTACTTACTCAGGATCGAGTTATCCCGGTGTACCCCCAGAAGTTGTTGAAATATGTGTATCGTGGAGGGTTGCGAAGGCCCTTGATAACCCCAAATCAGAGATCTTGGCTCGAATGTTTTTATCAAGCAAGATGTTAGCCGTTTTAAAATCTCTGTGGATTATCGACGGCGTGGACCCACTATGTGCAAATACTCTAGCCCTTCATAAGCCAAGTGAAATGTGAGCTTAAATCCATGATTTTGCTTCGCATTACAAAGAGACAAAAAAGTTGAAATTGTACTACCTTGAGCAGCATCTGTCACAATCTGTAGCCTCTCAGGCCAGCTCAGGATGTACAAACGATCTGCTGCTTGGAAAAATAATAAGTGGTCTATAGAAAGATGGACAGTTCATGGAATGAACCTAATGGCGAATACATCAAACGTACCCGATAAATGTTCCCGGAGATTTCCGTTGGACATGTATTCATAGACGAACGCCATGTTTTCAGGATCATCTCTATAACCAATGAGAGTGACAAGATTTCTTTGGTGGACCACCTTCAAAAGTTTTGCCTGTGTTCAAATAGTTGTGCAAGAGAACATTCACATACTGAGATGAAGCTACCAAATACGTCAAATTCTTTAGAACAAGACTCGGTTTCTTCATCATTTCCAACCTCTGCCTGGAATTCCTTGCGGCCTTGCTTGGACGTTGGAGACAATACGTTCACTGCGACTCGAGTTCCATCTTCCGAGTCTTCCAAAGTACACTTTTCCGAAACTCCCTCTTCCAATGATTGTGTGGAAGTTTCTTGTCATGCTTTGAAGCTCTGAATGGGTGAAAATCTTCGGCGTACTACCACTGCTTACTGGAGCAAGACTCCGGGTAATTTCTATGATCAAGAGTCATACTGGCTACTTAGTTTGCATTTGACAAAAATAGCTCCTGTTTCGTTGCAGTAATTGTGATCTATAAAAAACTTTCTGTCCATTTGAAAATTTCATCGATTATATCTTGTTAGGAACGTTATGAAAATCTGATGGATGGACCCCTACCTCCACGTCTATTCATGGAACATCTCCAAATCACAGCTACACTAACCAACGAGATCACCACAATGATTGCCAACATTGAGTAAGCGATCGGAACAATAACTCTCCGTCTTGTTCCTGTCAGTCTTCCTGCGGTTGTGGTTGGACAATAGCTTGAATTGCAGAGGTTTGGGTTCCCTTCTAAACTGTTAATATATAATAAGAATTTTTTAATAACTTTTCAGCTAGTCAAATGAATCAGCCTAAATCGGGAAATTACACAAAAACCTCAGTAGTTGCGTTCCATCTGCCTTCTTCTTCATCAAATCTTGTGGTATTGATCCGTTGAGGTTGTTCCCACTCAGATATCTGCAGCAAAGCTTTTTTTAGCATAACCTTTGCATCAAGAATCACGGGGATATTTGCAGTGGGAATTGGGTCACTCACAATGCCTTCAGGCTCTTCATTGGGGCAAAAAAATCAGGCACGGGTCCTGTTAGTTGATTATTTGATAGATCCCTGATTAAAACAGTGAATCAATTATTCAAGCATACTTTTGCATGGCAATGCTCAAAGTTAGCTTGTTTCGGAATGTTCATGGATACATACAATGACTGCAGTGAGGTCAAATTAGGAAAAGCGGGAGCAATCAATCCTGTCAATCCACTGGAGCTCAAGTTTCTCTGATGCATACATGGTTTTGGGTAAGAAAAATATAGAATGCAACAGATGGTGCTGTATTTTCAAGCAAACAAAGGCATACTTACAATGAAATGATCCCCGGATCACCATCATTACTGCAGTTCAATTCGCTCCACATGAAGGTAGAGGGAGAACAGGGATCGCCCAGCCAGTCTTCTTTGGTTTGGAGCCCATACATCCTTCTCACATGGTTGATCGCATCAACTGCATGATTTTTCCGAGAGAGCATGAAGTGGCCAGGCCTAAATAACTTGTCAGCTGTGAAAAGTGATTACAAGAACTTACAGTCTCCTGCAGCTGTCATGGGGTTAGAGAGGTCTAAGACCTTATAAACCTCAAACGCATTAAGGATAGGAGGACAGGTAGATCGGGCTGTAGGACTGAGGCAGAAGCTGATACTGCTTTGACCAGTTAGCATCTGTGTGTGGACTGTGGACACCGTGGAATATAGGAGAGTCTCTGTCTCAGGCACTGTATTATCCACGTTAACATAGAACTCCCTCGATTCGTTATTCTGTAGCACTTCAATTTCCGTGAAGTGAAAGCAGCTATACCATCTGTCTTTCGGATTTGATGAGAACGTCAAGACTTGATCACTTAAAACTTGAGCGTTCTGCAGAACTCCCCAAGGGACTTTGTAAGCATTAGTGGACGAATCGATCTGGATGAATGTTGTACTATTAACTACTTGAGAACCACTGATGGAGTAATTGTACCAATAACGATCGAAGACATCGTCTGGATACGATAGCTCCCTGCAAATTCAGTACCGATAAAGGCATCGGTTTCGTACTTGATCTGGTATTGTGTATCTTAGTAGCTGCTGGGTGTGCCGCAGTCAATCGATATAAAACCTGCTTCAATAAGGTAAAATTAGCAGCCAGGTATTCATTATCCTTGTAAATCTGCTCGTGCACGCCCGTAGGTGTCTCTCGACCGTGCCTATATCTATTTGAATTTTGACGTCTTATATTAGTAACTGCGTTCTGAAATGAGATCGAACATCCTATTGAAGAACCACGATGTTTTGCAAATTTAGAATATAACAATGATTATTCAGTTATTAAATATTTGTTCATTTTAATTGATAAATTAAACGTGAATCTAGAGAATCTAATCTATCTGATACTAGTAAAAGTGTCTACCCTTGATTTGAATCTACCACCCACCAATAAAAGGAAACAATAAATCATTTGCATTTCAACCTCACTTTTCAATCATTCTCAGAAAATAACAGATAAAAAACTTCAAGTAGCCTTTTCATAATACATACCTTTTCAAAATATATACATATATATATATATATATATTATATATCGATTTAGTTTTAAAATTCATTTTACCCATTTCTAACAACAAAGGAAAATCAGAAAATAAATAACATAATTTTTTATGGTTAAATGATTATAAATAATAATTTTTTTATTGAATAATCCTTGTGGCATACTTTAAATATTTCTTCTGCTTTCAATAATAAAATAATCAATTAATTATATAAATTCAATGAAAAATAAATTCATTATTAAAATATAATAAAAAAATATATTTTTCCTGTGAAGAAGTATTTAAATTAGAAATTCTTCATCGGATTTTATAAATAAATTATGAAATTAAACTTCTATTAAATAAATTTTACATCATATCTAAAATTAAAATGAATAGTGTTATTTTCTAAAATAAAAATGAATCTATTAATTTTAATATATTAAAATTAATAGAAGTTTCTTCCCAAAAGTCGGTCTCTCTTGAAGTTCAAAAATGATATAAAAAATATTATATGAACAGAGAAGGATAAACTCAAATAATTACGGGACATTTAAAATAAAAAAAACAACGATAAAAGATTCACAATTTTTCGGTGGCTAAATTTCATCCGATCATTAACAAAAGAATAAAACGAGACCTAGCATTGTACAGAGGTCAGTTGCACATGAATGGAAACATCGCTACATATATCATTGTTTCGCGCTCCACCTCCGAGTTGGCTGTCACATTCCCTGGACCAGTGCTCGGATGTGGCTTTGACAATGGCGGAACTTTTGGTAGTCAAACATCGGGTATAGTCTGCTTTGGATGCGGAAACGCTTTGCTCATCTTGCTAATTGGATGAAGTTCCGGCAGTAAATTCCCGTACTGCTTTGTGCCGTTCTTTTCCACTGGCAAATCCTCGAGCGAGTTAAGCTTTGGCATGGATGCCCAAGTCACCGGTCACCCACCCAAGTCACCTGTGGGAGGAATAGGCATTAATGGGAAGAATTTCGAGGCTTCGGGCTCATCTGGATGGGGCACAGACAGAGAACCATAATTATCCTTTGGCAATAATACTAACAGATTTTTAGATGTGGTTGCCAGTAAGTAAATGAGATAGATTAAATTTAATATACGAAGTCTTACAATAAGGAAAAGGTGCTTACAGCCATAAAAATAAAATAAGGACGGCGGTTCAAAGTCGTAGACTTGCAGCTGGGCACTACAGGCTGAGAGGATAATGACACGAGGTCGTAGACTTGCCGTTGAATACTGCAGTCTTCCGAATCCAGATGATGGAGACGTCTTAGACTTGGCGCTGGACCCGGTGGACTTGAGAATCCGGGCGACGACGTCGTAGGCTTGACAACAGCGCGTCGTATACTTGCGACTCTGGATGGTGAAACTTGGTTGCTGGGCTTTGTAGAGGCGGATGTGGATACAAGGCTACGGTTGCTCACCCTGGTGACGGAATCGAATGAGGAATTACGTACCTGGAATAAGGTGGCTCGTTCTGGCGGTGGAATGCTGGCGGGGATCTGTTACCAGAGCTATGGTTGCTCACTCTGATAGTGGAAGTGAAGGCAAAGTTTGGCTGTCGGAGCTACGGTTGCTCACTCTGACGGTGGAAGTGAAGGCGGAGTTTGGCTGTCGGAGCTACGGTTGCTCAACCTGACGGTGGAAGTGAAGACCAATGAAACTTTAAGAGTTTCGCCCAGGCCGGGGAATCCTAACAACTAATGGGTGAGAAGCAATTAAAGCTTTTGTTGGCTGAATCGATCTTAAATTTTCCAAGGAAGATCTCCTCCCTTTTATACCCGGCCTGTTACGACCTCTGAAGCTCCTCTAATCTAAAAACCACCTCCGTGGATCTCGGAGTCAATAACCTGTCCTCTAAGACATGCCACTCGTGTGGTCCTAGGTTGTAGACTCCACTGATTTCGAAGTTAATAAACCGTCCTTTAAGACGTGCAATCCGAGCGGACATGGGTTGTAGACTCCACTGATTTCGGAGATAATCCATTCTTTGAGACGTGTGACCTGTGCAAACGTGGGCCGTAGACTCCCACTGATCTCGGGGTCTCTAATCAATCGTGTAGTTTGTGCAGATTAGGGCTATAGGTCTGGTGCGAGCACCGCGTCTTTTCTCACGTGGGCGCTGCGTCCTATTGTGGGCTTTGTCAAATAGTTTGCCCAAGATAGTCTATCATGTCAAAACGGGTACAGACGGCGAGCTGAATTGGTACATCCGAAAAACTGACAACAATTGTAGTTACTTAACGGTTTGTTATTAGGACATTTCAGCTCCTGGCAATGCTTTCACCTAAAGGCCTCAATCATATTTTTGACCTTGAAGCTATCCCATTCCCTTACGAACCTCTTGTGTTGGTAAGCATGACTCCTTCTTTGGAGATCCTTCTTTAGCCATACTTTCCTCTTATAATGTCCTAGTGGATGCATTCATTAGAATTATTGATAACCACATATATCTTTTTGTAGACATGCTTTTCACAATCAATATCTAGAAAAGCATCGGGGGGGTGATAATAGGCTTATATTACATTATCCTTAGGAACAAATTCCAATTTTGTCCTTTGGGGATAGTTAGGCATGCAATTCTCCCTCTTTGCAGATACCAGCTCGTTGAATGTTCAGTTGTTTAAATGAACTGGAGTTTATTCTGAAAGATCCATGGCGTTCATTAGGCCTCTTGCCTACTCCCCACTTTGGGAGTTCAAATTCGCATATCGTCTTCGTGGGTCTAAAATGTAAAGAGCCACTAATTCCTTGTACATCTCATCCACACTCTAGCCTTGATTTTGTTTGGAAATTCTTCTTCTCAGTTTCAATTTTTTGATCAATTTTTCCAAAGAGCTCTTTAGTCCAGAGGGTGTTGCCTCAGTCTCTATAGGCCTCTTTAAACCCCTCTGTCCACAGAGTCCTCCAACATCTTTTGTTGATATGGTTTTGATGATGAGTCACATAGTAGGTTTAACCTGCTATGACTTTATAGAAGTTGTAAGCTCCCGTAATGATGACATGCGTCGTAATAATGGAAAAATATCACAAAAATATTTTCTTCATCCTATAATGTTCGTTTCACAACAAATGATGTGACTAGAGAATATTTCCATAATTAGATATTTTAATAATTAATTAATTATTGATTATCTTAATTATTTTATTAATTCAAATGAAAAATATTCTTATGAATATTATTTGAATTAATATTAAGTAATTATCTGGAAGGTTAGCTAGAAATTTCCAAAAATAAAATATTTTCCTGATCTAGGAAATTATTTTGATATTTTTGGAAATTTCTATCTAACCTTCTCTAAATGATAATGTTATTTATAAATCACTTTCAAATATTCACATGAATTTTGTCAAAATACAATGTCAAACCTATGTGGAATGAATGATCGTTTTTTGGAAATAAATGATTAATTATTTCCGTCAATAGAAGGTTGCTTGATTGTTTTGGTCGAACCTTCTATAGTGCACTATCTGGGGACTAAACCATCAAGCTAAAACAAAATTAATTTTGAAAGTCCCTAATGGATAAATGCACGAGCCTATAATCATAATTCTCATGTTGGAATTAAAATATTTTTTATTTTCAACTATAGAAGGCTGTTGAAAAAATATGGTCAAACCTTATGTAATGAAATGTCTGGTGATTGGATAATCTGATTATTGCGAAATCAAATAGAATTTGTTTCCAATCATTTTATACACCATATGAATGAATCTGGTCACAATTTGTTTTTAGAAAAATAAGTATCCTTAATAACAGAAGGACAAAACCACTGTATAAAAGAAAAACTAAAAATTACTCATTTCAGATTTTTAACTAAGCGTGGTGAGTCTTCACATTTCTACAACGTTATTGTGGTATTTTAGCGTGTGTGTGAGTGGGCAGGACGAGTTCTCCAGGCGAGCATTCTCACAGGAGGTGACTAAAGCTGGTTGAGCGTGGTGAAGCTGCTACGGAGACGCCGATGGTTACGGATCCGAGAGACTCAATCGAAACACTATCGGACTACGTGCAACAGGGCCTGGGGAGAAGGGTCCCTGGTTGGCAAGTTGGCATACAGTTGGTCGGAGAGAAGGAGTCCGTAGCACGCGTAAGTGGTAAAGCCGGGTTGTGCTTGTCTGTTATCTTGTTATCTATTTGTTTATAGCAGGTGTGCTTTTGTGAAGCCACTCCGTAGGTGTCGGTGGCTACGAATATGAAGGACTTGGCCGCAGAAGCTGTCCGTAAAGCCGGGTTGGCGTACAACAGGTCCAAGAGAAGGTTTCTATGCCAGGCACAAGTGGCGAGGGACTGCAGCCTTCTGTAGATAGTTATTTTCTTTGTTTTACAGATTAAATCGAAAGTACAAAAAGAAGAGCTCATCTGACGACGTCCGAACACGTGGAGATAGCGCCATCGAGCATGATCACATATCCACAGAAGGGACAACCCGTTACTGCGATACAGAAGGCTGAAGATTCCAGTCAAGGTTCCGTGCTTACTAAGTCTGGTTGATTTCCTTGTGATTCGACCTAGACATATCCCAAACTCAGCAAGGGATTTTCTTGCATTGGTTAAGTTAATCTAACCGCTCCGTGGTTAAAGAAATTATTTTCTTTCACCACATAAGGTTCAACCTTCGATACTGTAATAACTACTTCCAAGTTATTTGTAAAAGGGACCGAAAGTGGATGTAGGTGTATTCACCGAACCACTATAAAGCATTGTGTTTCAATTTGTCTTTAAGCTTCTGTAAATCACAGAAGTTAAGTCTTCCGGTGTGAGGGTTCCGTGAGTTTGTCGAGAAAGTTATATTCGAGCTAAAAGACTAATTCACCCCCCTCTTAGTCACATTCAGAGGGCCAACATCTTGTTTATTATTTCACCTACCTCTTGAGTTAGGTGATATGTGGTCTCAAGATTTTCATAGTTCCCTTAAATAGTTAATTATAATAAAAGATCATTTATGTTTCTACTAATTTCAAGGGATTTTCTATTGACTCTAGGATGAACTTAAATTTTGAAGGGTTTAAGAAGTAGTTTCGAACATTTTCCTTCTATTGACATTTTAGGGAATTGATCTAATTTTTTACAAAACCTTTGGACTTGCTTGAATGGTTTAAAGACTTGCTTGAAGGGTTTAAAGAATTAGAAGAAAAAGGTGAATAGTAAAATAACGGTATCGAAAGAATTTTAAAACTTCCTACGAAAATTTCCTTTTCCAACAACAATAAACGCAAATAGACTGATAAAATATCTTATAAGAAAATGCAACAAGAAAAAGTAAAATATTTCATGCTCCTTCGTCGAAGCACGCAACCAGCACTTCGGTTTCGGCATCCTTGTTATGGAGAGTATTTATCAATTAGCGATGATATGCGGATGAGTACTCGGCCTTGTAACTAATTCCCAACTGAGCCAACACACAAACCGTTAAAGGAAGGAAAGAAACATAGAAAATCCATGGAGTTTTCATTACCCGGAATTCGTTGTCCTCGGACAAACATGATTTTATACACAGAAACCAGCATGATGAATGGAATCTTCATCTTTGTCCTCCTCCTCCTCTTCTTCTGGAGTTTCTCTCGTTGTATAGGAACATTTCCTTGTCATTAAACTCGCAGATAAAATTGGCGTCGGATAACTATTTTCTCCTGCCCTTATTTAGTCCTACAAAACTACGGAGTTCTTAGTCTTCCTTGACTTAATTTTCTTATTCGTGTGAATAAAATATTCACGCCTTATGTTGATTCGCATAACTCATGATTACTGTGCGGAGGGAACTTTTCATCTAATTTGAATATCCATACCCTTGATGCAACTTTGTAGACACGATTTAAAGCGCGTGTGGATCAGATTTAGCTGTAGAATGGAAAACCAAATCTGGACACGGATTGATCTAAAGCACATCGTTGTGATTACTCTTTGTCCATTACCTTCGAGCTGAGCCACATAATATGTTGGCAACCTGCCGTATCGCACATGTCCCAGAGATTAAACTGTAGCAAGTTGAAGAAGGGGGCATTAATAACACTTGGCCGGGTCCAAAGTTATAAAAACATTTCACCAACATAGAGTCATTCAGACAGCCGCGGATTTCATTTCTCAATTTAAATTGACGATTTCTAGATGATAAACATTCTATTACTTTATTCCATTTTCCTGTCGAAGGCACGTCATGCTAAATCTTTTGTACCACTGACAATTTATCGGCCGCAACCTTTTTACTGAGTTTGAAGTTTCAAAGGTAGTACATATCATAACTTTCTCATGTATGTACACTATTCTTAAATGTCATAACTTCTTGTTATATGTAGTTCGAGGACTTGTTATATGCAGGGGAAACTTATGTACAGGGTTGGGGCTAGGGAAGTAGAGGAGTTGGAGTTGAGGTTATAAATTTTTTTTTCTCCTCACATTTACGTTTGATTGTAAGTAAATGTTAACGAAAAATTCTACATGAGAGAAAATTTTTATGCTCATATCTTGTAATACCCCAAATAAAATCCGGAAAACAGGAAGAAAAAAAGCGGATATCACCCCAAAAACCTATCAACGATCTCAGCAATAAGATGTTTTATTTCCTCACATAGCCAAAGTTTCCAAAAATAAACAATCAGTCATACAATCCCCACACGTAAACGAAAAATCAAAGATTCCATCAGAGCCGAAAAAACCTCCTCTTCCCCTTTCAGAGGATCTCTAAAAAATCCTCTCCTTCCTCAGAGCCAAAGATCTTCAGACAATCAAAGATCATCCCAAAGACGTTTCTCTACTCTCTAGAAAAAAAAAATCAGAGACCAACTCCTCCAGAAAGACACACAGACGTCTGAGCCCAAGACGCTCCACCCCTCCGGGAATCGGAGGCCAACTCCTCCCTCTACATACAACAGGAGGCCAACTCCTACTCCCTCCACATACAACAGGAGGCCAACTCCTACTCCCTCCACATACAACCGGAGGCCAACTCCTTCTGACGTACATACAAAAACCGGAGCCAATGACTCTACTCTCCAGTGCCGACGAGCCAAAGCCACCCGGCCAGCCGACACCCTTCTCTCCGACGACACCGTCTCCAGGCCTAGCCACAACCCAAGCATGGTGCTCCAAGGCAGGATTCTAACGGACTCCCCGACGTCCTTCTTCTTCCTCGAGCCACCCCGAGGCGAGGCCAACTCTTCGGTGAGTTGTTTTCCTTTTTCCTAAAGCCACTAGTCATCTCTCATATCTTAAACATGGCTAACGTCGTTCCCTTTCTTCTTTGGCCTAACACACACACCATGGGGTGAGGAACGAGCCTTCGGACAAGGTCGTGACGGTCGAAGTTACAGACAAGGGACAGCCGGCGCGCCACCTTCCTCTGGTATTGGATTACGGCGAAAAAAGGTCGTATTCACATAAACTACTCCCTAACACATTTTCGTATGTCTCTTAGATGTCAAAGCTTTCACATTAGCTTTGGGGGTCGATTTTGCATTCATTTGTGGCACGAAAGTGTCAGGACATCTCCCGGCTTTCTATTTCAATTGTTTTCTGCGACAACGCCTCCAAAGGCTAGTTTTTTCGAAGAGGTTACGGGCGTTTTCGAACCTCAAACCCAAAAGGCCAAATGATCTACAATGAGTAATGATCTTGGGGATATTTTTGTTTAAATGTTTTGTTGAACGAGGATCGGGTTATTCCCCCCCGAGACGGCCGCCACTTTCGCTGGCCGCAGCAGGACAGCCTGATGCATTGTCATTTTCCGGGGAAGCTTCATGAGACATAACCGTTTGATCTCGCTCAAATTTTTCTAAAATAAACTAGACTCCAAGGCAATTCTATGAATATGTATATCAACCGTTGAAGTTTCTAGCATAATACGAAATAATCTCGCGAACAGACGGTATACTTGGTAAAGTCTGCTGAATGTTGCAATCTTTTTCTTTATGTAATAACGGCAGATCCCACCATTGGATCATCTCCAAATTTTGTTGTTCTTCATTTCATTACGGTGATTTTGAAATATTATTCATATTTTTTCGTTTTGAGAATGTAAAGTTTTCTATTTTTCTTCCCCGAGCTTTACCCAGCCGAAGTCAGACCAAGTCTACGAAATGGTTTGACATTTTACACTTGTATATCACACGATCCAACCATTGGATCCATGTGAAATTTTACACACATATTCTTCAGAACTTTTACTTTTCTGTGAAGCCATTGGATCCATGTGAAATTTTACACACATATTCTTTAGAGCTTTTACTTTTCTGTGAAGTCCTGTTGTACTCTAATCGGACATTCGATGACCAAGATATGATAGGAAAAACACAGTCTGTGCAAACTGTTCCGCTTTCCAGACAGCCACCTTGGTTCCTTGATCTTGAGAGATTGCACTGTTAGATTTTCATAAAATTTTACATGTACACCCTTCATTAAGTTTCAGATCTATTGGCTTAAATTTTGATTGAATCACACAATCCTAACCAAAGTTATAATCCATTTTCTGAACGGTGTGCAATCTGTGTTCGTTGTGATTCGTGATTACGTAACTCTTTGTAATATAATTAAATTTACATTGTGTTTGATGAACATGATCATCGTTGGTTTATGTAAAACACATGTGAAGTATGGCGCTCTACTATCTCACGTAACTTACACTTTGCCTTTTTGTCTATGCATGTACAATGGATGCGTAAGTTTCGATGGCCCAGCACGAACCTCTCGAAAGGGCTCTAGAAGGTGCGTGTACGTGAATTTTTCGTGTGTAATACAGCGATGTCAAGACCATCCAGCGGCTCCCACCACATGAGGTACAAAGAGGAGGTGCGGGCCTCTCCCGACAAGATAGAAAATTCACTTCTAACGGGCCGTGACCCAAGTGCATAGGCCCACGGTCACCATTCTTCCCCGCCTCTTTGATCTCAATAATTGTTTGTGCTTATCTGCATGCCTTAGGCCAATAGGTTTACTGCCGCATGTTGTTTGCTATCAACAAATACGAGTTCGGTCCCAAATGCCCGAATCGGGTCCAACGCTCGTAAAATATTGACATAAGTCTTAAGTCATGCAAGGATCAGGTCCAACACCCGTTAAACAAAAACAAATCTTTTAGAGTAAACGCCACCTCCTTTTTCGCATGTTAGAATGTTAGAGTTAGTAAATAGGAATCCCCGAATCCTACTCCCGTTTTCCGACTTAAACCATTTTTCAAAGCTTAGTTGATGGCGACTCTGTATAGTTTACTTAGGTTAAACGATAATACTGTTTTTACGAAGCCATTTTCGATGGGTGATCGCGGCACGAGCCGCTCCCGATTCTCCCGAAAGTTCCTTCTTCTGATCGTGCTCCGCCTTTCGTCCGCCACTTCTTAGGAAAACAGAGACAATCAGCGAGGGCCTGAGCAGGCATAGTTAGGAACCCAGGGAGGGATCACCCAATTCCCTTCTATAGTGTTCGACGCTCGAGTAGCAATGTCGACCAGTTGGGCCTTGTTCGAACAGCCACGCGCGTGCTAGGCCAGAAGCCGCGCGTACATCCCGGATGGCGACTCCGCTGGGGACTCCACATGTGGATTCTTTTCAAACGCTCTTACATTTTCTTTCAATCCACATGCGAAGATGAGTTTTTGTTTGCGCATGTACTTGTATGGCTCGGTGCCCTTTGTTTGCTTTCATGGTTGTGTTTGTTTAACGCTTTCCTATGCATGTCTAGGTGAGTCCCTATACCCAGGACTAGGATTTTAGGGCGTCACCGAACGGCACGGCCTTGCTGCTTTCTGCGGCTAGTAGGCTATGGATCGGGACCGCCTCCCTTTGTCCGAGGGAGGTTTACAAGCCTTCATCCGAGAGTCTAGCACTGTTTGTCCACTACAGCTAACACTGCATATGCATTTGTTTGTTATTAAGTGACTATTACCTGTGCAGGGACAGGTCTCAGGTGCGCTTTGCCTGTGATGAACTGTAGAGCTAACACTACTTGTTTTGCAGCGGCTTGGGTTCATCATAGAGGACTTCAAAAATCCTCTTTTCTCCCTCCCTTCCTATTTATTGCTTACTGCATTCATGTATTCGCATGACCACATGAGTGTATGTTCGATTGCAGTAGTTACATTATCATGTCATTCACAGTAATCGCTCCATCACTACGTCTCATTTACAATTGCAGTTACATAATGCATACCTTTCTGTATATACAAGTGCGATTAAGTATCATCACAAATTTATATCTTCACAAATTTATCATGCATCGATTAGATTATTGCATGATACTAATCCAAACATTCTCTCTATTTTCCTTCTGAGGTTTAATTCTTCAACATGGCTACTCCAACGGGACTAGGGATAAAGCATGACATTACAAATCTACAAGCACAAGAATGTCAAGGATTTATCAACGACTACCAAGGCCCAAAGTCGAACATCTAACAACATGAAGACCAAAGTTTCCATTACGGCTACTAAGGTCTAAAGCCGTGCGTCAAACGACATGAGAGTAAAGTGATATCAACGGCTACCAAAGTACAAAGCCAAAAACAAAAACCAAAGATCACCCAACGGCTACCAAAGTTCAAAGTCAAATCTACAACAACATGAAAACCCCAAGGATGTTACATCTCACCAGCCAACCGCAGTCAACATTGGAGCTAATGACGAGCCCATAATGCTGTTAACGGACAAGCTATGATCAGACACACCAGGAACATCTTGCCCCTACTGATCCGAAAACTGCTCCAAGGAAACATAAGCGATTCTACTATGTCATCGGTCGGCACAACTTCGGCACCAACGAAAACTTCTATTCTAAACAAAGACGATTCCCCAGCATACAACACAAACATCAATCCTCAACATGGGACAGTCTTTCAATCTACTTCTCAAACTCTCACCCTCGACATCAACAATCCTGAGAAGAGTTACAAGAGACAAATCCTCTAGCTTACATCCCGTTGTCGGCTTTTTTCACCATGCCAACAATACATTCTAGCACAAGGGGCAAATCTCGGCCTTCCTAATGACCCCCGCGATATCAAAACACCTGCAAAGAATCAACCTTCAAATACGATCACTCGAAGTCTATGGACATTCAACCTCATTGTTTATATGATAACAAGAATTCGACGAACGTCGGATCCAAAGCATCCCCACGATAAAAAGCATGAACAGGGTGATCGGCATCAGAAGCTCCCATTTACGTTACACGCCTTCCAACAACTCAAAACATGTCTGGCAGGGGGCCACTGATATTCAAACCTCCAACACCGGGGCATCCCAACACAAGATAAATCGTCTAGGACAACACTTACATAATAGCTTCCCACTATACCAATGGACATGCAATCTACGTAATGATGACGCGTACTTGGGCTAGGACAACTCTCATCAACCTCATCCACGGTACCTAAGTGATCAATCCATCAGAAATTCAATTTAACTCTTTGGAGCTCGTCCCAAGGAGAAGGCCCACCACATGTGGAATTATTAGTGGATGTTCATTTTATGTGGAATTATTTGCCCCCACTATCAAATTGTAGAAGAAAAAAAGATGAGCAAATATCGTTCTAGTAGTAATGAAGAATGAACAAACATGTCGACACAACAAAACCCAGTTCGAAGCTTAGTGCGCAACGATGGAAGCATCCTCTACATTGAAGGATGCATTCTTCTTGGTTATGTAGAGAGGATTCGTTCTTCTTGATTTTGTAATCCACAGAATGCTCATGAACGTGTCCTTCTCAATTTGTGATTTATAGTGCACTGAAGGACGCGTAAGTCTATTTATAGTACATGTCCTTTTTGGTAATGTAGTTCTCAGTGCACCGATGGACGCCTCCTTCCAGAGACAATGCCCCCGTTTTTCTAAACAAATAAAATTAGGTTCAATTTCTTTTTTAATTTAATATAAAAAGTTAATGTAGTTCAATTTGGCCGGATTATTTTTTCTGGATTCCCTACTACTTCCTTCTCTATTCTATTCAAGTCATGCCATGGGACAAGGCATGCCAACGCTACTAATGATCTTGATGTTGCTTGTGGAACAATCACTGGGAACGTCAGAGGCCATCGACAATTGCCAGCTATCTTGCCTCATTGCATGTATGGGTCATTTGCCTTACACCCCATTTGTGCGGTAGTTTGCCTCCTTACGGTCCGGTAAAGCGACTCCTCTGGCATCTGAAAGCACCTTGATGCAGTGCAAAAGCGGTTGCATCATGTCAAGATGCCTGTACCCTAATCATAGTAATTGCCAATGACCCTTTATTCTGCAAACAAGGCTTGCCAGGCATATAATTTTAAATTTCTCTACCGCTTTAATTTCGTGATAAGTGCCGATGATTAGAGCACCAAGCGATGCGTTATACCTTGCTTGGACACCTGTGATAAGGAATACGTGATGTGTCCCTACATATTGAAGAAACTGTCATATGTGAATAATAAGGAACAGTTAGCAATGATTAATGTTGATATGAGAAATAATCTTTATGCATACACGTGTGATACAAAACATAAGATTCCTTTGTTGAAATGACACTTTTTTAGTTGGTACGACCTTTCGGTAAAAACACAATAATATGATGCATCACTAAATGGTCGATAGCACGACGACGGCATTAGAAAAAATAAATCGAATCCAGAATCACTGTAACGGAATTTTAAGACACGTATAAGAACATTAGTTCTTGGATGAAAGATGGAATTGACATTGGCTAATCCATTTGTTTTAATCAACACCTATTCCGTTATTTTGGCTCGATTCATTATGAATTATGCCACTGCAAGTTACCCTTTACACTTATTAGCTCGGATCCGTTGATGGCTCTACTGGTAGAATGAGTGGAATAATACGAACACGAGATCGCAAAGTTTGCGTTAACAATATAATCTTCGGCCAACACCACAAATATTCTGTTGAGATTCGAACCTAAGACCCTCAAGTAAATCATCAATGCCTAAGACCAACCCTGTCGGATGTTTAACATGTTCGACCTAGGAATTTGTATACTATTTTATTTTTGCGGAGTTGTCTAGTTCGTTTGTGAGTTTTTGTGTCGTGCATTTTTTTATGTCCAAGTGATGCGATCATTTTTTGTGTTATCTAGTTTCAATGTATCAGTAATCAAGACTTATTATTAATTTAATAGTCCTTTAATAGTAAAATTAATAATCTTCTTCTATTTGAAAAATTATTTCCTAAAAATATGAATTTTAATTTAATTAAAGGGACCCTTTTGGCAAATTCATTCTATTCAGAACTTTTTTATAATGATTATAGCTGAGATTCATGCCAGAAAGTTCGTTACGTTCAGAAAAGTTCGTATGTTATGATCGTGAAAAAAATTTCCCGTGATAATTACAAGAGAAAACGGAGCTCACGATATTAAAATGTTGGTTTTTTAAGGAATAAGAAACCTTTAAATGTACAAGAATCATTGGAATAATTTCGGATCATTCGATAGTCAGATAATTTGCCAAGAAAAAAGAGGTTGGGTTTCCTGATATTATTATAGAATATCCACAAATGGAAAATAAGTTACATTACGTGTACATATTATTGCATTACTTTTAGATGGAAAATTATAAATATATACAAATAAATATTATTGCAGTACCCGGACACTCAAGTCGATGTATCAAGAGGAAGGCATCAGGCGAGCGGACTCGGATCCTCGTGTAATATAAACCACGCACGTGTACATGGGAGGAAACTTTTTTTGAATAACAAGAATTATTATTAAGTCACATATATTTATGTTTTAACATTTTAAGCCGCAAAAAGTCTCCGATAACGAAATATTAAATCAAAATCAGTTAGTTTGTCAACGTTGTATGATCATACATTAAAAATAAAATAAATAGAAAAGAATAGACTTCACAGGGAAGTTAGTCAAAAACAAATATGATAAAAATATTATCCTAGCTCTTTTAATATTTTCTGATCATTTAATCCTATGAATGCTTAAAATCGTAGGGGAAGTATTGTTCTGGATTTCTAGGGGGATGTATAATTTTTCATGTATGTATTTTATTAATTGATTGATTAAGTTTAACTTGTGTCAAATCATTTTAATCACTTCATAATAATATTAGTCTTTGGTCTTTTTAATGAATTCCTGAGCCGAGAGAAACAACGATTGAATACAACGTTAATCATCCAGTTGAGGCAGAGTACATCATTCAACTTCCACTTCTCCTCCTTTTTCGTTTGTTGTGGTATTGTCGGTACGGGCCATCAAATGATTGCAATTCCCTCCAGAGATGAATCTTTAAGTGGCAGTCTCCCGCCATACGAGGCACGCTTATCAGAGAGTTGCAGTTATGAAACTCCACCTTCTTCAATCTTCTCAAGTTCGACAGGTCTACGATTTCACCCACGAAATCACCACATTTCCAGACACTTAATTCCTCCAAGAGCTCATTCTCTCAACCTTAGAAAAGTCTATGCGTTCGCATGACCACAGTTTTAAATAGCAAAGCCTCCTCAACGATCCTAAATCTGACAACCTGAAAGGATAACTCGTATTTCCAATATTATCTCGTCCATCCAGTGAAGTCCCACTCTGTATTGACTGCTGACATCCCACGAGTGTCAATCTATGCAAGGACGAAGGAAGCTGCGTTGCGGATGAAATGTTCCAAGAATACAGAAAGAGATCTTGCAGCATGGACATGGAACCCAAATTGGTAGAAAGAATACCACCGACATCCTCCAACTTTAATTTCTGCAACCCATATAGCTTCTCTATCTCCTCTATGTTCTCATTGAGTCCAATTAACGTCAGCGACTGGAGGCAGGCGAGTCTGGAAAGATTGTATCTTGCAAGGTTTGCATCTTTGACATTGGAATTCTAACAGAAATGGGTGATCCGTCAATTTCCAACACCTCAAGGCTCTTTAGATTGCCGATCGAGGATGGTAGCTTCCTTATCTTAGTCCCAATCCCATTGAGTATTCTCAGGTCCCTTAGCCTCCCAATAGACTCTGGCAACTCCGAAATTCCGTAACAATCGATCAAACTGAGCTCTTGTAAAGCTTTTACAGATCCAAGCTCTTCTGGTGACCTTGTCAAGCTCGTACACACTGCTATATTCGGGCGTTTAAGATCCTCTAATACACCGATAGAACTGTGGATTTCTTCCAAACTCCAGCAAAAGCGGAGATGAATTATCTCCAGCTTTGGGAAACGAGAGAGGTCGGGCAGTCTTGTTATCCTCTCACACGAGAGATCAAGTACTCTCAAATTACCCATTCTCTATTAAAACAAAAAAAAATGAGTATCATCCCATGATTAGTTAATGTTGATTTTCTGCTTCATGAGAGATGGATACAAGGGAAAGGAAATTAATACCATGTCTTCCATTGAATCGTCCTTAATTCCCTTCCCCGAAATCTCGAGAACGACGAGGTTGTCCTTCTGGAAGATATTGGGATTAGGTATGAGACAAAACATCGCACCCCAACGTAGCCACAATAGATTCCTCCGGAAATTCCTAAACTTCCCACTTAATGCTGCTCCATCATCTGGTAGGTTGAGAAACCTGAGATTGGACATGCCCCTACATTCCTTTCCGGTTAAAAGTTTGTGACTAACTCGTAGGTTGATGGCTAAAACTTGATCGGTGCCCTGGTAACATAACATAATGGGAATGAGGAAAGAGAGAGATCGAGTCCAATCCAATAAATCAGGAAAATATTATTATTATTATTATCATCTCACCTACTTTTGGCGTATGACATTAAGGGCCAATTCACGATCCCACAGCCTGCTGTGCTTGCTGGGGCTCACTGAACTAACAATCTCTCTTCCCATCTCTCTAATTAAGTCATGCATCCAATACTTGTCTTCAAAGTCATCGTCTTCGTCGACATTCAGTACCTTAATCAAAGATCTGTCTGGAGGACATCCAATCCACTTTTAGGAAAAAAACCACAGGCTTCCCACATGTAACTCGCATACTTCCTTGGCATCACATCATTGTCGAAACAAGCAATGTCCAGAAAAATCTGCTTCTCACTCTCGTCTAAGTCATCGTAGCTGATCCACAACTTATTCAAGACGTCTTTGTGAGGCACTCGCTCAAGTTTTTCCAATGTATGTTCCCATTTGTTCTTTTCCTTTTGGAATAAGTGCCCTCCGATCACCTTCAAAGCTAAGGGAAGATTTCCGGACATATGAATAACCCCCTTCAATAAATGAACAAAGTCATTTGGAGGCCCCTCTCCACGAAATGCGTGCCAACTGAAGAGTTGCAGAGCATGATCATCGCTCATTCCCTCCACTTCATAAGCAGTATCACTAGGTCTCATAAGGCCCTCGAAACGCTCTTATCCCTCGTCGTGACGATAATTATCGTTCCCAGTCCGAAGAAATTGAAATTTCCAACCAACTTTTCGAGCTGACCACTCTCACTGACATCGTCAAAAATGATAAGGACCCTTCTGTTGCGGAGCCTTCTTTGGATCTCATTCATTCCATCGCTAGAGTCATCAATTTCTCCATCCGATTTGCCGAAGATATCCCTCAATAGCTTCTTTTGCAACCTTTCAACACCTCCCACACCAATCGACAAGGATTCTCGCACATCGGCAAGGAAGCAGCATCCATCGAATCGGGAAGAGATTCTGTTGAAGATGACATTCGCCGGTGTTGTCTTCCCAAGGCCCCCCATGCCATGCACCATCACAACATGTCGTTCAACGTGAGAACTCAAATTCAACATGCCCATTACATTCTCCACGTGATCATCCATCCCTACGAGATGATCTGGCAAACTCCTATCTTTGATGTTCAGCTTGTTTAGAATATCCACAACCACAGCGCCAACAAACTCTTGCCAATCCTGCCCAAAATCAAATGGAGATTAAGTTGTTCAAAAAACTGTCGACTAACCACATGGAAAAGCTCAAAGGAAACAACAGCTGTTGAAATATCCGAAATGACATAAATAATTATATAAGAAAGAGGAAGATTAAAGATTATGAGTTATATACCCAATATCTCGTTTGTATTCCAGACCACGGATGCCTCCAACCTTCTTCAGAGCTTCCTCCCACATTTTCACATCATCTTCCTTGTATTTTTCTTTGTGCTTCTCGAGGGCGTCCCGGTACCAATCGGTTTGCAGCTTCACGTCACTGGGGCTTACATCGTAGAAGATGGGCAAGATGACTTTCCGAGAGACTGGGTCCCTGCGGCAGTCCACCATCATGACGAGTTCTCGCAGGCACCACGCGCTCGATGCGTAGCCTTTGGAGAAGACAACAACCTAGATCCTAGAGTCCGGGACAGCTCGACGGAGCTCGTCCCCGATCTCTTCGCCGTTACGGACCTCCTCCGTGTCCCTGAACACGCGTATCCCCTTTTCCCTCATGGACACATAAAGGACGTCGGTGATGTTGTACCGGGTGTCAGGTCCCCTGAAGCTAACGAACACATCGTAAGCCGATCCGTCAGGGGTGTTCACAGTGCCGCGGCGAGTCCCTGCTTCCGATGTCCCCGCCATCCAAGGCAGATCCAAGAAGGGCGGAGGTGGAAGACTGGACTGGTCTTTTGTTGTTTGTGGTGGGCAATCGGAAGGAGGATGGGAATAGAAGGTGAAACCAGAGCTGGTTTGTTCGTTGCCCTTTCCTTTAATTTTATAATATATATATAATCCAATTTTACACGGGGAATCGAGCAATTGGTTGTGTTGTTGTAGTTGTTTGTGGGGGGTTCATGGCATTTGGTTCTTCCTTGTAGTACAAAAAAAACCATTTCGATACGAAAAGTGACTTCTCTCGGGAATGGGACCAAAAACTTTAAACGAAAGACACAAAGAGAGATGTATCAATTTTTCATAAATTCGTTCACGAGATATCCTCGTCAATTGACTTATGAAGATTTTGAAATGATGTGACGTTTAAAAGTTAACATATTAAATTCCTTTTCTCTTTCTCACGGTTTTCTCTTTTAACAATAATTGAAAACAACGTTAATCATATAGTTGAGGTAGGGTACATCATTCAACTTCCAGTTCTTCACCTTTTTCGTTTGTTGTGTTATTGTGGATATTGGCATTCAACTGACTCCAATTTGCAAACAATTACGAATCGACAAGTGACAGTCGCCCCCCATACTGGACACGCTTTGCAGAGAGTGGCAGTATTCAAGCTTCACCCTCTTCAATCTTCTCAGGTTTTGACAGGTATGGGATCTCACTCACGAAATCACCACAATTGGAGACAAGTAATTCCTCCAAGAGCTCCATCCTCTCGATCCCGGAAAATTCAATGCGTTCAAATGTCGACAAATGTAATGTGCAAAGCCTCCTCAACGATCCTAAATCTGACAACTTTATATGATAACTCAGATTTTCCATACTAAATCGTTCGTCCCTCCAAGTCACATTCCATATTGGCCAGAATTATCATTTCTTGGGTATCCCATGAGTTCCAACTTATGCGAGGACGAAAGAAGCTGTGATTTTGATGAAATGCTCCAATTACGCAAACCGAGTGCCTCCAGCCTGGACATGGAACCCAACTTTGTAGACAGAAGATCAGGCTTTCCACCAGCATCCAAATCTAATTTCTGCGAACCACATAGCTTCTCGATCCCCAACAAGTCCCAAACCTCATTGAGGCCAGATAAATGAAGAGAGCAGAGGCTGGAGAGTCCGGAAAGATTGCATCTTACAAGGTTTGGCACCTCTGAAGAAGTTTCGAACAATCGAATTCCACCGGATGAGTGGGATTGGACAATTTCTAATACCACAAGGCTCTTTAGATTCCTGATCAAGGAAGGCAGCTTCCTTATCTTAGTCCATTTCCCACAGAGAATTCTCAAGTCCCTTAGCCCTTCAATAGACTTTGAAAGTTCTGTAATTTTTTCACACCAGATCAAGTGAGCTCTTGTAGAGCGTTTGCGGGTCAAAGCTCTTCGGCTAACCTTCTCAAGGCGCAACAATTATCTACTTTCAAGTATTTAAGATCCCATAACACACCGATAGAACTGTGGAGTTCTTCTAATAAGTAGCAATATTTGAGATGACTTATGTTCAGCTTTGGGCAATGAGAGAGGTCGGGCAGTCCTATAATCTTCCCATTCGTGATGTCAAGTACTCTCAAATTAGCCATCCTCTGTTAAAACAAAAAAAAATGTCCCTCATTAGTCAATGTTTATTTTCTGCTTCATAAGAGATGAATAAAAGGCAAAGGGAATTAATACTAGATCTTTCAATGAATCATCTGTAACTTCTTCCCCCATGATCTTGAGAACGACGAGGTTGTCCATCTTGAATAAAGAAAGGGAGATTAAGTCTTTGTTTCCACAACACATACCAACTGTGAGCGAGCTGGAGCAAGTGGGCCGAATTGAAGTTGGTGAGCTAAAGCTGCAGTCCGGGACCAAAGCAAAGAAGACCCAAGTCCACGCCCAAGTTCACAAGGCCCTGGAGACAGAAGAAAACAAATGTGGCATAAATGTAAATAAGGGAAGAGGTTGTTAGCGGGTTTGTTATAAGCAAACAGACTGATAGTCGCTGTGGGTGTGTTGGTTAGAACTGTTTTTTCTAGAAAATGGCATCCGATGGTTTTGGGTCCTGGTTCCTAGTATTGCTTCCTGGGAACTCTCATGGTATTAGAGCACAGTGATACATGAAGAGGTATTCGTAGGCAGGGAAGATGGAGAATGAAGCCCTGGATAGCCTGCATTCTCCGTACTTTGTGAACGCTACCAATTTCCGGGTTTCGGCTCTCGTTTCGCCAGAACTTGGAGATGGCAATTACGCTTCCTGGAGGTGGTTCTTCAAGTTGGCGTTATCCATCAAGAACAAGGTTAGCTTCGTTGATGGGACAATTGTGAAGCCGGCTCCAGATAGTCCCCTGTTTTCAGCTTGGAGACGTTGCGACAACTTGGTGAAGTCGTGGATTCAAAGGTCGGTTTCTATTCCTATCGCCTCGACAATATTCTACCTGGATACAGCAAAGGAAGTCTGGGATGAATTGCAAGAGCGATATGGGGATTCACGGGTGTGCCGCTTACAGCAACAGTACTATAGTCTTGTACAGGGAACCAAAACGGTTTCGGGATTTTACAATGAGATACTCTCAATCCTCAGAGAGCTGCGAGTTTATAGGCCACAACCTAGGTGCGAGTGTGGAAAGTGCAATTGTGGGTGGCAGAAGATGTATATGGACCAACAACAGAAGGATATGGTTTTTCAAGTTTCTCAATGGCCTTTGCAAGGAGTACGCACGATTGAGAACACAACTCTTGTTGAGAAAAACCCTTTTCAACTTTGGGAGAAGCTTTTAATATTGTGCAACGTGAAGAGTTGCAGAGAAATTCAGAAGTGAAGACATGATGTTGTTTGGGAATTCAATTGCAGCAACATCTGTACTGGAAATAGAACAGAAGATGTTTGAAGGACGAGAAATGAACAAAATGGTGGCATTCACAGAACAGAGGAGGTTCAAACCTGATTTTAAGACTGAGTTGACTTGTGAGCATTGTGACAAAAGGGGTCATGTCAAAAGCAGATGTTATTATCTGGTTGGATTTCCTCCAAATTTCAAGCCAGACAATGGACGTGGGAGAGGGCAGATGATGATGCGGAATCCAAGTCCCAGTACTAGAAGAGTGATGAGCTTTGCCTCGGATGGACACAGAGAAAACAAGGAACATGATTTGTCATCTCTCGGTCTGACAGGGCGACAACTAGAAAAACTCATGGCTTTGCTCAATGTTGATGCTCCTCGCCAATCTGACACTATGGAACAACAATCCAAACCAATCCCTTCCCAAAATTTTACAATTAATTCATTTACTTCACCAGTAAGCCCCGCAAACACCACCTGGATTATTGACACCGGAGCTACTGACCATGTTACTTCAAATCTTGATAGTTTTTACAGTTACAAAGAGTTGTCAATTCCTTTACAGATACACTTACCAGATAATGTCAAAGTCTTAGCCATGCATATAGGAGTTTTCCAACTCAGTGATGGTCTGATGTTGGAGGATACTCTATTTGTACCATCTTTGCATTTTAATCTTATCTCTGCAAGCAAATTAACCTATAAAAATCACATTTGTCTCATTTTCTGTCAAAATTGGTGTTCGATTCAGGACTTGCAGAATTGGACGATAATTGGATTGGCTAGAAAGGAAAGAGGACTATATGTGGTCCAACGGGCAATTGGGAATCTGGATCTGTCTGCTGCTTCTCAAGCTAAAGCCACATTGCTGCACTCAGTTAGTTCAGTTCAACAGAAAATAATCCTAGATGTTTTTTATCTTTGGCATCTTAGATTAGGTCATGTCCCATCAACAATAGTATCCACTTTGCAAGCTATAGATGCATCAGTTGTCATGTTGTCACACAATGCTTGCACTACCTGTCATGAAGCAAAACAAAAACGATTATCTTTTCCTACAAGCACAATACAGAGCAAGGAACCTTCTGCTTTAATCCATTGTGATATTTGGGGACTTGCTCTGAAATTGCAATGGGAGGCTATCGTTTCTTCTTAACTATAGTAGATGACTTCACTAGAGTTACATGGGTTTTTCTAATGGAACATAAATATGAAGTCAGGTCATTAATTGAACAATTCTACTGCTTTGTTAATACCCAATTCCATGTCAAGGTCAAAGTGCTAAGAAGTGATAATGGTAGTGAATTTCACATGCATGATTTTTATAAAAAACATGGAATTGTACATCAAACCTCCTGTGCTGCTACTCCGCAGCAAAATGGTGTTGTGGAGTGCAAACACCAACACCTTCTGCAAATGACAAGGGCATTGTTGTTTCGAGCAAAGTTACCTCTTACTTTTTGGGGATATGCTTTGCTGACTGCCACTCATTTAATCAATCGTTTGCCTAGAAAGCTTTTACAAAACAAAAGTCCTTATGAAATGCTTTTAAAAAAAAAACCCACATATAGGTATTTACGTGTGTTTGGATCTTTATGTTATGCGAGCACACTGGCACAAGATTGGAAGAAACTAGACAAACGATCAATCAAGTGCATTTTCATTGGTTATCCATTTGGTATCAAAGGATACTACTTGTTTGATCTCTCAACAAAGAAAGTTTGTATCTCACAAGATGTTGTTTTCTATTTGTCTTTATTTCCATTCTCACATTCTTTTGATCATCATCCACCGGATGTGCAATCTCCTTCATTAGTTCTGCCTGTTGCTGAATCAATTTGTTTTTCTGATCCAGTTTCCACTGTAGTTCCAAAATCCTCCATTCTTTCTTCTCTTCCTGTTGCACATGATACTGCATTACCTGCATCCCAACAGCTTGACTGTGACTTTACCTTGAGAAGGAGTACAAGACAGCGAACTGTTCCCACTTATCTTAAGGACGATCATCATGAACTCTCTTCTCATCTAGCCTATCCTCATGCATCCTGTCATAACCCAATTTTTTCTACGAAAATCACAAAAAAACACTAAAAGATTGAAAATCTTCAGAAAACACTAAAAAAATTGTAAATCTTTCGAAAATCAATAAAAATCATAGAAAATCATCAAAGATCAACAAAAATCCACAAAATCGAGAAAAATCATAAAAAAGGATTTGATAAAAATAATAAATAGCCAGACTGGGAGGACAGACACTCAGAAACAGAGACGGGGAAACAAGCACGGAGGGAGAAAGGAAAAAAAAAGAAAGGTTTCGTCGTCAAAGGTATCGTACTCTTTTTTTATTTTCTCGCTACAAATTACAACAGATTATATCTCAGCTGGCCGAGTTCCCGTCATTCATCGACACGACCCCTCAACTCGTCTCTGCTGGAAAGCAGACGCTCGACGACTCCGTCCGCGACCAGTGCTACCCGATAATCCGGTAAATTCTTTCATTTACTTCCCTATGATTAGGTGAATTTCTCTACTTTAATTCTTTTTTTTTCGCAACCAGCAACGGCGGCGTCCGCAACACTTTACAACCTCCAAAAAACTCGAGTTTGTTCAGAGATTGAAGAATTTTCACATACAAGAATCATGTGATTATTACCCCTGAAACAACGTGCCTCGCCTGCTGACCTCCTGCAGAGTGCCTTGTTTTTTCATCAGCTTTGTCTGTCGCCATTCCTTCTGTCTTGAGTTCGAGAAGAACCAGTCTGTGTGGCTTCTCGTCAATGCATCCCGAGCATCTGGCCATCCGATATCCGATAGGCTGTTCGGTATTTTCTTCGAGGAGATCAACCATGCTGGTGCTGGCGGCCTCTGGGCAGAGCTCGTGAACAACCGAGGCTTTGAAGCTGGAGGACAAACACTCCCTCTTACATCAGCCCATGGTCCACCATTGGAAATCAATCCTATGTCTTGGCATCGACAGATCGCTCGTCCTGTTTCGACCTTAACAAGGTTGAATTACGCTTGGACGTCCTGTGCGACGACAAAGGCGACAATGCATGTCCAGTTGGCGGAGTCGGAATCTACAACCCTGGTTTCTGGGGCATGAACATTGAGAAAGGGAAGACTTACAAGGTCGTATTTCACGTCCGCTCATCAGATTCAGTCGGGATTGCAAAGAAAGCTGTGAAGCCTCTTGTTATTGCTGGTAGGCCACACCGGATCCCGTTCGAGGACGGTTGGTTCGATTTTGTGTTCGTAGGTGGAGGAGAGTTTGACAAGGTGTTGCAGCCGGCCGATGTCGCGGCAGAAATTACACGGATGCTGAAACCCGAAGGGATTGCAGTTTTCCACGTGAGGCTAACGATACATACAGTTTTCATTCTTTCGTTGATTCAATAGTTGTCACGTAGTCAGAACCCGAGAAAGTCGATGGGGTTGATATTGGGCTGCCGAAAATTCGCGAGATCATCATTCTAGAGCGATCTGGGCCAAAGGGTGATTTTCTAGATGGCAAGTGCTTGTTGAGGGAACATAAACTGCAGCTGGTGCTGGAGGCCGAGCAGTTGATCGAAGAAGAGATCCTGAAGCCCATGGAATATCAGGACGAAAGGAATTCTAAGATGTACACTGAGACCATTCCAGCAGCTACAGTCGAAAGCAAACCAGAGGAACAACAGATAGAGGAAGGATTCGAATACAATCCTGATCAGGATCAGGAAAACGAGCCACCATGTGGAGCCGTTCGCTGCCACGGTTTCCCTGTCCATCAACGAACTCGGTGTAAGCACCGTGCAGCTTCGACAACTCCTCGTCCATCTCCTTCTCGAAGTGATAATAAATGCCGAGATGTTGCATCCGGTCAATCAACTCCAGCTTCCATGAAAGACGGTCTGCATCCGGTTCGCTCGTCAGGACTGCCTTCACTTTCGTGACAAGCTCCCTCAAGGTCCCTCAGTCGAGTCAGGGACAGCATCCTGTCGTCACGATCCAAGGAAAACCGTGAATCCAAGAAGATGCCACAGCAGAGCTCTTGAAACCTGTTCAGTCCCGAATATCCAATCAGATCGTAGCCTTGAAGACTGAGCAATGCTTCAATATAGATCTGGATTCGAACCTCTCGGATGAGAAGCTTGGTGTTCTCAAGTGGCTCCTTCAAAAGACATATGAACCAGAAAATTTGGGAACTGAGAGCTTCCTAGAAATGACAAGGCTTGAAGGGTTGAAAGCGGTAATCGTTGAGTTTGGACTTCGGCTGTCTTTCACGACAGCATGGTCTAGCAATGATGTGTCCATCTGTAAAGCTTACGGATTGAGTGAGGTGACAAGACTGGAGAGATCAAGGCGATATCTGTTGTACAGTAGAAGTGTGCTGGGGAAAATAAAATTGACGAGTTTGCACAGATGGTGCATGATCGTATGACAGAGTGTGTTTATGTTCAGAGACTAAAGTCATTTGATACTAGTGTGGTTCCCGAGGAAGTCATATCTATACCAGTCATGGAGGAGGGTCCAAAGGCTTTGGAAGAAATTAATGAGAAAATGGGTTTGGCTTTTGATGAACCAGACCTACAATATTACACAAGGTTGTTTAGGGAGGAGATCAAGCGGGATCCTACGACTGTTGACTTGTTTGATATTGCAAAATCCAGCACAGCAGGCACTAATCCAGAATCGTTCGTTCGTGCCGATGGTGCATTTATTCAGTTTGCCGAATATTTCAACATGAACAATGTGACAACATCTGTTAGAGGAGTTGGCGAGCCTACCGAGGGCTGGACTAGTGGAGTCGATCTGGGGCGTCTTCTTGATCTCCTGGAGCTTGACCTCATCACAACCACTTGTGCGCGCGCCCTTCCGGCCTAGCGGCGCGCGGCGGCGGTTCCGGAAAGCCCGAGGATCTGGGCCCGCTCCCCCGAGGCCCAGTCCGGTCGGCGTTATGGCTCGAACGCCGGACGCTGCGGAAAGGGGCCCCGGGTTGGGCCTTCCCTTGATTCGCGAACTGGTATGCGGGGCGTTTCCCCAACCGTCTCCAGTTCCCTGGAGGCGGCGAGCGAAAGGCTGCGTTAAGGCCTCGCTCGCGAATTTCGAGGAGGGCCCAAGGAGCGGCTCGAGTTGCCGTCACCTCACCCCAAATGGCTCCGAAAAAGGGTGTTGGGATTAGTTTTAGCTTTGGAAAACTTGTTCGGAGTCGCCACCGACTTAGTTTTAAAAATGTGATTTTAAGTCGGAAAAATCAGAGTTCTGGGTTCGGGGATTCCTATTTACTAGCCTTAGTATTTTACCACATGCGAAAAGGGTGGCGATTTGTCCAAAAAAAAGGTTACTTTTGATTGACGGGTGTTGGACCTGATCCGGGAGTGGGCCGGACTTTTATCAACGTTTTAACGGGCGTTGGACCCGAATTTAGGTTTGTTTGATTAAAAAATCAACACACGACATAAACCTAAAGCCTAAGTCATGCGTGCAATCACAAGCAATTAACGAGATGAAAGAGGACGGGGAAGGGCGATGATTGTGGGCCTATACGCTTGGGCCCGCAATCCGATACAAGTGGGCTGAAAATAAAATTCGGGAGGCCCGCACCTCCCCTTTGTACCTTGGTTTGAAGGTTGGGGCCGCTTTGTCTTCAAGCCCGCGGTTTTTTAGGCCGGGGTAGAACCACGCGGTTTGATACACGCGTCTTCGTGCGATCTTCGAAATTTTGGATTTTGATCATCCGAAGTGGCATGCTCAGTGTACATGTAAAGAAAATAGAAGAGTGGTCAGAAAGTCCTAATTTAAATCGAGAGCAATGATTAGGACATAATGAGGTAAGAACGATACTTACGGGGCGTTGTGAGCCCGTTGATGTCGATCGTCCGCGCCGTCGGAGGATGACATTCCTCGATAGTAATCCTCGGTGTTTACATGCAAAGTAGAGGAAGAGCCGATGCCATGCCATGCCATGTTGTGCGGTTAATGTCGATCAAATTTGAATGAAATTCGAATCGAATTAGTAAGACATGTCTTACCGTACGAATCGGTGTGGTCGGATTGCGATCCTTCGAGATGTCCAGGTTTTGCCGTGTTTTACATGCAAAACGAAGGGAGATGGATATTAGCGATGCACCAAAGGATAAAAAGAAATATAAATTCATATGCATATGAAAACACAAGTGAGTTCAAACAAAAATTCTGTCGGTTAAAAAAATAAATAAATAGTGCTTTTAGACGTAATAGTAAAAATTTAAAACTCAGGGAGTTAATAATTTTTTGTTGAAATTGAAATGCCACGTGAAATTAAAAGCCTGACCTACTGCATGACCGTTTGACTAACAATGAAAACAGTATCTGACCGTTTAGTTAAAAAAATTATCTAACCTAGGATCTAACCATTCAATTAAAAATAGAGAAGAAAGGGAAGCACTACCTCCCCGATGTTTCATTTGTGACCTTCCCAAGGAGTTTTCCGACTCCACTTCGTCGAAGCCGGGGCGATCGCGATCGACGAAGGCGCCAACCACGTAACAGATCGCTGAATACGTTAGTCCAGGACCCAAGGAAGCTTCGCTGCAGATGGTTGCGGGACTTGGGGCCACGGAAGGTCAGGGAGGCGGGGCTGCCCTGGGTTGCCGTCGTCTGAATTTGGGTACGCCGGAGGGAAAGCGGGCTGCCGCTGCTTGGTCGTCGGAGGGTCGATTAAGGCTGGAGCTGGAGTGGGGAAGCCGCTGCTGGTCCGTCGTCGGCGACGGTGAAGATGGAAGCTGCCGAAATTGGGGACAGCGAGGTATGGAGCCGCCTTGGGGTCGAGGACGCCGGAGCCGGAGTGGGTACCGAGGGAGGACACCGGAGCTTCCGGTCTGAGATGGGGACGGTCGGGAAGAGGCTGCGGGTTGCTGAGCCGGTGAAGGGAGCGCCGGGAGCTGTCGCTGAGCCGTGGGTCGCTGTGATCTGAAGGTGCCGGGGAGGAGATGGGTCGCCATGGCCACTGCTGGTCGCTCCCGGTTCTCGACTGGGGCTGGGTCTCGCCGTGGCTGGCTCTTTGGGCGTCGGGGGAGGCAAGATGAGTTGATGTCAGCTCTAGAGGTGTTTGGGAAAGACGAGTCCCTCGCTGCCGAGCTTAGGGGCGCCGGAGGAGGACAGGTTTGCTGCCGTCGAGGGGTCACCGGCAGAAGGTTCGCCGCGGGATGTTGGCGCAATGAGTGTCGGGTAGTTGAGATGGAGCTGTCGTTGTCGCCGGTGTCGGGAGACAAGCGAGGGCTTCGCTGTTGCCGGACTCGGGGATCTCGAGAGAGAATGACTGAGACGGGTTACGCCGAGAGAGTTGCCATCCGCGGCTGGATCTGGCGAGGAAGCTGAGGAAGGGATCAGGTTCTGTTGGTTTGATGCCAGGCTCGGATTTGCTGAAAGGGGTACTGGTATACTGTTGAAGAAATGCCGGTGCAACCACAGAGAGTGTAACATCCCAATCTTCAAAATACACACCTGCACAGAAAAGGAAACGATCAAAACGACAAGAGGGCTCCTTACGAGGAGCCTGGAAGCTATTCCCCGCTAACGGCAGACAGTTGGGGGCCGGCTTGAGTCGTCTATAGAGGGAGTTCGTTCCCATCACTGCTGAAAAGGGACGCCCGTGGTCGCTAGCAGCGGCAGCCGGTGACACTGAAGCCGTCGTCTGAGGTCCACGTCGCTGCCGTCGTATCCAGATGAGCCAAAGTCCATTGCATCTAGAGGTGAGACATGTTCCTTCTTGCTCTTTGTTAGACGTTCTGCTGGAGTTGGTCACTGGGAGGGGAGTCTCCTTGATGTCGGTTTCTCCTTACCTTGTTGCAGAATGTCGGAAGATGACGGCTGAAGGGCTGGATAGTGGCGAAAACCAAAAGAGGGACCGAATGGATGGGAGGCTGTCGAGATTCTTAAGAGGAAGGAGAGGAACGATGGATCCGTTGATCTCCTCCCTCGAAAAATGAAGAAATTTCCCCCAGAGAGAATCGGTAAGAAGGAAGAGAATTTTTTATCAACCAATTCTGATCGACCCCCCAAATGGTTCTAATTCTTCTTCTTCTTTTATATTTCGCTTCCCTCCCCCGAACCAGAAGTCTTCTGGTTTGTCTCCCATCCTCATTGATTCTTCCCCCTCTCTCTGTTTCAGAACTTGGTTTCCATTCAGTTCCCTTCCGGTTCGTCTCCGGTTGAAAGGACAGACCGTTAGGAGACAAGATCACCTCAGGACGTTGGCCAGGTGATCTTCCTGAGAGTGGAGGATGAGGGGGCGTGGGAGGTGGCAACCTGCAATCGTGGACGCGTCAGAGCAGAATCCTGTCGGGGATTGCAGGCAAGTGATGATCCCCATTTAATTCAGGCTAGGGCGTGGGCCGGTTTCACATTTGAATGGGCTTTCGTGGGTTGGATTTGGATTTGCTTCATGGGTTCCAAAGGTTTTAGACCTTGGGTTGAGGATTTGGCCTGATCATCCACTTGTTTTGGGTTGGGTTTGTTGAGTTGAGAGCTGCCTTGGGCTCCCTTTTAAATTTTTTTTTTTTATTTTGCCTGGCCTTTTCTCTAGCTTCTTGTATCGAGCATCCCCAGTCAATGCAACCTGACGTGTGAGTTTTGCTTTTGGGGGTGTCTACTCTCCTCGTCTGTTGCTCTCTTGGGCTGGCTTTTTCTTTTCTGGACAAATTCGTTGATGCTGTGCCGCTGAGATGGAAGCTGTGAAGGTGGTGGCAAGGTAGGCTGCATTTCAGCATTCGAAGGTTGTGCTGCGATTGTGGATACACCTGCACTCGTTGTGTCATTGGTGGATGCTGTCCTCATGGAGGTTGCAGTTACAGCTGTTCGAGCCGTTGTTGAGGCCGAAGCTGCCATTACAGCTGCTGAAGGGACAACGAGAGAGGTTGAAGTTGCTGGGGTGGATGTCGGCGTAATTGGTGCTGTCCAAACTGCACTCCGGCGGGCTGACCAGGAAGAACATCCGCGGTCACTAGTTGGGTGCCAGGCTGGTAAGTATGTTGCCTTCGGCTTGGCTGAATTGGCGTGGTTGCAAACAATGGCTGGCTGGGGTGTTTTGTTGTTGTCACAACTGCTGTAGTTGCTGGTGTTATAGCCGCTACACCTGCTGTTACTGTCGCAGCATTTGGTCTGAAACTGCATCTGCTGTTGCTGCGGCTGTATTTGTGTTTGCTGATCGCGGGCGTGCTGCTGCGGTGGTGACTGATTTGCTGACGCGCTTGGCGGATCGCGGTTGGGTAAGGGTTAGGAGTCATGTTCTGGTTCCAACTTGACTGGTCCAACACCAACAACCCCTCCACGAATTGACTGTATTTGTTGCTTCAACTGCCGCTGTTGATGCAGGTTCTGAGAGGCAGCCAATCGCTGCATCGTCTGTTGACCATGTCGGAAGCGTTGCTGTTGAAGCTGTCCTGAAGAACCCGCAAACAACATTTCCTGGTGGATTCAATTCAGCACCTTAACTACCGAGTGAGGCAGGAAGCCCAGCATTCGGGCAACCACTTCCAAACAACACTTCTTCTTGGCATTGGGTGCGAGTACTCCGCAACGAATTTTCTCCGACGTTATTGTCCTCTAGTCTATTTTGTTGTCTCTACATGTAATCAGTCAAACGCCTAGCACATGTCCTATTTTCATATCAAGGGAATGTCCTGAGGAAGAAATTGTTGTTGTCATATTTTCATATATTTTACTTTATCTTATTTTATTTTTTTGTGTAAAATAAAATAAGATCCCAAAGTCGCATGGGCTTGGGCTTTGGCCATTTTAAAACAAATGTTGGGTTAATGATCAATTTGGGGGATCTACACCACTGAAGGTCTTCTAGCTGCGGTAGACGAGTAATGAAACATTTCTGGGGAAGGGATGGACTCAGCTGTGGGAGAAACTTCCCCACCGTCTTGACTTCTCTCGAGAGTGCCAACAGTGGAAAATTTGCAACTCCTCGTTCCTAACAGCCAGCGAACCCCGATTAAAATTGACATCCGCCAAGGGCTGCAAAGCGAGGTTCAGATAGAGGAGGCTGTAGAAGCTGGTCCTAGTGTAGAGCGTCAGTTTATGGTGAGTTGTGCTGAAGGGCTGGTGCAGCAGCAGCCGCAAGCAGCAGAAAGCAGCAGCAGCAGCAGCACGCCCTCAGCTTGAACGCATCCAGGGAGCGATGGTTGCGACCTTGATCACGCTCTGGTTCTTCATCATGGCTATGAGCTCCCCCACGCAGTAGGCGAAGGATGTATTCCTGCTCTTGGGGAAGATCTCGTAGTCAACGTCGACCCCATCGAGTCCGTACTCCTTAACCAGCAACTTCAGCGATGAGAAGGCCTTGGATATCCATTGCCAGGTGTCCTTGGGGTCATGCCACCGAAGCTCGATGTCACCAATGCTCCACCTGGAGAGGCTGCAAGCTGCAGTAGAATGTGTTACCTTCTTCCTCAGGGGTGGAATGACAGACCATATGATGAAGAACCATCTTTTTAAAATCCCCAACCATGGGCCCACCGGGAGGTTCTCCGATGGGAAGATCCTGTCTGAATTCATCGCCTCCGACCTCGGTGTTGAGGACCTCTTGCCGGCTTACCTTGACCCAAACGTCTGCAACGACAACCTTACGACCGGAGTGTTCTTTACTTCGGCGGAGATGGGGTTCGACAACCGCACTCGCCGTCGGCCACTCCCCATAAGTTCCTTTTTTAACTGTAAAGGAAGGTGCCAGAAATAACCAGACAAGATGGTGAAACGGCAGAGGAGCTCCACAAGATTATGGACTTGAAGCACAATATCCGGAACATGTCTGTCATTGCCCATGTGGATCACGGGAAGTCAACCCTCACAGATTCGCTTGGTGCTGTCGCTGGTATCATTGCCCAGGAAGTTGCTGGTGATATCCGTATGACGGATACCCGGGCTGATGAGGCAGAGCGTGGTATCACCATCAAGTGCACTGGTATTTCTCTGTGTTATGAAGTGACGGAGGAATCCTTGAAGAACTACAAACGGGGAGAAGAGTGGCAATGAGTACCTGTTAAACTCAATCGATTTCCCTGGGCACGTCGATTTCTCATCCGAGGTCACCACTGCCGCAATCTCCAGCCGACCACCATCCCCGCCGAGTCAACGCAGCCGTCCTCTAAGCCGTCAAAGGGTATCTCGGGGGCGTGCCTTGCGGACAACCAAGGCATGCACCCCATTCGACGCGTTCAAGATAACGAAGTATTCGAGGGATTAGTTGGATTCTTGAAGATCAAGACACTCTGAAGATGGCTTCGCACTCACCAACGTTACGGCATCAACGGCTCGCCAGGTTCACCATAAACCTATTTTAAAAACGGCACCGTGAGGTATAAACGCTAATGGGGGCATTCTATATAGAGCGAGAAATGGTACAAACTCGCAGTTCTCCCTTGAATTTATTTTTGGCTTAGAAACTGTTAAAGGCATTAATAAATTTATGATTGTCTGCATTTTTACCAAAAATCAACTTTTAAGAAATATTTTTTAAAAAATGATTCACGAAGACATTTTAAGCATTATTGAGCTCGAACATTTTTTTTATTTGTCAAACAATGTATTCTTCTAAAATCGAGCTCAAATAAATTGTCAAATAATGTCTTCTTCTAAAACCGAGCTCAAATAAATTCAAACATTGGGAACACACGATAAAAGCCTCCATTTTCTTTTTGATGCATGCGATTTAGTAATCCCTAATTTTCGAACCTTAACGAATCTCTATAGTTTTTCTAACTTGAACATAAAATAAGTTAGTGGTGATTCTGACACATTTTCAAAATCCGAAGCCTTATCATCAAGGGAGGATATCCATTTTATATGGAACCGGAAACGGGATCCACTCGCGACACATCCAATTTATGTGCAAGGTCAGTACCTTCTTCTTCCTCTACTCCTGTTTTGTCTGCTAAATACCCGATTGAACCTTTCATATCCTATACACGACTGTCCAAGCCCTACAAATCTTTTGTTCTTTCTTTGGAAACTCATGGTGAACCACAGTGTTATCGAGAAGCGAGAAATATTCCACATTGGGAAGAAGCCATGCAAACTGAACTTAAGGCTTTGTCAAACAACCACACCTGGGATTTAGTCCCCTTGCCACTAGGTAAACACGCCATTGGTTGTAAGTAGGTATATAAGACTAAGATGCATGATAATGGTGAAGTTGAAAGATATAAGGCCAGATCGGTCGCAAAAGGTTATACTCAACGTGAAGGCTTTGATTATGAGGAAACCTTCAGCACAGTGGCAAAACATACTTCGGTTCGTGTATTCCTGGCTGTAGCAGCAGCTAAAGGTTGGATTTTCCAACAATTTGACATTCATAATCCCTTCCTCAATGGGGATCTCGTTGAAGAAGTCTATATGCACCTACCTGCGGGCTTGGACATTCAGGGGAGAGTTCTGGTTCCTCTACAATGGTTTGCAGGCTCAGTTAGTCTATTTATGGCCTTAAGCAAGCGTCTTGCCAGTGGAACAGCAAACCATTATTTGCTGAGGAATGGTTTCACGCAATCTAAGGCGGATTATTCCTTGTACACGAAGCAGTCGGAAAAGGGATTTGTGGCAGTACTTTGTATATGTGGACGACATGCCGATAGCAAGTACGAATGAGCAGGTTGTCATTGATCTTAAGCAATGCCTGCAGGAAGAATTTAAGGTCCGAGACTTGGGGATGCTGAGATACTTTTTGGGATTGGAGATTGCTAGAACAAAGAAGGGAATATTTGTATCGCAAAGGAGCTATGCATTACGGCTCTTGGAAGAGGCAGGAATGCTAGCAGCCAGACCTAGTTCTGTTCCAATCCTCCCGGGCAACAAGTTGACACATGAAGAAGACAATATAGATGTTGATGCTGGGTTCTTACAGATGCCTGGTAGGGAAACTTATTTATCTCGGCATCACGCGACCCGATCTCACTTATGCTGTGCATCAACTTGCTCAATACATGGATAAACCGGGAAATAGACATTGGAATGCAGCTTGTTATGTCCTGAGGTATCTGAAAGGATTCCCATGAAAGGGACTCTTCTTCCCAAGCACAGTAGATGTAGATTTGCAGGCATACTCTGACAGCGATTGGGGAGGCTGTCAAGAGACTCAGAGATCAACAACGGGCTTCTGTGTGCTTCTAGGGGCCTCGTTGGTGAGCTGAAGATCAAGGAGCATAACACAGTTGCGAAAAGTTCAATGGAAGCTGAATATCGAGCAATTGCCACAACTACAACAGAAGTAATATGGCTGATTTCTTTGCTGGATGACCTTGGAATAAATACAAGGGTCCCGATACCTCTGCACTATGATAACAAGTCAGCAATGTACATTTGCAAGAACCCGGTGTTCCATGAGCGAACAAAGCACCTCGAGAGCGATTTGCATTTTGCGAGGGAGAAGATTGATAATGGGGTGATCAAGGTGGTGCACAAGAGGACGAAATTACAACTTGCTGATCTGTTTACAAAAGGTTTACATCCTGGGAGGCTGAGTTTTCTGCTTAATAAGATGGGAATGGAAGATATACATAATTTCCATCTTGAGGGTGAGTGTGAGAAAGCTGGAGCAAGTGGGTCGAATTGAAGATGGTGAGCTGAAGCTGCAGTCCAGGACCAAAGCAAAGAAGTTCGAAGTCTACGCCCAAGTTCAGAAGGCCCTGCAGTTAGAAGAAAACATATGTGGCATAAATGTAAATAAGGGAAGAGGTTGTTAGCGGGTTTGTTATAAGCAGCACAGACTGATAGTCGCTGTGGGTGTGTTGGTTAGAACTGTTTTTCTGGAAAATGGCATCCGATGGTTTTGGGTCCTGGTTCCTTGTAACGTAGCCACAATTAATTCTGCTGCATCTTGTAGGTTCAGAAATCTGAGATTGGACATGCACTTGATTTCCTTCCCAGTTAAATGGCGGAAACCTTGTGGCAGGTTGATGGCGTGATGGGTGTCCTACTTCAAAATAAAACAAATGAGGAAGCCAAGAGTACAAGTCCAATCCAAGAAATTAGGAAATTATTAATATTTTTTACCTGCTTTTGGCGTACGGCATCAAGGGCCTCCAAAGGATCCCACAGCCCTGCTGCGCATGCCGGGGATATGAAGAGGGCTCTCGGAACGAACAATCTCCCTTCCCACCTCTCTTATTAAGTCGTGCATCCAATACTTGTCTTTATCTCTCCAAATAACCACCCTTTCCATCTCTCTAATTAAGTCATGCAACCAATACTTGTCATGTGTTCATCGACATTCAGTACCTTTATCAAAGATCTGTTCTGGAGGACATCCAATCCACATTTCAGATAAAAACCACGGGCTTCCCTCATATAACTTGCATACTCCCTTGGCTTCACATAATGGTCGAAACATGCAATGTCCCGAAAAATGTGTTTCTCACTCTCTTCTAAGTCATCTCGTAGCTGATCCGCAGTTTATTCAATACGTCTTTGTGAGGCACTCGTTGAAGCTTTTCCAATGTATATTCCCATACATCCTTTTCCTTTCGGTGTAAGTGCCCTCCAATCACCTCCAAAGCTAAGGGAAGATTTCCGGTAGTACGAATAACCCGCTTCGATAAAGCAACAAAGTCGTCTAGAGGCCTCTCTCCACCAAAGGCATGACGACTGAAGAGTTGCAGAGCGTGATCATCGCTCATTCCCTCCATCTCATAAGCAATATCACTACATCTCATAAGGCCCTCGCTGTGACGAGCTTGTTCAGAATAATCACAACCACATCGCTAACAAACTTGACCTTCCTGTCCAAAATCAATTGGAGATGAACTCTTCAATGAACTGCCGACTTACAACATGGACAAGCTCACACACAACAACAGCTGTTGAAATATAGGCAATAATAACAACAACAGCAATAATAATAATAATAATAAATCGAGATGTTAAGGATGATGAGTTATTTACCCCGTATCTCTTTTGTATCAACCTTCCTCAGAGCATCCTCCCACGTTTTCACATCCTCTTTCTTGTACCTTTCCATGTGCTTGTCGAGAGCGCCCTGGTACAGATCAGTTTGCAGCTTCACATCGTTGGGGCTTACCTCGTAGAAGATGGGCAAGATGACTTTCCTAGAAACCGAGTCCCTGCGGCTGTCCACCATCATGGCAAGTTCTCGGAGGCACCACGCGCTTGACAAGCTCGTCCCCAATCTCTTCGCCATGACGGATCTCCTCTGTGTCTTCTGTGTCCCTGAACACGCGTAGCCCCTTAAACGCAGATCCTTTCTCTTAACAAATTTTCTCTCAATCAAGACAACAAATATTATCTTCATTTTAACCTAGCCTTTATATAGGATTAGGGCGGGAATTCTAAAACAAGAATATTCTTAATGTGAAAATCGATCCCTATTAATAATCAATTAATGATTTAATTAAACAATCGTAATCCTGGGAGGAATAAATTAATTATTTCTGACTTATTTTGGATAGTTTCCAAGTGTGAATTTAAATAAATTCCAAATACAACTAATCATCTTAATAAATGATAGATCCCGTGTATTATTTTGTTATCAATCAAAAATTGGTTGATAATGATTAATATATTTCAATCATATCTAAATGCTTTCCAAATATGGTTTTCTTTCTATAAGTAAACCATGAGATAAAATCAAAGTAATTCATTGATTTTTTCTAATATAATATTTCAAGCTCGACTGCAAAAATAATTTCGCATCAACTTAGTATTTATCTCTATGGAAGTCAGCTTCTGTAAGTTTTTATCAAAACCATATTAACACAACCTGGATACCCCCGAAGCGGAAATAATATAATAAATTTATATAAGTTAATCTCTCAAATATATTATCAAAATGGGGTGGAAACAACAACATGACTTCAGCTAAAGGAAGACATGGTAAGAATTATACTCTTGTGTTTTTTTATTTATTTTGTAAATATACTTTTATCTTTAAAAAATTATGAAAAGAATAATTGTAGGGTTGTCAGTCAATTCATATCTCTTTCTTATGTCTTAAAATTCTAGTTATGTGTTCACATCCGTTTATTTAGTTATGTCAAAGATCGAAAATCATAATTTATTGTCACTAGTTATTAATTGATTTGCAAAATAATAAAGTTTTACAACATGTCTAACAAAAAGAGACGCTCTCCTTTCTTAAATAAACCAAAATGTTGTTGTTGTCAGTTAAAATTCCCTAAGTTTTTATTTTCTCCTCGGATACATAAATTTGCCACAACAAAAAACATCATGTTGGGGCATATTACATAATAATTCTGTGTTGGATTCTTATTTTCGTTTCTTGAGGCAAAGTACATAATTTTTGAATGACTCCAATTCCCTAAACCCTAAACCCTAAACCTTAAACCCTAATTAAAATAAGCAAAATCTATCTAAATTTCTGCTAACTTTTCTGCCATTAAAGAATAGCCATTTAAATTAGTTGTATGTTGCTTACCTATCAAATAAACGACTATCACAACCAAATTTACAACAATCAAATAATTTATATGTTGGAATAATATGAAGTTTGTCCAAGTGGTAGGAAGCTTGAATTTGATTAAGGAAGTATTGGATTCGAAACATACCATATACATTCACCCCTGTAAGAAGACCCATCCACCGTAGCCGACTGTCTTACTCGGATCAAGTCCAAATTAGTCGAGACGAAACTCGGGTAAAAAAAATAAGAAGTAAAATTTTCAAGTTATTTTAAACCTTTAGATATATTTTGGATAATTTCATATAATTCTTTTGTTGGGGTGGTAATTTACCAAAAAATAAAAGAGAACAAATTTTTCTAAAGTATTATTAAAGACCCATATATGAAAAAAAAATAAAAAGCTTTTTTAGATGGAAAATCGGGTATATATAAATGAATGGTGCACCCATTTGATATCCACATCTAACTACAAAACAAACCGTACAAAGAAATTTCTTCCTTCGAATATGACTTCGACGAAATTGATGCCGGTGTCGACGGCACTGATGATTATTTTGTTCTTGATAATGATGCTCTATATGGATGCGGCCTTAGCGTGGTTAACCCCCTGCGAGGCAGGTTGCGACAAAGAATGTAAAGGCAAGCAAGAACACTTCTACCGAGCTTGCTACCAGGATTGTGTACGCAGAAAATGCAGGCAGCCGACCCCGGACCTCGATTCTTCTTACCCTCCCATTTCAGATCTGAAGATCCAGTGCAAAATGGAATGCGTTTCTTCTAAATATATATATATATATATTGTTGTAGTACCCCGACACTCGAGTCGATGTATCAAGAGGAAGGCATAAGGCGAGCGGACTCGGATCCTCGTGTAATACAAATCACGCACGTGTACATGGGTGGAGACTTTTTTTTGTATAACAAGAATTATTATTAAGTCACATATATTTATGTTTTAACATTTTAAGTCGTGAAAAGTCTCCGGTAATGAAATATTAAATCAAAATCAGATAGTTTGTCAACGTTGCATGATCATACAATAAAAATAAAATAAATAGAAAAGAATAGACTTCACAGGAAAAGGCAGTCAGAAACAAATATGATAAAAAAGTTATCCTAACTCTTTTAATATTTTCTGATCATTAATCTTATGAATGCTTAAAATCGTAGGGGAAGTATTGTTCTGTGTTTTTACGGGGATGTATAATTTTTCATGTATGTATTTTTATTAATTGATTGAGTAAGTTTAACTTGTGTCAAATCATTTTTATCACTTCATAATAATATTTGTCTTTGGCCTCTTTAATGAATTCCTGAGCTGAGAGACACAACGATTGGATACAACGTTAATCACCCAGTTGAGGCAAAGAACATCATTCAACTTTCAGCTCTCCTCCTTTTTCGTTTGTTGTGGTGTGGTCGATACAGACCTTCAAATGACTCCAATTCCCTACAGAGATCAATCGTCAAGTGGTAATCTCTCGCCATACAGGGCACGCTTATCAGAGAGTTGCATTTGTGAAACTCCACCTTCAATCTTCTCAAGTTTGACAGGTCTATGATTTCACCCACGAAATCACCACATTTCCAGACACTTTCTTCCTCCAAGAGTTCCATTCTCTCAACCCCAGAAAAGTCGATGCGTTCGCATGACGACAATTGTAAATAGCATAGCCTCCTCAACGATCCTAAATTTGACAACCTGATAAGATAATTCATATTTCCAATATTATCTCGTCCATCCAGCGAAGTCCCACTTTGCATTGACTGCCAACATCGCACAAGTGTCAATCTACGCAAGGACGAAGGAAGCTGCGATGCGGATGAAATGTTCCGGCGTTATTCATCCAGTTGAGCTAGAGTACATCTTCAACTTCCAGTTCTCCTCCTTCTTCGTCGGTTGTGGTATCGTCGATACAGGCCATCAAATGACTCCAATTCCCTGCAGAGATGAATCTTCAAGTGGCAGTCTCCCGCCATACAGGGCACGCTTATCAGAGAGTTGCATAAACGAAACTCCACCCTCTTTAATCTTCTCAAGTTTGACAAGTCTGTGATTTCACCCACGAAATCACCACATCTCCAGACACTTAATTCCTCCAAGAGTTCCATCCTCTCAACCCCGGAAAAGTCGATGCATTCAAATTTTGCCAGATTAACGAGCAAAGCCACCTCAACGATCCTAAATCCTAGTTCTGGTTTATATTAACTATTCTATACAAGTCATGCCATGGGACAAGGCATGCCAACGCTACTAATGATCTTGATGTTGCTTGTGGAACAATCACTGGGAACGGCAAAGGCCATCGACAATTGCTAGCTCTCTTGCCTCGTTGGATGTATGGGTCGTTTGCCTTACACCCCATCTGTGCGGTAGTTTGCCTCCTTACGGTCCAGTAAAGCGACTCCTCTTGCATCTAAAAGCACCTGGATGCAGTACAAAAGCGGTTGCATCATGTCAAGATGCCTGAACCCGAATCACAGTAATTGCCAATGACCCTTTATTATGCAAACAAGTCTTGCCAGGCATGACGCATTAATTTCGTGATAAGTGCCGATGATGAGAGCGCCAAGCGATGCATTATACCTTGCTAGGACATCTGTGATAAGGAATACGTGATGTGCCCTTACAGATTAAAGAAACTGTTATATGTGAATAATCTTCACGCATGCACGTGTGATACAAAATGTAAGATTCCTTTGTTGAAACGACACTTTTTTAGTCGGTACGACCTTTCGATAAAAACACAATGATATGATGTATCACTCAAACAATAGAAAGAATATCGAGTCCCTAAATGGTCGATAGCACGACGATGGTGTTAGAAAAAATCAATCGAATCCAGAATCACTGTAATGGAATTTTAAGGCACGGATAAGAACATTAGTTCTTGGATGAAAGATGGAACTGATATTGGCTAATCCATTTGTCTTAATCAACACCTGTTCCGTTGTTTTGGTTCGATTCATTATGAATTATGTCACTGCAAGTTACCCTTTGCACTTATTAGATCGGATCCGTTGATGGCTCTGCTGGTAGAATGAGCACGAATAATACGAACATGAGATCGCAAAGTTTGCGTTAACAAAGAAGAAACAAGAAGGCTCTTCACAAAGAAGTTTTCACCAGAATATTGATCTTCACAATACAGATCTTCAAGTCCAAGTCCGACTCCTCCTACTCCTCAACTCATGATCAAGGAAAAGGAGAATCAACCTAAGGAGAATAAGGGAATTCAATTCAAAGAAAACCCTCCGGTATCCGTACCAAAATGGGTGACATCATCCCTTGCTTCAGTTTCATTAAATGATTCATATGATTCAACACCATCTGAGAATTATTCAGAACCAGAATCTATTGATCATGTTTCTCAGAATTCAACAGATGAAGAAAACTCTGCTACAGGTTACTATTTTGAGAATTCTCCACAGATCTTAATGGCAGATAAACCAGAGATAGACGGACAAAGTCTATCGAAAAGTTCAGAAAATGCACCACAGATTCTAATGTCAGATAGAAGAGGACAAAGTCCTATTATTGATGAATCGATAGATGAAAATCTATCATATCAATCTACAGAAGAGCAAAGACCACGTTTGAGACCAAATGAAGGAATTGCTAACCTCAAGTTCACTTTTGATGATATTCCTTATACGAAATGGCCTCAGTGTATACAAGATTTCTATGCTTGGTGCATGCACAAGAAACTCACAGTTTTTAATACATCTGACATTCTTGCTGATTTAACATTCAGGTTTACAAGAACACTCCTGGTTTGGTGGAGTTTGTTTCCAGAACCAACACAGGTACAAATGATGAGTGTATCCCTTAAAGAATTTTTGGGTAATCTTTATAATCAACATTTTAGAAGAAAAGAGAATATAATTTTTCCAGAGAAAGTGTAATTCATATCGTCTCAAGGAGCTTGATAACCACCATCAGAGACTCTTACACTTGTTCATAAACTTTGGAGGTGACAATTCTCTAAAGCCAGTATTTTTATCTTCGATACCTCCTTCTATATCAGCAATGGTAGAAAAGAGTTTAAGTAATAAACATTTGAGAATTACTGATCTTACAGTAGGCCAGATACAACAAGAAATCCATTTAGCCTTCGGAGAGTTATGTCAAAGAAGAGAAATCATTCAACGATTCCTGAAACAAGACAAACGATTAGACGCAGTTTGCCAGAACAAGTCTACCAGGTATAAGGTTAAATGTACAAAGAAAGACTTGTGTAATTGTTCAAGAATTACAGGTTCCAAGCTTTCAAAGCGTAAGCCGTTCAGAAGGAAACAGAACCATCAGGACAGACGTATCAGTCTAAGACCCAAACAATCCAAAAGATCTTTAAGGCGTTGGAAACGCTATTTAAGAAAGAAGATAACCCCTGGAAGAAAGTCTTCCAGATGTTACATTTGCAACAAAAAAGGCCACTTTGCAAAGAACTATCCAAAAGGACAGAAGAAACTAATTGCTCAAATTGAGCAATTCTTTGGTATCTCATTAAATGATGATGATGACAATGAATCAATTTTCTCAATTGATGATGAACCTTCCGTGCAAACAGTTTGCTGTCTTGAAAGATATTTAGACTTAGAAGAATCTTAAACAGAGTCTTACGACAGCATTACTTTGGAAGAAAAGGCTACCAGACGGATTTCCATACCAAGCCTCCTATCCTAGAAGGATACCATCCGAAGAATCAATTTCAGAACTCAGAGAAGCATTGAATAAATCAAAGAAACATTACCGGTCATTGCGGCCTCAGAGGTTTCACCTCATGCTAAGGTACAAATATACTTTTCGCCATATCACAGACCTATGCCGGCAATTGCTTTCGTTGACACAGGAGCATCAGAAAGTATGATTAATCCAAGGATAGTGCCTTCAGAATTTCTAGTACCAGAAGAAAGAACTTTCATAGCCGCATCGAGTAAACCATTCTATGCTCATTTGAAAACTAAGCCTTTGAAGGTTATGATATTTACTACATGCATTATCACAACTTCATTGATTACTACTGATCTCCCAAGAAGAGATTTAGTTTTGGGATGGGATCTCTTACAACAAATGCCCAATCTTAGAATTTCGACTACTGGAATCATATACAAAGGAAATTTCAAGCCTTTCACCAACATCACAAGTACGTACTCAATTGAACCAGTTTGAACAAGCGAGTAAGTTGTTCCAATTATCCTTTGTAAACAATCATACTGAATTCCTGCAGAAATTCCCAAATCCCTTGTGGCAAAATCCAGACTTTTTCATCATATTACCGTTTAAACAGAATGAGGATGTTAATCGTACCAAAGCCAGTCATCCAGGTATGAATCCTATTGATTCTCAGTTAGCAAAAGAAGAGTGCATGACTCTATTACAACAAGGACTTAGAGAGCATTCAAATTCACGATGGGCATGTGACTTTCTATGTAAACAAACGGTCAGAACAAGCCAGAGGTAAAAAGAGACTTGTGATAAATTATCAACCTCTGAACCCTTTTTTATAGGATGAAAGTTTCCATTACCTAACAAAACAGCTTTATTCGCGTCACTAGCCAAAGCCATGGTATTCTCTAAGTTTGATCTTAAAAGTGGTTTCTGGCGGGTGGAAGACAGGATTCTGCATACCTGACAGACATTTTCGATGGACAGTTTACCATTTGGTTTAAAAACTGCACCATCTTTATTTCAGAAAGCAATGACCGTATCTTTTGGCCTATACAGTCTTCAGCATTAATTTACATTGATGATATTATTTTATTCAGTCCAGACAAAGTATCACATGAAAAATTACCGAGACAGTTTGCTGAAATACTCCAGAAATACGAAATTATGCTTTCAGAAAAAAAAAGTAAAGTTATTTGAGACTTCAATTGATTTCCTTGGAATGAAACTTTCAGATGGTAAATACCACCTTGGACCACATATTGCTCGAGAACCGTTGAAATTCCCGGATGCTTACCTAATTGTTAAACAGGGTCAATAATTTTTGGGAATTGTAAATTACTTAAGGGATTTTGTGCCGGGAAATGTGTATTTAACATTTTGACCGTATGTATATTTAGAAGAAAAGTACTTCAAAAACGAGGTAATTATTTAATATTTTTGAAAATTAGTCAAATACACTCTTCTTAAAAACAAAAAACTCATTCGGATGTGTTTGTTACTCTTCAAATTTAAAAAATTGAAGAAGAGTAGATACAATCAGGGATTTGATATTGAAGTAGACGACCAACCCTGTCGGATGTTTAACATGTTCGACCTAGGAATTTGTATATTATTTTTTTTGGGGAGTTGTCTAGTTTGTTAATGAGTTTTGTGTCGTGCATTTTTTTTATGCCCAAGTGATGCGATCATTTTTTGTGTAATCTGGTTTCAATGTATCAGTAATCAAGACTTATTATTAATTTAATAGTCCTTTAATAGTAAAATTAATCATCTTCTTTTATTTGAAAAATTAATTCCTACAAATATGAATTTTAATTTAATTAAAGGGGACTCTTTTGGCAAATTCATTCTATTCAGGACTTTCTTATAATAATTGGAGCCGAGATTCATTTCCCAGAAAGTTCGTTATGTTCAGAAAAGTTCGTATGACATGATCCTGGAACAAATTTTCTCGTGATGATTATGAGAGAACAAACTTTTTCGTTTACGATCGACCGTAAAATGGGTCACGACATGGCATATTTGCGGCTTCCTTTATGTCTTGGTCATATTTCTTTGTTTGTAAAAAGTTGGCTTCTTGTCGTAACGTTAAAGGATGAAGTCTTAACAAGAATCCAATTTACATTAATTCTCGCAAAAGATAAAGTTCATCTCAAATATAAATATTTGACACCATGCTGAGATTGCCAAACTTTTCTACCATTAAAATCAACAAAACCCATGTAGAGATTCTCTAACTTCAAATAATATAATAATATTTTTCGTGCAATTTAAATTAGTTGTATGTTGCTTACCTATCAAATAAACGACTATCACAACCAAATCTATAAAATAACTAATTTTACTTGTAGATTTTGACAACAATAAAATAATTTATATGTTGGAACAATATGGAGTTTGTTCAAGTGGTAGGAAGCTTGAATTTTATTAAGAAAGTGTTCGGTTCGAAACATACCGTATACATTCACCCCTGTAAGAAGACTCACCCACCATAGCCTACTGTCTTACTCGGATCAAGTCTGAATTAGTCGAGACGAAACTCGGGTAAACAAAAAAAAAGTAAGAAGCAAACTTTTCAAGTCATTTTAAACCTTTAGATATATTAGAATAATTTTGGAAAGAAGTATTATAAAGTCACATATATTTATGTTTTAACATTTGAAGCCGTGAAAAGTCTCCGGTAATGAAATATTAAATCAAAATAAGTTAGTTTGTCAACGTTGCATGATCATACATTAAAAATAAAATATATAGAAAAGAATAGACTTCACATCCGAATTAGGGAAAGGTCGGTCAGAAATAAATATGATAAAAAAATTATCCTAACTCTTTTAATATTTTCTGATCATTTAATCTTATGAATGCTTAAAATTGTAGAGGAAGTATTGTTCTGGGTTTTTAGGGGGGATGTCTAATTTTTCATGTATGTATTTTTATTAATTGATTGATTAAGTTTAACTTGTGTCAAATCATTTTTATCACTTCATAATAATATTTGTCTTTGGCCTCTTTAACGAATTCCTGAGCTGAGAGACGACGATTGAATACAATGTTAATCATCCAGTTGAGGCAGAGTGCATCATTCAACTTTCAGTTCTCCTCCGTTTTGTTTGTAGTGGTATTGTCGATACGGGCCTTCAAATGACTCCAATTTCCAGTAGTTATCAATCTTCAAGTGGCAGTCTCCCGCCATACTCGGCACGCTTATCAAAGAGTCGGCATGATTGAAACTCCACCCTCTTCAATCTTCTCAAGCTTGACAGGTCTGCGATTTCACCCACGAAATCATCACAATTCCAGACACTTAATTCCTTTAAGAGTTCCATCCTCTCAACCCCGGAAAAGTCGATGCCTTTACATGACGACAGTTGTAAATAGCATAGCCTCCTCAACGATCCTAAATCTGACAACTTGATAGGATAACTCATATTTCCAATATTATCTCGTCCTTCCAGCGAAGTCCCACTCTGCATTGACTGCCAACATCCCACGAGTGTCAATCTACGCAAGGACGAAGGAAGCTGCGATGCGGATGAAATGTTCATGTTCCAAGAATGCAGATAGAGGTCTTCTAGCCTGGACATGGAACCCAAATTGGTAGAAAGAATACCACCGACATGCAACTTTAATTTCTTCAACCCATATAGCTTCTCTATCCCCTCTAAGTCCTCATCAAGACCAATTAACGTTAGCGATCGGAGGCTGGCGAGTCCGGAAAGATTGCATCTTGCAAGGTTTGGCACCTCTGACATTGGAATTCTAACAGAACTGGAGAAAGTTTTAAATTCCAACACCACAAGGCTCTTTAGATTGCCGATCGAGGAAGGTAGCTTCCTTATCCGAGTCCCTATCCCACGAAGTATTCTCAGGTCCCCTAGCCTCCCAATACACTCTGGCAACTCCGAAATTCCGTAACAATCGATCAAACTGAGCTCTTGTAGACCTTTTGCAGATCCAAGCTCTTCTGGTAACCTTGTCAAGCTCCTACACACTGCTATATTCAGGCGTCTAAGATACCCTAATACACCGATAGAACTGTGAATTTCTTCCAAAATCAAGCAAAAGCGGAGATCAATTATCTCCAGCTTTGGGAAACGAGAGAGGTCGGGCAGTCTTGTAATCCCCACACACGAGATATCAAGTACTCTCAAATTACCCATTCTCTATTAAAAAGAAAAACGAGTATCAACCCATGATTAGTTAATGTTGATTTTCTACTTCATGAGTGATGGATACAAGGGAAAGGAAATTAATACCATGTCTTTCATTGAATCGTCCGTAATTCCCTTCCCCGAAATCTGGAGAATGACGAGGCTGTCCATCTGGAAGAAATAGGGATTAGGACTGAGATACATCTTCACATCCCAACGTAGCCACAATAGATTCGTCCGGAAATTCCTAAAGTTCCCGCTTAATCCTGCTCCATGTCCTGCTAGGTTGAGAAACCTGAGATTGGACATGTCCTCGAATTCCTTTCCGGTTAAAAGTGTGTAACCACCTTGCAGGTCGATGGCTAAAACTTGATCGGTGCCCTGGTAACAAAACATAAAGGAAATGAGGAAGCCAAAGAGAGAGATCGAGTCCAATCCAATAAATTAGAAAAACATTATTATTATTATTATCATCTGACCTGCTGCTTTTGGCGTATGACATTAAGGGCCAATTCAGGATCCCACAGCCTGCTGCGCTTGCCGGGGCTCTCTGAACGAACAATCTCCCTTCCCATCTCTCTAATTAAGTCATGCATCCAATACTTGTCTTTTTGTATCCAAATATTGTCTTTAAATCTCCGAACATTCAGTACCTTAATCAAAGATCTGTTCTGGAGGACATCCAGTCCACTTTTAGGAAAAAAACCACAGGCTTCCCACATGTAACTCACATACTTCCTTGGCATCACTTTATGGTCAAAACATGCAATGTCCAGAAAAATCTGCTTCTCACTCTCCTCTAAGTCATCGTAGCTGATCCGCAGCTTATTCAAGACGTCTTTGTGAGGCACTCGCTCAAGTTTTTCCAATGTATGTTCCCATTTATTCTTTTCCTTTCGGAATAAGTGCCCTCCGATCACCTCCAAAGCTAAGGGAAGATTTCCGGTCATACGAATAACCCGCTTCGATAAATCAACAAAGTCATTTGGAGGTCCCTTTCCACCAAATGCATGCCGACTGAAGAGTTGCAGAGCATGATCTTCGCTCATTCCCTCCACTTCATAAGCAGTATCACTAGGTCTCATAAGGCCCTTGCAAATGCTCTTATCCCTCGTCGTGACGATGATGATCGTTCCCGCTCCAAAGAAATCGAAATTTCCAACCAACTTTTTGAGCTGACCACTCTCGCTAACATCGTCAAAAATGATAAGGACCCTTCTGTTGCGGAGCCTTCTTTGGAGTCACCAATTTCCCCATCCGATTTGCCGAAGATATCCTTCAATAGCTTTTTTTGCACCCTTTCAACACCCCCCACACCAGTCGACAAGGATTCTCGCACATCGGCAAGGAAGCAGCAACCATCGAATCGGGAAGAGATTCTGTTGAAGATGACATTCGCCAGCGTTGTCTTCCCAAGGCCCCCCATGCCGTGCACCATCACAACATGTCGTTCAATGTGAGAACTCAAATTCAACATGCCCATTACATTCTCCATGCGATCATCCATCCCTACGAGATGATCTGGCAAAATCCTATCTTTGATGCTCAACTTGTTTAGAATATCCGCAATCACAGCACTAACAAACTCGCCCATCCTGCCCAAAATCAAATGGAGATCAAGTTGTTCAAAAGACTGCCGACTAACAACCTGGAAAAGCTCAAAGGAAACAACAGCTGTGGAAATATCCGAAATGACATAAATAATTATATAAGAAAGAGAAAGATTAAAGATTATGAGTTATATACCCAATATCTCCTTTGTATTCCAGACCACGGATACCTCCAACCATCTTCAGAGCTTCCTCCCACTTTTTCACATCCTCTTCCTTGTATTTTTCTTTGTGCTTCTCGAGGGCGTCCCGATACCGATCGGTTTGTAGCCTCACGTCGCTGGGGCATACATCGTAGAAGATGGGCAAGATGACTTTCCTAGAGGCTGGGTCCCTGCGGCAGTCCACCATCATGGCGAGTTCTCGGAGGCACCACGCGCTCGATGCGTAGCCTTTGGAGAAGACAACAACGTAGATCCTAGAGTCCGGGACAGCTCGACGGAGCTCGTCCCCGATCTCTTCGCCGTGACGGACCTCCTCCGTGTCCCTGAACACGCGTATCCCCTTTTCCCTCATGGACACATAGAGGAAGTCGGTGATGTTGTACCGGGTGTCAGGTCCCCTGAAGCTAACGAACACATCGTAAGCTGATCCGTCGGGGGTGTTCACAGTGCCGCGGCTAGTCCCTGCTTCCGATGTCCCCGCCATCCAATGGGAGGGAGAAAGGAGTAAGAGAGAGAGATAGAGCGCTTGATGATGATGATGATGGATGGGTTTAGAAGGAGAGGGTTTGGGAAAATGGTGTTTGGGTGAGGGGTGGGATGGGATTTAGATAGAGTGGGCGTTCAAATGCAGAGGGAAGAAGGGCGGAGGTGGAAGACTGGACTGGTCTTTTGTGGTGGGTCCCCCGCCCTTGTTTTTCCATAAACTCCTGTACAAATTAATTTCTTCTCGCATGAGAGGGAGGGTTTGAGGGAAAAGCACGCGAGAGGAGATGATGATGATGGGTTTTGGAGAAGAGAGATAGGGGAAGGGAGACATGATTGATTCTTCTTTTCTTCGTATAAGAGGATATTTGTATTTTTTGAAATTCGTTATTCAATCCCTTTTCCTTTTCCTTTTTCTTTTCCTTTTAATTTTAATATATAAAAAAAAAGAAAGGTATAGTAAGCTCTGTTTCTTTAACTCCCCCCACCTTCCCCGTTTAAAATTTAAAATTGCCAGAACATAAGAAAATGAAATGGGGGAGGGAGGGTTTGACCGCCGACCACGCCAAAAGTGGGACCCAGACTATCCCCCCAATCACGGGCGAGTGATCTGACACACAGATACTTTGGGCCTCCCGGTTACTGGGTAAGCCCGGTGTGCTGCGCCTTGACTCGGCCCCTGCCGCTAACCGACAGCTGTTCGTCCGTCTTGATTGTCGAACAAATTAAATAAATGAACGAAGATGTCCTCCGTCTCTTCAGTTGTCGTTTTGTGGGTCGCATCCTGTGACTGGAGGACTATTTCTTGCACGGGAAGAAAATGTTGTCTGTTTTTCTTATTTCCTTTGGCGAGAGTAGTTCTCCCTTAAAAAAAAATACCATTTCGATACGAAATGTGATTTTTCTCGAGGAGTGGGACAAAAAACTTCAAAAGAAAGACACACAGGGAGAGATGTCCTCCTTTCCACCACCCCCGTTAGTGTTGTGTTGTGTTGTTAGGGCTAACTTGACCGAGGTAGAGAACTGGGAAGGGCCCGATATAAGTTTTTTCCTCAAATATTAGGCTTGGAAAGTAATTGGAGGCCCACTGAGGTTCAAACAGTCAAGCCCATTAAAAAAAGGAGGGAGCCCATACGTCGTCCTGGTATCAGAACCATGGAGGGAGCTAGTGAAGGAATGATGCCGCCGGGAGTGCTCTCTGGAGGACACTAAGAAGCCCAATGACTCCTCTGTTCACACCTCCAAGTCAAGGGCCAGGTCCCTTTCCTTCCTCCTTTTTGAGTCTTGGGTTTTGAAGTGTTTTTTTTAATCATTCGTAGATGGTCGTAATCGTGGTGGGTGTTTGATAATAATCTGTCGTTTTTGACTCAATCGATGCCTCGTGGGGGTTTAGGGTTTTATAATTATGTTGCATGGCTAAATAATGGGCCAAGATAAAGGGAGTCTAGGACCACGAAATGAGCAGGCCGGAACCGATTACCGAGCCGGAGCTATAAAGTGAGATGAAAACATTAAGATCGTGGTCAGGTCCACCAACAAGCAAAGTTTTCGCTAGAGAGTTAACTATAGCGAAGTCAAGAAAAGAAATCATGATTAGAGATTGGTACATTCGAGTAGGTCATGCAAGACGGCGAGCAAAATCTAGTCCAGAAAGACAAACTATGATGAAGAGCCAGTGTGTTAAGAAGAATAAATGTCAAGCAAGGATAATGGACAGCCATCCTAATTTTTTCAAAAAGAATAAGTCAAGACGAAGATGCCAAGTGAGGACGAGGGACTACAATGAGGATACAATGAAAGTTGCGAGTAAAGAGTCAAGCACATGTCCCTCTACTAAATCTGCATAATAAGGAAACGTAACCTATAAACTGAGATACGTAAATTGGTAGTTATAAGTAATGTCTTTGTATAAATTCATCCTAAGCAGAAGATGCAATAATTACTTTAAGAGTCTTGAAGGCTTGAATTATCCATAACATTTTCTCTCTTTTTCTTTCTACGAGCACTAGATTCATGTGACATATTAAGTGTCTGCTTCAAGGTTAATGTCTTTGTTTAGTTTTTTACTGTTTAATTTTCAATTATAAAATTTTAGAGACCACGGTTAGAACTCGAATCGAACCCCTATTTTTCGTAGTTAAATATTTTACGACATGTTTTTTACATGAATATGTCTCCGGCGACCATAATTGGAGTAGATCTTGTTAGTAATGACTAAAATGATTAATAGAAATTCTACAAATGCAGAAGACCCATTAGATGGAGGAAAGTCTAAGGAAGCATCCGCACTGAATGAGTTTGTGAGGCATAGTAACATTTTTGGCAAAAGTGTCCTTTCCAATGTTCAGATGGGCAACCCTTCTCGAGAAGCTCGTAGAGTAGTTGTTGTTAAAGAGAAACCAAAGGTAGAATTTCAATACATGTAAATGTAATGGTGTGGAAGTTGATATCAATCAACACGGTTTATAATCAGGACAGCTACAAATGCATGGTCGATTTAATTCCTTCTCTACCAAAGATCCCGATGAGTCTGATTCCACCAGGAAAGGAGGGTCAATAACAAGCTATGCTCCTTCACATCGTCGACGAGAAAGCTTTTACCCTCGCCAGGGCTATCAAATACATAACAACGTAGTCCGAAATTTGCATGCTCATGCACCTAATATAAATGGAGGAGATGATATGTACCTAGAAATCGTCCAGTACGTTGCTGGTTTGGTGGGGCAATTAGTCCCCATAAACGAGTGAGGCGAAGAAATTGCAAAATCATGTCACTCTAAACTCTATATGATATAGAATTACGACACTTTGTTATAAAATTATGGCATTATCATTGTCACTCACTCTCTTCATCAAGTAAATGCATATTTGTATGTTAGTAGTGAGGGAACAATTCATCGCTCTTTGATATAGATAAAGTGGCAACTCTTTGTGTCCGGCCGCTCTACTGCACCCACCAAGATTGGGACGATAAGTTTAGCACCGATATGGTGGGTGTAGATTACAAGAAGGTGCTGAACCCACCCTATCGGTGCTAAGGTTCTTTGTATTTTAGGGATAGTTATAAGCTGGTGGCTGGCTATGATTGGACCAGGTCGAGTGGGAATCATGGATAACGATGTGGTTGAGCTGAACAATATGCACAGGCAGGTACTTGATATGATCGCCAGGTATTTTGCTTCTTTTTGAGGTTGATTGCTCTATGTTCTCTTTGCATGGACAAACTCTTCAGTGCCTGGTTTCCATTTTCTCCAAGATAAGCTTGAGCCTCTTGAGGACTTAACTCTATCCCTTTCAAAAACATCTCATGGATGGAAGTCTCTCTTTCTTTCGTCAACAGCTCGAACAGCACGGTAGTAGGACCAAGACCATTCGAAGGTAGGTGGCCCACCCCTCCTAGAACAGTCGTGTTTGACTGGGCTTACACACGTTCGCTCACTTACGCTGTCCCCCCTCAGCTCACCCTAGCCCCTGGCCTTTTTCTCTTCTAATGTAATAAGCTACAAAGCTTCACTGGGAAAGATTCTACTTTAACCAACCCGATTTTGAGCTCATCAATCAAGGGCTCCTAAACTCAAAAGGAGACCCGGTAGTTGGGGAGATCGAATTCCAAACTTTTCTTAAACGTGTTGATTTGGTTTCTATTGGCTTTGTTTTGATTAGGTTATCCACACTGAAGCATACATTGGTCGATCAAAGGTCGAATCTGCTGCTGCTACCTGTCAGGCGTAAGTGCTCCTACAAAAGAGCAGAAACTTTTTGCATAGTAATTTTATCTGTGTCGGTGATTGAGCATTTCCTTCTGTGTGACATCTGTGGGATGGCGGTTTCAGCATAAATTCCAGTTTGGAGGTCATAGAACATCGAGAGGCCTTGCGGACCTCCAATGCACTTGAAATTTTGACCAAGTATGACATTGTAGTTGATGCAACCGAACATGATCAACGATTGCTGCGTTGTCTCGGGAAAGGTATAGTAACGTACAGATAAACTAGTTTTCTGGTGGCCATTTGTCTTCCAGGTTCTCTCCTAGTGGACTGTCAACCCTGTTTTTCAATCAGTTTGTCTTGTTGGCACATCCAGGCCCTTTGCGTGTCACAGAAGACACTATTTTTTCTTTGGGGATTTGTTTTTTGGGGGGATTGTTAGCCTAACTACCTTGAGATTGATCTTTTCTCGTTTAAACCATACAGCCCCTTGTATCTGGTGCTGCACTTGGATTGGAGGATCAGGCAATAGGAAAGCAGCATCCAGTCACCCTACAGAATGTTGAGATTTCCATTTAAAATTTTGTGTATAATAATTTGTTTGTCTGACATTCACAATTGGTTTTTCAGCTTACAGTTTATAATTACAAAGGAGGTCCAGGCTACCGATGCTTGTTCCCTACACCACCACCCACAACAGCTTGCCAAAGATGCTCTGACAGTGGCGTTTTAGGTGTAGGTTAGTGATCCTCATTGATTAACTTTCTTTTCTTTGCCTGGTTTACATGAAATTCTTGTCTAATGCAATAGTCTGCTTAAACGATTTCAAGGACATCTATTGTCTTTATTTGTTTTTCAGTTCCTGGTGTAATTGGCTGTCTTCAAGCGCAAGAGGCCATAAAAATTGCCAGGACGGATGCTGTTATTTGATTCCTTGTCTGCAAGAATACGTATTGTACACTGTTTATTTCTTCATTTCTGTGTTGTTTTTCATCCAGTATAGGTTCTTGTATGATTATAGATTTTTCGTTGTGTGGTTCGTGAAGGTCAAGATCAGGGGAAGATGTTTACAGTGTGAAAATGTAATGAACAAAAATTTTCTGTAATTGTAATTATGCCAATGTGAGATGTGGTTGAACATCAGACAGACTCGATCATTTGGCTATAATTATGGCGGCACCTTAATATATCCAAACCGGTGATAATTAAAAAAGAAATTGAACGAAGAATATATGGTGGGACCCTAGTTATAATTAAGGGACACTAAGCGTGTGAGAGAAGAAGGGGTGTGAGGCGGTTATGTGAGATAATAATAATAAAATAAAAAAAGGAAGAAAAACAGGAAGAAAGGAAGGGAAGAGGGAAGCGGAGGACAGAAAATACGGCGACATCGAGGGTTGGTTTCCGCGCGGAACCTCGAGGAAGGGACGTGTTTAAGCGTCCAACCCGGAGCGAAATCGTACAGAGACGTCGAGAACTTGAAGTGTTGTGCGGAGGAAGTGGAACGAGGTACGATTTCTCTATCCTCTCTTTCCTTCGTCCATCGACTATAATATTAATGCTTTGTTATTACTTTACAAGTACTTACAATTATATTGTGAGGTTTGTGAGTGTACGTGGGTAGGCAAGGGAAGGACGTTCTGGACCTTAGGTAGTGAGGGAAAGGATGTCCAACCCTTGGGAAGATGAGGGATGGCTGCTCCTTCAGGAGAGACGTGTGGCGTCCCATATCTATAATTGTAGTATGGCCTTCTTCCGATTCCGAGTGGTTAAGACGAAGAACCACACAAGAAGGCACCGGCGTCTCGAAGGGCAGTGACGGAAGAGCTCTTGAAACCATCTCACTCGTGGGGAGATCGTCCGAAAGAGGCGGGAATTTGCACGGTGGTGGCTGGAACAAGGCGGAAGTTACGCGTCCCGTCCCTTCTCTTCTTTCGGTCCGCAGCCACAACGTCCATTGCCTTTCCCTTACATGGCTGAGTGTGCTGTGATTGGAATGGCTGAAAGAAATAAAAAGGGAGGAGGGCGGGGAGTGACAGAACCGTGGGAAGTCCAATGAATGTACCCCGGGTTACGTTTGACGGATGTTGACGAGTGTGTGTTGGTTTGCGACGTAATTGTACGTGCGGCTACTCACGGAAGTTTTGAATGATGGAAGTGGTATGTAGACAGCGAAGAGGGCTGGATATATATATATATTAATGGGGCATCGAATTCGGGGAGGAGGGGATTGCCCCGGGTGGACGCTCGTTGGGCGGAGTAGGCGACTATACGAGCGTGAGGTTCCGGTTGGGGCAGGAATTATGCCCGGACGTAAGTGGGTTATGAGCCACCGAATTGATGAACTGGAATGGGCATCCCCCAAGTCGAAAAGGAGCATGGAGCTGTGATAAGAGGCTGGACGTGAGCCGGTTAATTCTCCGGATGGGGTGAACGGTTGGGGGTAGATCCCATGGGAGGGTCTGGTGGACACTATCCGCCCTTGGAATAGGTAGAAAGACGAGCCAAGGTGGCGGGAAAACGAAGTCGGGAGGAATGTCCAAGTTGATGTGGGAAAAGGAAATTTCCATGGCCATCATTACTCGAATCGAATGATTCGAGATTAAAATGGGTAGGTTGGAAATACAAAATAAAGTTGGTTCGTGCTCTACGTGAATGGGTAGTAAGGATACGATTCGATGAGGGTATTAGATTGTCCGTACTTAGTCTTTCAGCTAATCCCCTTGCGTTTTACAGGTGTTTAGAAGCTTCAGCGTATGATGATATTTTTTTATAATTCAATTAAGACCTGTAAGGTTAATTGGGTAAGAACGTTGTAAACTTGCATGTAATTAATAAAAGTAGAATTTAATCTCTTAATAACGAACATGAGGACCTTTCATGAAGCATGCGGTGAGAATTCGGAATTCTCTAGACAATATTTCAAGGACTTCGACTATGAAAATTTACCCAGTCCCCCATGCCCACTGTACGAATAAATCCTTTTACACTTGGGATATTTTGATGGAATAATGTGTCGTTGATTGAACGAACTCTGACTCACTGATGGCGAGAGTGGCTTGAACCATATAATCTGGTCTCCTAGACATTCAACCTGCCCTTTCCATTTCTCTTTCTCTTCATAACCGCATATCTGAGCCCGGGCTTTTTTTCTGCAGTCTGCACCCGTGAAGCTGAATTTGCTTGGGAACGATTCCAGGATAACTACCAAGGACTATAGTGAGATTGTTAGAAATGGGAAGCACACATTCTGGTGGACGTCCGACCAGAGCACCACTGCAAGATTGTCTCTCTTCCCAACTTGATTAACATTCCACTTTCTAGCTTAGATAAGAGTGTCTCTGAAGTCTCTTCAGCTATGGAGCAAGCAAGAACTCAGAAGGCCGATGTAGAAGGCGAAAGGCCAAACTTGTATGTAATTTGCAGAAGAGGTAACGATTCTCAGAGGGCCGTCCACTACCTCCAGCACATGGGCTTTACTTAGGCGAAGGATATCATTGGGGGCATCGAATCCTGGGCGCGAGATGTTGATCCTCAGTTACCGACTTATTGAGAGGGCCTAAATTTTTTGTACCTAATACATAGTTCAATGGGGATGATCATTTATGTCATAGTTCGAGCTTAATGCTCTTGTATGGTTATGCCTGTTCTCGCAAATGAATGATAATGTATTTTCAATCGACTATGATATAATATACCATCCATGCGAATTATGAGTACAAACTATGGTTTCAGAGAATTGAGAAAAAACATTAACTTAGTAATAAGAGTTTTGTAAACAAAAAAAAAGCAAGAGAACTAGCGTTGCGGTAACATATGGAACTTTGATCTGGTCAAATTTGCTCCTCGACTTCGGGTGGCTGATTTGGTGCTTTGTTATTTTCTTCGGAGGCCAATTGGGGGTCTTCCTTGGAGGCCACTTTGGCGGACACTTCGGCGGCCACTCAGAAGGCGACATAGGAGGAATCGGGAAGGGAAGTTTGGGCCACGGCTGAGTGTAGCCGCACATCCCGAACCTGCACTGGCTGAACAAAGGGCACCTGTTAAAGCACTTACCACAATGAAAGGGGTTGCGGTTTATGTTCCTGCACCGGCTGCGGCAGCACTGCCAATTGAAAGGACATCTGATATTGCACAGCCCACAATGGTTAGGGTCCTCCCAGACATCGATGCAACGGTTCCAGCAGCATCGCATGCGAAACATGGGAATTCCCCCTGGCTGCACACCCATGGCCTTCTCCAACACCCTCCGGGTCTAAAGTTCTTCGTGACGGTCCTCAGCCATGGTGAAGGTAACGTCCCGTTCCTTTCTTGTCTCAGGACTCCGGCAGTTGGCTTTCCTTCCGATGTAGACAAGAGAACAAGCAGTATGAAGAGCAACAACGAGATAAATGGCGCCTGCTTTGGCCAAAACATCTCCAATCACCCAAGGAGGAGAATCGTTGAGGAGTCCCGGTTCTGGTTTATATTAACTATTCTATACAAGTCATGCCATGGGACAAGGCATGCCAACGCTTGTTGCTTGTGGAACAATCACTGGGAACGGCACAATTGCCAGCTCTCTTGCCTCATTGGATGTATGGGTCGTTTGCCTTACACCCCATCTATGCGGTAGTTTGCCTCCTTACGGTCCGGTAAAGCGACTCCTCCGGCATCTGGAAGCACCTTGATGCAGTACAAAAGCGGTTGCATCATGTCAAGATGCCTGCACCCGAATCACAGTAATTGCCTATGACTCGTTATTCTGCAAACAATGCTTGCCAGGCATATAATTTTAAATTTCTCTAACGCTTTAATTTCATGATAAGTGCCGATGATGAGAGCACCAAGCGATGCGTTATACCTTGCTTGGACATCTGTGATAAGGAATACGTGATGTGTCCCTACAGATTGAAGAAACTGCCATATGTGAATAATAAGGAACAGTTAGCAATGGCTAATGTTGATATGATAAATAATCTTCATGCATGCTCGCGTGATACAAAACGTAAGATTCCTTTGTTGAAACGATACTTTTTTAGTCGGTACGACCTTTCAGTAAAAACACAATAATAATGCCAAACAATCAAAACACAATATATCTTTCATTGAATCGTCCGTATTTCCACTCCCCGAGATCTGGAGAATGACAAGGCTGTCCATATGGAAGAAATAGGGATTAGGTCTGAGATACGCCCACCCACGTAGCCACAATAGATTAGGTCCGTGTTTCCACCCCAATGACCAACGTAGCCACAATAGATTAGATCTGTGTTTCGTCTAGAAATTCCTAAACTTCCCACTTAATCCTGCTCCAACTGCTAGGTTGAGAAACCTGCGATTGGACATGCCCTTGAATTCCTTTCCGATTAAAAGTTCGAAACTACCTCGCAGGTCGATGGCTAAAACTTGATCGGTGCCCTGGTAACATAACATAAAGGAAATGAGGAAGCCAAAAGAGAGAGATCGAGTCCAATCCAATAAATCAGGATAACATTATTATTATTATTATTATCTGACCTACTTTTGGCGTATGACATTAAGTGCCAATTCATGATCCCATAGCCTGCTGCGCTTGCCGGGGCTCTTTGAACTAATAATCTCTCTTCCCATCTCTCTAATTAAGTCATGCATCCAATACTTGTCTTCAAAGTCATCGTCTTTGTCAACATTCAGTACCACTTTTATCAAAGATCTGTTCTGGAGGACATCCAATCCACTTTTAGGAAAAAAACCACAGGCTTCCCACATGTAACTCGCATACTCCCTTGGCATCACATGATGGTCGAAACAAGCAATGTCCAGAAAAATCTGCTTCTCACTCTCATCTAAGTCATCGTAGCTGATCTGCAGCTTATTCAAGACGTCTTTGTGAGGCACTCGCTCCAGCTTTTCCAATGTATGTTCCCATTTATTCTTTTCCTTTTGGAATAAGTTCCCTCCGATCACCTTCAACGCTAAGGGAAGATTTCCGGACATACGAATAACCCGCTTCGATAAATCAACAAAGTCATTTGGAGGCCCCTCTCCACGAAATGCGTACCAACTGAAGAGTTGCAGAGCATGATCATCGCTCATTCCCTCCACTTCATAGCAGTATCACTAGGTCTCATAAGGCCCTCGCAAACGCTCTTATCCCTCGTCGTGACGATAATTATCGTTCCCGGTCCGAAGAAATCGAAATTTCCAACCAACTTTTTGAGCTGACTACTCTCGTTGACATCGTCAAAAATGATAAGGACCCTTCTGTTGCGGAGCCTTCTTTGGATCTCATTCATTCCATCGCTAGAGTCACCAATTTCTGCATCCGATTTGCCGAAGATATCCCTCAATAGCTTCTTTTGCAACCTTTCAACACCCCCCACACCAGTTGACAAGGATTCTCGCACATCGCCAAGGAAGCAGCATCCATCTAATCGGGAAGAGATTCTGTTGAAGATGACATTCGCCAGCGTTGTCTTCCCAATACCACCATGCCGTGCACCATCACAACATGTCGTTCAATATGAGAACTCAAATTCAACATGTCCATTACATTCTCCGCGCACGCGAACATCCATCCCTACAAGATGATCCGGCAATATCCTATCACTGATGTTCAGCTTGTTCAGAATATCCGCAACCACACCACGAACAAAGTCGTCCTTCCTGCCCAAAATCAAATGGAGATCAAGTTGCTCAATAAACTGCCGACTAACAACATGGAAAAGCTCATAGACAACAATAGCTGTTGAAATATCTCTAAAGATATGAATAATAACAACAATAATAAAGAGAAAGGTTAAGGTGATGATTTATACCCCGTATCTCTTTTGTATTCCAAACCACGGATACCTCCAACCTTCTTCAGAGCTTCCTCCCACATTTTCACATCCTCTTCCTTGTATTTTTCTTTGTGCTTCTCGAGGGCGTCCCGGTAATGATCGGTTTGCAGCTTCACGTCGATGGGGCTTACATCGTAGAAGATGGGCAAGATGACTTTCCTAGAGGCTGGGTCCCTGTGGCAGTCCACCATCATGGTGAGTTCTCGGAGGCACCACGCGCTGGATGCGTAGCCTTTGGAGAAGACAGCAAGGTAGATCCTAGAGTCGGGACAGCTCGACAGAGCTCATCCCCGATCTCTTCCCCTTGATGGATCTCCTCTATGTCCCTGAACACGCGTATCCCCTTTTCCTTCATGAACACATAAAGGAAGTCGACGATGTCGTAACGGTTGTCGGGTCCCCTGAAGCTAACGAACACATCGTAAGCTGATCCGGCGGGGGTGTTCACAGTGCCGCAGGTAGTTCCTGCTTCCCATGTCCCTGCCATCCAATGCAGCCAACAGATGATCGAAAATTGACCGAAAAGGCAGGAGTGGTCGTCTGCGATTATTGATTTCTCCTTTTGAATGATTGAACGAATGAAAATAACTGAAGGAAAACGTCTTGTCAATGACTTGGTAAACACAAGCCCAGGCTTTGACTCCAAATCAACTCTTTGTCATTCAGCTCAGTCCACAACGATCGAAACCACAATAAATGCATTTTTTTAAGTCCATCTAAATGTAATGATCATTTTTCTTCAGCCAAAGGATGAGCTATTGTATCCTGTCGTGGCATCCTCCACAAAACATCTCACGTTCCGTATAGCTTAATGTATTGCCCTTTTGCTTCAGCATGTAAAGCTACTCTGTCACGACATTTGAAAAGAATTCAGTTTTGATCAGAAAATATCTGACTTATCACCACACGGCCTCGACACTTCATTTGCAAGACTGCTTCTCTTACCTTCCCATCGTCTCGGGCCATCGATTGCTTTGATTCTTTTAATCGGCGTGCATGCAAGATGACTTTGAGTTGACTTTGATGTCACAATTCATCCTGCAATGGACTTGGTCATACTTTCTCATATCTAGTGTTGGAATCGATTTTAATACGCGTGAATGTCGAAAATTGCAAAAATTTTAAACTTATAAACAACTCGTATTTGGTTCAATTAAAAATCTTTTTTATTCAATTAAAAATTATATAATGATGGATCGTACTGTATCACAGCGAAGCATTTCTCAAATTATGAGATCTACTTCGCTGTAACCTTTATAATTTGGTCGAGTAGATTTTCGTACGAGTGTTTGCGCGATCGTAATGGACACAGTAGTTTATAGTAATTCGGTCTTAATCGACTTATGTCCACTTTCCACCAACGAGGTGATTCCACTATATAATATAATGAGTGCAAAATGCGCTTGCACTAGGCTTTCGGTTTGTCACAAAGTGAGATTTAGAATCCTTTATAAGAAGAGATCACTCCTTGACAACGGTCAGCTCCTCACACAGTGGACGTCTTCTCGTTTCCAGCAGAATGAGGCTCACAATCAGCAGTTGATTGCTCAAAGGATTTCCACACAGCTCGTTGTCGCTCAGATGTAAACCTATCTATCAAAGCATAAGGACAATGTTGTGTTAGAGTATAAATTCTCATAAATAATCCCTTGTAGTGATAGATTGATTTCTCAAAGAGCAGCTCATTTTTTATTCACAGTAGAGGAATGCTTCCGCACTTGATAGCTCATCAGAGGATTTCCACGCAGTTTCTGTCTCTTCTCAAGATGAGCTTGTAAGCACTTAAGATACAACCACAAAGACAATCACTTAGAACAAAAATAAAAATATACGAAAGGGTTGGTTCCTCACACAGGGGAACCCAACTTCTCACATAGCGCAGTCGAGGTATTCGTCATACACTTAGTCCGGACGTGCACAGTTGCCAAAGTCGTGACACACTGCACTACACACCCAGTGCTTAGGGTGGAATTTTCAACTTCGGCAGCTCTCACGCAACCTCCTCTACTGTCCCTATGTATCAGGATGTCGAGACTTCTACACAGCACCCTTATGCTCGGGAGGACCTCTTTCCACTCCGACGGTGTTTCCAACTCCTGCTCTACCCTGCAGGCACGACACTTCTAGCGCGCACCCGCAAGTGCTTGCTCAAACTCCATAGGTTCGAGACTTCCCTGCGAAAAAGACACGACAAGAACGGCTTCTTGCCGATGAGTCAGCAACTGGTTACTGCAATCAGAATAGGTATTCGCTTGGCTTCCCTCAGACGATTCGCCAGCCACTCGTTGAACGCACCGAGGACACTCAGTCCCTCTCACGACAATCAAGGTCGCACTCAGCCTTTGACACTCCCACACACAAATTGTAAGAGGTAAGAACCAGGCGATCACTTAGCTCCTTCCATTCTCCGCTGATCCTCAAAGCTTCACTTATATCACATAGGCTTTGGACAACTGCTAAGACGCATAAAGGCAATCTAGTCTGATAGCCAGGTATGACTTTTATGGGGAACAAATCGTGAGAGACGTCCGGATTCATTCGAGAAAATCTTTTGATTTATTTCCAAAACTTGCGGACAAGACCGAGCAGACGTCTGCTCAACGGTCGCTGCGCCCAAGAAGGTAAGTTCTCAAACGGTAACTTGCCTTAATTATCAGTGTTTCAATGTTTATAAGTTAACTAACCTAATGATAATATTATCAGATGAGTTAATAAAATCAAATAATAATCAGGATTTTTTTATTTGATATTTTGTCTCTTTACATCATGACGCTACTGCAGATAATAAGATATTTCCATAATAAAATATCTGGTTTCCATGTCTTAATATGGAAAGCTAATATCATGATTTCGAGTTGTCTAACCAGATGATTTGGAAATTCCAAACCAAGTTTAATGTATTAGGACATGTCGTGGTATATTTCGAAATATTTCAAAATACAAAAAATATTTATTTCCAAATATATAATGATCAAGCGTAAGAGCACAGTAACAACATTATGTAGGATAGCAATATACTGCTCATGCTAGTTGCGACTCAACAACACTTTGCTCAAGCTCATCACTAAAGATAAGTTTGCCTCTTATGAATAAAATTAATCAAAAGAATTTGATTAACTTCCATAATTAGTTGTTTTATAACCATAATTATGGTGAAATATATTCTAAATTAAATTAGAATATATTTAGAGCATCTGCACGTGCATGCTCAAACTCCGTAGGTTCGAGACTTACCTGCGAAAAGACACGACAAGAACGGATTTCTTACCTATGGGTCAGCAACTGGTTACTACAATCAAAACATGTATTCACTTAGCTTCCCTTAGACAATTCGCCAGTCACTCGTTGAACGCACTGAGTTGAGTCCCACGTATAACGATCAAGATCGCACTCATCCCTTGATACTCCCACACGCTGATTGCAAGAGGTAAGAACCAGGCGATCACTTAGCACCTTCCATTCTCTGCTGATCCTCAAAGCTTCACTTAGATCACATAAGATTTGGACAACCACTCAAACCAGCACAAAGGCAATCTGGTCTGATTGCTAGGTATGACTTTTTTGGGGAACAAATCGTGGAGAGATGTTCAGATTCATTAGAGCAAATCTTTTGATTTGTTTCCAAAACATGCGGACAGGACCGAGCAGATGTCTGCTCAACGGCTGACATAAAAATATCCCTTTTCATATCTTTAGATACGACCATCTTATCGTTTTTTATCGTCTGCACCCGAGAAGGTAAGTTCTCAAACGGTAACTTTCCTTATTTAATCTATCGCATCTAGTTCGATAGTTAAATAACCTAATGAAATATTATCAGATGAGTTAATAAAATCAAATAATAATCAGGATTATTTGATTTGATACTTTGTCTCTTTACTGCATAACGCTACGGTAGATAATAAGAGATTTCCATAATAAATATTTTGTTTCCATGTCTTAATATGGAAAGCTAATATCATGATTTCGAGTGGTATATTCTGGAATATTTCCAAATATATAATGATCAATCGTAAGAGCACAGCAACAACATTCTTTAAGATAGTCACATAATGCTCACGCTAGTTGCAACTCAGCAACACTTTGCTCAAGCTCATCAATAAAGATAATAAAAAGATTTTGATTAACTTCCACAATTAGATGCTTTATAATCATAATTATGGTAAAATATATTCTAAATTAAATTAGAATATTTAGTAACATCCAGATAATGATTAAACATCAAATTAATCTGGACAATTCGAAATACCAATTAATTCAATATTTTATTTTGAAAATTAATTATTTACACATTTACAAAATTACAGACGCGGTATTACAGCAACACCTTACTGTAACACAGCATCACATTCCTCAAGCTCATCATCAAAGACAAGCGAAGTGTTACAGCAACACAGTGCTATTATTTTATAACATAGTTTCTCAAGCTCATCATCAAAACCAATGTTAACACGTAGGTACTTACTTAAACTCACCAATGCAACGGTTAAATTGTGCCTCTTCTTCGCAATAATTTTGTTCTTGTTGAAGAAGGCGGGATCCTCTTCACATTAGCTTCGACTCCTAGGCTGGGAAATCATAGAGTGGGCATGCCCCTCGAACTCCTCCCTGGTGAATATGACTTCGTCCCCCACGTAACGTGGGCGCTCCGCATTTCGGATTAAATCTACAAACTTCCCACATGTAAGTCGCAAATAGCTCCTTAAAATTCCTCAAGCAACTTAAATGATTAAGCATACCCTGGCCAATCTGGCGACCTCGATATCCTGCTTCATTTACTCACAGAATACAAGGGCTTCGACAAAGATTCAAGCTCATCATCATTCCAGACTTCGTCCAACCCAATGAGAAGCTTCTTCCCTAAATTTTCTTCTTTGAGAGAAATCTGAAGTTGATTTAGATCCTTCCCTGCATCGGATGAAAAGGGCACAACCTGGTCCAAGATGCTCTTCGTGATGGCAGCCTTGTCAATGACTTCGTAAACACAAGCCTAGGCTTTGACTCCAAATCACTCTTTGTCATACAGCTCCGGTTTCCGGGAAGTTTTACCCGAGTCCACCCATCAAACGATTGAAACCACAATAAATGCATTTTTTTAAATCTATCTAAATGTAATGATCATTTTTCTTCATTCGCCGCATACATTTCTTTTATTGTGATCAGTGAGAATGTACGATTACACGTAAAATACAAGTGTCGATCCATGTAAGACATTCATTGTTGCATTACAAGCTCAAGACGCACGAAAGGAAGAGTCTATTCTTATTCACTTCCCATTAGGCAGTGAATCCTCACCAGATTATGTCACTGAACTAATAATTTTTCGAGTCTTTCCCTAATCTTGCATTCTAATGAAACATAAATAACAGTCCACAATGCATATTTGTTTTATCAAGAGTTCAGTTTTGTCAAATAAAGAAATTCAGGTATATATTGATTCCTGTTAGCTTCCATCTGTCTCGATCTTGGGAGGGATGAACCATTTTACTCCCAAGAGCAAAAAAGACTACGAGGAAACAACATAATATCTCTTCCTAACAACAAAGGATCAGAGATGTAACAAGAATATCCTATAGGGATCAGAGAGATGTCTTACCTTGACATCATCGTCACTGTAAAATTGGAGTGAATTTTATATGAAAGATCTTTAAAAAAAGGCCTAATAACTAAATACATATTTGATCGTGAAGTGTCATATCCAATTTTTTTATTTGACATTTTGTAATTCAATGATGATGTGAGATTATATCATCCTTTATGATTTACTGTGTATGTCAATAATATTTTAACGATGTTGGATCGATCTATCATTTATCTCATGTGTTTTACCTTTTCATAAGTCATCATCACAGTAAGGTGACGCCCATGTAATCAATCACCACAGCATGATACAGATTATGGTGCAGCCCACGATCATGAATGATAACAGCTACCAATGTTGATGAATGATAACTCTGTGAAAGTAGGGTTATTTCGTATCCTTAACGAGGCTTTATGTGGTTAGTCGGACAAGTATTGATAGAGATTTGGTAGGATTTGAGTCATTTTTAGTTTAGTTTTATTTTAAGTCGATCTTTGTTATTTTCTTAGTTTTTGTTTCTATTTCGTCTCGACTCGGTTATCTTGTTGATGCTTCTTGATTTGTCATGTGTTAATGTAGGAAAATGAAGGAGATTTTGAAGCTCGGACGAAGAAAAACGAAGAGGAGCGAACAATGGACAGAGAGCTGAGGGACGCGTCCTTCAGATCTCAGGGACGCGTCCCTGGAGGTTCTGTAGCTGACGAAGCTTTCTTGCGAGTTTTGAAGGCTAACCGCTTGAGGAGTCTTCAAGTCTTCCTAAGACTGCATTATGGAGATATAGAGGATCAACTAGTTAGTTAGTTAGTAGTTTTAGATTTATTTTATTTTATTCTCCCAAGTAATATTGCATAGATTTGGAGAATCATAGGAAATATTTTCTATGGGATCTATATATCATAGTTTTAGAGGTAACTCTAAGGACACCTTCCCTTTGGCATTTAGAGTCTTTTCTTTTGGTGAAGAATGGAGGAGACATTCGACTCGGAGACGGCTAGAGTTGAAGCGGAGATCAAGACTAGGCGACTACTTCTCGGATCGGAGGATTCGAGAGGGCGTTTTTCTTTTCTTGCCCCTCTTTGATTATTATGTCGCTCTCCTTTTCTTTTGAATTTGAGTTGAATTTCTTCTACGTTATGAACTAATTTCGTTTTCTAGGACTTCAATGGAACCTAACGATTTTATCTAACGAGTGAATTCCTTTTCTCCGTGTTATGCAAATTCGTGTGGTTACTTATTCATATCTTGTTCTTAATGCGGTTGATTGACTGATCACCAATTAATTTGAACTGGAGACCTATTCGGGCTTGGAAAAGTTGTTTAGGTTAAGCCGTGGATTGAATAGCCTAAGTTAGCGTCTCGTTGGAAAACGGAGCTAATTAGCGAGAAGGATAGGAATATACCGGATTGCCTTAGGTAGCCATTTAGGGTTGTTGCATAATGGGTTTCCACTAGTTAATTGCCTAGGAATAGAGTGATTAGCTCGATACAGGGAATACGTCTTTAGAGCACTCGGGAGAGGCGTAAAGAGATATACGAACCCTAGGTTAGTAACTTAAGAATTTGATAACTGGAGAAAGGAAGGAACGGGTGAGATAATTCGTTAGGGGAAATTGATAGTCCTAGGCTTTTATTAATTGATTTAATCATCGTTAGTTGCACTCTCTTTTTCAGTTTTATTCTCAATTCAATCTTGTTTAACTTGACCTCAAAATTGTTAAACGTGCGATCGTTAGGAATTTTTCTCTGTTGATTCTCTGTGGGATCGACCTCTACTTACCCTATCTACAAGTTAGTTAGGTTTGCTAGAGTATTTAATTTGCCGCCTTCGACAAGCGTGATCAAATTTTGGCGCCGTTGCCGGGGAATCAATTTGGAGAAATTTATTTTCTACTGTCATCACGTTTATCTATTTGACGTTCAAGTTGTTTAATTTTCTCACTTATTTCTTTTGATATTTTTAACATTAGGTGCATGCGACGAATTCGAAGTACATAAATTCTTCCTTTTGATCCTGAAATCGAAAAGACTTTCCATAGACTGGTTCGTGAGAAAGCTAGTGCACAACAAAGCAACAGGGACGGAAACCTAATTCTACCTCAGCAGAACGAGGGTCAACAGGACATTGATAGCAGGCCGATGGTGGAATTCACTTCAGCAAAACCTCACATCAACCGATTCTGTATCATTGCGCCTGTGATTCAAGCTCGGGACTTTGAGATAAAGACATCAGTGATCCAGATGATTCAAAATTCAGTGATGTTTCGAGGGTCAGCGATTGAGGATCCGCATGAGCATTTGAGCAAGTTCTTAAGCATTTGCGACAGTTTCAGGCAAAACGGAGTGCCACAAGATGCAGTTCGATTAAAGTTATTTCCCTTCTCCTTGAAGGATAGAGCATGGAGTTGGCTGAACTCGCTACCGGCTGGATCAATCAGTACCTGGGAACAGATGGAAGAAGCATTCCTAGATCAATATTTCCCGCCATCCAAGATATCCCACATGAGGAATGAAATCTGCACATTCAAGCAACATGAGACAGAAACTTTTGTGGAGGCTTGGGAGCGCTTCAAAAATTTATTAATTCAGTGCCCATATCATGATCTACCGGGATGGCGACAATTGGAAGCTTTTTACAATGGGTTGTCAGAAACATCAGCAAGGACCTCAACTTAGCATCGAACGGATCATTCCTACGAAAATCATACATAGAAGGAAGGGAGCTTTTGGAGACTATGAGGAGAACATGTGTACCGAGTCAATCGTTCGACCGAATAAGTGGTAGAAAAGTTTCGGGTGCTCATGAACTGGATGCACTCACATCTATTCAAGCGCAGATATCGGCGTTGGCCAAGAAGTTTGAGTCGGTGAATGTACAGTCCATCCAGAGTACAACTAGAGGATGTGATATTTGCGGTGGTGGACATGTAACAGATCAATGTTCTGCTAGCATGGAGGAGGCTAATTTTATAGGAAATCAGAGGAACAATCCTTATTCCAACACGTATAATCCGGGGTGGAGGAACCATCCTAACTTTTCTTGGAAAGGGCAACAAACAATGGATCATCGAGCAACGCAACCTCCGGGATTTCAGCAACCCAAAGCCCCAGAACTAGAAAAAAAGACGAATTTTGAGGATTTGATGACGAAGTACATGGCGAATCAAGAGGCCATAATAAAGAATCAAACAGCATCAATAAGGAACTTGGAGAATCAAGTCAGTCAGCTCGCTCAAGCCTTGAACTCGCGCCAACAAGGAGGGTTGCCAAGTGATACTGAGGTCAATCCACGAGAATATGTTAAAGCAGTAACTTTGAGAAACGGCCGAGCACTTGAAGAAGTACCACCAAAGATTCGGTCGAGTGACAATAAAAAGTCAAGTGAGATTAGTGATCTTCCACGAGAGCAAATCGATGAGGAGGCGAACACATCCAAGCTGAACAAAGGACGAGATAAAGAATTTATGAATTTTCACAGAACCGAGAAGGACGTGTCCTCCGAATTTGAGGGACGCGTCCCTGAACATTCTGTAGAAGAAGCAACGCAGAAGGACGCGACCCTGCCAACTGAAGGACGTGTCCTTCCCCCAACTGATCAACCACATCGTCCCACTTGGATAATACCCAACATGGGGAAGATAGAACGACCACCACTTCCATTCCCTCAAAGAGCAAAGAAGCATGATGAAGCCCAATTCCGTAAGTTTCTCGACGTGTTTAAGAAACTCCATATTAACATTCCTTTTGCAGAAGCTCTTGAACAGATGCCGAGCTACGTCAAGTTCATGAAGGATATCCTATCGAAGAAAAGAAGGTTAGGTGAGTTTGAAACCGTCGCACTAACGGAGGAATGTAGTGCCATATTGCAACGAAAACTTCCTCCTAAGCTAAAGGATCCAGGTAGTTTCACTATCCCTTGCACTATTGGTTCGCAATTCAATGGTAAGGCTCTGTGTGATCTTGGCGCAAGTATTAATCTTATGCCTTTATCTGTCTACCATGAGTTAGGTTTGGGGGAAGTGAAACCTACGTCTGTGACATTGCAGTTAGCTGATAGATCAATAACATATCCTAGGGGTATTGTTGAAGATGTGCTTGTTAAAGTGGATAAATTTATCTTTCCAGCGGATTTTGTAGTTTTAGATTTTGAGGAAGATAAAAATATCCCCATCATTTTAGGGAGACCATTCTTGGCAACAGGTAGAGCCCTCATTGATGTTCAAAAAGGTGAACTGACCATTCGGGTTAATGATGAGGAGGTGACATTTAATGTTTTAAAATCGCTGAAGTGCCCGAATGAAATTGATGAATGCTTTCTGATTGAAGATGTTTTGAGCAGGTACTCTACAGAGATTCCATATGAAGATCCACTTGAAATTGCAATGAACTCAACGTCATCCGACAATGAAGAAGTACAAGAAGTGATAACAGCAATGGATGCAATACCACACATGTTAAGAGGGGCGCATTTTGAAGCCTTGGAGAGGCCGCATAATCCGATGAAACCATCTATTGAAGAACCACCCCAATTAGAGCTGAAACCATTACCTGAACACCTGAGGTATGCATATCTTGGAAGTAATGAAACTCCACCCATTATTATTTCGTCTGCACTAACAATGACACAGGAAGAGAAATTACTTCGAGTCTTGAGGGAATATAAACGAGCATTAGGGTGGACAATTGCTGATATTCGAGGTATCAGTCCATCAATTTGTATGCACAAGATTTTGCTAGAAGAAAATCATAAGGTTTCGGTGGAGAGTCAACGACGACTCAACCCGAACATGAAGGAAGTAGTCAAGAAGGAAATCATCAAATGGCTTGATGCAGGTATAATATACCCGATTTCTGACAGTTCTTGGGTGAGTCCTGTGCAGTGTGTACCTAAGAAAGGTGGGATGACCGTTGTCTCCAACGAAAAGAATGAGCTCATTCCCACGCGTACGGTGACTGGTTGGCGAGTTTGCATGGATTATAGGAAGTTGAATAAAGCCACAAGAAAGGATCACTTCCCACTTCCATTTATAGATCAAATGTTGGATCGCCTGGCAGGTAAAGGATTTTACTGTTTTCTAGATGGTTATTCTGGATACAACCAAATTGCCATAGCAGCAGAAGATCAAGAAAAGACTACTTTTACATGCCCGTATAGTACGTTTGCTTTTCGTCGAATGCCTTTTGGTCTATGTAATGCCCCAGCTACGTTTCAGAGATGCATGATGTCTATTTTCACTGATATGGTTGAGCAGTGCCTTGAAGTTTTTATGGACGATTTTTCCATCTTTGGGATGTCTTTTGATGATTGCTTGACAAATTTAGCTCGCGTGCTGAAACGTTGTGAAGAAACAAACCTTATTTTAAATTGGGAAAAATGTCATTTTATGGTTCGAGAGGGTATTGTTCTTGGACACAGGATATCAAACAAGGGGATTGAAATGGATCGAGCAAAGATAGAAACGATCGAGAAGTTGCCGCCACCAACATCAGTCAAAGCAATTCGGAGCTTTCTTGGACATGCAGGATTTTACAGAAGGTTTATCAAGGACTTTTCCAAAATTTCCAAACCACTTTGCAATCTCTTAGAAAAGGACAGGTCCTTTATTTTCGATGACGACTGCCTTAGTGCCTTCAACGAGCTCAAGCAAAGGTTAATTTCTGCCCCTATAGTTATCGCACCTGATTGGAATTTACCATTTGAACTAATGTGTGATGCAAGCGATTACGCGGTCGGAGCCGTTCTAGGACAACGAGTGAATAAGGTATTTCATGTCATTTACTATGCAAGTCGAACTCTTGATGATGCTCAGGTAAATTACACTACCACAGAAAAAGAGTTGCTTGCGATTGTCTATGCCTTTGATAAATTTCGTAGTTATCTTGTTGGTACGAAAGTTATTGTTTTCACTGACCATTCTGCCATCAAGTACTTGATCTCAAAGAAAGAGGCAAAGCCAAGGCTCATCAGGTGGGTTCTTCTTTTACAAGAGTTTGATCTTGAAATTAGGGACAGAAAAGGATCCGAAAACCAAGTTGCGGATCATTTATCGAGGTTAGAAAATGCGACTTCATCTCCTGACCATATGCTAATTAATGAGTCATTCCCTGATGAACAATTGTTTGCTACGAATGATTTGGCGTGCCCTTGGTATGCCGACTTTGTGAATTATATTGTTTCTAACCATATTCCCTCCGACTTTACTCCTCAACAAAAGAAGAAATTTTTGCATGATGTACGTTATTACATGTGGGATGAACCGTTTCTCTTTAAGCATTGTGCTGATCAAGTTATCAGGAGATGTGTGCCAGAAGAAGAAATCAAAGGAATCCTCGAACATTGTCACTCGTCACCCTATGGTGGACACTTTGGAGGAGATCGAACTGCGGCTAAAGTTCTACAATCAGGATTCTATTGGCCAACTCTTTTCAAGGATTCATATAATTTTGTTGCATCTTGTGACAGGTGTCAACGTGTGGGAAACATCGGCAAGAGACACGAGATGCCGTTGCAAGGCATCCTTGAAGTTGAGCTATTCGATGTGTGGGGTATCGATTTTATGGGTCCCTTTATTTCATCATTTAATAATAAGTACATCCTTATGGCTGTTGATTATGTGTCAAAGTGGGTGGAAGCAGTAGCTTTGCCTTCTAATGATTCTAAAGTCGTGTGCAAGTTTTTGAAAAAGCAGATTTTTACTCGATTTGGCACACCACGCGCTATCATAAGCGACGAAGGGACGCACTTCTGCAACCGCTATTTTGATCAACTCCTGAAGAAGTATGGGATAAAGCACAAGATAGCTACAGCATATCATCCACAAACGAGCGGGCAAGTCGAAGTTTCTAATCGGGAAATCAAGCGGATTCTAGAGAAAACAGTATGTCCAACGAGAAAGGATTGGTCGACGAAGCTCGATGATGCATTGTGGGCATATAGGACAGCATATAAAAATCCAATTGGGATGTCACCATACAGAATGGTCTTTGGCAAGGTATGTCACCTTCCGGTGGAACTCGAGCACAAGGCATATTGGGCTCTGAAAAAGTTGAACTTAAATATCGAAGAAGCCGGTGGGAGACGACTACTTCAATTGAACGAGCTCGATGAACTTCGGTTGCAGGCATATGACAGTGCAAGAGTGTACAAGGATAGGACAAAGAAATGGCATGATGGTAAGATATTGCCCAGACACTTCGAGCCAGGCCAATTGGTATTGTTATTCAACTCCCGACTCAAATTATTCCCTGGGAAACTAAAATCGCGATGGTCGGGCCCTTTTCGAGTTGTTGAGGTATTCTCATATGGAGCCGTAGATGTTTTAGAAGAGAGTACTGGAAGGATATTCAAGGTAAATGGGCAAAGGTTAAAACATTATAGGGGAAGTTTTGATCGTGAAGCATCCTCGATTCACCTAAAAGAGGCCTGAAAGCGACAAGAAAGTCAAGCCGATGACTATAAATCAAGCGCTTCTCGGGAGGCAACCCGAGTTTACTTTATTTTTTCATTTTCATTGTTATTTTTGCATAAGTTCATCTTTTTATTTTGCTTTTTATTGACAATTTTTATTTTATTTTGCAGAAAATTCAAGGACGCGTCCCTCACAGCCAAGGACGCGACCTCGGGCATTCTGCAATTTTACAGAATCATGGAGGACGCATCCTCCAATTTGAAGGACGCGTCCCTTCGAAAAAAAAAGAAAGAAAAAAAAAATATATAATAGTTATAATTTCTTTTAAATGACAACCCTAACCCATTTTTTGTGTGCAGCCTTCATTTGCTGACTTCCAGAAGGAGGATGAGCTGGATTCGGAAAATGACAACTCCCAAGACCTTGAGGACGAAAATGATGATGATGACGGCGATGACTAGTCACCCCAGGGGAGTACTTCGTTCCCTTCATCTTTTATTCATTATTTACATCGGGGCGCTGTTTAGTCTAGGTTTGGGGGTGCTGCAATTGTGCTGATCTACGTGGTTTGGGTTGATTTTTATTGGTGTTTTGATTTCTCTTGGGTCATTTTTAGGGTGATTTTTTTTTTGTTTTTTTTAGGATGTCAGACTCTTCAGTAGACTTGACGATATCTTTGATGAGTTAATCCTTGTTCGATGATGACTTATTACGCACATGCTTACGAGTTATGGAAGAGTGAAAATTGAGCTTAATTGAGTGATTAAACTGTTTTTTTTTTAATTGGGCAACGAATTCTCGGTATGGATTGGTAGTGAGTGAAAACAATTCTCGAAATCTAATAACGCATAGTAGTTGGTGCTGAGTGGGGCTGGCTAGGCATTGATTTGAAACAAGTTCTAAAAAAAAAAAAAAAAAAAGTGAGTAAAAAAAAAGGGTTACCAAGGCTCTGAGTACCAATGTTTAGGCGTGTAAAAAAATAAATAAATAAAGTGATTGAAATGTGATTGGCGCCTAAATATGTACTTGTGGTGTGAGTCCTGCTGGTGTACTCGAGAATGAGATCCGAGGGGTGCTTCATCGCCTAATGCCTTGGTCCAACTGGACCGGGAGTCATTGATCAAATACTCGTTACATGGGTACATTAGAATGTGATGAAACATTTAGAGTCGTGTAGCTGGAATAAAGTTTGTGTTGAGAAAGTTGTTGAAAATCCTGAGGACGAGTGGATGATTAGTGTTTGGTTGGTTTTCTACGAAGTGCCGATCTAATATGTTTTATTGGAAGTCTTTTATTGTTGAGTTCACTATATGACATACCGAGTTGATCGTTGTGAACATTTCTGTGAAGTTTGATCAAAATTGAATGGTTTTTATTGACAAATGACTCGACCAACGGAAGTGAGCATGTGTATAGCTGAGAATAGAAAGAGGGTTGCTCAGATTGGATTGAGTGGGGTATTGCTGAAGAGTTATCTTGGTGTTTATCTCTTTTCATTTGCTCGAGGACTAGCAAATTGTAGGTTTGGGGGTGTGATAACTCTGTGAAAGTAGGGTTATTTCGTATCCTTAACGAGGCTTTATGTGGTTAGTCGGACGAGTATTGATAGAGATTTGGTAGGATTTGAGTCATTTTTAGTTTAGTTTTATTTTAAGTCGATCTTTGTTATTTTCTTAGTTTTTGTTTCTATTTCGTCTCGACTCGGTTATCTTGTTGATGCCTCTTGATTTGTCATGTGTTAATGCAGGAAAATGAAGGAGATTTTGAAGCTCGGACGAAGAAAAACGAAGAGGAGCGAACAATGGACAGAGAGCTGAGGGACGCGTCCTTCAGATCTCAGGGACGCGTCCCTGGAGGTTCTGTAGCTGACGAAGCTTTCTTGCAAGTTTTGAAGGCTAACCGCATGAGGAGTCTTCAAGTCTTCCTAAGACTGCATTATGGAGATATAGAGGATCAACTAGTTATTTAGTTAGTAGTTTTAGATTTTATTTTATTTTATTCTCCCTAGAAATATTGCCTAGATTTGGAGAATCTTAGGAAATATTTTCTAGGGGATCTATATATCCTAGTTTTAGAGGTAACTCTAAGTAGACCTTCCCTTTGGCATTTAGAGTCTTTTCTTTCGGTGAAGAACGGAGGAGACATTCAACTCGGAGACGGCTAGGGTTGAAGCGGAGATCAAGACTAGGCGACTACTTCTCGGATCGGAGGATTCGAGAGGGCGTTTTTCTTTTCTTGCCCCTCTTTGATTATTATGTCGCTCTCCTTTTCTTTTGAATTTGAGTTGAATTTGTTCTACGTTATGAACTAATTTCGTTTTCTAGGACTTCAATGGAACCTAGCGATTTTATCTAACGAGTGAATTCCTTTTCTCCGTGTTATGCAAATTCGTGTGGTTACTTATTCATATCTTGTTCTTAATGCGGTTGATTGACTGATCACCAATTAATTTGAACTGGAGACCTATTCGGGCTTGAAAAAGTTGTTTAGGTTAAGCCGTGGATTGAATAGCCTAAGTTAGCGTCTCGTTGGAAAACGGAGCAAATTAGCGAGAAGGATAGGAATATACCTGATTGCCTTAGGTAGCCATTTAGGGTTGTTGCATAATGGGTTCCCACTAGTTAATTGCCTAGGAATAGAGTGATTAGCTCGATACAGGGAATACGTCTTTAGAGCACTCGGGAGAGGCGTAAAGAGATATACGAACCCTAGGTTAGTAACTTAAGAATTTGATAACTGGAGAAAGGAAGGAACGGGTGAGATAATTCGTTAGGGGAAATTGATAGTCCTAGGCTTTTATTAATTGATTTAATCATCGTTAGTTGCACTCTCTTTTTCAGTTTTATTCTCAATTCAATCTTGTTTAACTTGACCTCAAAATTGTTAAACGTGCGATCGTTAGGAATTTTTCTCTGTTGATTCTCTGTGGGATCGACCTCTACTTACCCTATCTACAAGTTAGTTAGGTTTGCTAGAGTATTTAATTTGCCGCCTTCGACAAGCGTGATCAATGAAACAACCATAAGATTCAAGTGCACACATTCAACTACCTCAGGACACATGCAAAGCAACAACCCGACAATACCACAGTACAAACTCTCATTTTCCCCTCCAAAATCCAACCACAACAAGGTCACAACCACCACGCCTCGACCAATCACAGTTTCAAGTTTTCTTCCACAGCAGCAGTACATCATAAGTTTACAGTACGAAACCCAAGAGGTTTTGCAAGAGCAATAATCCGTCCAACCACATTAACAAGGTAATACCGATGACCACAGACAGAAAGTAAAAATGACAGTCCAGTACTCGCGAACAAACTTCAATTTTAATTTTCAAATACTTCCCCCGCATACCAATTGTGATAGCACTCTTTAAGAAAGGAATCAAAGATCCCCAGCCGACCACTTGTGGACAATTTCATTTGTTCATTTTCGTTGCGATTTGTTTCTAAGACCAGCTAGCACTTGTTACCATCACCACCGAAACCACCACCCTACAGCAATGGACTCACAGACATCAGCTAACACAAGATCGAGGCCGAGTCAGACCCACACGACCCACAGACAGGACTTGTAGCGAAAGCAACAGGAAGACGCCCACAAGATTCGACAAAGACGGAGACCAACGAACCATAAAGGAAAGGGTGGGGGGAACATACTACGACGCGACGGGGACTAAAGCAAGAAGGAAAACAGAGAAGGGTGCGGACATACCTCCGTCTCCACGCCCACATAACTAGCCGTTGTCCTCGAGTTTATACACCCCACGGCCGCATGGTCGGCGAGCTCCACCTTGCCCCCAAGCCCATTTCACTCTCTACGATCCCTTGAAACCTGTTGCCTCTCACTTTTGTTGAGGATGTGATGCTGGAATTTCCAAGCACAGATGGATCTCGCCCTGACTATAAAGGAAAATATAGAAAAACACCACTGCTGACAGTTACAACCCTTTTCCCCTACGGAACCACTCCTTCTCCACCACAAGCGATGGAAGAAGGCTACTCCTCTCTCCCTCAACCTCCCCCTCTCTATTCTCTTGGATGATATTTGCTTGCTGCACTACCCGACAGTAAATAACGACCACGCTTCCTTCCTCTGCGTCCATCCGCTTCCAGATAGTGGAGGTTGTTTTCCCATTCTGTTAGCCTTCCCCTTATTCTTTTTTTTTCGCACAGTTACGCTTCTTCTCCAATTCTGTCCCTTCGTTTAATTGCAGCCCCTTCCATCTTCGAGCTTGCTTCCATTGGGCCGATTGCGGCCCCTTCCACTTCTGGCCTTGGTAGTACCTTCATCTGGTCCAGCGTCTCGTCCATTGACTCTGCTTGCTTCCCTTCTTGCGTGTCCCTTTCTCCAGACAACTTGCTCCCCTTCACCTGCAAAAGTGTTAATTCACGATACAAGATGAGGGTCGGAAGGTTCTTCCTTCTTTAACCCTCGAAGGGGAGGGCACCCATACGGGAAAAAGGGAGAACGATCCCCCCTCCCCCTTACCTCTTTATTTACTTTTCTTCTTAATCTTATCTTGTTTCCTAATTTATGTTATTGCGTCCTCGGATTTAAAATATAATAGCAATTAGGTCCTTTTTGTTTTCTTTCATTAATTCGTCCCAATGGTGTGTTACGGTATTTTAAATTCTTTTTGGTTATTATAATTGTTACTTGTAACTCTACTTATCGTTAATTAATTTGATTAAGATTCATCTATCCAAAATCCTCGACTTTAATACGCTAACAAAAATTGTTACCCGAACTTGATTACGTTTAGGTCAGGGCGTTCCCTTTCTTGTGTGACCTAGTCACACGTATTCGAATCCAAAATCTCGAAAGTGCCTCGTTAATAACATCCGTTGACCACGAGAATACTAGACTCTCGTGTCCACGTCGGATTTTTACCCAGTCAACCGTTTGACTCGCATTTAGTTACTATTACAATAAACCATTTATGTAATTATATCCGTTATAAAATTTTGGGTCGTTACAATCCACCTCCTTTAATTTAAATTTCGTCCCCGAAATTTTCTTAATACATTGCCTCACTTAAACAAATACGGGTACAACTCTCTCATTTGGGACTATTTCCCACGTCAGCTCCTCGAACTGACCATGCCTCCAGCGTACCCGTACCATTGGGACTACCTTTCGACGAAGCTGTTTCTCCATTCTGTCCACAATCTCAATAGGCTCAGTAGTGAGTTGTAGATTTTGAGCCACCTCAATCCGCTCATCATGCAGTACATGTCGAGGATCTGTCACGTACTTTCTAAGCATCGATACGTGGAACACGTTGTGGATATCAGACAACCTGAGTGGTAAGGCAAGTCTATAAGCCACGTTTATGATCCTCTCCAAGATCTCATATGGCCCAATGTACCTTGGGCTCAACTTTCCTTTCAGCCCGAATCTCGGGTTCATTTTCGTAGGGGAGACCTTCACGAATACAAAGTCTCCCACCTTAAACTCAAGAGGTCTTCACCGCCTGCCTGCATAATATTTATGTCTGCTTTGTGCGGCGCGAAGCCGATCCTGGATGACTCTAATCGTCTCTGTGGTCTCTCGTACCATATCGGGGCCGAGTTCAACACATTCCCACCCTCATTTCAGCATAAAGGAGTCCTACACGGGCAACCAAACAGAGCCTCAAACGGTGCCATCTGAATGCTTTGCTGGTAACCGTTGTTGTACGAGAACTCCACCAATGGCAACTGTTTAACCCACAAACCCTCCATGTCAAGGGCACAGGCTCTCAACATGTCCTCTAATATCTGGATGACTCACTCTGTCTGACCATCAGTTTGAGGATGAAAAGTTGTACTCATACTCAATCTCGTACCCATCGACCGCTGTATTGTACTCCAGAAGCGTGACGTGAATCTCGTATCTCTATAAGATACTATCACGCTAGGTACTCCGTGAAGGCGTATAATTTCTTCACGTACAGCTTGGCCAGCTTCGTGACTGAGTAGGTTAGACAAATCGGAATAAATGAGCAGACTTGGTCAACATGTCCACTATCACTCAAACTGAGTCAAATCCATGAGAACCCCTGGGTGGGTTCATCACTAAATCCATGGCAACCTCGTCCCATTTCCATTGAAGAATTGGCAGCGGTTGAAGTTCTCCCCCCGGTCGTCTGTGCTCGATCTTGACTCTCTGACAAGTCAAGCAACAACTCATATATTGTGCCACATCTCATTTCATTCCCGGCCACTAGTATTGCTTTATTAAATTTTGATTCATCTTCATAACTCCGGGGTGGATACAATAAGTACTCTGGTGCGCCTCATCCATAATTAGGGTACGAAGATCCTCAAGAGTAAGGACGCATATATGACCTTGGAAGCGTATAGTAAGTCATCATCAGACACGCTGAACTCATCACCCGTTTGATACCGCAACCTGGATCGTATTTATGCCAAGTATTGGTCATGTTTCTAGTTCTGAGCCTCACGAATCTAGTCAATCAGTGCAGACCCGATTATTATAGACCCAAAAAGAGGTTGGATTTTTATGATATTATTATAGAATATCCACAAATGGAAAAAAGTTGCATTACCTATACATATTATTGCATTACTCTTAGATGGAAAATTACATATATTATATATATATATATATATATATATATATATATATATATATATATATGCCAAAGGAAGGAGGTAATACGCACTTTTCCTGCGACTGCACAAGGAAGTCTAAGAGTGGTTGCTCTCAAAAAGTTCAGGACAATACTCTCCAAACCCTTCCAACCCAAAAACATTGAAAAACCCAGAAAACCAACCAGGCCTCCAAAAATTCACTGGGCCACCGACACTCGAGTCGATGTATCAAGAGGAAGGCATCAAGCTAGCGGACTTGGATCCTCATGTAATACAAACCACGCACGTGTACATGGGTGGAGACTTTTTGTTGTAAAACAAGAATTATTATTAAGTCACATATATTTATGTTATAACATTCGAAGCCATGAAAAGTCTCCGATAACGAAATATTAAATCAAAATCAGTTAGTTTGTCAACGTTGCATGATCATACATTAAAAATAAAATAAATAGAAAGAATAGACTTCACACCCGAATTAGGGAAAGGTTAGTCAGAAACAAATATGATAAAAAAATTATCCTAACTCTTTTAATATTTTTTGATCATTTAAGCTTATGAATGCTTAAAATCGTAGAGGAAGTGTTTAGGGGGGATGTTTAATTTTTCATGTATGTATTTTTATTAATTGATTGATTAAGTTTAACTTGTGTCAAACATTTTAATCACTTCATAATAATATTTGTCTTTGGCCTCTTTAATGAATTCCTGAGCTGATAGACATAACAATTGGATACAACGTTAATCATCCAGTTGAGGCAGCGTACAACTCCTTTTTCGTTTGTTGTGGTATTGTCGATACGGGCCTACAAATGACTCCAATTCCCTGTAGTCATAAATCTTCAAGTGGCAGTTTCCCGCCATATAAGGCGCGCTTATCAGAGAGTTGCATGATTGAAACTCCACCCTCGTCAATCTTCTCAAGTTTGACAGGTCTATGATTTCATCCATGAAATCACCACAATCCCAGACCCTTAATTCCTCCAAGAGTTCCATCCTCTCAGCCCCAAAAAAGTCGATGCGTTCACAATACCACAGTTCTAAAGAGCAAAGCCTCCTCAACGATCCTAAATCTGACAACCTAATACGATAAACCATATTTTCAATATTATCTCATCCATCCAACGAAGTCCCACTCTGCATTGACTGCCAACATCCCATGAGTGTCAATATATGCAAGGACGAAAGAAGCTGCGATGCGGATGAAATGTTCTAATTATACAGATAGAGATCTTCCAGCCTGGACATGGAACCCAAATTGGTAGAAAGAATACCACCGACATCCAACTTTAATTTTTGCAACACATATAGCTTCTCTATCCCCTCTAAGTCCTGATCGAGACCAATTAATGTCAGCAAGCGGAGGCTGGCGAGTTCGGAAAGATTGCATCTTCCAAGGTTTGGAACCTCTGACCCTGGAATTCTAACAGAAATGGGAAATTGGTCAATTTCCAACACCTCAAGGCTCTTTAGATTGCCTATCGAGGAAGGAAGCTTCCTTATCTTAGTCCCAATCCCACGGAGTATTCTCAGGTCCCCTAGCCTCCCAATAGACTCTGGCAACTCAGAAATTTCGTCACAATCGCTCAAACTGAGCTCTTGTAGAGCATTTGCATATCCAAGCTCTTCTGGTAACCTTGTCAAGCTCCTACACCCTGCTATATTCAGGGGTTTAAGATACCCTAATACACCGATAGAACTGTGAATTTCTTCCAAACTCCAGCAAAAGTAGAGATCAATTATCTCCAACTTTGGGTAACAAGAGAGGTCGGGCAGTCTTGTAGTCTCCGCCACCGAGATAACAAGTACTTTCAAATTACCCAGTCTCTATTGAAACAAAAAAAAAGTATCATCCCATGATTAGTTAATGTTGATTTTCTGCTTCATGATAGATGGATAGAAGGGAAAGGAAATTAACACCATGTCTTTCATTGAATCGTCCGTAATTCCATTCCCCGATATCTGGAGAACGACGAGGTTATCCACCTTGAAGAAATCGGGATTAGGACTGTGTTTCCACCCCACTGACCAACGTAGCCACAATAGATTCGTCCGGAAATTCCTAAACTTCCCACTTAATTCTGCTTCATCTTGCAGGTTGAGAAACCTGAGATTGGACATGCCCTCGAATTCCTTCCCGGTTAAAAGTCCGTAACCACCCTTCTGGTCGATGGCTAAAACTTGATGGGTGCCCTGGTAACAAAACATAAAGGAAATAAGGAAGCCAAAAGAGAGAGATCGAGTCCAATCCAATAAATCAGGAAATCATTCTTCTTATTATTATCATCTCACCTGCTTTTGGCGTATGATATGAAGTGCCAATTCAGGATCCCACAGCCTGCTGCGCTTGCTAGGGCTCTCCGAACTAACAATCTCCCTTCCCATCTCTCTAATTAAGTCATGCATCCAATACTTGTCTTTAACTCTCCAACTATCGTCATCGTCGACATTCAGTACCTTTATCAAAGATCTGTTCTGGAGGACATCCAGATAGCGATCCCTCCTTATCATCATCCCTCCTTCTCAGCTCCTCCTTACATTAAAAAAAGGGAAGAGAGATGATAAGGAGGGATCGCTCAACCCAAGGCAACGTCGCCTCACTCTGGGAAGATGAGGTAGAAGGGACTTCCCGAGCGCAACGCAAAGAGACGAAGGCCAGCAGTGCGTCACCCCGTCTGCAATGCAAACAGAACGTAACATCAATCATAATCCCTCGCCCCTTCACGTGTGAATGCCTTAAAAAAAAAACAAATGCCTGACAAGAACTACGGGGGAGTTAGACTGCCGAAAGAAAGAAAAGAAGAAAACAGAGTTCAGTCACAAGCCTCCCCCCCGCCTAAGCTCACCGCAGGCTTCAACCATGATAGTTTCTCGGGCAATGATGGCTTTGCTCCTTAAGGTGGGTGCCGCAGCTGATCGGATAAGGGTCGAAGCACCCCCTATAAGAAGAGACGAGAAGCAGGAAAAAACCACAGAGCTTGATCTTCCTCCGAAAGCCCCCCCCCCCCTTTAGAAAAACAAACCCTTTACTTGCTCTTTTCTCAAGCTCGCCGGCAGATCGCTGTTGCCACTTCCATTCCGACCGTCTCTGTCCAAGGTAAACAGAAAGCGGTGTCACGGAAACCCCCCAACGGCCAACCCAATTAAAGCTGTCGACAACAACAGCAAGGGTAGCATCATACCTCGAGCCGCGACGTTCTTCAACTCTCCTGGACGTAACAGCAGTGGCGACACTCGCCTCTCACGATGACCCCAACTCCCCTGGCTGAGACCTACGGCGATTGACGTCCCTCTGCTGCGGCGGCGACAACAAACCCCTTTAAACCCGCTTCTCCGCTCGTGGCGGAGAACCATGTCCGAGCTTCTCACAAACGCGCATTAGCGTTGCGGGAAGCTCTCCCTTTTACTCTGACATGTTTCTTCCTACGCGCAGGTATACACCATGGAGATGGTGACCTTTCAGCCTCGCGGCAGCGACTCCAAGAAGCGACAACTCTGCTCCCCCATCCCGAAACCAGCAGCAAAATGCGATGACAACGTCCAAGAGGCGGTAGTAGACAACCCCGGGGATCACCGGTTCGTCATCCCAGCGGTCACAGTCGCTACAACTAGCCGCAACAGCTTGATCGTGCCAGTCGTCCGTTTACACATTCCAGTTACAGCTCCATCGACCACCTTGCACTAGCGGTTTCACCAACCGTCTCTCATCCCCACCGCAGTCTACTAAACCAGGAGGGTTCCAAGGTAACTCCCCGTTGCTTGGCTCCCGCAAGAACCGGTCCAACGGCTTCTTCTCCACCCCCGTTCTCACCGGCAAAGAGCACACACCAACCTAACTCCGTTAACCAAGCACCGGCAACGACTCCAAATCCTCATTGACCCGAAGGAAACTCCCGGCTAAGACGACAACGGCAAGCCCTCACCGAACAGCCCGACTCACGACGGTGGCTCCGGCATCTCCTCTTCCCCCAGACTCCCCCATGCACGTCCCCACCAGCGTCTTCGAGTCGCAGCCGCCCTCCCAACAATGGCGACGTCGTCCTTCGCTTCCCCAACCCGCATCCCGACGCCGACTCCCCCATCAGGTCCAGCGGCGGTGAATCCATGTCAACCCGACATCTCCCAGATCTGGCCACGTCGTTGACAACCGCGGGCTACCCTAGCGCCTTCCCCCCATGACTGTTCCTCACAGGGAGCACCATGGCGGCTCGAACGATCCCCCCGGAACCCAGATCTGGTTCATCCGACGGTGGATCTTCACGAACTCTGTTCTCCAGGGGGCGTAAACCCTCTCCGAACGCCACGCAGCTCTTCCCTTCCCAGCCGATCCGCCTCGCCTCTAGTCGTGGCGAAGCCACCTCCCTCCATTCCGGTGTCGACAACCCGATCCAACCGTGGGCGTCTGCTTCGGCTACGGGAGATGTGTCTCCCCTCCTCAGGATGGGTTGAAACAATGGCCGTAAATGAAACACTTTGAACCCCACCAGGTAATTTCGCTTTTAATTAATTCGATTTAGGATTTGTTTTGTCGGCTGGGTGCGTGCCTTTTTCTCCTTTTCGTTTTTATTTTATTTATTTATTTATTATTATATATATATTAATAATATATATATATATAAATTGCCAAAACTCGTACGTGGTCACCTGTTTTGAAGGACTAAATGTCCTCGTCTTGGTTTAAGTCAATTTGTTTAAGTCATAGAATCTATATATGCGTGTTACCATATGCCACTAATTCATGTCATTTTCTTCTTCGGAGAATACGATGGGACTATGCGGATGCCTTCAACAACATATTGGGTCATTTCAGTCGAGACGGTACACGCCGAACGTACACCCTCCAGGATCATCGTCAACGTCCCCGTAAGTACCACCCTCACTCACTCAGATAATCTTAATTATTTAACATGTCTTAATTAGGATTTTCTGACCATCATTTCCTCCTTGTTTTGTATGGAAAATGCCTTGGACCTTGGGGATATTTTCGATAACCTACATTCAATGGAGCAAATTCAATCAAAATGGTAAGACATATCTTATTAAAATAAATTTGATTGAATTTCATTCGAATCTAATCAATACTACGAATACTTGTATGTTATTCGTGTATGTACACTGAGCATACAATTTCGGAGGGTCGACATCAACTGGCAACAAAATGCCCCATTTAATTCAACCATTTCGAAATGTAAAGCAAGGAGGAGATCATTACCAAGGGACATCATCTTTCGACATCACGAAAGGTCAACATCAACGGGCCACACAACGCCCGGTGAGTAATCATTCTTACTCACCAGTTAATTTCAAAATTATCCCATCATGGAATTTTCTGAATATTGTCCTCCCTGTGGTATTTTGATTTTGCATGAAAAATCAACCGAGTTTCATGGAATCCCGACAAAAGCTGTATTTCGAAGATAGAAAAAGCTTGAAGGCGCATGTAACAAACCACTCGGGTTGGATCTACCAAGGCCTAAAAACCGTTGGTTCAAAGTAAAGCAGCATCATCCGTCATCAACCATCATCTCATGTACATGAGGGAAGTGCGGGTTTCCCGTCTTTTTCTTTATTTTCACATGTTGGGTCATGAGCCCAAGTGCATAGGCACATGATCACCGCCCTTCCCCGCTCCATTTGATCTCAATAATTGGTTGTGATTGTACGCATGCTTTAGGTCTGTAGGTTAACTATCGCATGCTGTTTGCCAAATACACATGAGTTCGAGCCCAAAAGGCTCGAATCGGGTCCAACGCCCGTAAAACAGTGACATGAGTCTGGAGTCATGTCCGGATCGGTTTCAACGCCCGTTAATCAAAAGTCAAACTCTTTTGGAGCAAACACCACCTCTTCGCATGCCTAGAGTGTAAAGATTAGTAAGTAGAAATACCCGAAACAGTTGTTTTTCCGACTTAACAGTTTTGAAAATAAAAGTCGGTGGTGACTCCGTAATAGTTTACCTAGGTTAAACAACAACCTGTTTTACAAACGGAGCCATCATTGGATGGGTGACGGCGACACGAGCCGCTCCCTGAATCCTCCCCGAAAATCCCAAGTGAGGTTTCACGCACCCTTCGCCCGTCGCCTCCAAGGACTGGAGACGGTCGGCGAAGTGTCCCGCAGATCCGCTCGGGAAACAAGGGAGGATTCAACCCGGTGCCCTTCCGCAGCGTCCGACGCTCGAATCGCGACGTCGACTGGATTGGGCCCCGGAGAGCGGGCCAGAATCCTCTTGTCGCTGGAGCTGCAGCACGCGTGCTAGGCCGGAGGGCGCGCGTACACACCCTAAAGTCGAGGATTAGGTCTTTAGGTAGATTTTGTGGTCTTATTTCAATGTAATATAATCTTAGACCGACAAAATCTGGTCGAGAAAAAGTCATTGCTCCACTAACCATTGCTATTTCTAGCATCTTACTTTTGTTTTGTGCCATAATATTTGGTGGGGCATCATTGTTATTTGTTGAATTTCAAGTTGGGACACAACTTTCCTACTTTCTTCTTCCTTTTTCCTATTTTTTTATTGATTTCCCTCTTGTCTTTTTTAGTTAGTCAATGATTAACTGACAGAAGAAATGCTTTCCCAAAAGCATCCTTACATTTTCGTGGCCTAAAATGAGTTCTTGCGATTTCTTAGTCGGATTACAACCAAATACCACTGTTAGAGCTTTGTTTTATTACAACGTTAGTCAGCAAAAGTACAGGTTTTGAAAATCCTTAAATAGGGTGATATATCGTTGTTGAGAATAATGAATTCCAAATGTAAACAAATTATTTTCCCGATTAACGTCACTCGTTATAATTCATGTATGAAAATGTATACCGTATGTGTACAAAATTTCACATTATATATATATATATATACAATTTACCAACAGACAAAGAAAAGCTTATATTAAAAGTATTAAAACAACATTAGTAGCTCCTTCAGCCTTATCAAAGTATTAGCACAGCATGGAAGGGGAATATTTTCTTTAAAGACATATAAGTTAAAATGAAAACATGTATTAGTTACATCTCCAGGAAACACTTCAACAGTGCAGAAAAACTTATCTGAAAGGTCCCTTCGACAACTCAAAAAGGCCGGACCGTAAATGAAGGAAACTCTGTCGATGAGAATACTCAGGTAGAGTTAGACTGAGATATGGATATTCAAGTTATACTTGAGGGTGCTCAAGTTTAGGGGATACCATACTATAAAGAATTTTTGGAGCAAATGACACCTTTTCACATATATAGAGCTAGTAATTAAGAATACCCTCACCAATTGTTTCCTGACTCAAGAAGGTTTTATAAAAATTAAATCGGTGGCGTCTCCGTATAGTTTGCCTACAATATCAAAATGTCTTAAACGGATCCTTATAGATGGGGAAGACGATACGAGCAGCTTCGGATCCTCTCGAGGGTCCACCTCGATTTCTTCCGCAGTACCCCGACACTCGAGTCGATGTATCAAGAGGAAGGCATCAGCCGAGCGAATTCGGATCCTCGTGTCATACAAACCATGCACGTGTACATGGGTGGAGACTTTTTGTTGTATAACGAGAATTATTATTAAGTGACATATATTTATGTTTTAACATTTGAATCCGTGAAAGGTCTTCGGTAACAAAATATTAAATCAAAATCAATTAGTTTGTCGACGTTGCATAGTCAAATGATCATATATTAAAAATAAAATAAATAGAAAATAATAGACTTCACACCCGAATTAGGGAAAGGTCAGTCAGAGACAAATAATATATGTTGGTCCCTTGCTTTTCGTCTTTTTAATGAATTCCTGAGCCAAGAGACAACAGCTGGATACAGTTGAGGCAGAGTACATCATTCAACTTTCAATTCTCATTTTTCGTTTGTTGTGGTATTGTCGATACGGGCCTTCAAATGACTCCAATTCACGGCAGTCATAAATCTTCAAGTGACAGTCTCCCGCCATACGGGGCACGCTTATCAGAGAGTTGCAAATCTTCTCAAGTTTGACAGGTCTGCGATTTCACCCATGAAATCACCACACCACGAGACCCATAATTCCTCCAAGAGCTCCAACCTCTCAACCCCGAAAAAGTCGATGCCTTCACATGACGATAGTTGTAAATAGCATAGCCTCCTCAACGATCCTAAATCTGACAACCCGATATGATAACTCATTTTTTCAAAATTATCTCGTCCATCCAGCGAAGTCTCATTTTGCCTTGACTGCCAACATCTCACGAGTGTCAATCTACGCAAGGACGAAGGAAGCTACGATGTGGATGAAAAGTTCCAAGAATGCAGATTGAGATCTTCCAGCCTGGACAAGGAACCCAAATTGGTAGAAAGAAAACCACCGTCATCCATCAAATGTAACTTCTGCAACCCATATAGCTTCTCTATCCCCTCTACGTCCTCATTGAGATGAATTAACACCAGCGATCGAAGGCTGGCGAGTCCGGAAAGATTGCATCTTGCAAGGTTTGGCACCACTGACTTTGGAATTCTAAAAGACCAATAAAATTCCAACACCACAAGGCTCTTTAGATTGCCGATCGAGGAAGGTAGCTTCCTTATCTTAGTCCCAATCCCACTGAGTATTCTCAGGTCCCCTAGCCTTCCAATAGACTCCGGCAATTCCGAAATTCCGTCACAACCGCCCAAACTGAGCTCTTGTAGAGCTTTTGCATATCCAAGCTCTTCTGATAACCTTGTCAAGCTCCTACACCCTGCTATATTCAGGGGTTTAAGATACCCTAATACACCGATAGAACTGTGAATTTCTTCCAAACTCCAGCAAAAGTAGAGATCAATTATCTCCAACTTTGGGTAACAAGAGAGGTCGGGCAGTCTTGTAATCTTTGCCACCGAGATAACAAGTACTTTCAAATTGCCCAGTCTCTATTGAAACAAAAAAAAAGTATCATCCCATGATTAGTTAATGTTGATTTTCTGCTTCATGATAGACGAAATTAATACCATGTCTTTCATTGAATCGTCCGTAATTCCATGCCCCGAAATAGGGATTAGGTCTGAGATACAACTTCACATCCCAACTTAGCCACAATAGATTTGCCCAGAAATTCCTAAACTTCCCACTTAATTCACCACCAACTGCAAGAAACCTGAAATTGGACATGCCCTCGAATTCCTCCCGGTTAAAAGTTCGTAACCACCTCCCAGGTCGATGGCTAAAACTTGATCGGTGCCCTGGTAACATAACATAAAGGAAATGAGGAAGCCAAAAGGAAATATTGGGTTGGAAACATACCGTATACATTCACCCCTGTAAGCAGGCCCACCCACCATAGCCGACAGTCTTATTCGGATCAAGTCCGAATTAGTCGAGACGAAACTCGGGTAACAAAAAAACATAAGAAGCAAACTTTTCAAGTCATTTTAAACCATTCGATATATTTTGGATACTTTTGGATAATTGTTTTGTTGGGGTGGTAACTTACCAAAAAATAAAAGAAAATAAATTTTTCTAAAGTATTAGATGGAAAATCGGGTATATATAAATAAATGGTGCACTCATTCGATATCCACATCTAACTAAGAAACACACCGTACAAAGAAATTTCTCCCTTCGAATATGACTTCGAAGAAATTGATGCCGGTGTCGGCGGCACTGATGATTATTTTGTTCTTGATAATGATGCTCTATATGGATGCGGCCTTAGCGGGGTTAACCCCCTGCAAGGCAGGTTGCGACAAAGAATGTAAAGGCAAGCAAGAACAATTCTACCGAGCTTGCTACCAACGCAGAAAATGCAGGCAGCTGACCCGGGACCTCGATTCTTCTTACCCTCCCATTTCAGATCCGAAGATCCAGTGCCAAATGGAATGCGTTTCTTCTAAATGCAAGAATCGATATTATCCTGATATTTGGATTCAAATGTTGGTTTTTTAAGGAGTAAGAAACCTTTAAGTGTACAAGAATAATTCGGATAATTTTGAATCATTCGGTAGTTGGATAATTTGCCATAAAAAAGATGTTGGGTTTTTCTGTTATTACGTATACATATTATTGCATTATCCCGACACTCAAGTCGATGTATCAAGAGGAAGGCATCAAGCGAGCGGACTCGGATCCTCGTGTAATACAAACCATGTATATGTGCATGGGTGCAAATTTTTGTTGTATAACAAGAATTATTATTAAGTCACATATATTTATGTTTTAACATTTGAAGCTGTGAAAAGTCTCTAGTAACGAAATATTAAATCAAATCAGTTAGTTTGCCAACGTTGCATGATCATATATTAAAAATAAAATAAATAGAAAAGGATATACTTCACAACCGAATTAGGGAAAGGTTAGACGAAAACGAATATGATAAAATAATTATCCTAACTCTTTTAATATTTTCTAATCATTTAATCCTATGAATGCTTAAAATCGAAAGGGAAGTATTGTTCTGGGTTTTTAGGGGGGATGTTTAATTTTTTATGTATGTATTTTTATTAATTGATTGATTAAGTTTAACTTGTGTCAAATCATTTTAATCACTTCATAATAATATATGTTAGTCCCTTGTCTTTGGCTTCTTTAATGAATTCCTGAGCTGAGAGACACGATTGAATACAACATTAAACATCCAGTTGAGGCAGAGTACATCATTCAATTTACAGTTCTCCTCCATCTAAATTTGTTGTGGTATTGTCGATACGGGCCTTCAAATGACTCTAATTCCCTGCAGAGATGAATCTTCAAGTGGCAGTCTCCCGCCATACGGGGCACGCTTATCAAAGAGTCGCATCTATAAAACTCCACCATCTTCAATCTTCTCAAGTTTGACAGGTCTGCGATTTCACCCACGAAATCATCACATTTCCAGACACTTAATTCCTCCAAGCGTTTCATCCTCTCAACCCCGGAAAAGTCGATACGTCTACAAAACCTCAGTTTTAAAGAGCAAAGCCTCCTCAATGACCCTAAATCTGACAACCTGATAGGATAACTCATATTTCCAATATTATTTCGTCCATCTAGCGAAGTTCCGCTATGCATTGACTGCGAACATCCCACGAGTGTCAATCTACGCAAGGACCAAGGAAGCTGCGATGCGGATGAAATGTTCCAAGAATGCAGACGGAGATCTTCCAGCCTGGACATGGAACCCAAATTGGTAGAAAGAATACCACCGACATGCAACTTTAATTTCTTCAACCCATATAGCTTCTCTATTCCCTCTAAGTCCTCATCGAGACCAATTAACGTTAGCGATTGGAGGCTGGCGAGTCCGGAAAGATTGCATCTTGCAAGGTTTGGCACCTCTGACGTTGGAGTTCTAACAGAAATGCGTAATCCGTCAATTTCCAACACATCAAGGCTCTTTAGATTGCCGATCGAGGAAGGTAGCTTCCTTATCTTCGTCCCAATCCCACGAAGTATTCTCAGGTCCCCTAGCCTCCCAATAGACTCTGGCAACTTCGAAATTCCTTCACAACGGCTCAAACTGAGCTCTTGTAGAGCTTTTGCAGATCCAATCTCTTCTGGTAACCTTGTCAAGCTGTTACACTCTCTTATATTCAGGCGTTTAAGATACCTTAATACACCGATAGAACTGTGAATTTCTTCCAAACGCCAGCAAAAGTAGAGATGAATTATCTCCAGCTTTGGGAAACGAGAGAGGTCGGGTAGTCTTGTAATATCCACATGCGAGATGTCAAGTACTCTCAAATTACCCATTCTCTGTTAAAACAAAAAAAAGAGCATCATCCCATGATTAGTTAATGTTGATGTTATGCTTCATCCGAGATGGATACAAGGAAAAGGGAATTAATACCATGTCATTCATTGAATCGTCCTTAATTCCATTCCCCCAGATCTGGAGAACGACGAGGTTATCCATCTTGAAGAAATCGGGATTAGGTCTGTGTTTCCACCCCACTGACCAACGTAGCCACAATAGATTCGTCCGGAAATTCCTAAACTTCCCACTTAATTCTGCTCCATCTTCTAGGTTGAGAAACCTGAGATTGGACATGCCCTTGAATTCCTTTCCGGTTAAAAGTTCGCAACTACCTCGCAGGTCGATGGCTAAAACTTGATCGGTGCCCTGGTAACATAATATAAAGGAAATGAGGAAGCAAAAAGAAAGAGATTGAGTTCAATCCAATAAATTAGGAAAACATTATTATTATCATCATCATCGTCGTCGTCATCATCATCATCTCACCTGCTTTTGGCGTATGACATTAAGTGCCAATTCAGGATCCCACAGCCTGCTGCGCTGCTTGCCGGGGCTCTCTGAACTAACAATCTCCCTTCCCATCTCTCTAATTAAGTCATGCATCCAATACTTGTCTTTATGTCTCCAAATATCGTCATCGTCGACATTCAGTACCACTTTTATCAAAGATCTGTTCTGGAGGACATCCAATCCACTTTTAGGAAAAAAATCACAGGCTTCCCACATGTAACTCGCATAATCCCTTGGCATCACTTCTTGGTCAAAACATGCCATGTCCAGAAAAATCTGCTTCTCACTCTCGTCTAAGTCATCGTAGCTGATCCGCAGCTTATTCAAGACGTCTTTGTGAGGCACTCGCTCCAGCTTTTCTAATGTATGTTCCCATTTATTCTTTTCCTTTCGGAATAAGTGCCCTCCGATCACCTCCAAAGCTAAGGGAAGATTTCCGGACATGCGAATAACCCGCTTCGATAAATCAACAAAGTCATTTGGAGGTCCTTCTCCACCAAATGCGTGCCGATTGAAGAGTTGCAGAGCATGATCGTCGCTCATTCCCTCCACTTCATAAGCAGTATCACTAGGTCTCATAAGGCCCTCGCAAACGCTCTTATCCCTCGTCGTGACGATAATTATCGTTCCCGGTCCGAAGAAATCGAAATTTCCAACCAACTTTTTGAGCTGACTACTCTCGCTGACATTGTCAAAAATGATAAGGACCCTTCTGTTGTGGAGCCTTCTTTGGATCTCATTCATTCCATAGCTAGAGTCACCAATTTCTCCACCCGATTTGCCGAAGATATCCTTCAATAGCTTCTTTTGCAACCTTTCAACACCCCCCACACCAGTCGACAAGGATTCTCGCACATCGGCAAGGAAGCAGCATCCATCGAATCGGGAAGAGATTCTGTTGAAGATGACATTAGCCAACGTTGACTTCCCAATACCCCCCATGCCGTGCACCATCACAACATGCCGTTCAACGTGAGAACTCAAATTCAACATGTCGATTACCTTCTCCCCGCGTTCATCCATACCTACCAGATGATCCGGCATACTCCTACCTTTGATGTTCAGCTTGTTTAGAATATCCGCAACCACATCACTAACAAACTGGCCCATCCTGCCCAAAATCAAATGGAGATCAAGATGTTCAAGAAACTGCCGACTAACAACATAGAAAAGCTCAAAGGAAACAACTGTTGAAATATCCGAAATGACATAAATAATTATATAAGAAAGAGAGAGATTAAAGATTATGAGTTATGTACCCCATATCTCCTTTGTATTCCAGACCTCGGATACCTGCAACCTTCTTCAGAGCTTCCTCCCACATTTTCACATCCTCTTCCTTGTATTTTTCTTTGTGCTTCTCGAGGGCGTCCCGGTACCGATCGGTTTGCAGTTTCACGTCGCTGGGGCTTACATCGTAGAAGATGGGCAAGATGACTTTCCTAGAGGATGGGTCCCTGCGGCAGTCCACCATCATGGCGAGTTCTCGGAGGCACCACGCGCTCGATGCATAGCCTTTGGAGAAGACAACAACGTAGATCCTAGAGTCCGGGACAGCTCGACGGAGCTCGTCCCCGATCCCTTCGCCGTTACGGACCTCCTCCGTGTCCCTGAACACACGTATCCCCTTTTCCCTCATGGTCACATAAAGGACATCGGTGATGTTGTACCGGGTGTCAGGTCCCCTGAAGCTGACGAACACATCGTAAGCTGATCCGTCGGGGGTTTTCACAGTGCCGCGGCTTGTCCTTGCTTCCGATGTCCCCGCCATCCAAGGCAGCCGACAAATGATCGAACTTTGACCAAAAGGCAGGGGTCGTGTGGATGAAAATAACGATGAAGTTTCGTCTGCCAAACCGACGACGACTTCATAAAAAAGACGAAGAAAAGTCGTCTTTGGTCTTGCCTTAACGTTATCTCTATCTTCCTCGTCCCCACCACAATCACGGGCGTGTGATCTTCGGCCCAATTACTTTTTCTTAAATGAAATTACCCTTATTATCTCTATAAACCCCCTCCCTCCCACTTCACAAAATAATGTTATATTTCACGTAATAGGTAATATATTATTTTACAAATTTTGAAAATTTCTTACATATTTTGGACAGGAACACGACAATCCCCTCCTACTCACAAGACAGTAATGGGCTTGGCCTCCTTAGATTTCGAAGATAAACAATGCAAAAAAGCCGAATGACTTCCCAGCTAAGTTTCTGGAGGTCCCAAGCATCCACGCCGCGGTACCCTGCAGCTAGATCCTCCTTGATAGCTTCCTTCACCACCATTACGGCAACTTGCATCGTGATATCCCTTATGCTGCATCACCAGAAACAATAACTACGAACAACCCTGAAGACAAAAACAGAAGACATGATTCCGGGAAAGGGATTGAGGTATCACCTGGAGATTGATGGATATATGACCCCTCTTTGAACCTCATCCTCTGTCATGTATGCTGCCAAACTGCATTTTCGGCAACCCCGGGGATATTATTATAATGAGTAATCCAGAAAACCAGAATTACTCCACTCTCTGCGTGATGCATATCAGAATCATTACACAGTGTTTTTGCAATTTCATTATCATTGGTTATAGTGCACATCTTTCTTAGAATAGATAATGAACTTCTCCAATTTGCTGTAGATTAGATTACAAGGAGGACGAGTTAGATGTGGGGGATCAGTATTGTAACGATCTTCGTCGGGTTTGACATTGCAAAAATGGCTGGTCTGGTAGAAGTAGAACCCTTCATTGCTTCTAACACCTGACATAGACAACATTAGCATCCCAACTAGCAGGTGGTGTGGTACGTAGTGGTCTGAGAACTTTCATGACATGTTCTACTCTTGGTCGTCAAGGAAGAGGATTTTGGGCAACTTCTAAAAGGACTTGCTCTGGGGGATTATTCTTCAACAAACCAATTTTCATCCCCAGCAACATATTTTGTCAGGATTACCATGACAGGATAACTGGGAATATCCTTTCCTTAGTTCTTTCCCACTTCAAGGAATAAATAGCAAATAAGGCAGATGTTGGAAAACAAGATAATGATATTGTATGTCTAGAATTACAGCATTGCAGTGATAGATAACTAAGAGGTTGGAACAACTTCTATATCTCCATGGAGAAAAGTCCACCTACTGCTGACAAACCAAGTAGCACGTCAGGTTTTACTTCCCTCACTTGGTCCCAGACGGTAATCAGCTTTTTCCCCATGAGGCAAATATAATTTGAATCAACAAAAGACCTTGACGAAGAGTGCCCAACCAATCAAATAAGTTTCTCTTTAAAAAATTTTTAAAAAATACTAATCTGACATGCCTAAATCATAATTGATATGGGAAAACAGGAGATTTGTATGTCATTAGGGTTAGTTTGAAAAAAATTTATGAAATGTGATTCGAGTTTGAAAAACTCCTCAAACTCCTAAAATACTATCCTTATGATGCGATTGGGAACCGCGTCATTCAATTTATAAATAGGACGTGGAATCCAACCACGACACTAATTTGGGAGGCCCATGGCGCAGTTGGAAACCACGTCTTTGAAGCTCAACTTATTGTCGTGGTTCTCGACGGTGACACAAGCACACTAGGAGAAATTGTTTCTAAATGTATGAATGACGCGGTTGGGAACCCCGTCATTAATAGTAAAAGGGGTTGGGAAGCACATCTTTCGCACAATTAGAAAAAAAAAAAATTATTCTAATGTCCAAGTGTCGCCGTTCGGAACCGTGGCACTAAATTGGGAGTCAATTGCGCGGTAGTAACTTCACGTCTTCCAAAAAATAGCCAGGAAGGCGACTAACTACAGAAGACAACATTGGAAATCAATTTGAAAGGAGGCAACAACCTTTTCCATTTTCGGAAAGCCAATCATATGGCCCTTCCTTGAGCTCTTACTGCTCCTAATTAACCAGCAATTGTAACTCCAACCGTTCCTTGTCATAACATATTACCATTGATATTGGTTGGCAAAATAATTATCTTCAAATACAGATTCACATATTTTAACCACAACAGAAAAATTGTTTTCTGAGTATGGTAGCTGTCAGTAGTATGATCTCATAATCATTGTTGCAACAAAGATATAGATTCTTCATGCTTAAACCAAAATTAGATAAAAATTCTAAAGACTAATGTGTGGTGACATGGAACAATAGTCATCTAAAATACTGGTATTCTTTACTTCTAATCCAAGTTAAACTAAATTTAAATGAAAAATGGAGGCATTCCCCGTGGGGTTTTCAGCATGTGGTAACAGGGAATATTATAATGATCCGTGAATTTGTAGTTTCAAAATGTATAAATACGATTTGTGAATCTCATTAGCAGTACAATGCCGATGAGGAATCACGAATGAGAATACCCATGGTAGTTTCATGCTTCCAGGATGTTGTGGCCGGACCTGCCTCCAAAACGTAGAGAGATGGAAACGTGAAGGAGGTATGCACCGAGCTAAAGAAGAGAAGGAGGAGGTGTGGCTTATGATCCCAAGAATGAAGAGAAGATCATGAAGGGGAGAGAACCTAAATCTATGGTTGAGGCCCAAGAGCACTTGAATAGTGAGGCCCTCTACTATTTATATTTTGCAAAGGAAGCCGTGGCGTTTAAATTGATTAGACATAAAGAGGATGATTCCACTTCCCGAGGATGAGGTCGGATGAAGGAAATTAATATCCCTGTTGCTTGGAGGAAGAAAACGAAACGGAGGAGGAAGAAGGGAGAGAAATGAGGAGACTAAGAGCTAGACGGCAAGATAGCGAAGGATTCCTCCTTGGTAAGGCTGTCCAAAGAGCTTGAAGGGGAAGATGAAGAAGACAGTGGTAGACAACAAGAAATGTACACCTCTCCCTCATCCTCTTTGCTTCTTCTTACCTTAAATGGATGTATTGTTAGTGTGTGCACTTATGTGTCAAGACAGTTTAATGTATTTGTGGGTAAATAATTAATAAAGGCGAGTATTTGTCATTGATTATTTTACTTTTCTGCACGTAAAATTATTAATGATAAAGTCCTACAAATTATTGAGTATATTAATCTGAAATAGTCCGTGATCGGATAGATGTTTAGAGGGGACATGGACATCTAGATCATCGCTAAGTATAGCTGAGGTCAAGATAGACCAAGTGATAGTGTATCCAAGTTATACTTAGGGGTACCCTAAGATTAGGGATACTGGACACGACCCGATTAAGAGGATACCACATATTGAACATCATTGGTCAATCCTCTTTATGGACGAGTGTAACTGATCTTTTGACTTGAGACCTTCATTTATTCTATGCGTGGAGTTTGCGCACTTTGACGTCGTTAAAAGCAGTCTTTAACCGGATTGTGAGTAATACGATTGTTGGGTGTGTGACAAAGCGTAGAGAGAATAGTGTTGAGTCAATATAGGATTCATCGCTCTCTTGGATTAGAGAGTTGACATCTAGGCCACTTGATAGAGATATTAGTGACTCTAAAATCCATGGCCATGGGAGGAATGTTTTACATTCAAGAGAGTCTATTATATCTTGGTAATCAAGTAAAACAATTAATTTGGTGATGATGTATTTTGCGCTGAATTAATTGAGATGTCGGATAGATGAAGAGATTGAATTACACAGTAATCGGTTCATACTGGTATATGATTTATAATCATTATCCTAACACGTTGGGTGACTAAAAACTGTTGCTAGACGGTTACCTTAGTTTGTGTATGGATTTACACTACCTTCGTGTATAGGACCTAGAGAGGGTCGCACGCACAGCACGTCGACACGAACATTGTATTATTGATTATTTTAGTGGATACTAAAATTAATCATTTTATTTCAGAATTAGAATTAATTGGATTGTTAATTTATTCTGAAATATCGGAAGCAAATAAATAGACCAAGATCGAATATGGATTTATTCGGGTCGTATTATATTAAAGTAAAGGATATGAAATAAATATTAAGTATTTATTTATATATTATATCCAAGATGTTTTACTTAATAATAATTTTTAAATTATATTAATGCATGTAGTTTACGTGGTTGAAACTATTTTGCATTAATTAGTTTAATATTTATGGAATAAAGAAATCAATTTAAAAGTATTTTTTAATGATTACATTCGTTACAATCTTGGATTAAGGATTAATTAGTATCTTAACGGATGAAAATTTAAGTTTTGATGCGTTAAGATTTTTCTTTTGTGACAAGCTAAGAGAGAGACACCCATTTTATTTAAGAGATGAGATTGGATACTCTCTCTGAAAAAAATCATAAAACAATCAAAAGGGCTGAGAGAGTCAGTTTTGAGTTTTTGCTTCCGAAAATTCTTTGTCGATCCAAGAGGCTAGCACCTAAGGGATTGTAGAGAGGTTCGTGATCGTGTGCGCGTGGATACCGCTAGAGGAGTCACACTTGGGGCTCTCGGTCGATTGTTCGCGATTACGCTTTGTTTCTTCGGAGATTTTAAGGTACAATTTCTGGTAAGATTACATTATTATCTAAATTTTTTATACGTACCATGAGAGATTTTTTTATTTTGGGCATAAAAGTTTATAATTCTTGTTTCCGCTGCGCCCTAAATTTGACAAGTGGCATTAGAGCCTACTCATGGTCAGAACGTATAATTTTCGATGATATAATAAAAAAAAATTGATTTCATATATCAAATATATATATATACTATTTATTTTAGATTATAATAGATATTTTATATTGTTGATATATCATCGTTATTATACTTGTTTAAAGAGGTTTTCTTTAAAAGTAAATAGTTAGATAATTATTTCTTTTGAACAAAAGTTAAATATTAAAATTGTTCAAGAAAAATAATAATTATCTAATTATTAGGCCTCAAAAGTGGAAGGCAGTACGATAAGATCTAAATCTCAAAGTTGAGATTTTAATTTCCTCGATTATGATTAAAATATGAAGATATTTATTAGAATAATATTTTATATCAAAATTAAAAGTATGTCAAGGAGCAGATTGCTCATAAATCCTAAAACAAACAATTGGTTTAGGGAATTGGTTATGGATTAAACCAGTTGCGATTCAAAATTTCGAATCATAATATTAATAATATTATAATGAGGATTATTGTAATGTTAAAAAATATGATCACGTAAAATATGTGGAATTTGAATATATTAATTTTGGTATATAAATATTAAAGTTAATATTCTACGTAATGGCAACTCTCATTTTAACTAGTTTCCTAAAAAAGTTTAATCGGGTTAATTGATTAAAAATCTATGTTTGGTGATCTGGATGGATTACTATAATTGATTTATAAATCAACCCACGGGAAACGTAATAGTTAATCCGATGAAAAAAAGGGGGAAATTTCAAGTTGCCAAAAAAATCATAATTAATTGAGGAAGTATTTCAAAAGTTAAAGAATTTATTGAAATACTAACGTGACAATATTAAATGTTGAATAGCATTTAAATGCTAATTGTCACAAGATTTTCAACATAATTAATTATAAGAATTGTGTGGTATACACAAAAGATATTTTAATGGTGAGAAAAAACTAAAATAAAATCCCCTAAATATTAAGTCAATATTATAAAATAAAGACCCATTTATTATAATAGTCAGATTTTTCCCATGAGTCGGTACAGCTTAGCTGTGGGCTTATGGTAGAACATTTGTAATTTATTCTAAATGATTAATGGGTCGACTTAACTCAATTTAGTTGACTTGTTTAGCTCAGCTAAGGTCAGCTTTTTGAGGGGCAAGTGTTGAGTTTAAGAGTTATTAGACTCAACGTGAAAGTACCGAAAGTCACACAGATAATTGTGATTGGCGAGTTAAGGCCTACTTGTTTCGTGTGGTGTGTAGGTACAGCTCAGCTGTGTGCATACTTCATGTTTCGAGATTTCGGTCCCACTAGGAATTATTAACCAACAAATTCCCGATTTCAACAGAGGGGGCTGTTGTTTTCGAATAAAATAGTGGGAGCTATATTAAAGTCCTTTATTAATTAATATTCCACAAATACTAAAACTCTGCTTTAAATTATTATTGTAGATGGCAAACACAAACACCCTTTCGCTGCGAAGCATTCTCGAGAAAGAGAATATCCTCATCGGTTCCAACTACCTGGATTGGTATAGAAAACTGAAAATTGTCCTAAGGCACGAGAGAAAGATTTATGTGCTGGAGGATGAACCACTTAAAGAACCTGCACCTGATGCTTCTGAGGATGATCAGTCTTACTACAGTCAATACTCGGAGGATGCGCTGGATGTTCAGTGCATCATGTTGTCTTCTATGTCTCCCGAGTTACAGAGGCAGCATGAAAACATGAGTGCTAGGGAGATTGATCAGCACTTACGTGAGCTCTTCCAAGAGAGTGCCAGAGTTGAGAGGTATGAGACCTCTCGGGCACTGTTTCGAACAATGCTGGTGGAGGGTAACCCAGTTGGGCCACATGTACTCAAGATGATAGGGTACATTGAGAGGCTCGAGAGCTTGGGTTCCAAGCTGGACCAGGACTTAGCAGTTGACCTGGTTTTGTCCTCACTCCCACCATCATTTTCTCAGTTTGTGTTGAACTTCAACATGAACAGTATGGAGAAGAGTTTGACTGATCTGATGGCAATGCTGAAGACTGCTGAGAAGGACATGAAGGTGAATCCTTCACCACGAGCAATGATGGTCAGAAAGACCTACAAGCGTCCTGGCACCGGGAAATTCAATCCCAAGGCTAAAGCAGTTAAGAGCACTGGACCTCCAGCTCAAAAGAAGCTTAAGAAAGGGCAGCAGGTGCCCCAGTCTGATGAGAAGGAAGCTATATGCTTTCATTGTGGCAAGAAAGGCCATTGGAAGAAGAATTGCTTCCAACTCATGAAGAAGAATGCCAGTGGAGCGGATGCTTCAGGTATCTTTGTGATTGAATGCAATCTTTCTGTTTCTTCATCATGGGTCATAGACTCCGGAAGTAGTTCTCACATTTGTGCGAACTTGCAGGGTCTAAGTGACTGCAGACGGCTGTCCAAGGGCGAGATGGACCTACGAGTGGCGAATGGAGCTAGAGTTGCTGCATTAGCTGTAGGGACGTATGTAATAAAGTTGCCCAGTGGATTTGATCTAAATTTGGAGAACTGTTATTTTGTTCCTAGTTTTTCCAAGAACATCATTTCGGTGTCGTGTTTAGACGCCAAGGGATTGAATTAAATTCAAGGACAAGTTGTGTTCCTTTTATTTGGATGGGATGTTCTATGGAAATGGTTCATTGAACAATGGTTTGTACGTTCTGAATTTGGATGAGCCGATTTATTGTATTGAAGGGAAAAAACAGAAAACGCGTGACTCAAACTTAACATATCTCTGGCATTGTAGACTTGGTCATGTAAACGAGAAATGCATCGTAAGGTTACTGAGTAACGGGTATTTGGACTCTTTTGAGTTAGAGCCCATAGATACATGTGAAGCGTGTTTACAAGGAAAAATGACCAAGAAGCCTTTTACCAAGACAGGTGAAAGGGCCAAGGAACTACTAGAACTCATACATAGTGATGTGTGTGGACCATTACCGGTTCAGGCCAGAGGAGCGTATTCATACTTCGTGACTTTCACCGACGATTTAAGTAGATATGGATATGTCTACTTAATGAGGCACAAGTCTGAAACTCTGGAAAAGTTTAAAGAATTTAAGAACGAGGTAGAGAATCAACGAGGCCAGAAGATAAAGGCCCTTCGGAGTGATCGAGGCGGCGAGTATCTTAGCCAAGAGTTCATTGATTACCTTAAAGAGTGTGGGATCGTTTCACAACTCACACCTCCTAGAACACCGGAGTGGAATGGTGTTTCAGAAAGGAGGAACCGCACACTCATGGACATGGTTAGATCAATGATGAGTCATGCAAGTCTTCCGTTGTCATTTTGGGGTTATGCCTTAGAAACAGCAGCATACATGCTTAACCGAGTTCCAACCAAGTCAGTGGATAAGACACCCTATGAATTATGGTTTGGGAAGAAACAGAACTTGTCTTATCTTAAGATATGGGGCTGCGATGCTTATGTGAAGAATGAAAATTCTGATAAGCTTGCGGCAAGATCCACTAAGTGTGTGTTTGTAGGTTATCCCAAGGAAACAAAGGGATACTACTTTTATCTCCCAAGCGAGCACAAAGTTATCGTTGCTCGATATGCTACTTTCTTGGAAAGAGAATTCATTGCTAAAGAGAGTAGCAGGAGTAAAGTAAGTCTAGAAGAAATTTCAGACTCTACAAACAGGTTGGAAACTGAACCTTTAGATAGGGAATCGGTACCACTAGTACAAGCGATTCCAACTTCTGAAAATGTTCAAGGAACACAAGATCAACGTAAGTCGACAAGAGTACACCGAGAGCCTGACAGATATGGTTGGCTGGTAACCCAACATGGGGAAGTACTGCTCGTCGATGATGATGAACCGTCAACTTATGAGGAAGCAATCGCTTCAAATGATTCCGAGAAATGGCTAGAAGCCATGAAATCAGAGATGGACTCCATGTATACCAACCAAGTTTGGGAGTTGGTTGATGCGCCAGTTGGGGTAAAACCCATAGGGTGCAAGTGGATCTTCAAGAAAAAGATTGACATGGAAGGGAATATAAGTACCTATAAAGCAAGACTTGTGGCCAAGGGTTTCACTCAACGTCAAGGAATTGACTATGATGAAACATTTTCACCGGTTGCAATGCTCAAGTCCATTAGAATTCTGCTTGCGATAGCAGCTTACAAGGATTATGAGATCTGGCAGATTGATGTAAAAACCGCTTTCCTGAATGGAAAGTTACAGGAGGAAGTGTTTATGGTACAACCTCCCGGTTTCATTGCATCCAAGAATGCAGATAAAGTATGTAAGCTCAAGAGGTCCATTTATGGGCTAAAGCAAGCATCTCGGAGTTGGAATCTGCGATTTGACGAAGCAGTCAAAGAATTTGGCTATGTCAAGAATCCAAATGAACCTTGCGTTTACAAGAAGGTTAGTGGGAGCAAGATTTCATTCCTAGTGCTGTATGTTGATGATATACTTCTGATAGGCAATGATATACCTAGCCTAGAGTCTACCAAGACTTGGCTGGGAGAGTGTTTCTCTATGAAAGATCTTGGGGAAGCGACTTATGTCTTAGGTATTAGATTATACCGAGATGGACAAAATAGGTTGCTGGGTTTGAGTCAAAGTATGTATATTGACAAGGTGCTGAATAGATTCAGCATGCAAGATTCCAAGAGAGGATTCTTGCCAATGTCACATGGTGTACATCTTTCCAAGTCCATGTGTCCAAAGACACATGAGGAGAGAGGAAGGATGGACAAGATACCTTATGCATCAGCTATAGGGTCCATTATGTATGCCATGATTTGCACTCGACCCGATGTCTCGTATGCTTTGAGCATGACAAGTAGATATCAGTCAGATCCTGGAGAGGGTCATTGGACTGCAGTAAAGACTATCCTTAAGTATCTTAGAAGAACAAAGGACATGTTCTTAATTTATGGAGGAGATGAGGAGTTAGTTGTCAGAGGATATACTGACGCTAGTTTTCAGACAGATCGGGATGATCTGAAATCGCAGCAGGGTTATGTGTTTTGCTTGAATGGTGCAGCTGTATGTTGGAGGAGTTCCAAGCAGGAGACAGTTGCAGATTCTACAGCTGAGTCCGAGTACATTGCAGCTTCCGAAGCGGCAAAGGAAGCTGTGTGGATCAAGAACTTCATAGCGGAGCTTGAAGTGGTTCCGAGCATTATTGACCCAGTGACATTATACTGTGACAACAATGCGGCCATAGCGCAGGCCAAGGAGCCGAGGTCTCACCAACGATCCAAGCACGTACTACGAAAATATCACATCCTCCGAGAGATTGTTCAGAGGGGTGACGTATTGGTTAGCAGAGTTGATACGAGCGAGAATATCGCGGACCCACTCACAAAGGCCTTACCTCTGCAGAAACATGAGACCCATGTGAGGAGCCTAGGACTTCGAGTCCGTAGTGCTTGGCAATAGTGCAAGTGGGAGATTGTTAGTGTGTGCACTTATGTGCCAAGACACTTTATTGTATTTGTGGATAAATAATTAATAAAGGCGAGTATTTGTCATTGATTATTTTACTTTTCTGCACGTAAAATTATTAATGATAAAGTCCCACAGATTATTGAGTATATTAATCTGAAATAGTTTATGATCGGATAGATGTTTAGAGGGGACATGGACATCTAGATCATCGCTAAGTATAGCTGAGGTCAAGATAGACCAAGTGATAGTATATCTAAGTTATACTTAGGGGTACCCTAAGATTAGGGATACTGGACACGACCCGTTTAAGAGGATACCACATATAGAACATCATTGGTCAATCCTCTTTATGGACGAGTGTAACTGATCTTTTGACTTGAGACCTTCATTTATTCTATGCGTGGAGTTTGCGCACTTTGACGTCGTTAAAAGCAGTCTTTAACCGGATTGTGAGTAATACGATTGTTGGGTGTGTGACAAAGCGTAGAGAGAATAGTGTTGAGTCAATATAGGATTCATCGCTCTCTTGGATTAGAGAGTTGACATCTAGGCCACTTGATAGAGATATTAGTGACTCTAAAATCCATGGCCATGGGAGGAATGTTTTACATTCAAGAGAGTCTATTATATCTTGGTAATCAAGTAAAACAATTAATTTGGTGATGATGTATTTTGCGCTGAATTAATTGAGATGTCGGATAGATGAAGAGATTGAATTACACAGTAATCGGTTCATACTGGTATATGATTTATAATCATTATCCTAACACGTTGGGTGACTAAAAACTGTTGCTAGACGGTTACCTTAGTTTTGTATGAATTTACACTACCTTCGTGTATAGGACCTAGAGGGTCGCATTATATTATTGATTATTTTAGTGGATACTAAAATTAATCATTTTATTTCAGAATTAGAATTAATTGGATTGTTAATTTATTCTGAAATATCGGAAGCAAATAAATAGACCAAGATCGAATATGGATTTATTCGGGTCGTATTATATTAAAGTAAAGGATATGAAATAAATATTAAGTATTTATTTATATATTATTATATCCAAGATGTTTTACTTAATAATAATTTTTTTAAAATTATATTAATGCATGTAGTTTACGTGGTTGAAACTATTTTGCATTAATTAGTTTAATATTTATGGAATAAAGAAATCAATTTAAAAGTATTTTTTAATGATTACATTCGTTACAATCTTGGATTAAGGATTAATTAGTATCTTAACGGATGAAAATTTAAGTTTTGATGCGTTAAGATTTTTCTTTTGTGACAAGCTAAGAGAGAGACACCCATTTTATTTAAGAGATGAGATTGGATACTCTCTCTGAAAAAAATCATAAAACAATCAAAAGGGCTGAGAGAGTCAGTTTTGAGTTTTTGCTTCCGAAAATTCTTTGTCGATCCAAGAGGCTAGCACCTAAGGGATTGTAGAGAGGTTCGTGATCGTGTGCGCGTGGATACCGCTAGAGGAGTCACACTTGGGGCTCTCGGTCGATTGTTCGCGATTACGCTTTGTTTCTTCGGAGATTTTAAGGTACAATTTCTGGTAAGATTACATTATTATTTAAACCTTATTATACGTACCATGATAGATCCTGTTGTTTTGTGCATAAAAGTCTATAATATTTCCTTCCGCTGTGCCTGAAATCTAACAAGTATTTCTTGCTACCTCGGTAGTTTTGTTGTATCGTTGTGGCTGCGATTTGTCTTGGTGTCTTGATGTGTGTGTGGTGAAGGAGAGGAGGACGTCCAGAGTCCTCGGGATGATAGGATGGACGTCCGTCCCACCCCCTTGAGGTGGAGAAGTGATCGGATTCCTCGGAGTTTGAGGTAATCGCGTTTCTGATCCTCGGACAGATTTAGAGCGAACGTTGCTGCGTTATTACGTGTATATATTGTGCTTTCCGGGTACGGTATGCACATTCTTGCTTGAGGAACGAGGCCGAAACAGAACGGGGAAAGGGCCGATGAATTAGGCCATGTTCTTGGGAAGTTCGTATGTAGACGAATGCTCGTGATGGTTGTGGTGGTTGCTGTAATTTTCTGTATTGCATGTTCTTGGAGTGTAGGGACACGGAAGGGCGTCCGAGCCTTGGGGAAGAAAGAGTGGTTGGTTCCTTGGAACGTGAGGCAATGGCCCCTCGAATCCCCGGTTGTTTCGGGTGCTCCTTCACGGATGGATAACGGGGCTGAACGTTATTGGATAGGGAACAGCCGAATTAAGCCTTGCTTTCTTTAGAAACTCGGATGAATTGGTTGTGTTTTCATGGTGTTGTTATGTGATGCGTGGCGAGTGAGAATGTATGTGTTAACCATGTGTGAGTGGGCTGAAAAGAATACGAACAAGGGGCAGCCGGAACTGGTTGGTCCCCTTGGTAAAGTGATTGGAAAAGGAAATGCACCATGATGGTGGTATTTGCACTAAGCGAGAATGCTAGTGAACGTGTGTGGGTGTGCACATGCTAAAATGAAAAAGAATTGTGACCGAATGAGGACACACTTGACGTATGGAGAAAGGAAGGATCACTCCTAAAAGAAGAGGAGTGAGGAAATGTGCGGGTAACATGAGAATGATTGGGGTGTATACTTGGCTAGGAAACTGGATTAAATGGACAGCTTGTGGGCTCCTTTCGGAACCAGATAATGGGTAGTATAAACGGATGTTTGGAGAAGAGATTCTGAATCCGGATGATTTCGGGGACTGCCCTATGGGCGAAAAAAAAATGAGGCTGGGAATTTGCCTTGAAAGGAACGCGAATCAGGATAATGTGATTGGACCGAAAGGGTCTGTGATCGAGGAAAGATGATGAAATAAAAAGGAATGGTATGAACTTCACAGGGCGTGTGAAAGAGGGCTGAACTGGAGCATTCCCAAATGTCGGATTGAATATGTGATGTAGAGTTCCCAGTTAATTTAATTATGACGGTGTGTCGGAATTGGAAAATAAAGCTCGGTTTGAGAGCTATACAAAGGAAGTCAAATGTGTGCTCGTTACAGGAATATGAGTTGTATTTTGTCTCTTTTTGACTAACTTATACGCATGTTTTCCAGGTCATGAAGGAGCTTCTACGCGTCATTTCATTTACTTAGACCAAACACTGTAACTGTCACTCGTTTCGTACGAATAATGTAACTTTTATCGGCATGACGAAAACATGAATATAGTCTCGCTAATTAGGAAAACCTTAGGATCTTTCAAATATGCCTTTCTTTTCGTTTTTATTGTGATCACGAGCACACTTAAAATACAAGTGTCAATTTATGTACGAATTTCATCGTTGCAGTGCAACAAATGATGCACTAACGGAAGAATCAACGAAGATATTATCTCTTCCTAACAACTAAGGATCAAAGATGTGCCCAGAATATTTTATAGGGACCAGAGAAATGTCTGACCTAGACATCATCATTAAGCATTCTGTAGGTGTTTTTTTATCATTGCCTTTTGAATGAGATAATTATCCATCAAAGACACACGACTTCACTCTAACTGTAGTCATACGAAACAAATTAGAAGAATTGTCACTCTAATTTATCAGCAAGTGTATAGCAAATTTTTTAAAATGAAAATACATTATTGTTATGATCTTCCATTATAGTGTCTTTTGATATAGCTGAAAAATCTTCTCATTACGTTTAACTTTGAATAAAAATATATTCCCTTCAAGTAGTTGATTGCAAGTTTGCATATGAGTTGATAAGTACAAGCCAGGGTACGGCTTCAAGATTAGGAAATCTCTTCTCTGCAAATATTTGTAAGGACGTATACAAACATTTGTTCTCATACATCTCGCTAGCTGAGAGCATACACGAAAGAAATTTGCATATAGAAGATTTACAAGATACAGATTTGAAGACACAATTTTCACCACTATAATCAACAAGCATTACCCACCAATTGTAACTCACATAATGGGTCTTTCAGTAGTTTCTCATTGTTAGTACCAACATCAATCATCACTGGAAGTGCCTGGAATTGAAGATTACAAATGAAAAACATTTGTGAAACAATACCGATATGTTCAAGACGAGCAACATTATACTTAAAATGGCATGAAAAAGAAAAGTTGCAAATGAAAGATAATTGTCAAGAAGCTGAAATTGTTGTGAAGCGAAGCACCAAAGTTGTCTTTCTCAGTATTGCTTTGAATAGCCTTTTTCCATAAGATATTAGGTGCAGGCAAACTCATAAGATTTTACTCAAGAAAAATGGATAGGAAATGGTAAATATTAGGTCCACATATTTCACAAAGTCGACCCAAATTTGGAGCCAAATTATGAAGAATAAAACAAGTATTAACCTGTCCCAGCAACTCAAAAATTGGATAAGATGAGTAAAAAATGTAAGAAAAATCAATCCAATCCAGGATCACTGCAATCGGATTTAGGACACGAAAAAGTGTGGAAACATACCTGTGATTAACGAACCTTCATAAAATCAGATTATTAGGTCTTTAAACTCCGTCTTCATCATTATCTTAATTCAGGAGTGTTACCCGATGAGATCTGCAAACAAGAAAGGGAAAAAACGGTGATCTGGGTCTTTCTCTCCCTGACTTGCCGACGGCCGATGGAGCATCACTATTAGGGTTAGGGCCAGTGGAAGAGGGACCTAGCACCTGTTAATATAAGGGGTGACGGGCCCTTCCATCACGGGCTTACATAATCACGGGCTGACTGTAACGATTTCAATTTTCACAAATTTCTAATAATTTATATTCATACATTTTTGTTTGTTACAAATAATTCACGTTCAAATACATCACACATTACTACTTCGAAAAACTTTAAATGCGCGTCTTTGTTTTTAATTCTCCTGCATGAAACATAAAGTTAGTATACAATAATCATTTATTCTCGCTATTCAACTCCAACACTTCACATCATTTCCATCCGTAAATCCTACGGACGAATTAGTTGTTCGTTCATAGTTTTATAATCACGAAAGAAGATTAATATCACTCATTCTTGGAATTCTAATGTACCGTATCTATCTTACCTCCCATCCTCCCCCGAGCTAAACTTGATACATTATCATATTCCGAGGTAAGCCTCGCAAGTTCCTTCTACCAAAATGTAGAAATAACGATGTCATTTCATTTGTTCGACCATCCCTCAATCGTTCCCGGCCTTTGGCCGTGCATACAAGAAGTTCGGCCATGGCTACCCTATCCTCGATGGACATTAACACGGCTGTCCAAACCCAAGAGAACGTGCCTTGTCTCGACCGTTCCCAAAATTTCAGCCCACATGGCCGCATGGTTCCGCTCCTAGAGCGAGGAAGAAGTTGTGGTGGTTGGTACATTCTTCGGGCGTACGCCACCCTCCTTCTTCCGCGAATTTCCAGCCTTAGGCCGTATCTAGTTCCGGAGCAACTAGTTCCGTAAATTCCCTCCCGAAGGAGTAAGACACGGGGCTGGCCTAGTATCGGCCGTTTCCCCTATTTTCCAGCCATATTCGGCCGCCCAACTTTCTTCTCGGCTTTAGGCTGTTCATTCCGAGGCAACACCTCGCAAATTTCCGCCCACGGGGCGATATACCAACGGACATGGGCCGAGGAAACCTTCCCTCCCTTGCAGCCCCTTTGCCCTGTTTCCAGCCCGAAGGCCGCACTCTTCCGAGGTTTCCCTCGCGTCATTTCCGCTCCTAGAGCGCATCGGAACTGTGGTCTCACGGAATCACACCTACGGCCACCTTACGAACTCAATCTCTCACCAATAAAACTAACGTCTACCACAGCCCGTCTCATGATCATTTCAGCCCCAAGATTCGACATTTCAGCCCCAAGATCTCGACATTTCAGCCCCACAACTAAAGCATAAGAGTTTAGGGAAAGAGGGTACCTCTCTTGCGGTTCCGTAGCTAACTCCTTGAGCTCCCGCCTTCGCCGCGTGATTTCACCCCTCGAAGGTCTCGATTCAGCCGCGATTCGTCCGCGACCCGTTCGCCCTCTTCTTCTCCTTCCCAAAGACTCCACGATGGCTGCCTTGCTCGTGCCTTCTCCCCCTTCCTTTCCTTGCCGAGTTAGAGCCTTCTTTCCCTCTCTTCTCCTCCCACGTAAACTTCCAGATGGGGTCGTGATGAAACCTCCTCCTTCCCCCCCACGTTTCAGCCCCCCGGAATATGAAGACCAAGCCTCATCTTCCACCAATCAAAACATACCACCTACCCACACACACACACACCTCTTGTCACCAAAGTCTTCATCATCATTACCAATCAATTCCCATTACACTAATATCATTGGACACTTGTCCATAAATGAGAGATTGAGGTGTGCTAATTGATCTAAGGCCATCCTTCCTTCTTGGTGCCACTTGGACGATCCAAGGGCCATTGTTCGGTTGAGTTGTGGATTGCTCATGTGGACGCCTACTTGGCTCCTTGTCATCCGCCACCTAACGTCTCCTCCTCCTCTCATGGGTCACCTTGATTCCTTCATGAATGGCCACCTTATGTGCCATGTCATCTAATCAAACTTCATCAATGAATGCCTTGAGATTAAGGGGTGATCTCAAAAATCTAACATTAACTAATCACCTCCTTATGGCCCCCTAAACACTCCCAAAGTATTAAATTTCACTTTCGAGTCGAGACATTTTTCTGCCGAAAACGCCCCTCGGACGCCCTCTTGGACGCCCACATTGAGTTTTCGGGGCGGCAACATCGCTCTTCCATCGCTTATCGAAAGGGTGCCCATGCTTGATTTCTCTCTTCACGAGTCGATAATGAGGCAATTCTATTAGAAACATCCTTCGTAATATTAATAAAAGGTCCGGCCCTTACACTGACGTCGACACGGGCTTACGTCAGCATGGGCCTACACCATAAGCCGTCCAAACCACATTAATAACAAACCGAGATGCCGCAAAAGCTCAAATAAAAGATCACCCAAACTGAACGAGCTATCATGCATTGTCTCGTATATTGTAACACAGCCCGGTTTTTTGAAAACTTAAATTAGTAATTGATTATAGAACCTAACATAATTTTTATAAAACAAAATAAAATAATTAAAAAGGAAAATAAAAATTCTAACATTCTCCCACTTGGGCTATGATCAATTATAAAGCTTGAAAATAAATATTTTACTTTTAAAAATGACTCTCAGGCTGTATACAACAATGCCCATAACAAAAACACAATATACGAGATAACATCTCAAAAATAACCCTGACCATCAATACTGCTGACACCGAGCCATAGTCGTCGTAACACCATTTAGCGGTGTTAAACAACCATGATCACAAGCGCTAGCAAAACTAACGTCAATAGGTCAATGTGGTGGTGTAACCGAAAATAACATCCCTGAATGTGATCTGAATGATGTTATTTTCGGTCGGTCCTCATCTTTCTGTAACCTTATGCCCATAATGAGCCCGAAAGACAATAGAGCATCACCGCTCTATAGAATGCCTCATAAACCTTAATGCGCGCAAACTGCATTGTGCTTTATAAGAGACATACTATATTGACAAAACCGTCGTACTCAAGACCATGCAAAAATTCTTAATATTTTCTTTAAAAAATTAAATAACTCTGTAACCTTTACATTTCTCTGAAGTCGGAGTGCACAATCCGTAACCTTTATACTTCAGAGAAATCAGAGTACACATCTGTAACCTTAATGCTTCAGAAAAGCCAAATGAAATCATCTACCTCCGTAACCTTAATATTTCACAAAGTTAGAGAAAACCATCTCTGTAACCTAAATACTTAGTGAAACCGAAGTAGTCATCCGTAACCCGGATGCAACCAAATATATCCGTCATCTTTATATTGAACCAAGATCAGAGAATACCCTCTGTAACCTGTATACCTCGGTGAAACCAGGGTAATCATTCGTAAACTTTACGCCTCAAAGAAGCCGGATGAAATAAACTGAGCATTATTGCTCTATATGTCTCAACATAAGTATATCGAGAAAACATTTATGGTGTACAAGACGTATAAACTTGGCATAACCGTCATGCTCAAGATAGACACCAGATCTTAAGACTTTTAACAATGTGCACATAATAAATCAGATAATCAACGATCATCAAATATGATATTCCACGTGTACAAAGCATGTTCCAAATAAGATAGTTAAATAATCATGTCTATCAAACAAGACATGGATATAAGGCTCCCACTAACTATGCAAATCAAAATACATTCCACGTATAATAACAATAAGGGCTCGCTAGGCCCCACGTGGTATTCCTCTCGGATATAAATGGAACAATACTCACAGAAAATCTGCATAGGCCATTATTTTCTAATTACAGTATCAAGGATTTATAAAACTTTCACCAAAAACCCTTAAACTTGTTTCTTGCATATTATCAAATAAGCTCCCACAAATCTAATCAACTTTAGAAACAAACTTTCATAATCGATATCACATATGCAATTAAATCAAAGACTCCCACAAATTTATTGTGACACATACTTAAATCTCCAGATCTTTGGCTAAGTTACTATTAAGCAATACTTCATTATTTATAACTAAGCAGCCAAAGTCATTTGGCTATAATCATAAATCCTATGTATTCACAACTATCACAACTATTACAATACATATCAAATAAGCGACTCAATGGATCACAACAAGGGAGTCGCTTTGGCGACTAAACACCTGTATCATCATGTGAAATCTCCTATACCGGGATACTTATCAAACCTTTTCCTCCCAACTCGACAATCGAGTTGAATATTAGAAAAATAAATGATGTAAACCCATAATTAATTTAATATATCATCACACAAGCAGATTTTACGGATCTCAACAAGCGAGTCACTTTGGCAACCAAGCGCCCGTATCATCATGTGAAATCTTCCAATTCCAGGACGCTCGTAAAACCTTGTTTAGCCCACAAGCAAACAAAGTGACATTCTCAAGAAGTTCACGTTGATACGTAAGTGCTCATTAAGATTTACCCTTTTATATAAGTCAATTTAAGTCCTCTAAATATTTATCATTAAAAAAAAGACTTTATACATGAACCAGTGAGCAACCGATAGTATAAGGACTATCAAATAGAGACCAACCTAATGATCTCCACAGAAATACTCGAAATGCACCAAATGTAAGAACCAAACACCTTTGGGCAGAAAGGTCCCCACACCAGTACACCAAAATCTCTAAACATATCCTCAACAAGATTTAGAAAATCTCACCTGTCACTCTAAGCGAGCCACTTTTGGCACAGAAATACTCGAAATGCACCAAATGTAAGAACCAAACACCTTTGGGCAGAAAGGTCCCCACACCAGTACACCAAAATCTCTAAACATATCCTCAACAAGATTTAGAAAATCTCACCTGTCACTCTAAGCGAGCCACTTTTGGCAGCCAAATACTCAAAGCACAAATATGAGACTTCTCACTTGTTGAGAACACGTGTGATTGCAAGAAAACTTCAGCTGTCACTCTGACTGAGCCACTTCGGCAGCCAAACAACCAGAGCACAAATCTAAAGTAACTTATTAGGATGCACGTGCCAGTGAAGCATCTCGCCTGTCACTGCAAACGAGCCACTTTGATAGCCAAACGCTTACAACACAAATACGAAGTAACTCCACTTGCTCACATAATTATGCATACAACTATCTTATGTATGTCAACTTAGACCAACGAGTCAGATAATGGTTCATAAGAGTCTAAAAGCGAATAATAACCATGGTTGATAAATTTATTTACTCTCTAAGTATTATATATCTTTTAAATACTTTTGGTGTAACCACACACATTCTAAGAGAGTAATGTTTTAAAATACATGGAAAGAATAAGCACGTCTCGACTCTATTAAATAATAAGTTTTAGCTTAAGGCAATTATAAGGATAAAATATAATTATATGGACAGTTATCTCGTTTAACCTATCATTTCACGACCAACATAGTAGATTTCACATTATATTAACTAAGTCAATCTCAATGAATGTCTCGGTCTATGTTATCTTCAGTAATCAAAATTTCATAGTTATCCTAAACTTAGAAATGGAAATCAATATTTCATTTCATATCAAATAATTTCAAAATCAAAATCCGGTTTAGTAAGTAACCACTAATGCAGAAAAACTAGTGGTGATGTAAGAATACGGGTCCCAGAAAAACCGAAGCAGATAACAATCGTGGGTGGCGTTACCTTCCCGTAGTCCTTTGACATTTCAACCAGGTACGAACAACAGTGCCGGTGGGTTCGACCTCCAACTTTTTTTTCGAAATCAACGGGACATCTCCACGAAATAATACTACAATACCTCCTTTACGGCGACATTAACATTTTTGAGGAATTTAAAGATCACAGGTTACAAGCTTTTCACTCTACAGCAGCAGTACTGATACATAATCACAGAAGGAATCCCAAGAATTTAACAAGCCCAAATACGGTAACAAAATAACCAGATATCCACGGGACGAAAAGCAAATCGCAAAGTCAATACCCGCAGGCAGTTCTCAATTGGAATTTCCACTTGAAATTCCTCACAGACCAATTACCGACAGTTCTCGTTACTAACTCCCAGTTCAGTTAACCTTGAAGACCCAAATCAATCATGAGGTCATCACATTATAATTCATAAGCGGAGAAGGCAAGGATTTCAGCCGACCATCTACAGGTAATTTTCACATATCAAATTTTCATTGCCAATGGTCACGAAGACCCAATTGGCCCCTGTTGTCATTACTACCGAAATCAGACGGTCGAGGGGTAGCCACCCAAGGTCATAGCCACCATGCCTCGATCAATCCTAGTTTATATCTCCGAACAAGACAGCGGTACCAAATTGCTAACTTTCATTCCCTGTAGGTTTCGGAAGTCCAACGAGTCGGTGGAACCATCGCCATCACAAGCCATTAGACAGAGGAGACAACATCAAATTAACAAATCACAAGTCCCACTCACGCTCATCAATCCTGGGTGTTCAGGAAACGCTCATCAATCCAAGCCATCGTGTAAAATCCGCCCAATGCCATACACGTTCGTCTTGCATCTATGGGGGAGGCAAGTGGCTACAGATTGTTTTATACAACCAGAGACAAACTTGGAAACCAGAGGTAGCAGAACGGTTCGAGCACTACTCTGGCCCGAAGGGCAAAGCGACACAGAATAAACCAGATAAGTGAATAGTCCAACGACAGCAATAGAGAAATCCAGCATTAGCGAGACAAACGCAAACAAAAAAAAAAAGCCGGCTGTCCACAGAGTCATGGCAAGGAACGGTTCCACACATCACAACAACCAGAACCACCCACACAGGAAAGATAAAATCGAGCGCCCGCGAAATCGAGAGTTTTTCATTCTGCACGAAATCGACCCACCACAGGAACCCTGGGCAAACTCACAGACACGGACGGCAACAAGTCACACCCATTGCATAGCATTTCCTTTAATCCAGTTTTCACATCTACGAGCCTCGGTGGTTCAACCCCTAAGTACTACCATTACCACTTGCATTTTCCAACATTTCAATTTCCCCATCGGCTTACGCGTGCGGGGGTGAGTATCGTGGGTTCACATTTCCGAAACAAACTCGGTAAATCAGTACAATTTATCCACAAATGGAGAACAGTTAAAATCACCACCTATTCCTACACTCAATATGCATCATATTCCAAATTCATTAGAAACAAATATGATATATCAAAGTAATAATAGTTGTGAAATAGGGATAAATTTCACAAATATTAAACATAAGAGTTCACATATCAATCTTACTATAAAATCCATATTTTTTTTAATCACATTTGTAAATTCACGTATCCCACGTAACTTCCGCTTTTTTTATTATTATTTCAATAATTATAGTTCCACAACTCACGGTAGTGAATTTAGGAATCTTAATTTGTTATCTTTACAATATAAAATATATTAAACATAACAAATTCAATAAAAGGTAACTAAAATTAAATTATTTTTTTTTCAATCCTAAATCTTGATCTGATCGTCTTTTCAACTATTGAAAATGAGATTTTATTAAATCACATCTACTAAGACGTGGGGTTACAATCTCCTTTTTTTTTAATAAATAGTTGAAATTGTTGGCATGATATATAAATCCGTAAGATTGAAGGCAGTGAGTTGACGAACCCTAAAATTAAAAACCCTAAATCAGAACAACAAATTAATTTCAAGAAATCGATCCCAAATCGACGTACGGTTGCTCTGATACCACATGTAAGAAAAATCAATCCAATCCAGGATCACCGCAATCGAATTTAGGACACGAAAAAGTGTGGAAACACACCTGTAATAAACGAACCTTCATAAAATCAGATTATTAGGTCTTTAAACTCCGTCTTCATGGTTATCTTAATTCAAGAGTGTTACCCGATGAGATCTGCAAACAACGAAAGGGAAAAGACGGTGATCTGGGTGGGCCTCTCCCTGACTTGCTGACGGCCGATGGAGCACCACTGTTAGGGTTAGGGCCAGTGGAAAAGGGGACCTAGCACCTGTTAATATAAGAGGTGGCAGGCCCTTCCATCACGGGTTTACGTCAACATGGGCCTACACCATAAGCTGTCCAAACCACATTAATAACAAACCGAGATACCGCAAAAGCTCAAATAAAAGATCACCCAAACTGAACGAGCTATCATGCATTGTCTCGTATATTGTAACACAGCTCGGTTTTTTTTAAAACTTAAATTAGTAATTGATTATAGTCTAACAGAATTTTTATAAAACAAAATAAAATAATTAAAAAGGAAAATAAAAATTCTAACAAAAAATGCCATGATCTCACCCTTTGAGGGTTTATTCCAGCAATAGCATCCAATATCAATTCCAATTTCTTGAATCCCCAGATCGCCAAGACTCAATAAATTGGTGTGCATCCTTAAATAATGAAGGCTAGAAGAAACTAGATTGAAGAACCTTCACCGTAGTTTTGTGGCAACCATGGTGTCCACCATAAGGCGATGCATGACATTGTTTCAAGATATGCTTCATTTCTTCCTATGGCACACATTTTTAAATGATCTGATCTGCACACTTTGAATTAAAGAGGTTCATCCCAAAAGTAATATCTAACATCATGTAAAAACCTCTTCCTATATTGGTATGACTGATCTGGTGATAGGATATTAGCAACAATGTAGTTCACGTAATCAGCATACCATGGTGTGCTGACATCCACACCAAACAGTTGTTCGTCGGGAAACACATAATTTATAAGTGTTCCGTCCGGGATCCTGTTATCATTTTCCAGCCTTGATAAATGGTCTGCCACTTGATTGTCCGCTCCTTTCCTGCCTACAATCTCAAGATCGAATTCTTGAAGTAATAAAATCCATCGGATTAGTCACGGTTTTGCATCAGCCATTGAAATTAAGTATTTTAATGTTGCATGATTAGTGTGTACAATGACTTTCGATCCGATAAGATAAGATATGGATTTATCAAAAGCATGAACTATAACTAACATTTCTTTCTCCATGGTTGTGTAGTTTACTTGTGCACTATCCAAATTTTTTTGGAATAATAAATTGCATGGAATAGCTTATCTTTCTTCTGACCAAGCACAACTCCCACGGCAAAGTCACTTGCATCACACTACCTCAAAAGGCATTGACCAATTTGGTGCAACAATAATTGGTGCAGAAACTAATCTCTTTTTGAGCTCGAGGAATGCCTCCATGCATTTGCCATCAAAGATGAATGCATAATCCTTCTCCAACAGGTTGCAAAGCTTGGAGAAATCCTTGATGATCCTTCTATAGAAACCCGTGTGGCCAAGAAAACTCCACACTCCCTTCACAGATGAAGGCGGTGGCAAGCGTTTAATTGTTTCCACCTTAGCCTTATTGACTTCAATTCCACATTCTGAAATTCGGTGGTCTAAAACAATTCCTTCACGAACCATAAGTGACATTTCTCCCAATTGAGAACGAGATTAGTTTCCTCACATCGCGTAAGCACTGCAGATAAATTATCACGATAATTCACGAAAGATAATCCAAAAACAGAGAAATTGTCCATGAATACCTTAATACTTTGTTCGATCATATCAGAAGAAATTGTGGTCATGCACCTTTGAAAAGTAGTAGGTGCATTACACAAACTGCGCGACATCCGACGTAAGGTGAACGTTCCATAAGGGCAGGTGAAGGTTGTAACCTAAATAGCCATCAAAAAAATAATAAAATCTTTTTCCAGCCAATCGATTAAGCATCTAATCAATAAAAGGTAAAGGAAAATGATCTTTGCAGGTGGTAGCATTTAGTTTGCTAATCCATGCAAACTCTCCAACCGATAATTGTCCGTGTTGGGATTAGCTCGTTCTTTTCGTTTTCCATCATTGTCATGCCATCTTTCTTTGGAACGCACTGTACTAGACTCACCCACGAACTATCTGAGATACGGTATATGATTCATGCATCCAATCACTTTATTATTTCTTTTCTTTCCACCTCTTTCATATTCGGGTTGAGTCTCCCTTGTTGTTTATTCTAAGCTTTCTTGTTGTCTCCAAGCCTAAAATTGTGCATGCATATCACATGGCTAATTCCCTTAATGTCTGCAATGCTCCATCCTAGAGCTGTTTTATGTTCTCGAAGCACTTGCAATAGCTCTCTTCCTGTTTATTAAATAATGCACCCGAAATAATAACCGAAAGAGCACTAGATGAACTTAAGAATGAATACCTCAGGAGTTCCGGTAGAGGTTTAAGTTCTAACTTTGGCGGCTCTTCTATTGATGATTTTGCTGCAGAGTTGGAGCGTTCCAATAGTTCAACCTATGGCATATGATGCAAATATTCAGTCTGCTCTGCCTCAGATTCATCACTATCCTATTCAACAACTTCTAGTGCATCCTCTTATGGCCACTCTTCAATTGTTGCAGCTAAATATGTTTCAAACAAGCCTTCATACAAGATTTCATCATTCACGTCCACAAAGTTGCATTCATCAATTTCGTTAGGCATACTCATGGCATTATAGATGTTAAAACCTACCTCATGATTATGGACACGCATGGCAAGCTCGCCCTTCTCTATGGCAATCAGAGTTCGTCCTGTGGCTAAGAAAGGTCTTGTCAATATGATCGGAATTTCTCGATCTTCTTCATAATCTAGAATGATGAAGTCAGTTGGGAAAACAAACTTATCGGTCTTTACCAACACATTTTCAATACACCCTTTGGATAAGTGAAAGTCCGATCAGCTAGTTGCAAAGTCAAGGATGTCAGTTTTACCTTCCCGATGTTCAACTTCTCAAAGACGGAAAATGACATCACATTGATGCTTGCAACTAAATCACAGAGGGCATAACATGAAAATTGAGTGCCAATTTGACATGGGATAGTGAACTTACCTAGATCATTTAATTTCGGTGGTAGCTTCATTTGCAAGATGGCACTACACTCCTCAGTAAGTGCAATAGTCTCATGCTCACCGATTCTTCTCTTTCTTGACAACAGCTCCTTCATGAATTTGGCATATTTGGGCATTTGCTCTAATGTTTCCATAAAGGGAATATTAATCTGCAACTGCTTAAAAACATCTAGAAACTTTCTAAATTGTTGCTCGTTAGTAGACTTTTAAAGACTTGTGGAAAAGGAAGTTTGGGAACGAATGGGGGTGTTGAGGTATGTACCTTTGTGACTATGATGTCGACTGGCTGCTTATCGTTTTTCTTGCCTCCTTCTTTGCTTGTTTTCGATTGGCGACGTTTCTTTCTGGCTTGTTCCTTCTCCACCTTCATCTTCTCGAAGGCTTCTTCGAAATCACAACCATTGCGAAGGGTGACAACGTTGCAATTCTCTCTTTTTGGATTTACCTCGGTGTTGCTCGTTAGAGTTCCTTGTGGCCTGCTTGTTATTGAACTTGCAATCTGTCCAATATGCATTTTCAGCTATTTAACGAACGTGGCATGGTCCTTCAGGATCATCTCTTAACGCTTTTGAACCTCCTCTTGTTGTTTTCGGGTTTCCTTCTAACTGGCACATTAGTAAATCAACAATGTTAGGTTTATTCTCACCTGCAAGTGGCATGGTCATAAAACCAGGAGGCTGGTACATCCTCGGTTGAATTGGTTCCTGTGGGGTTGCGTTATTCCTTCATAAGAAGTTTGGGTGATTTCTCCATCCGGAGTAGTAGGTGTTGGCATAAGGTATTCACGCGACTAGAAGGGAGAAAGGAAGAAAATGGACCTGATTAAACTCGATCCTGTAGCTAGACGGAAGAGCAGCACGCCTCAGAAGTGGACTGTGACGTCGCGCTCCGCGGTTTCCGGCCTCCGACCATCCCAAATTCATGAACAATGGTGTGCTCATGCAAATTAACACAAAAATGAGGTTAGATTTGTCTAAGTAGGCTGGAAAACAAAGAGAAAACAGATGGCAGAGTGACTCACCGAGGATGAGGCTTAATTTAGTTGGCTTTCGAAGATGTTTATGGGGGTAAGTGCTTACGATGGGAGACTAAAGCCTACCCCACATCTCCCAAGCACGCACGCTCGCGATGGGAGACTCATGTGCGCATCGGGAGTCTGCTAGGTGTTTGCGATGGGAACACACGAAGTCAAGGCTGACCAACTAAGAATATATGAGCCTCGAACTCCTCTCGCCTTGTTGATGTCGTTTTCTCGCAGAAAGCAAAAGAGGGAAGGGAGAATCAGATGCCATCGTATGAAGATATGCACACACAAGAACAAAGGGAGATTGCTCGCGTAAAGGAGTTGGCCTCGGGATGCAACTTTCTGCTGGTCGAGGGGTAGTTGATTGTTGTTAATGCAGGAAGCAAAGGAATCTGACTGCATTTGAGAGTAGATAGCCGGTTGTCGCGGGAGAGCAGCAAGCGGCCGAGATTCCAATGGGGCGAGAAGCAGCACAGAAAGCGAAGGAGACGGAGGATAGCATCTTCGTTGCCGCCGCGACTAGGGAACAACTGAGGACAGCATTGGTCCTGGGATGGCGGAGGGAAGGTGACTGTCGGCTGATCGTCTTCACCCTTTTCTTGTTGTAAAACTTGTACAAGTAGAGGAGAACATTAGTGATAAAAGAGGTCCCCCACGAAGCCTAAAGGCCCCCAGGAGGTGCTTTCCGGTTACTCTTTGTCTTTTGGGGAGTAGATGGACACAAGTTCTTCGGGGAACAGCCGCCAAGAACGACAAAAAAGGGGGAGACGCTGGAGTTTCAACAGGTCCACGTCACTTCTTCGTGGTTGCCGTTGTTGTCCTGGGCGTTGAGGAAATTGGTCTGAGGATGCTGGAAGTTGGGGAGGAGACGCTCTGCAGTAAATGCCGGGGAAGTCTTCCTTGTCATTGTCAAGGTGAGTTGAGGTCGAACTTGCCGTCGATGTTGTCTCCTTCCGCTATTGCCGCTACGTTTGAGCTGGTTCGAAGGGGGTTCCGCATTACTGACTTCCGCTTACCTTGGTCAGGAACAATCGAGAGGCAAGAACGGTGGTGGAGGCTTTCTCATGAGGCGGAGGAGGAAATGGGAATCCAAGGCTAAAATTTTTCGAGGTTGGCGAAAGCGTTCTGGAGTAATGAGAAAATTTCCTCCCCTCTTTCCCTGGAAGGCGCGGTTAGGGGGGTGGGGTAATGAGAAAAAGCCAAATCCCCCCCCCCCCCCCCCACCCAACCCTCCTTTGCGTTTTTCTCCCCATGTTTTTAATTTCCTTTTTTCTTCTTCTTGTTATGTCAGGAGGCAATTTTGGGGAACATTGTACACTCCCTTCCGTATGGACGATTCTTTCTTATCTTAATATCCATTCATTTTCCGGAATCTTCATCCGACGGTTAAATTTTAAACATGGAAATCAGATCCAAGGGCTAAAATCAAATAAGATTAAATGGTGGGCTAATGAGGTTGGACTTATAATGGGCCCGAATAATTTAGTGTTAAAGTCTTGTTGGGTTTTAAATTGGGCCATTTAGAAATTTGTGGTAATTTTTGACCCGATAATAATTTTAGGGTAATACATATATCAATATTCGGAAGATCAAGTCTCGAGCAAAACTTAATATCGATCCATCCAAACCTAGATCATAGTTCCTCTAAGAATATTAGATATATGAGATTTACATTATGACACAAAATTCATTAATTATACATATTGTTCTTGTGCTTTACTTCATTTCAACGTAGTTGGAGAAAAAAATAGTGAAATAAAATAAATAGTTTTGAAATTCCGGAAATAAAGCATCCGGACTTATAAAGTCCGTATTTGCTTAAGAAGAAAGTCGGCTTTATAAAGTTCGACTTCAAGAAAACATCCTTTAAGGAAGTCGCACTTTATTCCGACTTTTCTTTTTTAAATTTTTTATTTTTGAAAATCGGACTTATAAAGTCCGACTTCTTTAAGACTTTTTTCAAAAGTCGAATTTTATACTTCCTTTTTTATTAAAATCAGATTTTATAAGTCCAGTTTCAAGGCCATTTTCGAAATAATCTATCACATTTCTTAAATTTTTTCCTCCATTAAGTTATTCGAGAACATAACTCTATTGTTCTCGACTGAACTAAGCCTTTTACATGTGAATATTTTGCAAAAACAACTCATAGGGTACCAACCATTTTGAGTAAATGAGTCGATATTACATGATTCGAACCTGAGATCCTAACCTGGGTCACCCTTTCCTGTAAGAATATTACGTCTATGAATTTTACATTATAACACCAAGTCCATTAATTAGTAAGCTTGTTCTTGGTTGTACTATATATTTTTTGTATGTGAAAACTATACCGCCACTAATACAATTTTTTGAATTTATACTAATCAAATTCGATACGTAACTTAAAAAAAATCAGCCTCTAACGAGCATGTTCCGATGGTTCGCATTCTGGAATCTAATACTCTTAATAGAAATTACGTATTCGAGCCTCACGAATAGATAAAACCAATGACGGGAAAATCTTACCCTTCGTGGGCGAACCCGATTCGAACCGGACTACATGCCCATTTAATACATATCCAACGTCGGGTCTTCTTTCTATGATCACAAAAGAATTGGTTTGAATTCACAATGACATATGAAAACAACAAACTTTATGCTCAAAATATGAATCGTACAACCGAAAGCCTTCCAACTACTTCAAAAACATCTGGAACACCCTTAAAGTCGAGGCTTAGGTCTTTATGTAGATTTTGTGGTCCTAATTCAATGTAATCTAATCTTAGACCGACAAAAGCTGGTCGAGAAAAAGTTATTGCTCCACTAACCATGCTCAAGGTTAATTACCTTATTTTATTTTATTATTTCTTTTCATCTTTTTTTTTTAGTAAAAAGAGAACTTCCCAATAGTTTCCTAAACATCTCATTCCTAAATAGATTCAAGGCAAGAAATAATGAATTAGTTCGTAAAATTATTCATATTTCCTTGAATAAAGTAAATGACTCAATATGATCGAGTTCAATAAAACAAATTAAAAAATTCAAACCCCAAGTTTCTTAATGTTGGTTTTCCTTTAATATTCAGAAAAAAATGAGTTTAATCAACTTATTTTATAAAAAATTTAACAACTAATATTAGACAAAATACGATTTATGGCATAAACTTGAGTCAACTTTTCTGTTTTGTCAAAAACTTATATTCTTTTATAATTTTGTCACTAACTTTGGTTTATACATTGGTTTTGACCAATCTTGGATTTTATCAAAAGCCAAACATGTTCTTAATCGACAGTTTTTATTTATTGACTAAAAGAGAAAAAAATTAAAAAGGAAATAATGCTGAAACATCTCATATATATGTATTTTTATTTTATGATTTTGGTGACTAGAGTAAGTAAGTGTGAAGGGAAGCTGACAGTAGTTATTGAGTCTATCAGGAATACGCAAAATCGATGAAAGCCGGATGATTATACTATTGGGGGCTACTACTTGGTTAAGGTGGGTTGCAAGGCGAACGAAAAAAAGGTTGGAGCTCGACTATTTTAAGACAGATGTGAGACTATATTAAGATCTTGTGAACGAACTATTTCCCTTATTATATTATCAAACAAGAAAAACAAGAAAAGACAATTATTGGTACTTTTTCGAGTAAATATATCAATATTTGTAAGATCAGGTCTCGCGAAAAACTTAATATCAATCTATTCAAACCTAGATCATTGTTCCTCTAAGAATATTAGATGTATGAGATTTACATTATAACACAAGGTTCATTAATTATACATATTGTTCTTGGGTTTTACTCCATTTTAACATAGCTGGAGAAAAAAAATTGTGAGATAAAATAAATAGTTTTGAAATTCCTCAAATAAAGCATCCGAACTTACAAATCCTGAATTTGCTTAAGCATCCGGACTTATATTGAAACATTTCATATATTTTTTTATTTGATGATTTTGGTGACAAGATTAAGTAAGTTTGAAGCTGAAGCTGATGGTAGTTATTGATGTCATCAAGAATACACAAAATCGATTAAAGCCCGATGATGATACTACTGGGGGCTACTACTATGGTTAAGGTGGATTGTGAGGCGAACGAAAGAGAGGTTGGAGCTCGACTATTTAAAGACAGATGTGAGACTATGTTAAGAACTTATTTGACTTTTGCTAAACCCTGAATTCAATATTGACCAAAATTAATATAAAAACAAATGATAAAATCGTATAACAAATTAATTTTTTGACAAAACAGAAAGTTTCGGAATAGTTTTGGATATTATCGTATATTTTACCCTAACAATATAAATAACAATACTAAGGAAGGGATTAATAAGTCTCGAGTTGGAAACTTACCGTATGCAACTGGTGCAATAGAAATACTAAAGGGGTGGTAGATTATGGGAGTATTGGGTTCGAAGTATACCATATACATTCATCCTTGTAGGAAGTCTTACCCACCACAACCAGCTGTCTTACTCGGATCGAGTCCGAACCGGAGCGGACAACAAAAGAAAAATAAGAAGCAAACTTTTCAAGTCATTTTAAACCTTTAAATATATTAGAATGATTTGGGATAATTTCGAATAATTGTTTTGGTGGGGTGGTAATTTACAAAAAAATAAAAGAGAATGACCCTTTCTAAAGTATTATTAAATACCCATATATAAAAAGAAGCTTTTCTAGAAGGAAAATCGTGTACATATAAATGAATGGTGCACCCACTCGATATCTACATCTAACAAAGAAAACACACCATTCAGGCCATTCATCCATTTGTGTAAGAGTGTTCCAATTTTTTGGGTGACTGCAAGGCAAAAATGAAAGATCCTGCAATATGCAACAATGAGAAAAAGAAGTACCGTTTAGGAACCAAAATACTAGAGAGACAAGTATAAGTACATCAGTAGCAAAAGTACGCCTTAACATAGCAGTTTCACGGATAATTAGCAGCGAAGAATTATAAAGCTTTGGGAAACTCACTTCTAGGTTAAGCTAAAGCAGCCACAATCACAAGTGCTAAACATTGTTTATTTCTATAGCTTTTGCTTTATGTTGGTGCTATAAACACTTTTTTGTTTTGAAGTAGTGCTATAAGATTGAAAATTGTGAGATAATTCTCGATGTGAGATACTTCAGCTACAAGGCGGACCAAACAAAGGCACACAAAACAAAGATATAAATCATATATCTGATCGAATGAAATACATATCATAAAATTCAAATCGATGTATAACTCTTTCATAAATTCGTTCATGAGATATCCTCGTAAGTTGACCTCTGAAGCTTTTGAAATAATTTTATGTAGAAAAGTCAACATATCATATTCTTTTTTTCTTTACCACGGTTTTGTCCTACCGATTTTTTCCGATAAGATTTCTAACGATGACATGATGAACATCCAAGATTAGCAGGGAGTATTATGAAAATCTAACGTGAATGTCATTATCACTAGTAGACTTTGTGCCGGATTCCATTTGGGCTTTATGGGTGGGTTGAGTCCAGGCCCATTTGGGCTTTAAAGCACGAGGTTCAAACTTCTTGGATTGATTCATTGGAGTGAAGTTGTTGATGTTTGCATGTGCATAAATTTGAGATAACATCAATCATCCTGTTGAGTACATGATTCCACCTCATGTTCTCGTTTTCCGTTTGTTGTGGTATTGTCGATACGGGCCAACAAATGACTCCAATTTCCAACAATTATGAATACTCAAGTGACAGTCTCCTCCATACGGGGCACGCTTTGCAGAAAGTGGCAGTCTTCAAGCCCCACCGTCTTCAATCTTCTCAGGTTTGACAGGTTTGGGATTTCACTCACGAAATCACCACAACGGGAGACAAGTAATTCCTCCAAGAGCTCCATCCTCTCAATCCCGGGAAAGTCAGTGCCTTCAAATGCCGACAAATGTAATATGCAAAGCCTCCTCAATGATCCTAAATCTGACAATTTTATATGATAACTCAGATTTTCCATATTATATTGTCCGTCCCTCCAAGTCTCATTACATATTGGCCACGGATTACCATTTCTTGGGTATCCCACGAGTTCCAACCTATGCAAGGATGAAGGAAGCTGTGATTTCGGGAAATGCTCCAATTAGGCAGATGGAGTACCTCCAACCTGGACATGGAACCCAACTTTGTAGACAGAAGATCTAGCTTTCCACCGGCATCCAAATCTTATTTCTGCAAACCACATAGCTTCTCGATCCCCAATAAGTCCCAAACCTCGTTGAGGCCAGATAAATGAAGGGAGCAGAGGCTGGAGAGTCCAGAAAGATTGCATCTTATAAGGTTTGGCACCTCTGAAGAAGTTTCTAACAATCGAATTCCACCAGATGAGCGGGATTGGACGATTTCCAAGACCTCAAGGCTCTTTAGATTTCCGATCAAGGAAGGCAACTTCCTTATCTTAGTCCATTTCCCACAGAGCATTCTTAGGTCCCCTAGTCCCCCAATAGACTCTGGCAGTTTCGTAATCTTTTCACACGAGATCAAAATGAGCTCTTGTAGAGCTTTTATGGATCCAAGCTTTTGGGCTAACCTTCTCAAGGCACAACAATTATCTATTTTCAAGTAATTATGATCCCATAACACCGATAGAACTGTGGAGTTCTTCTAATAAGTAGCAATATTTGAGATGAATTATGTTTGGCAATAAGAGAGGTCGGGCAGTCTTGTAATCTTCCCATTCGTGATATCAAGTACTCTCAAATTACTCATCCTCTGTTAAAAAAAAAATGTGTCCCTCATTAATCAATGTTTATTTTCTGCTTCATCATATATGAATACAAGGCAAAGAGAATTAATACCAGATCTTTCAATGAATCATCCGTAACTTCTTCCCCCATGATCTCAAGAACGACCAGGTTGTCCATCTTGAATAAAGAAAGGGAGATTAAGACTTTGTTTCCACGACAAATACCAACGTAGCCACAATTAATTCTGCTGCATCTCGTAGTTTCAGAAATCCGAGATTGGAGATGCACTTGATTTCCTTCCCAGTTAAATGGCGGAAACCATGTGGCAGGTTGATGGCTAAAACGTGATGGGTGTCCTGGTTCAAAATAAAAGCAATGAGGAAGCCAAGAGACGAATTCCAATCCAAGAAATTGGGAAATTATTATTATTTTTTTACCTGCTTTCGGCGGCGTACGACATCAAGGGCCTCCCACGGATCCCACAGCCTGCTGCGCATGCCGGGGCAATGAAGAGGGCTCTCGGAACGAACAATCTCCCTTTCCATCTCTCTTATTAAGTCATGCATCCAATACTTGTGTTCAAAGTCATCCAAGACATTCAGGATCTTTATCAAAGATCTATTCTGGAGGACGTCCAATCCACATTTCGGATAAAACCACGGGCTTCCCACATGTAACTCGCATACTCCCTTGGTTTCAAATAATGGTCAAACATGCAATGTTGAGAAAAATGTGTTTCTCACTCTCTTCTAAGCCATCTCGTAGCTGATCCGTAGTTTATTCAATACGTCTTTGTGAGGCACTCCTTGAAGCTTTTCCAATGTATATTCCCATACATTCTTTTCCTCTCAGTGTAAATGCCCTCCAATCACCTCCAAAGCTAAGGGAAGATTTCCTCTAGTATAAGTAACCCGCTTCGATAAAGCAACAAAGTCGTCTAGAGGCCTCTCTCCACCAAAGGCATGCCGACTGAAGAGTTGCAGAGCGTGATCATCACTCATTCCCTCCAGCTCATAAGCAATATCACTACATCCCATAAGGCCCTCGCAAACGCTCGAATCCCTTGTTGCGACAATAATTCTCGTTCCTATCACTGATATTCAACTTGTTCAGAATAACCACAACCACATCGCTAACAAACTTGCCCTTCTGCCCAAAATCAATTCGAGATGGACTCTTCAACAAACTATTAATCATAACCATATTAACACAACCAGGATAGCCCCGAAAATAATATAATAAATATATTAAAGAATAAATAAAAAAGGAAAGAAACTCGAATTTTGCTTTTTAATCTCTCAAATATATTATCTAAATGGGTTGGAAACAACAACATGACCTCAACTAAAGGAAGACATGGAAAGAATTTATAAATATCTCTTGTGGTTTTTTTTTGTGAATATATTTTTATCTTTAAAAAATTATCAAAAGAATAATTGTAAATATATTAAAATTCTAGTTATGTTATGTGTTCAGATCGAAAATCATAATTTATTGTCATTAGTTATTAATTGATTGGGATATCAAAACACTCGGCAAAATAGTAAAGTTTTACGACATGTCTAACAAAAAGAGACGCTCTCCTTTCTTAAATAAACCAAAATGTTGTGGTTATTGTCAATTAAGGGAGAGATTTTTAGGGAGTGAAGTTGTTGTTTGCGTGCCCGCCTATTAATTCCCTAAGTTTTTATTTTCTCCTCGGATACGTAAATTTGACACAACATCATCAATCATCCTGTTGAGCAAGAGTACGTAATAATTCTGAGTTCGATTCTCCTTTTCGTTTGTTGAGGCAGAGTACATAATTTTCGAATGACTCCAATTCGCTGCTATCATAAATTTTCAAGTAACAACACTCTTCCACCATACTGGGCACGCTTTTCAGAGAGTTTGCATTCAAATGTTGGATTTTTTAAGGAACAGGAAACCTTTCAATGTACAAGAATAATTCCGATAATTTCGAATTATTCCGTGGTTGGATAATTTGCCAAAAAAAGTGCATGGGTTTTTTTGATATTATTATTGAATATCCATAAATGGGAAAATTTTGAATTAAGTATTCATATTATTGCATTACTTTTAGATGAAATATATATATTATATATATATGAATATAAATTGATTAGTTGGATAGTTGTTTAGAAGGGATATGAGCATCTATATCGATGTGAACATTCAGGTCGAGTTAGACTGAGATATGAATATTCAAGTTATACTTGGGGGTACCCGAATTTAGGGGTATACCATACTATAAAGAAATTTTGGAGCAAATTCCACATTTTCGCTTATCTAGATATAAGAGCTAGTAATTAGGAATACCCGCACCAACTGTTTCCCAACTCAAGAAGGATTTATAAAATTTAAAAAATTGATTGCGGCTCCGTATAATTTACCTACAATATCAAAATGTTTTAAACAGAGCCTCATTGATGGGCAAAGACGATACAAGTTGCTTCGGATCCTCTCGAGGGTCCCCCACAATTTGTTCTTCAGTACCCAGATGCTCGAGGCGATGTATCGAGAGAAAAGCGTCAGGTGATCGGACTCGGATCCTCGTGTCGTAAAACCACGCACGTGTACATGGGTGTCATAACGAAATTTTTTTCAAAATAACAAAATTCACTAAAAATAGAAAAATCAAACAAAATCAAATCAAATCAAACAAAATCAAAGAAAATCAAATCAAATCAAATCAAATCAAATCAAATAAAATCAAATAAAAATCAAATCAAATAAAAGTGGAAAAACTCTCAAGACACTCAGAGGAGAGACGGTAAAAAAATCCGAAGGATCTCTCAGATCCTACTCCTTCCTTGGAGTCACACCTTCAGACAATAAGAGATCCTCCTAGAGAGGTTTCTCGACCCTCTAGAGAAAATCGGAGGCCAATTCCTCCAGATACACACACTCAGATACACAGACAAGCATTGAGAGAAGAGACAAAAAATACAGGCTTCGTCGTTAAAGGTAGTGTTCTTTTCTAGGTTTTCTCGTTAGAAATTGCATCAGGTTATATCCCAGCCGACCGAGCCTCCTTCTTCGTACATCGACGTCGTGGCGGTCTCAATTTACTCTTCACGACGGCTTCGATTCGCTTCCCCAATTGTCAATTCCGGGTAAACTCTTTCCATCGCTTCTATTTTTATTTTTATGAGTTAGTTTGCTTTTAATTTTCTTTCGTGTCTTGACAGTGAATGTGGGAAGCGGCTAACGGTACGTGTACGTGGGACTTACGTAGTTTACTACTTAATACTAAAATAAAGTAGTAAATTTTACTAAAAGTTGACCGTTACTACTCAAGTCAACGCAAAAGTAGTAAAAAGAGTAGTAAATTTTACTACTTTTTGGTCTTCTTTTAGTAAAGTCAACGAAAATGTAGTATAAAATGTCGTAAATTTTACTACTTTTGGACTGTTCACCGCAGTGCAATTTTACTACTTTTACGCTGACTTTACTAAGACCTCATTTTTAGTAAAGTCAACGTAGAAGTAGTAAAAAAAGTAGTAAAATGTACTACTTTTTTTACTACTTCTACGTTGACTTTACTAAGAAAACCACACTTTTAGTAAAGTCAGCGTAAAAGTAGTATAAAAAATAGTAAATTTTACTACTTTTAACTGTACAAATTATGTCGATAAGTAGTAATTGTTTACTACTTTCGTTGTGATTTTTAGTAAAATTATGTTTGAGTTGGTAAAATTGGTAGTAAATAGGTAGGGTTTGTCGTAAATGTTTACTACTTTAAGCATGTTTTTACTAAAATAAGTAGTAAATTGTCACTACTTTATAGGCGTTGACTAAGAAATTTTACTACTTTGAACAGTGTTTCCGAACCTAACTCCGAACCTAATTATTCTAAATTTTGATGTGAAATGACTTTTTTGCCCCGGTTACTAGTATTATTACTACTTTACTGAAACTATTCCTCCATTTCGTTCGAAGACGTTTTCCTTCCCGCCGCCGATCGTCTTCCTTCCCTCTCCGAACCCATTCCTTCCGTTTGGTTCGCCGTTGCTGTGGAAGTCGAGGCGGGTCTCCTAGTTTGGACGACAAGGACATCAGGTGGTCGTCCTCTCCCTTTCTCGACCATTTTCTTCTGCCATTACGGTTTAGGGCTGGAACGGGTAGGATATTAGGTGGTCGCCCGACGCGGTAAGTTGGGTTTTTTTCTGCATTGTGGTTTCGTTATTGGTTTAGTTGAGTCGGTCGAGTGTTGAAGGTGAGGGTGTGTAGTCGTTTAAGGTTTCGTGACAGATTTGGGTTTCGGTTTTATAGTGGTTAGAGTGGGGCTGGGTGATGGAGTGGGTGTTCGGTTCGAGTGGGACTGGGTGATGGAGTGGGTGTTCGATTCCGTGGTTTCGTGGGTGTTTTGGTGTGAGTGGCTAATGTACTGGGTGATGGACTGGGTGATGGAGTGGGTTTCGTGGATGATGGAGTGGGTGTTCGATTCCGTGGTTTCGTGGGTGTTTTGGTGTGAGTGGCTGATGTACTGGGTGATGGACTGGGTGATGGAGTGGGTTTCGTGGGTGATTTGGGGTTCGGTTTTAATTCTGTTTTGTTTGAGTGGGGTGTAATTCGGTTTGATATGGTTTCCGTTGATTCGGTTTGTGATCTTTAGTTGATTTCCTTTTTAGTTATTTCATCGAAAGTGCAGATATGGAAGAAGAATTTGCAGAATTGCCAGGAGAAAATTCACCCGAGGCATTCGGTGATCACCCTCCAGAAGCTCCTAACGAAGGCAACACACCAGCTTCTGCTTCTTCTCAACAGGAGACGGCGAAGTGGCTGCGTAAAGAGAAGGTAAATGTTGAACCATCATTGTTGTGAGTCATTATGATTCTAGTATTGAGGTAGTCTTCGTGTGTTTACTCAGGAGTACCTTTATACAAGGTGTAGTCCGCGGAAGTTGTTTTCTGTCCTGAATACATTTAATGATGCGAAGCGGGCAGCCCTTTCTGACTTAGGATTTAATGGGCTATTGCATTTGGCAAGTAGGCAAGTTCATCACAAGGCGTTGAAGTGTTGTCTTAAGTTGTTCGACCCCGTTAAGAGGGTAATGGTAATTGATGGTGTGGAGCACCGAATGCAGTCTGTTGATGTTGAGGCCCTGATTGGCTTACCTGCTACGAAAGTCGGTGTGCCATTTAGTGGTCACATGGAGACCGTTCGGGATGAACTTAAACTTCACCTGAAGAGAGGGAAGATATCTCTGAAGTCCGTTGAAAGTACAATGATGGGAAGAGATTTTCCCGATGACCTTTCGAAGGCGGAGGTCGTACTTTTCATAGTAGGATGCTATCTGTGCCCGACAACTGCCTTCGATATTGACAAGGAGTACCTTCTAGCCACACGGGATGTCGAGGCAATTTGTAAGTTTGACTGGGCCACTCACGTGCTTGATAATCTTGTTAGTCAAGTGAGGGCATTCAAAAGTCATCAGGGAAAGTATATAGGAGGTTGCGTTCATCTACTGCTGGTGAGATCTTATAGTGAAGTGTTTGTTTAGCTTATTTATTGAGTTTAGAGTGAAGTGTTTACTCTGTAAGAAACATCGTTAATGTTTGCCTTTGTTATTACATGCAGTTGTTTTATGCTTGCAAAAAATCTGTTGAGGACAGCAGCTCAAGAAACACCAGTAGGACAATGCCTCGGTGTCGAGATTGGGATGATGAGCGGCTGAAAGCCATTTTTTGCGTTGCTTATGCTGAAGTTGCCGATCTTGTAAGTTTTGTCCACCTTCTAATGCACGTACTTGTGTATTTATTACTATACGATGAGAAATTGTGTCATAATGTAATTAACAGGAAGAAGGTGATGTCGAAACTAATCCAGAGGAAGAAGTTGATCCTGCGAGCGACTCTGGCAAGATGGCAATTATTATGCGTCGTCTGAAGGTAAGCTTAGTTCTGTGTTTGTTTATAATTTGGATTTGAAGTTTAATTTTAACAATGGCGTTGTATGTTTGCCTTCAATACCAGACAGTGGAACTTTCTGTCATGAGACTTTTTTATTCCGGTTTGCCTAGGTGAATCACATTGGGCGTTGCAGATAATTTCATTCAGGACACAGCAAGTCATCATTATGGACACAATCCATAACAAATTGTCCAACAGAGGAGGAAGAGCAGACCTTCATCATCGTGTGTTACAGCTTGTGAGTGTCGTGTTGGATCAGAATAAGGTAAAATCTAAGGTTAAAGGGTATCAAGTACCAGACATTTGCAACTGGAAAATAAATTATCCGACGAACGTGCCAGACCAGATGGCTGCCGGAAATGAGTACGTCCCTCAACTTCACCTATTTCTCTTTGAATTTAACCAATGGCGGCAATTGGTTAACATCATCTGATTTTGTATTGTATAGAAACGACTGTGGAATATATGTCATGAAATTCATGACATTGGCTGAACCCCCGGAAGGCGCTGAACAAGTGGTATGGTCTTTTTTTTTTTTCATGCAATACTGTCAAAGCCGTTTTCAATTCACGGAGTAGCAAATTCCCTGTTACGAACCTGTTGCTGACAGCCATTCTTCATTGTGAATTAGGTTGTAGGAGTTGCTGATAGGTTGAGGCTGGTTGTAAGCATGATAAAATGGCCTGGGAATGACGTTAGGAAAAGAATTCAGCAGAGAGTTAAGGATGATGTCAACAAAAAGATCAAACCCCCAGAGAGCAGTGCTGCATCAACATGGATTCCTGCAGGTGTTTAGTAACCTCAGTGTCCATAATGCGTTTCCTGACCATGGTGTGCAGCCGTAACATCTTCCCCAGTCTGTTGGTGAACGTCTTGACGGACTGTTGTTGATCTTTTTTGGCAAACTGTGTAAGGTCATGTACTGTAATAGAACCTAATAGCAGACAGGGGATAATGCAACACAGAATGTACAGGCGGGTGTATAGTCCGCTTTCTGCCGAAATGCTGACGAAATTTTATAATTTAGCCTACATATTATGCTGTCCATACACTGAGTTATTTTCATAGCAGACATTACCTTCAGAATCAGAAGAAGAATCAGTAAATACGTTACCTACATTGTCCGCATTGATCCGACGAGATGGCTGTCGTTGAGATGGCCCTACACCAAAATCTTCCTTGCTTCCATGAATGACGAACCCGCGACGATTCTCGTCAGCAAAATTAAACGCGACTCGACCATGGAACTTTCTTCCACCTTCATCTTCGACAGTACTCTTCTCCAACTCCAACGTTAATGATTGAATGCTTTTCTGGAGCTTCCGAGATGCTATGTCAGATCGGGATGCCAGAAAACACATACGTCTGCATGCGGCCATTACAATACCTTGCCGTAGATCAGCTCGATCAACCCCGTATTCACGGTTAGAGAGACATTCATAAGTATTACTCTTTGCTGCCTTTGTCCACCTTTTGTTTACCAGATGCTTCGGTATTGACAAAAAACCTTCAACTTTGGCTACATGGAATAGGTGGGCACATGGAAAACCAAATGTCTCAAAATGTAAGCAACTACAGCTGAATTGGACAAGTGCCTTGGCTGATGACACTTGTATGCACCCATGTTCACCATCATAACACGAAAGAGTGTATATCCTCGCAATATTCCCATCAACTCTATGTTCCACGTAAAATCGCGACTCCTTCATGAGTTCGGACTGAACTTTACGAAAAGAACTGATGGTGTACAATCGACTAGCATCCTCCTCAAGTCTGTGCAACATCGTAATTGGCCTGATCTCCTTATGCAATGACTTAAAATCCTCCTCGTACTCCTTGTGACGTAGATCAGCTACAGCACGCTCCAAATTGTGAACGAAATCATGCAGTCTATGTTTGTTGTTCACATATCCCTTCATATATCTGTGCATTCGTTCGCAGCGTTGAGTACTTCTAAGCTCTACCCAAAAATGACCCTGAAAATATGTCTGCCACCACATATGCCGGCATGCATATATCTGTTGTAGCCATCTAACAGATATGGACCCTGTATGGGTCATTAAAGCATATCACTCCTGTTCGACTTCTTCACTTGGTCTACTGTTATACATGAATGACAAAATACGAGCTCGTAAGGCAGGATCCTGTACACGACAGTTTATATTCCGACTAAAATGCCAAAGACATAACCTATGCCTTAACATTGGCCATACTTCTCTCACAGATGCAATCATCGCTTTGTCCGCATCTGTGACCACGCTAAGCGGATGTTTGCCGCCCATGATCTGTGTATGAGTCCGCAGGAGCCAAGTGTAGTCAGCAATAGTTTCATTACTCATCAACGCAGACCCAAGACAGTCGTTTGATTATGATGATTGACACCGACGATAATCACCATTTGCATTCCATACTTGTTTGTCTTGAACGTGGAATCTAGTGCTACGACATCGCCGAATGCCTCATAATCAGTGATTGAGGTACTGTCTGCCTAATATATGCGACTCACTTCATTATTCTCCACAAATGTTTCAAAGGCCATACCAGTGTCAGTATTCCTCATAGACAGGAGATATGCAACGACGGAATCACAACGACTAACAACCCCAGCAGACTCTTCCTTAAGCTTCCGATTATTTAGGTCCTTTATTAGAAAACCGGCACGTGAGTGTCCTCCAGGTGCGTGTACAACGAGTCGCATAATATCACACTGTCTAAATCCGACGTCAAGCATTCGACGGATAAAAGTGATATCTTCATCCGAAATTTGTCGCCTTTCTCGCATGAAATAGGACAAACCTTCACTCACCATCTCATGATTATGTTCCAACTGTACTGCAACGAAGCTCCATTGTCCATTAACCTCCACTCTCGCTTTGAAGAAACAGTTGCAACCTCTCTTCACAGATGCTCTAACCCGACTTCTGGCCGTCAACACAGTTCCATCAGAACACTCGCCTTCCCTTGAACAAACCCACTTTCTCATCACACAATCACCATTTCTTATTTTTTGCCGATCTCTTCTCCTAACTGAAAACCCATGAACACTCGCATACGTTTTAATGAACTCTTCAACTTCTTCGGCCGTGGTAAATGACATATTCAAAATCTGTTCTTCATTCATATCAGTGACTATATTGAAGAAGCGTTGAACATCCCGGTCACCTACATTGACATTAAGCAAAACAATATGCTATCAATATATTCGGAAAATGGTGTTGGTAAACACTTATTTCGACTTCTCGTCGAACCATAACGTCAACGCTACTATTTGTTTTCTCCATTTCCAACTTATGTCCAGCTTACCAACTTCACAAATAATAATCTACATCTTACAAATCTGACCCAACTTAGCAACAATAAGGGAGGAAGCATGTCTTCACCAAATCTGGGCCGATCTTCATTCAGTAGACTTTCCATTTCTTAAGGCCACCGCTGGGGAAAGCCTGGACTCCACCTGCAGATTAACAGGAAGAAGGTGAAGGACCAGATGCAGCAAACGAATATCAGCCCTTCACTCGACCTGCACCTGCACCCGAATAAGATCAAACTGACACACCTCACACTCCTCATACCTCCACCTACATGGAAAATCTGGGACACTCCACCTGCAGCCGAAGATCTTGCAGCCAAAATCTAGGACAATCCACCTGCAGCCGAAGATCTTGCAGGAAGTCTGCCTCCGGGAGCAACGAATCGTCCACCAGGTGGTCCGGAAGCTCGTCCTGCTGCAACAACTCCTACTCCAACTACAGACGCTTTGATGCAGCCAGCTCTAAATGGGTAGCTTTCGGTCAAACTTACTCAAGATTCCAAAACTACTATGCAGGTCTACTAATCAAGTTAGTAAAAAAGTCCACACGGTGTAATATTTACGAACACATTTACTAATAGTTTCAGTAAAGTAGTAATAATACTAGTAACCGGGGCAAAATAGTCATTTCACATCAAAATTTAGAATAATTAGGTTCGGAGTTAGGTTCGGAAACACTGTTCAAAGTAGTAAAATTTCTTAGTCAACGCCTATAAAGTAGTAACAGTTTACTACTTATTTTAGTAAAAACATGCTTAAAGTAGTAAACATTTACGACAAACCCTACCTATTTACTACCAATTTTACCAACTCAAACATAATTTTACTAAAAATCACAACGAAAGTAGTAAACAATTACTACTTATCGACATAATTTGTACAGTTAAAAGTAGTAAATTTTACTACTTTTTATACTACTTTTGCGTTGACTTTACTAAAAAGGAGAAATTTAGTAAAGTCAACGTAGAAGTAGTAAAAAAAGTAGTAAAATTTACTACTTTTTTTACTACTTTTACGTTGACTTTACTACAAGTGTGGTTTTTTTAGTAAAGTAAACGCAAATGTAGTAAAAAAAGTAGTAAATTTTACTACTTTTTTTACTACTTCTACGTTGACTTTACTAAAAAGTGAGGTTTTAGTAAAGTCAGCGTAAAAGTAGTAAAATTGCACTGCGGTGAACGGTCCAAAAAAGTAGTAAAATTTACGACATTTTATACTACATTTGCGTTGACTTTACTAAAAGAAGACCAAAAAGTAGTAAAATTTACTACTTTTGCGTTGACTTGAGTAGTAACGGTCAACTTTTAGTAAAATTTACTACTTAATTTTAGTATTAAGTAGTAAACTACGTAACTCCCACGTGCACGTACCGCTAGCCGCTTCCGTGAATGTGGGATCACAGTTCGGCCCCATTCTTGACTCAAAGCATCCCGGAATCTCATCCCACCATCGAGGACGATCACTGCGGCCGATGCCACTTTACGACATCACAAACACACTGAACAAGCGAAGCCCTTCACGAGATAAAAACGCTTCCTCATCACCAAAGATTCTGCATCAGCAAGTCTGAATTTCTGACCAACGGAGAAGTTAAAAATAGCAACCAGAACCTCTATCTTCCAACCTGACTATTCAACGTCCATCCTGACCAGCGGCACCTCATCTCCGCCAACGAGCAACTCCAAGACAATCAGACCACCGGTAGCACCTGGTTTCGCAGCGATGTAGTCGTCACCGACCAGCCCTTTTCGTCGCCGTCGCCAGCCAGCCTTCGCTGTCCTCATCGTCGACCAGCCCGCCTCCGCCTTCCTCGTCGCCGGCCAGCCCTCGTCGTCGACCAGCCCGCATTCGTCGTCATCGTCGTCGACCAGCCCGCCTTCCTCGTCGCCGGCCAGCCCTCGTCGTCCTCGACCAGTCCGCCTTTGTCGTCCTCGTCGTCGACCAGTCCGCCTTTGTCGTCCTCGTCGTCGACCAGCCCGCCTTCCTCGTAGACCAGCTCGCCTTCCTCGTCGCCGGCCAGCCCTCGTCGTCCTCGTCATCGACCAGCCCGCCTTCGCCGCCCTCCAACGCCACCGGCAGTCAGCATACCCGTGTCACCGTTGCCAGTCCAATACCGAGCCCCGGAAGAACCGCAGCAGGCCATCAGCGAGTCAGCCTCCAAGACCCACCTTCTTAGGCGAGCAACTCGAGAACGGCCGCGTCCTCTGCCTCCTTAGGTCCTCGTTTGCGGTCCAGATCCAACCTCCCGAATTTAGACGAAGTTCCGCTCCTGCGCCCCCTTGACCAGACCGCTCTCACCTCTGCCCTGGGTCCTCGCCAGTTGACTGATCCCACGATTGAATCCCGCTCTCTCCGCAAATCCGCGAATAGAAGACAACGGTTCCCTCGAAGCAGCGAAGACATCTACAGGGCGTGCCTTGCGGACAACCAAGGCACGTACCCTATTCAATACGTTCAAGACAACGAAGTATTCGAGGGTTTGTTTTGGATTCTCGAAGATTAAGACCCTCTAAAGACGGCTTCGCACTCACCAACGTGACGGCATCAGCGGCTCGCCAGGTTCACCGTAAACCTATTTTAAAAACGGCACCGTGAGGTACAAACGCTAACGGGAGCGTGCGAGAAATGGTACAAATACCCGGTTCTCCCTTGAATTTATTTTTGGCTTAGAAACTATTAAGGGCATTAATAAAATCTATGTTGCTTGCATTTTTGCCCGAAAAATTAATTTTTAAGAAGAAATATTTTCATAAAAATGACTCGCATAGACATTATAAAAATTATAGAGCTCGAGATCATTTTTACTAAAAGTCAAACAATTTCTTTTCTAAAAGTCAAATATCCGACATCGGACACACGATAACAGCCTCCTTTGCTTTGTGATGCGTGCGATTTAGTAATCCCTAATTCCCGAACCATAACGAATCTCTATAGTTTTTCTAACTTAAACTTAAAATAAGTTAGTGGCGACTCCTTCACATTTTCAAAATCCGAAGCCTTATCGTCAAGGGAGGATATCCATTTTAGATGGAACCGGAAACGGGATCACCCGCGACAATGGGTAGAGACTTTTTGTTGTATAATGAGAATTATTATTAAGTCACATGTATTTATGTTTTAACATTTGAAGCCGTAAAAAGTTTCCGGTAACGAAATATTAAATCAAAATCAGTTAGTTTGTCAACGTTGCTTTTCTTTGGCCTATTTAATGAATTCCTGATTACGTTCTTCGTCGGGTTTGACATTGCAAAAATGGCTGGTCTGGTAGAAGTAGAACCCTTCATTGCTTCTAACACCTGACATAGACAACATTAGCATCCCAACTTGTAGGTGGTGTGGTACGTAGTGGTCGGAGAACTTCCATGACATGTTCTACTCTTGGTCGTCAAGGAAGAGGATTTTGGGCAACTTCTAAAAGAACTTGCTCTGAGGGATTATTCTTCAACAAACCAATTTTCATCACCAGCAACGTATTTTGTCAAGATTACCATGACAAGATAACTGGGACTATATAGCGTATTAAAATGATTTAACTTGTGTCAAATCATTTTAAACATTTCATAATGATATTCCTGGCCTTTTTAATGAATTCCTGAGCTGAGAGACACAACAATTGGATATAACGTTAATCATCCTGTTGAGGCAGAGTACATCATTCAACATCCGTTTCTCCTCCCTTTCCGTTTGTTGTGGTATTGTCGATACGGGCCTTCAAATGGCTCCAATTCGCCGCAGTCATAAATGTTCAAGTGGCAGTCTCCCGCCATACGGGGAACGCTTTGCAGAGAGTTGCATGAATCAAACACCACCCTCTTTAATCTTCTCAAGTTTGACAGGTCTGCGATTTCACCCACGAAATCGCCACAACACGAGATCCTTAATTCCTCCAAGAGCTCCATCCTCTCAATCCCATATAAGTCAATGCCTTCATATGACCACAGTTGTAAAGAGCAAAGCCTCCTCAACGATCCTAAATCTGACAACCTGATAGGATAAATCATATTTTCCATATTATCTCGTCCATCCAGCGAAGTCCTCCTCCGCATTGACTTCCATCTTGGGTATCCCACGAGTGTCAACTCACGCAAGGACGAAGGAAGCTGCGATGTGGATGAAATGTCCCAAGAATGCAACTTTAATTTCTGCAACCCACATAGCCTCTCTATCCCCAGTAACTCCCCAACCTCGTCAAGACCGGATAAATGAAGCAAGCGGAGGCTAGAGAGTCCGGAAAGATTGCATGTTGAAAGATTTGGCACCTCTAACACTGGATTTCCAAAGTAAAAGGGGAATCTGTCAATTTCCAACACCTCAAGGCTCTTTAGATTGCCGATCGAGGAAGGTAGCTTCCTTATGCTTGTCCCAATCCCACGGAGTATTCTCAGGTCCCCTAGCCCCCCAATAGACTCTGGCAGCTCCGAAATTCTGTCACAATATCTCAAACTGAGCTCTTGTAGGGCTTTTGCGGATCCAAGCTCTTCCGGTAACCTTGTCAAGCTGCTACAATATCCAATATTCAGGCATTTAAGGTACCCTAATACGCCGATAGAACCGTGGATTTCTTCCAAACTCCAGCATAAGTAGAGATCAATTATCTCCAGCTTTGGGAAACAAGAGGGGTCCGGCAGTCTTGTAATCCCCACACCCGAGATATCAAGTACTCTCAAATTACCCATTCTCTATTAAAACAAAAAAAGATTAGTTAAAGTTGACTTTCTGCTTCATCAGAGATGGATACATGGGAAAGGGAATTAATACCACGTCTTTCATTGAATCGTCCGTAATTCCATCCCCCGAGATCCGGAGAACGACGAGGCTGTCCATCTTGAAGAAAACGGGATTAGGTATGTGATATGACCCCACATCCCAACGTAGCCACAATAGATTCGTCCGAAAATTCCTAAACTCCCCAATTAATCCTGCTCCATCTGCTATGCTGAGAAACCGGAGATTGGACATGCCCTTGAATTCCTTCCCAGTAAAAGGTTCGTAACTACCTCGTGGGTTGATGGCTAAAACTTGATCGGTGCCCTGCTAACAAAACATAAAGGAAATGAGGAAGCCAAAGAGAGAGACCGAGTCCAATCCAATAAATCAGGAAAATATTATTATTATCATCGTCTCACCTGCTTTTGGCGTATGACATTCAGGGCCAATTCAGGATCCCATAGTCTGCTGCGCTTGCCGGGGCTCTCTGAACTAACAATCTCCCGTCCCATCTCTCTAATTAAGTCATGCATCCAATACTTTTCTCTATGTCTCGAACTATTGTCTTCATCGACATTTAGTACCTTTATTAAATATCTGTTCTGGAGGACATCCAATACACTTTTAGGAAAATAACCACAGGCATCCCACATGTAACTTGCAAACTCCCTTGGCATCACATAATGGTCGAAACATGCAATGTCCAGAAAAATCTGCTTCTCACTCTCGTCTAAGTCATCGTAGCTGATCCGTAGCTTATTCAAGACGTCTTTGTGAGGCACTCGCTCCAGTTTTTCCAATGTATGTTCCCATTTATTCTTTTCCTTTGGGAACAAGTGCCCTCCGATCACCTCCAAAGCTAAGGGAAGATTTTTGGACATACGAATAACCCTCTTCGATAAATCAACAAAGTCATTTGGAGGCCCCTCACCACCAAATGCGTGCCGACTGAAGAGTTGCAGAGCATGATCATCGCTCATTCCATCCATTTCATAAGCAGTATCACTAGATCTCATAAGGCCTTCACAAACGCTCTTATCCATCGTCGTGACGATAATTATCGTTCCCGGTCCGAAGAAATCGAAATTTCCAACTAACTTTTTGAGCTGACTACTCTCGCTGACATCGTCAAAAATGATAAGGACCATTCTGTTGCGAAGCCTTCTTTGGATCTCATTCATTCCATCACTAGAGTCACCAATTTCCACATCCGATTTGCCGAAGATATCCTTCAATAGCTTCTTTTGCAACCTTTCAACACCCTCCACACCAGTCGATAAGGATTCTCGCACATCGGCAAGGAAGCAGCATCCATCGAATCGGGAAGAGATTCTGTTGAAGATGACATTCGCCAGCGTTGTCTTCCCAATACCCCCCATGCCATGCACCATCACAACACGTTGGTCAACGTGAGAACTAAAATTCAACAAGCCCATTACATTCTCCAAGCGATCATCCATCCCTACGAGATGATCCGGCAAAATCCTATCTTTGATGTTCAGCTTGTTTAGAATATCCGCAACCACAACACTAACAAACTCGCCCATCCTGCCCAAAATCAAATGGAGATCAAGTTGTTCAAAAAACTGCCGACTAACAACATGGAAAAGCTCAAAGGAAACAACAGCTGTTGAAATATCCGAAAAGACGTAAATAATTATATAAGAGAGAGAAAGGTTAAAGATTTTGAGTTATACCCCATATCTCTTTTGTATTCCAGACCACTGATACCCCCAACCTTCCTCAGAGCTTCCTCCCACTTTTTCACAACCTCTACCTTGTATTTCTTTTTGTGCTTCTTGAGGGCGTCCCGGTACAGATTGGTTTGCAGCTTCACGTCGCTGGGGCTTACCTCGTAGAAGATGGGCAAGATGACTTTCCTAGAGGTGGGGTCCCTGCGGCCGTCCATCATCATGGTGAGTTCTCGGAGTCACCACGCACTTGATGCGTAGCCCCTGGAGAAGACAACAACGTAGATCGTAGAGTCCGGGACAGCTTGACAGAGCTCGTCTCCTATCTCTTCGCCATGACGGACCTCCTCCGTGTCCCTGAACACGCGTATCCCTTTATCCTTCATGAACACATAAAGGACGTCGGTGATATCGTACCGGGTGTCAGGTCCCCTGAAGCTAATGAACACATCGTAAGCTGATCCGACGGGGGTGTTCACAGTGCCGTGGCTAGTCCCTGCTTCCGTTGTCCCCGCCATCCAAGGCAGCCAACAAATGATCGAACTTTGACCAAAAGGCAGGGGTCGTGTGGATGAATATAATTGAAGGAAAACAGGGAGGAGAAGTTGGAAATTACGAAGAAGTTTCGTTTCGGAAAACATATGATGAAGTTTCATCTGCCAAACCGACGACCACTTTAACATAATTTATTTGCAATCGTATAAACAGTTTTGTTTATCATGAAACATGATTTAGTCCCCTCAATTATTTAACCAGTCACTCCCGTAGCCTGGCATCAGATCGAACACAAACTACTTAACATGATTTAGTCCCCTCAATCATGATTTTTGACCACCCAGTCAGGTGGCCTTGTCACCTCGAGACACAAATTTCACAATTGCTCTGTGTGATCCCACCTGCACATGTTAAAAAAAAGGGGAAAGGTGTCAGGCAGAAGGGGAGATAAGAAAACTAGAAAAAGCTGAAAGCAAAGAACAAAAATCCGGTCACACGCAAAGGCGGTCGTAATAGTTTTCCCTCCTCAGCCCCTGTCTCAGAGCGCACGTCAGGCTGTCAACACCCGACTGCGAAGGGTAGCCGTAAAAAAACTTCCAAGGCACAATCATCATCGGGCCTAGCTTCTTGAGATGGGTGCCACGATCGACTGGATAACGGCCGATGTCTTCTACAAGAACATGACAGAAGGGAAACGAAAGGGGGGTCTTCGGGGAACAGCCAACCTCCAGCCATTTTCACCACCAGGAATCCCTCAGCATCCTCGACAAAAGGTGAGCAAGATCAACCTGATGGGGACCCCTCGATGACCAACCAAGACAGGACAGTCAACAACAACAGCAGGAGGAATGCGATACCTCTGCTCGCAGTCGGCTTCGACTTCACTTGACGTAGCAGCAGCGGCGTTAGCCTCCAACAGCGGACATTCATCCACAGCAGCGACGAAGTCCCCAAGGTGGCCCCGTTCATTTAATTCCAAAATTTCAACGACTCGAACTCTCCTATTCTTTGACGGTTTCGCCCTCCTCCAGGACCAACAGCGATTCCGGCCATCATTCTATTGCCAACACTGCACTGACAACGACGACGTCACCCCCCGATGTCTCCCAATCCAACAACAATGGCCACTCTTCCCGCAGGAGCCATCCTCAGCCCAGCCACGGTGACCCTGTCTCCCCGGCGTCTCCAAAACTCAGCAATGAAGCCGCCACCCTCCTCCCAACGCCCATGGCGACAGCGAGCTCGGCCCTTCACTCTACGGCCCGTCCCTGGCGACGGCGGCAACATCTCCAGTCCAGCAAGACTCTTCCGGCGGCGGGCGCTCCCCTCTCCCCTCAGAATCAACTACGGTGGCAGCCCCACCTTTTCCCCGCGTCCCGACGATGACGCCCCACCTCAAGAGTCATCCCCGGCCGCCACCACTTCGGCTCTTAGCCCCGATGACGATCCACGCCCAGACCCAGTGGACCCACGAACTCCCGACCACAGCGTGTTGGAATCCTTCTTGCAAGCGTCTGGCTCGACAGCAACGAGGAAAGGCCGACTTGAAGCTGGAAATCCTTTCACACTTGTCTTTGCGATTGATTTTGTTGACGGGTAAGGCTGTGCTCCCCAACTTGCCAGGTAAGTCGATTTATATTTATCATTTATCAATTTTAATCTAAGTGTCGTTCACACGTGTTGAAATTTCCTTAAATCTTAAAACCATTTAAATTCGCACGTTTAAGCAGACAGTCATATTCGTGCTTGTTTGTTTGTCTTTTAAAATATTTTTGCTCAAATAATTTTTATGAACATTTTATGTTAGTATGATTTACTAACTCATATTATTATCCCTCTGTTTATCTTGTTTTGCATGAAAAAACACGACGGAGACTTGGATATCTCGAAGAATCGTAATCCACTTAACTGATTCATACGTAAACACCGAGGAATTACTACCAAGGAATGCATCCTCCGACGACGCGGACGATCGACATCAACGGGCTCACAACTTAAATTCGGGTCCAACGCCCGTTAAAACGTCGATAAGAGTCCGGCCTACTTCCGGATCGGGCCCAACACCCGTCAATCAAAAGTTAAATTTTTTGGACAAATCGCCACCCTTTTCGCATGTTATAGAATATATTGGTTAGTAAATAGGAATCCCCGAACCCAAACTCTGATTTTTTCCGACTTAAATCACACATTTTAAACTAAGTCGGTGGCGACTCCGTAATCGTTTACCTAAGTTAAACAACATTTTTACGAAGCCATTTTTGAAAGAGGCACTGGAGACACGAGCCGCTCTCGATTTTTCCCGAAAATTCCTTCTTCGGATCATGCTCCGCCTTTCGCTCGCCGCCTCTTAGGAAAATAGAGATGGTTGGCGAGGGCCCGAGCAGGCCCAGTTAGGAATTCAGGGAGGGATCACCCGATTTCCTTCCGCAGCGTCCGACGCTCGAGTCGGGACGTCGACCGGTTGGGCTTCGGGGAGCGGGCCCGGATCCTTGGGTTGCCCGAACCGCAGCGCGCGTGCTAGGCCGGAGGGCGTGCGCACAGATATTATCGTATATTTTACCCTAACAATATAAATAACAATACTAAGGAAGGGATTAATAAGTCTCGAGTTGGAAACTTACCGTATGCAACTGGTGCAATAGAAATACTAAAGGGGTGGTCGATTAAGGGAGTATTGGGTTCGAAGTATACTATATACATTCATCCTTGTAGGAAGTCTTACCCACCACAACGAGCTGTCTTACTCGGATTGGGCTCGAACCGGAGCGGACAATAAAAGAAAAATAAGAAGCAAACTTTTCAAGTCATTTTATACCTTTAAATATATTAGAATGATTTGGGATAATTTCGAATAATTGTTTTGGTGGGGTGGTAATTTACAAAAAAATAAAAGAGAATGACCCTTTCTAAAGTATTATTAAATACCCATATATAAAAAGAAGCTTTTCTAGAAGGAAAATCGTGTACATATAAATGAATGGTGCACCCACTCGATATCTACATCTAACAAAGAAAACACACCATTCAGGCCATTCATCCATTTGTGTAAGAGGGTTAAGGTGGGTTGCAAGGCGAACGAAAAAAAGGTTGGAGCTCGACTATTTTAAGACAGATGTGAGACTATATTAAGATCTTGTGAACGAACTATTTCCCTTATTATATTATCAAACAAGAAAAACAAGAAAAGACAATTATTGGTACTTTTTCGAGTAAATATATCAATATTTGTAAGATCAGGTCTCGCGAAAAACTTAATATCAATCTATTCAAACCTAGATCATTGTTCCTCTAAGAATATTAGATGTATGAGATTTACATTATAACACAAGGTTCATTAATTATACATATTGTTCTTGGGTTTTACTCCATTTTAACATAGCTGGAGAAAAAAAAAATGTGAGATAAAATAAATAGTTTTGAAATTCCTCAAATAAAGCATTCGAACTTATAAATCCTGAATTTGCTTAAGCATCCAAACTTATATTGAAACATTTCATATATTTTTTTTATTTGATGATTTTGGTGACTAGATTAAGTAAGTTTGAAGCTGAAGCTGACGGTAGTTATTGATGTCGTCAAGAATACACAAAATCGATGAAAGCCCAATGATGATACTATTGGGGGCTACTACTATGGTTAAGGTGGATTGTGATGCGAACGAAAGAGAGGTTGGAGCTCGACTATTTAAAGACAGATGTGAGACTATGTTAAGACCTTATTTGACTTTTACTAAACCCTAAATTCAATATTGACCAAAATTAATATAAAAACAAATGATAAAATCCTATAACAAATTAAGTTTTTTAAAAAACTGAAAGTTTCCGAATAGTTTTAGATATTATCGTATATTTTGCCCTAACAATATAAATAACAATACTAAGGAAGGGATTAATAAGTCTCAAGTTGGAAACTTACCATATGCAACTGGTGCAATAAAAATACTAAAGGGGTGGTAGATTATGGGAGTATTGGGTTCGAAGTATACCATATACATTCATCCTTGTAGGAAGTCTTACCCACCACAACCAGCTGTCTTACTCGGATCGAGTCCGAACCGGAACGGACAACAAAAGAAAAATAAGAAGCAAACTTTTCAAGTCATTTTAAACCTTTAAATATATTAGAATGATTTGGGATAATTTCGAATAATTGTTTTGGTGGGGTGGTAATTTACAAAAAAATAAAAGAGAATGACTCTTTCTAAAGTATTATTAAATACCCATATATAAAAAGAAGCTTTTCTAGAAGGAAAATCGTGTACATATAAATGAATGGTGCACCCACTCGATATCTACATCTAACAAATAAAACCCACCATTCAGGCCATTCATCCATTTGTGTAAGAGTGTTCCAATTTTTTGGGTGACTGCAAGGCAAAAATGAAAGATCCTGCAATATGCAACAATGAGAAAAAGAAGTACCGTTTAGGAACCAAAATACTAGAGAGACAAATATAAGTACATCAGTAGCAAAAGTACGCCTTAACATAGCAGTTTCACGGATAATTAGCAGCGAAGAATTATAAAGCTTTGGGAAACTCACTTCTAGGTTAAGCTAAAGCAGCCACAATCACAAGTGCTAAACATTGTTTATTTCTATAGCTTTTGCTTTATGTTGGTGCTATAAACACTTTTTTGTTTTGAAGTAGTGCTATAAGATTGAAAATTGTGAGATAATTCTCGATGTGAGATACTTCAGCTACAAGGCGGACCAAACAAAGGCACACAAAACAAAGATATAAATCATATATCTGATCGAATGAAATACATATCATAAAATTCAAATCGATGTATAACTCTTTCATAAATTCGTTCATGAGATATCCTCGTAAGTTGACCTCTGAAGCTTTTGAAATAATTTTATGTAGAAAAGTCAACATATCATATTCTTTTTTTCTTTACCACGGTTTTGTCCTACCGATTTTTTCCGATAAGATTTCTAACGATGACATGATGAACATCCAAGATTAGCAGGGAGTATTATGAAAATCTAACGTGAATGTCATTATCACTAGTAGACTTTGTGCCGGATTCCATTTGGGCTTTATGGGTGGGTTGAGTCCAGGCCCATTTGGGCTTTAAAGCACGAGGTTCAAACTTCTTGGATTGATTCATTGGAGTGAAGTTGTTGATGTTTGCATGTGCATAAATTTGAGATAACATCAATCATCCTGTTGAGTACATGATTCCACCTCATGTTCTCGTTTTCCGTTTGTTGTGGTATTGTCGATACGGGCCAACAAATGACTCCAATTTCCAACAATTATGAATACTCAAGTGACAGTCTCCTCCATACGGGGCACGCTTTGCAGAAAGTGGCAGTCTTCAAGCCCCACCGTCTTCAATCTTCTCAGGTTTGACAGGTTTGGGATTTCACTCACGAAATCACCACAACGGGAGACAAGTAATTCCTCCAAGAGCTCCATCCTCTCGATCCCGGGAAAGTCAGTGCCTTCAAATGCCGACAAATGTAATATGCAAAGCCTCCTCAATGATCCTAAATCTGACAATTTTATATGATAACTCAGATTTTCCATATTATATCGTCCGTCCCTCCAAGTCTCATTACATATTGGCCACGGATTATCATTTCTTGGGTATCCCACGAGTTCCAACCTATGCAAGGATGAAGGAAGCTGTGATTTCGGTAAATGATCCAATTAGGCAGATGGAGTGCCTCCAACCTGGACATGGAACCCAACTTTGTAGACAGAAGATCTAGCTTTCCACCGGCATCCAAATCTTATTTCTGCAAACCACATAGCTTCTCGATCCCCAATAAGTCCCAAACCTCGTTGAGGCCAGATAAATGAAGGGAGCAGAGGCTGGAGAGTCCAGAAAGATTGCATCTTATAAGGTTTGGCACCTCTGAAGAAGTTTCTAACAATCGAATTCCACCAGATGAGCGGGATTGGACGATTTCCAAGACCTCAAGGCTCTTTAGATTCCCGATCAAGGAAGGCAGCTTCCTTATCTTAGTCCATTTCCCACAGAGCATTCTCAGGTCCCCTAGCCTCCCAATAGACTCTGGCAGTTCCGTAATCTTTTCACACGAGATCAAAATGAGCTCTTGTATAGCTTTTATGGATCCAAGCTTTTCGGCTAACCTTCTCAAGGCACAACAATTATCTATTTTAAAGTATTTATGATCCCATAACACACCGATAGAACTGTGGAGTTCTTCTAATAAGTAGCAGTATTTGAGATGAATTATGTCTGGTAATAAGAGAGGTCGGGCAGTCTTATAATCTTCCCATTCGTGATATCAAGTACTCTCAAATTACTCATCCTCTGTTAAAACAAAAAAAAAATGTGTCCCTCATTAGTCAATGTTTATTGTCTGCAATAATTCATCCGTAACTTCTTCCCCCAGGATCTCAAGAACGACGAGATTGTCCATCGTGAATAAAGAAAGGGAGATTAAGACTTTGTTTCCACGACAAATACCAACGTAGCCACAATTAATTTTGCTGCATCTCGTAGGTTCAGAAATCCGAGATTGGACATGCACTTGATTTCCTTCCCAGTTAAATGGTGGAAACCATGTGGCAGGTTGATGGCTAAAACGTGAAGGGTGTCCTGGTTCAAAATAAAAGAAATACGGAAGCCAAGAGACCAAGTCCAATCCAAGAAATTAGGAAATTATTATTATTTTTACCTGCTTTCGGCGTAAGATATCAAGGGCCTCCAAGGATCCCACAGCCTGCTACGCATGCCAAGGCTATGAAGAGGGCTCTCGGAACGAACAATCTCCCTTCCCATCTCTCTTATTAAGTCATTGTGTTCAAAGTCATCCAAGACATTCAGATCTTTACCAAAGATCTGTTCTGGAGGACGTCCAATCCACATTTCGGATAAAACCACGGGCTTCCCACATGTAACTCGCATACTCCCTTGGCTTCACATAATGGTCGAAACATGCAATGTCGAGAAAAATGTGTTTCTCACTCTCTTCTAAGTCATCTCGTGATCCGCAGTTTATTCAATACGTCTTTGTGAGGAACTCGTAGAAGCTTTTCCAATGCATATTCCCATACATTCTTTTCCTTTCGGTGTAAGTGCCCTCCAATCACCTCCAAAGCTAAGGGAAGATTTCCGGAAGTAGGAATAACCCGCTTCGATAAAGCAACAAAGTCGTCTAGAGGCCTCTCTCCACCAAAGTCATGCCGACTGAAGAGTTGCAGAGCGTGATCATCACTCATTTTCTAGTGTATTTTTTGTAAATATATTTTATCTTTAAAAAATTATCAAAAGAATAGTTGTAAATATATTAAAATTCTGGTTATGTGTTCAGATCGGTTTATTTAATTATGTCAAAAGATCGAAAATCATAATTTATTGTCATTAGTTATTAATTGATTGGGATATCAAAACACTCGGCAAAATAATAATGTTTTACGACATGTCTAACAAAATGTGTTGTTGTCAATTAAGGGAGAGTTTAGGGAGTTTTGTTGTTGTTTGCGAGCCAGCCAATTAATTCCCTAAGTTTTTATTTTCTCCTCGAATACATAAATTTGACATAACATCAATCATCCTGATGAGGCAGAGTACATAATAATTCTGATTTCGATTCTCCTTTTCGTTTGTTGAGGCAGAGTACATGATTTTCGAATGACTCCAATTCACTGCAATCATAAATTTTCAAGTAACAACACTCTTCCACCATCCTGGGCATGCTTTTCAGAGAGTTGCGTGAAGAAAACTCCAACCTCTTCAATCTACTCAAGTTTAACATTAATTCCTCCAAGGGAAATTAATCATGAATTCAAAATGATAATTTTTTAATCATGAATAAATAAAATAATAATTATATATTTCTTGTCCGATTTATCAAATAGGTGCCTTTAAGGTTCACCTTTAGATGGTAAATAAAATGTAGAGACTCCCCAACATTTGTGCAATTCAAGTATTTGTGGTAGATTCAACCTAAAGATATAAAACTTTAATAATTTAAATTCATTATACGCTTCTTACCTACCTAGTAAACAATTATTACTAGCCAAATAAAACAATTAATTTGGTTTATTATGATTATATAAAATATTATATTATCCCGTTATTTGCATTCAAATGTTGTTTTTTTTTTAAGGAACAGGAAGGCTTTCAATGTACAAGAATAATTCCAGTAATTTCAAATTCATTCCGTGGTTGGATAATTTTACAAAAAAAAACAGGATGGATTTTTCTGATATTATTATTGAATATCCATAAATGGGAAAAATTTGAATTAAGTATTCATATTATTGCATTATTTTTAGATGGAAAATTATATATGCACCGATTGTTTCCCGACTCAAGAAGGTTTAATAAAAATTAAATTGATTGCGACTCCGTATAATTTACTTATAATATGAAAATGTTTTAAACGGAGCCTCATAGATGGGCGAAGACGACACAAGTAGCTTCGAATCCTCTCGAGGGTCCACCTCCATTTCCTCTACAGTACTCCAACGCTCGAGGCGATGTATCGAGCGGAAAGCATCAGACGAGCGGACTCTCATCCTCGTGTTGTACAAACCACGCACATGTACATGGGTGGAGACTTTTTGTTGTATCGAAAATCAAAATCAGTTTGTTTGTCAACGTTGCTTTTCTTTGGCATCTTTAATGAATTCCTCAGCTGAGAGACACAACGATTGGATACAACGAGCTGAGGCAGAGTACATCATTCAACTATCAGTTCTCCATCTTTTTCGTTTGTTGTGGTATTGTCGATACGGGCCTTCAAATGACTCCAATTCCCTGCAGTCATCAATCTGCAAGTGGCAGTCTCCTGCCATACAGGGCATGCTTATCAGAGAGTTGCATGAAAGAAACACCACCCTCTTCAATCTTCTCAAATTTGACAGGTCTGAGATTTCACCCACGAAATCATCACATTTCCAGACCCTATCTTCTCAACCCCGGAAAAGTCGATGTCACAATAGCTCAGTTCTAAATAGCAAAGCCTCCTCAACGATCCTAAATTTGACAACCTAATAGGATAAATCATATTTCCAATATTATCTCGTCCATCCAGCGAAGTCCCACTGTACATTGACTGCCAACATCCCGCGAGTGTCAACCTACGCAAGGACGAAGGAAGCTGCGATGCGGATGAAATGTTCCAAGAATGTCGACAGAGATCTTCCAGCCTGGACATGGAACCCAAATTGGTAGAAAGAATACCACCGACATCCAACTTTAATTTCTGCAACCCATATAACTTCTCTATCCCCTCTAAGTCCTCATCGAGACTAACTAACATCAGCGATCGGAGGCTAGCGAGTCCGGAAAGATTGCATCTTGCAAGGTTTGGCACCTCTGACTTTAGAATTCTAACATAAATGTGTAATCCGTCAATTTCCGACACCTCAAGGCTCTTTAGATTGCCAATCGAGGAAGGTAGCTTCCTTGTCTTTGTCTGAATCCCATGGAGTATTCTCAGGTCCCCTAGCCTCCCAATAGACTCTGGTAACTTCGAAATTTCTCCACAATAGCACAAGTTGAGCACTTGTAGAGTTTTTGTAGATCCAAGCTCTTCTGGTAACCTTGTCAAGCTGTTACACCCTCTTATATGCAGGCGTTTAAGATACCCTAATACACCGATAGAACTGTGGAGTTCTTTCAATTGCAAGCAAATGTTGAGAGCAATTACCTCCAGCTTTGGGAAACCAGAGAGATCGGGCATTCTTGTAATCGACGCATGCGAGATATCAAGTACTCTCAAATTACCCATTCTCTATTAAAACAAAAAAAAACGAGTATCATCCCATGATTAGTTAATGTTTTTCTGCTTCATGATAGATGAATACAAGGGAAAGGAAATTAATACCATGTCTTTCATTGAATCATCCATAATGCCCGAGATCTGGAGAACAACGAGGTTGTCCATCTTGAAGAAATCGGGATTAGGTACGCGTTTCCACCATGTAACCAACGTGCCTCAATAGATTCATCCGGAAATTCTTAAACTCCCCAATTAATCCTGCTCCATCTGCTATGCTGAGAAACCTGAGATTGGACATGCCTTGAATTCCTTCCCGGTTAAAAGTAATTCCTTCCCGGTTAAAACTTCGTAACTACCTCCCAGGTTGATGGCTAAAACTTGATCGGTGCCCTGGTAACATAACATAAAGGAAATGATGAAGCCAAAAGAGAGAGATCGAGTCCAATCCAATAAATCAGGAAATCATTCTTCTTATTATTATCATCTCATCTGCTTTTGGCGCACGACATTAAGTGACAATTCACGAACCCACAGCCTGCTGCGCTTGCCGGGGCTCTCTGAACTAACAATCTCCCTACCCATTTCTCTAATTAAGTCATGCATCCAATACTTGTCTTTTTGTCTCCACCAAATACTGTCAAAGTCGACATTCAGTACCTTTATCAAAGATCTTTTCTGGAGGACATCCAGTCCACTCTTAGGAAAAAAACCACAGGCTTCCCACATGTAACTCGCATACTTCCTTGGCATCACATCATTGTCGAAACAAGCAATGTCCAGAAAAATTTGCTTCTCACTCTCGTCTAAATCATCATAGCTGATCCGTAGCTTATTCAAGACGTCTTTGTGGGGCATTCGCTCAAGTTTTTCCAATGTATGTTCCCATTTATTGTTTTCCTTTCGGAATAAGTGTCCTCCGATCACCTCCAAAGCTAAGGGAAGATTTGCGGTCATACGAATAACCCGCTTCGATAAATCAACAACGTCATTTGGAGTCCTCTCTCCACCAAATGCGTGCTGACTGAAGAGTTACAGAGCATGATCATCGCTCATTCCCTCCACTTCATAAGCAGTATCACAAGGTCTCATAAGGCCATCGCAAACGCTCTTATCCCTCGTCGTGACGATAATTATCGTTCTTGGTCCGAAGAAATCGAAATTTCCAACCAACTTTTTTAGCTGACTACTCTCGCTGACATCGTCAAAAATGATAAGGACCCTTCTATTGTGGAGCCTTCTTTGGATCTCATTCATTCCATCGCTAGAGTCACCAATTTCTCCATCCGATTTGCCGAAGATATCCCTCAATAGCTTCTTTTGCAACCTTTCAACACCCCCCACACCAGTCGACAGGGATTCTCGAACATCGGTAAGGAAGCAGCATCCATCGAATTGGGAAGAGATTCTGTTGAAGATGACATTCGCCAGCGTTGTCTTCCCAATACCACCATGCCGTGCACCATCACAACATGTCGTTCAATATGAGAACTCAAATTCAACATGTCGATTACATTCTCCACGCGATCATCTATCCCTACAAGATGATCCGGCAAACTCCTATCTTTGATGCTTAGCTTGTTTAGAACATCCGCAACCACAGCACTAACAAAATCGCCCATCCTTCCCAAAATCAAATGGAGATCAAGTTGTTCAAAAAATTGTCGACTAACAACATGGAAAAGCTCAAAGGAAACAACAGCTGTTGAAATATTCGAAATGACATAAATAATTATATAAGAAAGAGAAAGATTAAAGATTATGAGTTATATACCCCATATCTCCTTTATATTCCAGACCACGGAAACCTCAAACCTTCTTCAGAGCTTCCTCCCACATTTTCACATCCTCTTCCTTGTATTTTTCTTTGTGCTTCTCGAGGGCATCCCGGTACCGATCGGTTTGCAGCTTCACATCGCTGGGGCTTACACTGTAGAAGATGGGCAAGATGACTTTCCTAGAGGCTGGGTCCCTTCGGCAGTCCACCATCATGGCGAGTTCTCGGAGGCACCACGCGCTCGATGCGTAGCCTTTGGAGAAGACAACAACATAGATTCTAGAGTCCGGGACAGCTCGACGGAGCTCGTCCCCGATCTCTTCGCCATGACGGATCTCCTCGGTGTCCCTGAACACGCGTATCCCCTTTTCCTTCATGAACACATAAAGGACGTCGGTGATGTTGTGCCGGGTGTCAGGTCCCCTGAAGCTAACGAACACATCGTAAGCTGATCCGTCGGGGGTGTTCACAGTGCCGCAGCTAGTCCCTGCTTCCGATGTCCCCGCCATCCAAGGCAGCCGACAAATGATCGAACTTTAACCAAAAGGCAGGGGTCGTGTGGATGAAAATAATTGAAGGGGACGATGCCCTCCAGCTCACGACAGTAATGGGCTTGGGCCTCACTAGAATTCGAAGATAAACAAGGTAAAAAAGTCGAACGACTTCCGAGATGAGATATATGTATGGATCTCATCATCAAAAGCGCGTTATTATCGAACGACTTTAAATTTCCTCCTCGATAAATAATAAAAAGTGGACGGTTGTTGGTTTTATAAATAATATTAAGAAAGTGGTCGGCCATTATAAAAAGGGATTGATTGATTCCAACCAAAAGGAATATTAAACTTTTATTTTATTTTTTAATGGTTCCACTCTCGCGCATACACCTACGAACGCCTTCTGTCAGAGACTTTGGGCCTCCCGGTTACCGGGTAAGTCCGGTGTGCTACGCCCTCAGCTAACCGACTGCTGTTGGCCCGTCTTGATTGTGGAATAAATTAAATAAATGAATGAAGATGTTCTCCGTCTCTTCAGTTGTCGTTTTGTGGGTGACCAGAGGACTAATTGTTGCGCGGGAAGGAAAGGTTGTCTGTTTTTCTGGTTTCCTTTGGCGCGCCATTCTCGCCGTACACGAACATTTGCTCTCATACATCTCGCTAGCCGAGAGCATACTCGAAAGAAATTTGCATAGAAGATATACAAAAATACAGATTTGAAGACGCAATTTTAACCACTACAATCAACAATTGTAACTCACGTAATGGGTCTATCAGTAGTTTCTCATTGTTAGTACCAACGTCAATCATCACTGGAAGTGCGTGGAATGCCGATATGTTCAAGACGAGCCACATTATACTTAAAACGGCATGAAAAAGAAAAGTTGCAAATGAAAGATAATTGTCAAGAAGCGAAGCACCAAAGCGGCCTTTCTCAGTATTGCTTTGAAAAGCCTTTTTCCATAAGATAATTGGTGCAGGCAAACTCATAAGATTTTACTCAAGAAAAATGGATAGGAAATGGTAAATATTAGGTCCACACATTTCACAACGTCGGCCCAAATTTGAAGCCAAATTATGAAGAATAAAACAAGTATTAACATGTTCCAGACAACCCAAAAATTGGATAAGATGAATAAAAAATGCCATGATCTCACCCTTTGAGGGTTTATTCCAACAGCACCCAATATCAATTCCAAGTCCTTGAATCCCTAGATCGCCAAGACTCAATTTTCTACTTCCATTTGTGACAACGATCATGTCAACCTGCCAGGAATTCATGTTTTCATGACATCTCAACAAAACTTCTGACAGAGCATCACTTTAGCACAGCATGACATGGCAGCTTGGAAAAAGTTTTATATGTGCAGCAAGGAAAAGTCGCAACCATCAACGGAATTTCATGGCAAAAAAAAGTTTTTAATTGTATCTATCGAAAAAAGTACCTCGGGATTGGGTACATAAACCCGTGCTTTAGCGACTTTGACGGAAAACTGCAAAAGATAGATTAGTTTAATAGTAATATGAATATTATATTTGTTTTTAGATTTCATGAGAGTAGTTGCTATTACACTTACAGCGGACATTAATGAGTGATGTCAGAATATCTAACTTACATATTTGGCACTGTTTTGGGTGACACAATTCTTCGTCTGCTGTTTTGCTCGAATTTTACTAAAGCAGAGGGTGCCATCAAATCCTGTTTGGCAGCCTGACCTCTTTTCTTTGTATCTGTACTTCCTTTCTTGGAGAGATACGGGAGGGTCTTTCATGGAGCAGGTTTAATTTGTTTATTTAATTTTTTTATTAGATATATAGGGAGCTTTCTAAAGGTTGCTAGATTTATTTGGATCTTTCTCAAGGTTTGCACTGTCCTGTCCCAATGCAGAAGAAGGTACCCGGATATCTCTAGAAAAACTTACGGATACTTGGAAAGTACCTTCCCTAATGGTAAGGTCCCCATTCTAAAATATGATTATTATTATAACAGAAGTAAGCACTGCAATCTCTCAACTTAATTGAGCCATCGCCAGATAAAAATACGTTGGTTGTTAGAACCAGGAATTTTAGGCATTGAAAACCCCAACAACAAAAGAAGTGAAAAGCAATAGCATTCACGGGTAAATCAAAACCATAGACATCGTATCTCCTCGATCTTCGGAGCTGAAAAACATTCCTCTAGGATGTCTAAACAAGCCGCTATAGTTTTGGAAAACAAGACCGAGCATGGGGTTATATACAATCGGGGCATATTCTGCTATCTTTGAAATTAACACCTGCACAAAGCCAGAAAATGCACAACTATGTTTTCAATCAATCGTTACAAGTTATGATCAAGCCTCACAACAATCAACAGAATTTGTAAATAGAGTTTGTTGATTTTAAGGCAGTTCAGTCTGTCGACAAAGTGGACATTCCTTGAACTGAAAAGAAAAATCCATTTTGTGCCAATGGGTATCACACAAACATTAAGTTATCAAAGAACAATGAAGGGAACAAACTGCATTTTTCTCTACCGAATGCATTCAAATAGGTACAGAAAAATAGCTATTCAGTTGAAACTTTACCAACAAGATTTTACCATAAGTAGTGTCACAGAACTTGCATCAGGGTGGAATTCCAGAAACAATTACTACATTCTTGGAAGGTGCAACCCATATGATGCAAGTCAGGTTATACCCACACATGTTGTAAATTCCCATAATATCACAAAATGTAGTTACTATTCGTAACACAAATAAGAAATGAGAAAGAAAGAAGCAACAAAAGAGATAACATCCGCATATATTCAAGGAAACTTCCCGAAGGATTAAGATGAAGAGATCAGATGGCTCACTTCATAATACATTGTTTCATTTCTTGTCATTGAGACGGTTTAGAATTCGCCACATTGCCAAGAGCAGTAGGATCAAATGGGCCATCTTAACTTGTTATCCTCTTCAAATCAGCCACTGTCAATGCAGTTTTTGTTAGGTTCCAATGTCGACACATGTAATACCCCACAAAAGCAAAAATATGAAGCATTTCTCTTTCCAATGTAGCAGGAAAAAAAACTCAAAATGACCTACGAGCAGTAGATCCATCTGCTATACCAACGTCATAACTCGCCTAAAAAAGCTCAGGACAATGCAACCAATCCATACACACATAATAAAAAATGCTACGCCATAATCATCGTATATCTTCTAAATGTTATAATGACTAAGCCTTAATATGATTGTAGTTTTGCTTTGTTTGGAGGTTTCAGGAAGAATACCATCAAATCTTTGTTTGGAGGTTTATCAAACATGATTTAGTCCCTTCGATTATCTAACTTTAGAAGGAAACATGGCTGGTGATATACCCCAGATATTTCAGAAGAATATAGTTTGTTTACATTTTAAACACATTTTAAAGACAAAGTGAAGGATCGGAAGACCATCCACACAGTAGCATATTAAAGGCTAATAGAATGTATATTCATCATTGAAGGAATTCACATGCTCAGACTCTTTCATGGATCTCAACCTACACTTACCGGATCACTTTCCAACTGATTACACAAACAATTGCATTATCCACTGAAATGCCTACTATGAGTAAAGGAATCGCTGTCTAATAATTACACCATGCTTACATTTCATAGGCAGCTATGTGAAGCTTTCTTTCATACTAAGTTGCAATTTTCAAGCTGTGACCAGGGATACCAAGACAAAAAGAGGCTCAAAAAATTTCAGGAGACCATTCGAAAAGGCATCTGATTCTACTATAATCGGTCAAGTAATCAATCCAGGGCAAAAAGTAAGCTAAGCTAAGGAATCATCTGAGTGACAGCGAAAACCGCGCTCAACTTGCTGCACGGGAGACATGACATTAGGAGAAAGGAGGCCACGGAGGTCCAGCAGATCCCTCTCCGTCATGGAGAACGCCGTCCCCTACACCCACAAAGACAATCCGGTCACTCCCTTAGCCTGGCGTCAGATCGGACACAAACTTCCCCTTGTTGAACCCAGGGGTCATGGAGAATGTCAGTGCTCTGCTTGTGGATGATCGCAGGGCCGTGGCTCTCCGACATGGTGAAATGCCTCACGGGAACCGCCCCAGCGGCCGCCCTGACCTGGCCGTGGGAGTTGGGCATTGCGATCCCATATCCTCTGTAATGGGGTCCGATCACAGTCTTCAAGAGTTGGCATATCAGTCGGGAGTGGACATTAGTGAATAATATGACTGATTGAATCAACGGATGAATGATTGTTGGTAAATGTATTCGCTTAAGGTGTTTTTTGGGTTCGAAAGTTATCGTCCGCATTCATTTTCTTTCATCAGCTATTTGGAATTTTATTAGAAAAAATAAAATTTTTAAAAACGTTTAAAATTCAACCTCGGTAATTATTATAGGATACACACAAATGGAAAAAAGTTGCATAACGTATATATATTATTGCATTACTTTTAAATGATATATATATATATATATTACTCCGATACTCGAGTCGATGTATCAAGAGGTAGGCATTAGGCGAGCGGACTCGAATCCTCATGTAATACAATCACGCACGTGTATATGGGTGGAGACTTTTGTCTAAAACGAGATTGGGAAACAACCACAATTCGGTTCAATGTAATCCTAGCAAAGAACGTTTAGCCGAGCATCGTTCTCGGAACACAAATCAAAGAAAAGAAATGCATCCTAAAAACGATAGTCTAACTCCCTTTCTTTTCCTCCCAATCCTTCTCTCCTTAGCAAGAAGGTGAATAATCTTTTTATAACCCTCAAAATCTTCGTAGATACGCTAAATCTTCTTGTATTCGCTTTTCTCCTGAAATAACCCTTAAATTCGGCAGTATCCCAATTTCTCGAGAATAATATGAAATAGAAAGTTATATTATGCAATAAATGTAATATTTCATAAATCTAACTAAATTTAGATATGAAATTAACATAGATAACTCTACTTTCATAGAGTTATCACACCCCCAAACCTAAATTTTACTAATCCCGAGCAAAGATAAGAAAATAAAAACAAAACTTTTAAAACTCTCCTTAGCAAACGGTCGCTCAAACGTGAAAACATCTTTATAGAATGGTCGGATCCTCCTCATGCATTTAGATTCCATTCACTACCTAACATGCACAATTAAAAACTTTAAAGCACAATATCTTCATCACAGCAAGTTGCACACTCAACATTAACAAGCATTCCAAATACCTCCTATCACCCAGTAACTTACAAAGATCCCAAACCTTTTTTTTTCAAGTTGCACCACTCTAAATGTTTCATCTAATTCCGGCTAAGCTCGTATAGCAAGCTCTGGATCGATGACTCTCGATTCAGTTGAAAGAACCCTTCGGATCAATCACTCAAATTAGAACAGAAGTCTCACACCATAAGCACATATTTAGACTCTATCTGTTTTTTTTACACCCGAATATTGGTACTCAGAGCCTTGGCAATATTATTTTCTCTTTTCTTCTTTCTTTTCTTTTCAGCACATTAACCAATGACTTCGTTTCAAACGATAAGTCAAGCTACTCCACTCGTCACTAGCTACCTGCATTCTAAGGAGATGTAACCTGTTGTCGCTAAGCATGCTTCCTACTAGGAAATCGTTTTCAAAATTCGACAAAAACTTTAGCACACTAGGCAAAGAATTTCATCTTTTCACACTTGAAGAATGCAAATCTTAAGCTCATCATCAAATAAAGACATTCCTTTTTCAAATTTCTAAGGTTACTCTGAGGAAAGGATAAAACAAAATCTGACCTAAGCAGTACTCACCACTTCCAAACTCAATAAAACACAACGCCACACCCCCAAACCTAAAAGAGCAAGGTCCTCAGTCCGGAAGAAAGTATAAGTAGGAATGGGTTTACCGGGATATTTTTGATATGGAGCTCGGTGGTGGCGACGTCTTGGTTGCTGGGCGCGAGGGTCGTTTCGATAATGGGTGCCTCAATCTTGAAGTTGTTGTTTCCTCTAAGGGTGGTGTTAGCACTTCCCTGAAACAAGAAATAGATGGATTAGGGTAAAAAGGAAAAATGTCTCGAGGTGTTTTTATTAATTTTCATTTTTTAAAATTAATTAATTAATTTGTTTTTGAAAATGCGGTGCAGCTGCACGAGATTTTCATGCGGCTGCGCAAAGTTTCTGTACATTTGGGGTTCACGCGGTGCAGTTGCACGAATTTTCTGTGCAGCTGCACAAAGTTTCTATGCCTTTGTGTTCCCGACAGTGCAGCTGCATGAAATTCTGATGCAGTTGCACAAGGTTTCTGTCCTTGCTCCCCGTTGGTGCAGCTGCACAAAGCTTCTTGCAACTGCACGAACTTACTACTTAATTTAGTCTTGCATCCCTGATGTCTTTCACCTCTAAACATCACAAGTGAAGAAATTAAATTGAAATAAAAGGAATTACGGCTAATAAAATGAAAAAATTAAAAAGAACTTGGGCTGCCTCCTAAGAAGCATTTGGTTTTACGTCCTCAGCTTGATGTTTCTAAGTCATCATTTGTCGTTCATTAATAGTGTCATTTGGCTTCACTTTGCTTGTATTCACTTTGAACTTACCTTGATCATTCAACCTCTCCAATTCAACAGCTCCGTACGGAAACACATGGGTAATCTTAAACAACCCTGACCAACGAGATTTCAACTTGCCAGGAAACAATTTTAAACGTGAATTAAAAATTAAAACGAGCTGGCCTGGATTGAACTATCGATGCTTGATGCGTCGGTCATGCCATTGCTTCGTTTTGTCTTTAAAGATCCTAGAACTCTCGTATGCATCCGGTCGGAGTTCTTTGAGTTCATCGAGTTGAAGTAATCATTGTTCACCTGCAATTTCAAGATCCATATTAAGCTTCATAATAGCTCAAAATGCTTTGTGCTTCAGTTCTACAGGTAAGTGACAAGCTTTCCCATAGATCAATTTATACAGTGAAGTCTCAATTGGTGTTTTGTATGTCGTCATATAAGCCCATAAGGCGTCATCCAATCTTTTCAATTTGGGCTACCCGTCTTTTCCAAGATCCTTTCAATTTCTCTGTTGGATACCTCGACTTGACCACTTATCTAAGGTTGATAGGCAAAAGTTACCTTGTGATTCACGCCATATTTCTTCATGAGGGCATTGAATTTGGAATTACAGAAGTGTGAACCTCCGTCACTTATTATTACGCGTGGTGTCCCGAATCGTGTGAATAATGCTTTAGAAACTTTAAAACTCCACTTGCATCATTAGTAGGCAAGCAATAGCTTCTATCCATTTAGACACATAATCCACAGCTACAAGAATATATCGGTTCCTAAACGATTCAACGAATGGTTCCATGAAATCAATCCCCCATACGTCAAAAATTTCAACTTCTAAAATATTTTTCAAAGGCAATTCATTGCGGCGAGATATATTACCAAAACGTTGACAGCAATCACAATGAGCAACAAATTGGTGTGCATCCTTAAATAATGAAGGGTAGAAAAAACCTGATTGAAGAACCTTGATCATAGTTTTGTGGCCATCGTGGTGTCCACCATAAGGCGATGATGACATTGTTCCAAGATATGCTTCATTTCTTCCTTTGGCACACATCTTCAAATGATCTGCACACTTTTTGAATAGAAGAGGTTCATCTCAAAAGTAATATCTAACATCATGTAAGAACCTCTTCTTTTGTTGGTATGACTAATCTGGTGGTAGGATATTAGACACAATGTAGTTCACGTAATCAGCATACCATGGTGTGCTGACATCCACACCAAACAGTTGTTCGTAGGGAAACGCAAAATTTATAAGTGTTCCGTCTGGGATTCTGTTGTCGTTTTCCAGCCTTGATAAATGGTCTGCCACCTGATTGTCCGCTCCTATCTCAAAATCGAATTCTTGAAGTAATAAAACCCATCGGATTAGTCACGGTTTTGCATCAGCCTTTGAAATTAAGTATCTTATTGTTGCATGGTTAGTGTGTACAATGACTTTCGATCCGATAAGATAAGATATGGATTTATCAAAAGCATGAACTATAGCTAACATTTCTTTCTCCATGGTTGTGTAGTTTACCTGAACACTATCCAAGTTTTACTGGAATAATAAATTGCATGGAATACCTTATCTTTCTTCTGACCAAGCACAACTCCCACGGCAAAGTCACTTGCATCACACTACCTCAAAAGGCATTGACCAATTTGGTGCAACAATAATTGGTGCAGAAACTAATCTCTTTTTGAGCTCGAGGAATGCCTCCATGCATTTGCCATCCAAGACGAATGTGGTATTCTTCTCCAATAGGTTGCAAAGCTTGGAGAAATCCTTGATGAACCATCCATAGAAACCTGCATGGCCAAGAAAACTCCACACTCCCTTCACAGATGAAGGCCGTGGCAAGAGTTCAATTGTTTCAACCTTAGCTTTATTGACTTCAATTCCACATTATGAAATTCGGTGGCCTAAAACAATTCCTTCGCGAACCATAAAGTGACTTGTCCCCCAATTGAGAACAAGATTAGTTTCTTCACATCGAGTAAGCACTGCAGATAAATTATCACGACAATTCACGAAAGATAATCCAAAAACAGAGAAATTGTCCATGAATACCTCAATACTTTGTTCGATCATATCAGAAAAAATCGTGGTCATGCCCCTTTGAAAAGTGGTAGTGCGTTAGACAAACCGAGCAACATCCAACGAAAGGCGAAAGTTCCATAAGGGCAGGTGAAGGTTGTCTTTTCCCAGTCCTCCGGTGCAATTGCGATTCGATTGTAACCTGAATAGCCATCAAAAAAATAATAAAATCTTTTTCCAGCCAATCGATCAAGCATCTAATCAATAAAAGGTAAAGGAAAATGATCTTTGCAGGTGGTACAATTTAGTTTGCTAATCCATGCAAACTCTTCAACGGGTGACTGTCCGCGTTGGGATTAGCTCGTTCTTTTCGTTTTCCATCACTGTCATGCCATCTTTCTTTGGAACGCACTGTACTAGACTCACCCACGAACTATCTGAGATGCGGTATATGATTCTTGCATCCAACCACTTTATTATTTATTTTCTTACTACCTCTTTCATATTCGGGTTGAGCCTCCTCGATCGAAGCTTTCTTGTTATCTTCAAGCCTGATTTTGTGCATGCATATCGTAGGGCTAATTCCCTTAATGTCTGCAATGCTCCATCTTAGAGCTGTTTTATGTTCTCGAAGCACTTGCAATAGCTTTCTTCCTGTTTGTTAGATAATGCAGCCGAACTAATAATCGGAAGAACAATAGATGAACCTAAGAATGAATACCTCAGGTGCTTCGATAGAGGTTTAAATTCAAACTTCGGTGGCTTTTCTATTGATGATTTTGCTACAGAGATGGGGCATTCCAATGGTTCAACCCTTGGCATATGATGCAAATATGCAGTATGCTCTGCCTCAGATTCATCGCTCTTCGATTCAACAACTTCTAGTGCATCCTCTTATGGCCACTCTTCAATCGTTGCAGCCACATATGTTTCAAATAAGTCTCCATACAAGATTTCATCATTCACGTTTACAAAGCTGCATTCATCAGTCTCGTTACGCATACTCAAGGCATTACAGATATTAAAAGCTACCTCATGATTATGGACACGAATGGCAAGCTCGCCCTTCTGTATGGCAAGGTTTTAGGGTGTAGGGCAATCAGAGTTCGTCCTGTGGCTAGGAAAGGTCTTCCCAATATGATCGGAATTTCTCGATGACGAAGTCAGTTAGGAAAATAAACTTATCGGCCTTTACCAACACATTTTCAATTACGCCTTTTAGATAAGTGAAAGACCGATCAGCTAGTTGCAAAGTCAAGGATGTCAGTTTAACCTTCCCGATGTTCAACTTCTCAAACATGGAAAATGACATCAAATTAATGCTTGCAACTAAATCACAGAGGGCATAACATGTAAATTGAGTTCCAATTTGACATGGGATAGTGAACTTACCTGGGTCCTTTCATTTCGATGGTAGCTTCATTAGCAAGATCGCAGTACACTTCTCAGTAAGTGCGGTAGTCTCATGCTTACCGATTCTTCTCTTTCTTGACAACACCTCCTTCATGAATTTGGCATCTTTGGGCATTTGCTCTAAAGCTTCTGCAAAGGGAATATTAATCTGCAACTACTTAAAAACATCTAGAAACATTCTAAATTGTTGCTCGTCAGTAGACTTTTCAAGACTTTGCGGAAAAGAAATTTTGGGAATGAATGGGGGTGTTGAGGTATGTACCTTTGTGACTATGATGTCGGCTGGCTGCTTATCATTTTTCTCGCCTCCTTCTTTGCTTGTTTTCAATTGGCGACGTTTCACTCTGGCTTGTTCCTTCTCCACCTTCATCTTCTCGAAGGCTTCTTCGAAGTCACGACCATTGCGAAGGGTGACGGTGTTGCAATGCTCTCTTTTCAGATTTACCTCGATATTGCTCGTTAGAGTTCCGTGTGGCCTGTTTGTTATTGAACTTGCAATCTGTCCAATCTGCATTTCCAGTTGTTTAATGAATGTGGCATTTCCTTCAGGATCATCTCTTGACGCTTTTGAACCTCCTCTTGTTGTTTTCGGGTTTCCTCCTGGTTGGCAAGCAACCGCGGTTAGTAAATCATCAATGTTAGGTTTATTCTCACCTGCAAGTGGCTGCTTTGTGGTCATAAATCCAGGAGGCTGGTTCATCCTCGGTTAAATTGGTTCCTGTGGGGTGTGTTATTCCTTCATAAGAAGTTTGGGTGATTTCTCCATCCGGAGTAGTAGGTGTTGGCATACGAGTTGTGATCCTACATAATTAATCTCTGGTACTTCTCCCTGGTCATCATCTATCTGCTATCATAATATATGCTATTAGATATCGGTTTTGTAGTTCGGAGAGCAGCAACTTCCCTGGTGAGTTTCTCAAGCTGGGCGTTTATGGATGTCATTGTATCCAATCGATTCATCCTGGCGACTCCTCTTGTTGATGTGTTCCGCTATCTATTGTTGACAATTGTTCGAATAACTACAAGGATTCCTTAGGTGTCTTGTTCATCAAAGTTCCTCCTGCTGCGGAATCTTCCGTGGATTGAAGCTGATTTGCCAAGCCATCGTAGAAGCTTTGTACGAGCATCCACTTCGAGATCTCGTGATGTGGACATAGACGTAGCAATTCCTTGAAACGCTCCCAAGCTTCATACATGGACTCAATTGAATGTTGACGGAAGGTTGTGATCTCATTCCTGTTCCTTATAGTTCGGCCAGGTGGAAAGTATTTGGCTAAGAATAGCTTCGAAAGATTCTCCCATGATCGGATTGCCTCTTCCGGCAAAGAATAGAGTCATATCGAGTCTTGTCCCACAACGAAAACGGAAACAAACTCATTCGAACGGCCTCGGCTAACACTCCTACAGCTCGCAGCAAACTACTTTAATTTATTTATAGGTAGTTGTGATACATGGCCTGACATTGCTTTTTAATCTTGAAGAAGTTACTGATTTCCTAAACATTAACGTGTACCCCATAAAGGCCAGGAGATAATCCCAAAATTTTTATCTCAAAATCGAATTTTTATTTTCATTCCATTCCAGTCCGGTAAAAAATCCGGAAACCAAACGGGCTGTTAAGACAATGCATGAACATAGTGCTAAGTTCGACGCAGACTTGAAGTTACGAGTAGACCTGAATTACCAACTTTAAACCAATATCAATGGGACTGATCTCATACCTGCTGAATCCGGCATTATTGAATAGCTTCGCCCATTCCTTCTCAGTCCTTTCTTTTGCGGAGCAGAGAGCCATCATCGCGATATCAGTGGACAGATGCAATTCGGTCTTTTCCTTGCTTCCATTCCCGCTCGTGTCCTCGATCACTACATCGATTATCAACACCTTCCCTTTCTTGTTCTGCTGCGAGATCGACTCCCTGCATCTCTTCAGTATCTTCAGGCAATTGTCGTCTCCCAGTCATGGAGTGTCGACTTTTTGCAGCAAGCCGACGGTTTAAAATTTAGATCGTTAGGAAATCTCGACTTGATATTTCGTCAAAAAAAATCATGTAAAAGCGATAGACTCACCTTTAGTACAACCGCATCTGCAGGGGGAACTTCTTGGAACATGTCCCCTGCCACATACTTCACATACCTTCCAGGCTGCCGGTAACATGCGGAAGATCGAGGACGGTGCACTCTATTTCTGGGAATGCATCTGCAATCACCCTAGCCAGGGTTCCTGTCCCTCCACCGACGTCCACCAGGGAATTGATCCCCTCGAAGACCACCTTCCCTTCCCCGTTGACCAAAATGCTCGACACCAACCACGCATCGCTTGCCATAGCCTTGTTGACCAAATCATTCCACGAGGAGTCACGGGCGGTGCCCTCCCAGAATTCATACCCGAAAGCCATTCCAAAAGCCGTGGATTTATCATTCTGGAGCCACTCAGCAAACTGGTCGCATGGGGTCAGGACCGAAGGATCAAGATCATCATCACCTGTGGCTGCATGCTGAACTCGTTATCACTCAGAAGGACTTCCGAAGTACTGTTTAAGGCGTAGGTCGGCTCTCCTCCGCCTTCAGACTGCACGATGTCAAAGAAGCCGCAGTGGACGAGGAAGCGCAAGAGATGGGACAAACCGTGGGATTTCTCTTGGTTGATGCGCGTGGCGTGAACCAGTTCAGGGAGAGTCATGGGGCGGCCTTGCCCGTAGATGAGGTCGGGGATCCGTAACTGGATGGCACACTTGAGCATCACGGACTTCATGAACCCGAACGTCTGGCTAAAGACCATATATTGTGCTCGGAGTAGTTCATTCGTATCACGGTGGCCAATGCCTTGGGCTGGGGAACTCATGTTTGCCTTGGAGTTGGAATGATGTTCGGTTTCCATCAATTTATTTGAGGACTACTACTATATAAGAAGATATTGTTAGCCCAAGCTTCCTCTATATTATCACCGAGAGCACCATGGAGACTTGGACTCCAAATACGCTGACCCACTTAATTCTTTAGGCTAATCCCCTATTTATAATGGGGGTCACGTTTTTTTATTATTCACCTTTTACTTTACCTCTCTATTCAGATAAGGATCCACGAGAGGCTACTAGAGAGTGGTAGGTAGGGAGATATCTTGCCCATTTTTTAAAAAAGTTAATGGATGATATAAATTTAATTAAATTGATATTTTACTTGAAAACGTGATTTTTAATTTGCAATTAGTGTATGATAAAGTTGCTATCATAATTAACAACTTTAACAACAATTTTTGTTTTCCTTTTAGGTCTTCGTATGTCTCTGTTTCGAATCACGAAAAAGAGCGACCCGTGAAAAGTTAGAAAAATTTTGACATACCTAAAATCGTTGTCTAAACCAACGACTTAACTAAATAATCGCAAAAATAACGATTTAGGCATCCTAACTGTTACCGACTAACAATTAAGTGTTAAATGTGTTTCAAAATGGCCTCCCAAGATATTGGAGCTTTCTTTGTATGATAATACGTTTTTGTTTTAATTTTCAAAATACAGTTTTAGTTTACAATACGAACATAAAGTGTTAATCTCGTCTAGAGAGTAGTGGCGGGTTTAGGTTTATGCTCTACTGCGAGTAAAAATCTGCCCTATTTTAATATACACATATAGGGATCATGTTTTCTTATCCCTATTATGAATGTGCAATGCAATTTTGGTTATTGCCGCAGGCGAAGCAACTATTAGGTCAGCTATTGTTTCATTAATTTATGGTAATGAAAAATCAACTGGTGTCACCTACTTAACTAAGTGGTTACATTATTGCCTTGCTAACTTCACCTACTATTATACGTCGCTACAGGGGCAAAAAATTTCCGTACTAGTTTAATAATCAGAGTTGTTTGGAAACTGTCTTGAGCATAACCCTTACTGATTGATGGATGTTTCACCGATCCAAACATATTAGAGTGTATCAACTGTAGTGGTTCTTCGGCCCTTTACTTGGACTCTTTGTACGGTAATCGATGTGTTTTACTGTACTAGCAGCCTGAGCAGACGATGTCAACGTTTACCTCCAGCTGAGGAAGGCCCTTTAACATCTCCTTGTTCATCATGATCTCAACTTGTGATAGCCGACGTGCCCAATTCTCTCATACCATTGGTTTGCAGTTTCGTTCTCTTTACCCTATCTATTCAATTGCCGATCACATCACCCACTTTTACTGCCTTGTGATAATCTTTTCTCCGCAACCCTCTTATTTTTAATATGGCTTCTTCCCTTATTACTATATAAGGCTTCTTCTTCATTTTTTTAAGGTAACACCTGTCAGCTGTTTTGCTAACATCTCCTGATTAGCTAGAAAATTTTCTAAATCTTCTAGGGACAGCGGCGTGGGCCATCCTTACACTGCCACAATAAATCCCTATATTCTCGACTTAAACCATGGATGATAATTCTCCTCATTTTATCATCACTGGATTATGGCTCTAGCTCTGAAATCTCCCTGCACAAGGACTTTACTCTAGGAAATACTGATTAACTCCTAGGTCTCCTTGCCTAACTGTCAGCAAGTTATTTTCTAGCAATTGTAACCTCATATAATTTTTCTTCACGAACCTAGATGTTAGTATATGTCCTAGGCATCTTTTGGCATAGTGGCGTACTTTATAGCTCAAGCATTTCCTCCCTTATGGTAGTCTTAATTGCGAACATGACCTTCCTTGTCTTAATCCGCCATTTTCTCAGTGCGGCAACATCCTCCTCTGGTGGGGGTCATCTCACTTCCGCCAATAATTTCCCTTGGATCATGGCCTTGGAGATAGGACTCCATGCACGTCTTCCACGTGCTTACTTTTGGTTATTTAATTTCTTCAGCAAGCCGACAGTATTAAATTCCGCCATACCGGGCTAGACTTCTGAAAGCGTAGCCTGGTCCCCGACCTATGCCTAATGCAATATCGGATTACAGCTTTCTCAACAGAACTTCGGCGGTATTTCGGCAGAACCTTCGTTTTTCTTCTCCATAACCTCCGCGGGATTTCGACAGAATCTCCGCTGGACTTCGGCAACTCGACCCCAACAACCCAACTCTGATGCCAAATGAGGAACTTGTTGGATCATTTATCTACACTAAGAGGGGGTGAATTATTGTTTATTCCTTTTTCGCCCTTTATCAGATTATGCGGAATCGTACTGTGTAAGCGTTACGATGTTGATCGTTAGATACGTGTGTGGATGTAAGCATGATCATAAGGGACACAATTGTTTATAGTGGTTCGGCCATAATAAATCTACGTCCACTTTTCACCAACGAGATAATTCTACCATGTAAATTTAATCGGTACAAAATGCCCTTGCACTAGGCTTTCAGTTTCTCACAGGAATCCTTGAATAAATTAGAGATCCCTCAGAGGCAACGTTCAGCTCGTCACTCAGTGGATGCCTTCTCGTGTCCAACAGATGGATGCTCACCCTTAGCTTTTGGTAGCTCAACAGTTTCTCATGCAGCACATTGTCGCTTTACCATAGACTTGTCTATCAAAGCACAAAGACAACGTTTGTTAAATAAATCCTCACAAAGTTATTCGTTACAGTAACAGAACAACTTCACAAAGAGCAACCCATTTATGATTCACAGTAGAGGAATACTTCAACAGTTAATCACACAGGAGAGGATTTCCACACGGCTTTTGTGTCTTCTCAAAATGAGAACCTGTCTTTCAACACAAGAGACAAATACAAAGAAGATCACTTAGAACATAAATTAAAACAACAGAAAAGATTGGTTCCTCACATAGCAGAAACGGACTTCTCACACAGCGAAATCGAGGTATATGTCCTATACACAGTTCGGACGTGCACGGTTACCACAACCGTGACTCACTGCACTACAGACCCAATGCCTAGGGTGGAATTTTCTGCTCCGGTGGCTCACATGCAACCTGCTCTATTATCCCTCTATATTAGGAGGTTGAGACTTCGGCACAGCACCCCTATGCTCAGAAGGACCTCCATCCATTCCGGCAACATTCCCAACTCATGCTCTACTCTGCATGCACGAGACTTCTAGCGCGAACTCCGTAGGCTCGAGACTTCCCAACGAAAAGACAAAACAAGAACAGCTTCTTGCTGATGGGTTAGCAACTGGTTACTGAATTCAGAATAGGTACTCACTTAGCTTCCCTCAATCGATTCGCTAGCCACTCGTTGAACGTACTGAGAACACCCAGTCCTTCTAACCGCAACCAAGGTAGCACCCAACCCTTGACACTCCCTCACGCAGTTGCGAAAGTAGGAATCGGGCGATCACTTAGTACCTTCCGCTCTCCACCACACTCAGCTCAGACAGCTACAAGCCTCACTCAGATCACACAGGCTTTGGATAACGACACAGACAATTTGTTTTTTTGTAAGAATATCGTCCGATTTTTAATGAAGAGTGAATTTCCCAATTTACTAGATTTCAGCACATTGTGGTCAGTCTCAACGGACAGCTGTTCAATTGTCACAGTGACCAAGAAGGAAAGTCCTCAAACACTAACTTCCCTTAAATAATTAGTCTCATCTGAAATGAGATTATTAGTTTTTGTATTTTATAATTAACTGACCTAATAAGATCCTATCATATCAGATATTAAATAAAAGTGTAATCAAAATTATTGATTCAACAATTTGTATCTTTGCAATGTAACACTACTATATATTATCAGAACTTTCCAAAATAAATATTTTGTTTCCAAATCTCCAAAAATTATGATTATGAGTTGCGTTCGGATGATTTGGCATATTCAACGTATTTGGACATCTCATAATATAGTTTGATTTAATTCGGAATATAAAATAAATAAGAATTATTTTATTTTCAAATATATAATTAATAAGCATATCAAGACAATAGCAGCATACTGTAATACAACAAGATATGCTTACGTTTATGCCTTAGGAATACTTTGCGCAAGCTCATTATCAGAAGTAAGCACGTAATTTATGAAGCCATAATAATTCATTGTCATTTAAGTTCATCATCAAAACTAGGATTAACAGAACTAAACCATCGAAGTGTGATGTTGGTATTGAGCTGGATCAATTAGTTTAACCCACCAATTTCTACTGTGAATGGGAGAGAGAGGTAACGGAGGGATGATTTACAAATGGGAAATTGGTCCTATTTATAGGGAAGGATTGCCCGTAGAATATGTAGTAGAGTTAAAAAGTGAATTCACCACATATTGATGAAAATATCTTCACCTGCTGTCAGAGGAAGGATCGAGAAGTGAAGCTGTTTGAGAAGGTGTTGATATTTTAAGGTTATTATGATATAGTAGTACTTTCTATACTTATTCGATGGCGTTACATTTATTGGTATGCGTCATACTTTTGTCCGTAACTTACACATATTCAAGCAACTTAAATCAAAACCATTTTAAACCGATTACTGTCAAGTGTAATGTTTTCATCTCACTGACATCCCCATTATTATTTTTGAGATATAATAAATCTTATCTTAAATGACAAACATTACTTAATAGTCATGTATTTAAAATCACTAATATTCTAATCTAAGATGTCAAGTTACTAATCTAAGAGAGCGATCTATATTGACTCCACATTATGCTCTCTACGGTTTCTAAACACCCAATATTACTCACAATCCGATTACAAAAATACATCAAAAGTAAAATTAATAAATACACTCTATAGCACCACTTTCTGCCAATTGACCAAGATAGATGATCACGAGAGTGTTAGTAGCATGGGTTCCCACCCGCCAGGCTTAGGAGTTGTGTATTCGGCACACGTTTGACGATATCGAGTATGTGGTGATGAAGTTGTTGCTTATCCGTGAGGAAATTGGTCCTTTTCTCGTAAGATTTCACGTATAATAATAACCTGTGCAGCCTCATCGTATGCAACCAACAACATTAATTCTCACTTTACAACCATGTTTCTCACTGTATAGTATTTATAATTTTTTTATGAAACCAATTTTTATACCTGCAAAGACTAGCAATATGGTTGGTTCGCAGAATTATCATTTCGTGGAATGAAATAGCTATTCCATTGAATATGTATTCATTTATTTGGTTCTAAGAATAACTAATCAATTTAATGGACGATGTGTGGAACGATAAGTATTACGAGAGCGAGTCTCTGCTGAAGCCCTTATATTCCAGGAGTAAAGGAAGCAGGATTCTGCTCACTTCAAGAAGCTTCGACGTTGCCAGACTAATGGGTGATCGTCATCCGAAGCAGTTGGAATTCTTGTCGTTGGAGTGCTTGTCTCTGCTCGCCTATCACTCCATTGGTGAGCAAAACTTTGAAGGCCACCCACATCTTCAGGAGATCTCCATTCAATCGGCGAATAAGTGTAAGGGGCTGTCTCTTTCTATTAAGACAATCGGAGGAATGTTGCGTTTCGAATGTGACGATGAAAATGGAAGCTTGTGTTAGCTCATAGTTCTTGGGACAGAGAGGGGGGAAAGATCCCTCCGGCATTGAAGTTGAGTTACATCCACCTTCCCATTAACTTGAAGAGATGTTTCGCAGCTTGTGTGTTATTTCTGAAGAATTACATATTCGACCAAGATGAGTTAATTCAATTGTGGATCATACAAGGTTTAATACAAAAAGGGACTGCAACAACCTACCAAGAGGTGTCTCAAACTTGATTCGAGGAAAAAAATTGTAGAAAATTATTGGTTGGCAAAAGACTTATCAAACTCACGTTTACAAGAAATTCTTAAATAAAAAAAAAGAGAATCTAAACTAAAAATAATAGCTCTCCTAAAATCTCTTAAACTATGAGATTTGCTAAATCAAAATCTTCTGCAAACTAACATATTAGAAAATAAATGAAATCCTAAAAACCTTTACCGCTGACACTCCGCCTTAAGGTTGTTTAGAAAACACTCCAAGTTTTTTGTCTGAGATACTGGAACTGTTCTTTCGGTAAAGACTTAGTCAGAATATCTGCGACTTGATCTCGAGATGGATAATATTCGAGCTTAACTTCACCATTCTTCACCTCTTCTCGAATCGCATGATACTTGACCGAAATATGTTTTGTCCTACCATGTTGAACCGGTTTTTGAGCTATTGCAATTGCAGACTTGTTGTCAACATATATCACCATAGGAACCACTTGTTTTCAGCCCATGTCCTCAAGAACTTTTCTCAACCAAATCACTTGATTGCTAGCCGCCGGGGAGGATTGAGCTACAACTTCTTGCTTTTTTGAATTGTAAACAAATACTCCACTTCCAAACAAGAACGTAAAACCTGACCTGCTTTTCGAGTCCTCGATACTTCCAGCCCAATAACTATCGCAGATACCTTCGAGGTTTGAACTTTTATTCTTCACAAACCGAATACCAAAATCAACCGTGCCTTGACATACCTCAACACTCTTTTCGCTGCACAAAAATAAATTTGGCTCGGAAATTGCATAAATCTGGACAAATAACTGGCTGCAAACAATAGATCTGGGCTCGATGTTGATAAATACAACAAACTTTCGATAATACTTCTAAACAACATCGCATCGGCCGCATCATTTCCATCATTCTTCACCAACTTTAAATTAGCAACAAGAGGAGTCGGTACCGACTTAGCTTCATTCATTCTAAATTTTTTCAGCAAGTTCGTGGCATAACTTTTTTTTATTAAAAAAGACACCGGCATCCTCTTGATGTATCTTGAACCCTAAAAAATAATGCATCAGCCATAAATATGACATTTCGAACTCTTCGGCTATGTTGAGCTTGAACTGGTTTACCTCCGTTTTTCCCCCTGTGATAAGGAAATCATCCATATATGACCAATCAGGTTTAAATTTACAAGGCAATAAAGACTTTCGTAATTTTATTGGAATCAATCCCAACAACTTGGTCGGTCACTTAGTTTATATTTCTATTGAATTCTAAATTATTGGCATTTCGGCATAACATTTCATGAAAATAATCTTTCTTTATTTAAAAAAAACAACAATTTAACATTTTGACCGTTTGTATATTTAGAAGAAAATATATTTTATTTAATATTTTTTAAAATTAGCCAAATAAACTCTTCTTGAAAACAAAAAAAATTTATTCGGATATGTTTGTTAGTCATTTTTTGTGTAATCTGGTTTCAATGTATGAGGAATCAAGACTTGTTATTAATTTAATAGTCCTTTAATAGTAAAATTAATCGTCTTCTTTTATTTGAAAAATTAATTCCAACAAATATGAAATTTAATTTAATTAAAGGGGACCCTTTTGGCAAATTCATTCTATTCAGGACTTTCATATCATGTTTATAGCTGAGATTCATATACCAGAAAGTTCGTTATGTTCAGAAAAGTTCGTATGACATAATCGTGGAACAAATTTTCCTGTAATGATTATGGGAGAACAAACTTTTTCGTTTACAGTCGACCATAAAATGGGTCGTAGTCGACTGAAATCTCAGTAAATTGAGAAAAAGGCAGCTCACGACATGGCATATTTGCGGCTTCTTTTATGTCTTGGTCATATTACTTTGTTCATAAAAAGTTGGCTTCTTGTCGTAAAGTTAAAGGATGAAGTCTTAACAAGAGTACAAATTATATTACTTCTCGCAAAAGATAAAGTTCATCTCAAATATAAATATTTGACACCAAGCGCCAAATTCTTCCGCCATTAAAATCAACAAAACCCACGTAGAGATTCTCTAACTTCAAATAATATAATATTTTTTCGTGCAATTAAAATAGACAAAAATATATACATATAAAGCAATTAAAATAAGCAAAATCTATCTAAATTTCTGAAAACTTTTCTGCCATTAAAAAAGTCCATCTAAATTAGTTGTATATTGTTTACCTATCAAATAAACGAATATCACAACCAAATTTTACTTGTAGATTTTGACAACAATAACATAATTTATATGTTTGAACAATATGGAGTTTGTCCAAGTGGTAGGAACCTTGAATTTGATTAAGGAAGCATTGGGTTCGAAATATACCGTATACATTCACCCCTATAAGAAGACCCACCCACCATTGCCGACTATCCTACTCAAATCAAGTTCGAATTAGTCGAGACGAAACTCAGGTAACCAAAAACCAATAAGAAGCAAACTTTTCAAGTCATTTTAAACTTTTAAATATTTTTATAATTTCAAATAATTGTTTCGTTGGGATGGTAACTTACCAAAAAATAAAAGAGAATAAATTTTTCTAAAAGCTCTTTTAGATGGAAAATCGGGTATATTTTAATGAATGGTGCACCCATTCGATATCTACATCTAACTAAGAAACACACCGTACATAAATTTCCTCCTTCGAATATGACTTCGGATCCCTGGGTGGAGACTTTTTTGTTGTATAACAAGAATTATTATTAAGTCACATATATTTATGTTTTAACAATTGAAGCTGTGAAAGGTCTCTGATAACGAAATATTAAATCAAAATTAGTTAGTTTGTCAACGTTGCTTTTCTTTGGCCTCTTTAATGAATCCATGAGCTAAGAGACACAACGATTGAATACAACATTAATTATCCAGTTGAGGCAGAGTACATCATTCAACTTCCAGTTCTCCTTTTTCATCTCTTGTGGTATTGTCGATACGGGCCTATAAATGACTTCAATTCCCTGCAGTCATAAATCTTCAAGTGGCAGTCTCCCGCCATACAGGGCACGCTTATCAGAGAGTTGCATAAACGAAACTCCACCCTCTTCAATCTTCGCAAGTTTGACAGGTCTGCGATTTCACCCACGAAATCATCACATTTCCAGACACTTAATTCCTCCAAGAGTTCCAACTTCTCAACCCCAGAAAAGTCGATGCGTCCCCAAAACCGCAGTTTTAAAGAGCAAAGCCTCCTCAATGATCCTAAATCTGACAACCTGATAGGATAACTTATATTTCTAATATTATATCGTCCATCCAGCGAAGTCCCACTCTGCATTGACGGCCAACATCCCATGAGTGTCAATTTACGCAAGGACGAAGGAAGCTGCGATGCGGATGAAATGTTCCATGAATGCAGATAGAGATCTTCCAGCCTAGACATGGAACCCAAATTGGTAGAAAGAATACCACCAACACCCTCCAAATATAACTTCCGCAACCGATATAGCTTCTCTATCCCGTCTATGTCCACATCGAGACCAATTAATATTAGCGATCGGAGGCTGGTGTGTCCGGAAAGATTGCATCTTGCAAGGTTTGGCACCTCTGACATTGGAATTCCAAAAGATTTGGGGGAATTTTGAAATTCCAATACCTCAAGGCTCTTTAGATTGCCGATCGAGGATGGTAGCTTCCTTATCCTTGTCTCAATCCCACGGAGTATTCTCAGGTCCCCTAGCCTCGCAATAGACTCTGGCAACTCTGAAATTCCATGACAACTCCTCAAACTGAGCTCTTGTGGGGCTTTTGCAGATCCAAGCTCTTCCGGTAACCTTGTCAAGCTATTACACCCTGCTATATGCAGGCATTTAAGATCATCTAATACACCGATAGAACTGTGGATTTCTTCCAATTGACAGCAAAATCTGAGATAAATTATCTCCAGCTTTGGGAAACGAAAGAGGTCGGGCAGTCTTGTAATAATCGTAGACGAGATATCAAGTACTCTCAAATTACCCATTCTCTATTAAAACAAAAAAAAAAACGAGTATCATCCCATGATTAGTTAATGTTGATTTTCTGCATGCATCATGAGAGATGGATACAAGGGAAAGGAAATTAATACCATGTCTTTCATTGAATATTCCGTAAATCCACACCCCCAAATCTGGAGAATGACGAGGCTGTCCATCTTGAAGAAAGAGGGATTCGTCAGGAAATTCCACCCCACTGACCAACGTAGCCACATTAGATTCCTCCGGAAATTCCTAAACTTCCCACTTAATTATGCTCCAACTGCAAGAAACCTGAGATTGGACATGCCCTCAAATTCCTTCCCGGTTAAAAGTTCGTCACTACCACGCAGGTCGATGGCTAAAACTTGATCGGTGCCTTGCTAACAAAACATAAAGAAAATGAGGAAGCCGAGAGAGAGAGATCGAGTGCAATCCAATAAATCAGGAAAATATTATTATTATTATCATCATCTCACCTGCTTTTGGCGTATGACATTAAGTGCCAATTCGGGATCCCACAGCTTGCTGCGCTTGTTGGGGCTCTCTGAACTAACAATCTCCCTTCCCATCTCTCTAATTAAGTCATGCATCCAATACTTGTCTTTAAGTCTCAACCCAAAATAATCTTTTCTGACATTCAGTAACTTAATCAAAGATCTGTTTTGGAGGACCTCCTATCCACTTTTAGGAAAAAAACCACAGGCTTCCCACATGTAACTTGCGTACTCCCTTGACATCGCTTTATGGTCAAAACATGCAATGTCCAGAAAAATCTGCTTCTCACTCTCGTCTAAGTCATCGTAGCTGATCCGCAGCTTGTTTAAGACGTCTTTGTGAGGTACTCGCTCAAGCTTTTCCAATGTATATTCCCATTTATTCTTTTTCTTTCGGAATAAGTGCCCTCCGATCACCTCCAAAGCTAAGGGAAGATTTCCGGACTTACGAATAACCCGCTTCGATAAATCAACAAAGTCATTTAGAGGTCCCTCCCCACCAAATGCGTGCCGACTGAAGAGTTGCATAGCATGATCATCGCTCATTCCCTCCACTTCATAAGCAGTATCACTAGGTCTCATAAGGCCCTCACAAGCGCTCTTATCCCTTATCGTGATGATGATTATCGTTCTTGTCCGAAGAAATCAAAATTTCCAACCAACTTTTTGAGCTGACTACTCTCGCTGACATCGTCAAAAATGATAAGGACCCTTCTGTCACGGAGCCGTCTTTGGATCTTATTTATTCCATCGCTAGAGTCACCAATTTGTTCATCCGATTTGCCGAAGATATCCCTCAATAGCTTCTTTTGCAACCTTTCAACACCCCTCACACTAGTCGATAGGGATTCTCGCACATCGGCAAGGAAACAGCATCCATCGAATCGGGAAGAGATTCTGTTGAAGATGACATTCGCCAGCGTTGTCTTCCCAAGGCCCCCCATGCCGTGCACCATCACAACATGTTGTTCAATGGAAGAACTCAAATTCAACATGCCCATTACATTCTCCATGCGATCATCCATCCCCACGAGATGATCCGGCAGACTCCTATCTTTGATGTTCAGCTTGTCTAGAATATCTGCAACCACAGCACTAACAAACTCGCCCATCCTGCCCAAAATCAAATGGAGATCAAGTTGTTCAAAAAACTGCTGACTAACAACATGGAAAAGCTCAAAGGAAACAACAGGTGTTGAAATATCCGAAATGACATAAATAATCATATAAGAAAGAGAAAGATTAAAGATTATGAGTTATATACCCCATATCTCCTTTGTATTCCAGACCACGGATACCTCCAACCTTCTTCAGAGCTTCCTCCCATATTTTCACATCCTCTTCCTTGTATTTTTCTTTGTGCTTCTCGAGGGCCTTCCGATACCGTTTGGTTTTCAGCTTCACGTCGCTGGGGCTTACATCGTAGAAGATGGGCAAGATGACTTTCCTAGAGGCTGGGTCCCTGCGGCAGTCCACCATCATGGCGAGTTCTCGGAGGCACCACGCGCTCGATGCGTAGCCTTTGGAGAAGACAACAACATAGATCCTAGAGTCCGGGACAGCTCGACGGAGCTCGTCCCCGATCCCTTCGCCGTTACGGACCTCCTCCGTGTCCCTGAACACGCGTATCCCCTTTTCCCTCATGGACACATAAAGGACGTCGGTGATGTTGTACCGGGTGTCAGGTCCCCTGAAGCTAACGAACACATCGTAAGCTGATCCGTCGGGGTTGTTCACAGTGCGGCGGCTGGTCCCTGCTTCAGACGTCCCAGCCATCCAAGGCAGATCCCTAATTTCCAATCCTTAATAAAAAAATGGAAGGGAGAAAGAAGTAAGAGAGAGAGCGCTTGATGATGATGATGATGATGATGATAGATGGGTTTAGAAGGAGAGGGCTTGGGTGAGGGGTGGGATGGGATTTAGACAGAGTGGGCGTTCAAATGCAGAGGGAAGAAGGGCGGAGGTGGAAGACTGGACTGGTCTGGTCTTTTGAGGGAAAAGCACGAGAGAGAAGATGATGATGGGTTTCTCGAGAGGAGAGAAAGGGGAAGGAAGACATGATTGCCATTATTTCATGATTGTATTGGGCATAAAATTGAGGGGAAGGGGTAATAATACATCATGCTTTTACTTTCCTTTACTTTCCACCAGCAATTAAGTAAAAAGCATCCCCCTCCTCCTCTTTAGCGAATGGGGAGGAAGCGGCTAACGGTACGTGCACGTAACGGTTACGTAGTTTACTACTTACTACTAACATTTTTTAGTAAATTTTACTAAAAGTTGACCGTTACTACTAAAGTCAACTCAAATGTAGTAAAAAAAGTAGTAAAATTTACGAAAAATTGGTCTTCTTTTAGTAAAGTCAACGTAAAAGTAGTAAAATAAGTTGTAAAATTTACTACTTTTCTACTGTTCATACAAGCGTTTTTTTACTACTTTTACGCTGACTAGTCAGCGTAAAAGTAGTAAAAAAACGCTTGTATGAACAGTAGAAAAGTAGTAAATTTTACAACTTTATTTTACTACTTTTACGTTGACTTTACTAAGAAAGAGGTTTTAGTAAAGTCAGCGTAAAAGTAGTAAAAAAACACTTGTATGAACAGTAGAAAAGTAGTAAATTTAACAACTTTTTTTACTACTTTTATGTTGACTTTACTAAGAAAAGGTAAAGTTTAGTAAAGTCAATGAAAATTTAGTAAAAAAAGTAGTAAATTTTACTACTTTTTGTACTACTTATGCGTTGACTTTACTAAATTTCTCGTTTTTAGTAACGTCAATGAAAGTTTAGTAAATAAAGTTGTAAATTTTACTACTTTTTACTGTACGATTTATGTCGATAATTAGTAATTGTTTACTACTTTTGCTGTGAGTTTTAGTCAAAATGTCTAAAAAGTAGTAAAATTATTAGTAAATTGTTACGTTTTTTCGTAAACGTTTACTAATTTAGACATGTTTTACTAATAAATTTACTAATACCAACAGTGTTTCCGAACCTAACTTCGAACCTAATTTATATGACTTTGGATGTGAAATTACCGTTTTACCCTAAATCGAAATGTTTCGTAACAGGGTAAAACGGTAATTTCACATCCAAAGTCATATAAATTAGGTTCGGAGTTAGGTTCGGAAACACTGTTGGTATTAGTAAATTTATTAGTAAAACATGTCTAAATTAGTAAACGTTTACGAAAAAACGTAACAATTTACTAATAATTTTACTACTTTTTAAACATTTTACTAAAACTCACAGCAAAAGTAGTAAACAATTACTAATTATCGACATAAATCGTACAGTAAAAAGTAGTAAAATTTACAACTTTATTTAGTAAACTTTCATTGACGTTACTAAAAACGAGAAATTTAGTAAAGTCAACGCATAAGTAGTACAAAAAGTAGTAAAATTTACTACTTTTTTTACTAAATTTTCATTGACTTTACTAAACTTTACAAGTGTTTTTTTACTACTTTTACGCTGACTTTACTAAAACCTCTTTCTTAGTAAAGTCAACGTAAAAGTAGTAAAAAAAGTTGTAAAATTTACTACTTTTCTACTGTTCATACAAGTGTTTTTTTACTACTTTTACGTTGACTTTACTAAAACCTCTTTTTTAGTAAAGTCAGCGTAAAAGTAGTAAAAAAAACACTTGTATGAACAGTAGAAAAGTAGTAAATTTTACAACGTTTTTTACTACTTTTACGTTGACTTTACTAAAAGAAGACCAAATTTTCGTAAATTTTACTACTTTTTTTACTACATTTGAGTTGACTTTAGTAGTAACGGTCAACTTTTAGTAAAATTTACTAAAAAATGTTAGTAGTAAGTAGTAAACTACGTAACCGTTACGTGCACGTACCGTTAGCCGCTTCCCAAACGGGGACCTTTTCCTTTTCCTTTTCCTTTTAATTTTAATATATATTAAAGAAAGAAAAAGAAAGAAGTGGGACCACAAAACTTTAAAAGAAAGACAAAGAGAGATGCCCTTCCTCCCATCACGGGTAGAGTTCTGTTTTACCCTTAAAAATAAAAAATTTTGACTTTTAGGTAGGAGTTTCAAAAATTCTCAATTTACTAATCTTTCACTTTTCGTTTTTTTCTAATAATTATTCCACCCAAAAATTTTGAAAATAGTTCAATTAAGTCCTTGAAATGTCTGGAAAAAGAAAATCTTCGGAAAATCCTTCTGGTACTCCTCAAAGGCTGGAGTTCGTCTCAGAGTTTAGAATGACTTCTTATGAGATTAGCAAGAGTATAAATGATATTTTAACTCAGCTAACCATTCATGGGAGTACTGAAACTCTTGAGAACCAAAACTATCTTGCTCAGAAAGTAGGTTCTATAGTAAACAAGATGTTAGACTCTATTAAGCAAGAGAGACGTTTAAAGAGGCCTGAAGCCAAGGCGACGTCTGGACTGGAGAGTACAACAGGAAAACCCGTCGAAAGATTAAATCTGTGAGGGAGAAATCCCAACCAGAATCAAGGCAAGAATGTTGATGAGATGTGCAAAGAGTCAGTGGCTCCGTACATGTTAGATTCACGCAAGCGAAGTACAAACTTGAACTCTCAAGCTGGAGAGTTGGCAAAAGACCTGAGGAAATCTTTAGGTCTGGCAGATGATGCACCAGTTCATTTAGACAATCGAACGTTTAATGAATTGGTCACTGTGAAGAGGGAGATTTACAGGCTAGATTATCCTCATAAAACAAAGTCGGAATTTATTCCGTGGGATAACGTTTTAAAGCCAATAATCACCCTTGGTGCTTTTCTGGACATTGATTGTGAAAAGCACGTATCTGATAAGATAGATGAGTGGTTATCACTGATTCGAATGATTGCGTCTGCAGGGATATTATCCCCTGGATAAGTTTATGAATTGTGTGTGGCAGCCCTCATGGGAACGGCGCAGAAATATTGGAAATCTTTGGTGGCGCACACAGACATCAAAGAAAAGATAGATCAAGCGCTGACCGTAGACAGTGTGTTAGCAATCATAGCTGATGCACTAAAACGGGAGTTCTGTGGTTTTTCATTGTCCACTGAAACTGTGGAGAAAGAGCAGTCGTTGACCGCTCTGGTTAAACTACAGATCTACAATATGTGTCTGTTCAATAGCTACGTGTGTGAATTTCAGAAGTATTATTACAATCTGGATGTAGTGTCGCAACAGTTCATATTAGGAACCTTTTTTGCAAAACTTCCAGAGCCCTGGCCGGAGGTAGCGCAAAAGGCCTACGAATTACTTCTAGTCGAGGAGAAAATTATTTCCGGATGTGGAGGTAAGATTCAGGCGGTTAAGTACGCGATGAAGAAGGCGTGTACTGAGCTCCAAGTTAAGGAGGCAGCTAAGAAGCTGTCATACCTAAACAAGAGGTGTTGTTCTCAGATCGAATATGTACCTAGAAGGTATGGATGTGATGCTCCAGGTGAATCTTTGAGAATAAGAAACTTTCCTAGGAAGAAATAGTTTGTCGGATACAACAAAAGGAAAGTTTGGCCAAAGAGAAACCTCCAGAACAAGCAAAGGAGAGGTCTTGCTTACAAACCCAAAAGGTTTATAAGGAGACAGGATAACCTAAAGGATAAGGATAGGATTGATGCCTTTAAGCGTAAGCAAGACAGAGAACTTAAAAGTTCGAAAGGGAAACCGTTGAGCAATTGTAATTGATGTTGGTTTTGTGGATCAAAAACCCACAAAGCGGATGCATGTGCTCAGAAGAACCAAAGGAGAGAAAGACTCCGAATGGTATTTCTGGATGACAGGAGTCATGAGAAAGAAGTCATGGCTTATGAACCAATTGATGAGCACGATATTTCTGACTTAGACTCGGAAGTAGAGTCTATCTATGAGATAGTGTCTGATTATGACACAGACTCTGAAGATGATTATGATCTCTGGACTGCGCATTTGTTCATGGTGAGAGCAGAGTAGAATGGAGATGGTGATGAGTTGGTTCCGTTGGAATCAACAAATCAGGTACCGGAGGAATCTCACCAGTACGAAGATCCATCTCAGTCGGTACTAGAATGGAGGTTGCCTAATGTCTATGTGAGGGAAGTCTATAATGTATCTAGGTTCAACTTTAGATCTATAATTGACATCTCACAGTCAGAGGCAACAGCTCAAGTCACAAGCACGGAGCTTGAGACTTTGGATATCCCATTACTCAATGTACAACGCATTAGGAAAACCATGCAACGTACATGAGGTGTATATGACTATATACACATTGGGTTTAATCCAAGTAGGATTGATTCCGCTATTTCACTTTCCAGCGGATAGTCCTGAGGTAGTAGCTGTGATCGATAAACGATGGAGAGAGTTTAAAGATCAGCTGATATCAGGGATACAGGCCAGCCTTGCACATGGTCTTGTATGGTTTCAGGTCCATCCAAATTTCATGATGGCCCTGAACGATCATTGTTTGGGGAATTCATTGACCTTGCGGATCAAATCAATGAACATGGATAGAATGAATTCCCACGCCAATTTTTTTGGCGTATCATACTAGGGTAATTTACCAACTGGTAAATACCACTAGTCCTGGCGTGAGGAACATTTCGAGGCTTACCGAGTTGTTCGAGGAAGGTCATAACAACTACCAACAGTTTCATAGGCAAGAGGGGTTATGAATGAACCTGGTAGTAGTTCTAGACCAATTAGTATGGCTAACATCCGAAAAAAGAAGTAATGAGATTACCCTAATATTGGGAGATCCGTCAAGAGATCATGATAGAGCTGACAGGCACCTGCATGTGAGGATGCCAATCCTGATAGAGCCGAGAACTCCTACGCTTTCTGAAGTTTCCTCCAGTGCTAGTGATGTGGGAGATGACATAATTGTATCTCGATCAGCAGAAGCGTTTGCGCCCCCACTAGTAGAGGAAGTGTCTCGAAGGTTTGTCGATTCAAGGACCCCGTCGCAACATACGGGTAGAATCATGGGATATAGACAGGTATCATTACCGGTCTATGAAGATCTGGTTGACCAACTAAGAGGGGAATCTATAAGGATGTGGAGAGTTACCAATTCGAAAAACTCTTCATCCAAGGTTCCTGAAGTCTGTAAGGTTATTGAGCAAATAGTAGAGCAGAGGTCTATTTCGGTAGACGATATCTGGAGGATGATATAACCATCCCAAAAGGTACCTAGACATACTGGGTTTAGTGTCATGAAGGAAGATCTGAGCACATATGTTGCTCTAACTTTCAAGTTTCTTGGATACTATGAGTATTCCTTAGATACCTTAATAGACACTGGGTGTAGCATAAGTTGTGCTAGACCCAATGCTCTACTAGATGAGTGGTGGGAACCACTGCAAAAACCAGCCATATCGTTAACGTCGATAGAATGACAACAATTGTTAGCCATCAGGACAGAAACGTGCCTGTCTTTATTGGCGGACAGAAATTCGTCATTAAAGAGATCCTTGAACATCCTTTGTTAGAGGCCGACATCATTATTGGTAATGCCTTTCTAAAAGGACAAAAGAAAAACCTACCTTTTGTGCAGGATGAAAACGATGTTTCCATCGGTGGTGTGAAAAATTAGTATTTTACATGAGCCTAAACTAAGGTTGAAATTTGGGTTCTATTCGGTAAAATGGACAGAGTACTGTGGTGATTCTCCATGCGAAAGAGCTTTCAGAGTGTGAGCTCAGCGTGGTGATATATGGTTAGATGAGAATGAAAATTGGGTGCAAACCCTGTTTTCTCTGACGAATACCAAGGGTTCTAACTAGTATGACTCCTTGTTTCCAAAACAAGAAGTGCGTATAGCTGTAAAGTTAATAGGAACAAAATGGGATAAGTTTCTTGTGAAATTGGCTGATAATTTTAGTGAAAATCCACTGAAATTATGGACTCGAAATGGCCTTAAGGCTAAACTTGAGTTGAAAGATCCCGAAACCATTATTAGAGCCAGAATTATCACATACACGGCTGAAATGATTGAGGAACTTGATAAACAAATTCCTGAGTTGCTTGGAAAAAGCTTGATTAGGGACAACTACAATCCACATTCTAGTCCTGCCTTTATGGTAATTAACCATGCCGTGCAGGTGCGAGGTAAAGCACGAATGGTTATAGACTATCGTTAGCTTAACAAAGCCACAAAAGACGGTGGCTATAAGATTCCCACTGCAGGAGATCTTTTTGATAGGATTAGTTTGAACCAACCAAAATTCTTTTCCAAATTTGACTTGAAAAGTGGTTACTGGCAAGTCAAGATGAAAAAAGAGTCGGTTCCTCTAACTGCCTTTAATGCTCCGCAAGGAATGTTTGAATGGCTGGTTATGCCGTTCGGCTGAAGAATGGTCCAGGCGTCTTTCAGCGCAAAATGGATAATGCTTTCTAGCAGGTCCGCAAATTTTGCGTGGTCTACATAGACGATGTGTTAGTCTACAGTCAGACTGAGGACGACCATATGAGGCATCTTGATAAGGTGACTGATGTCTTTCGACAGGAAGGCATGATTGTTTCTAAACGTAAGATAGAATGGTTTAAGGAATCGGTTAATTTTCTGGGCATGGAGATTGAAAAAGGAAAAATCAAATTACAAAGCCATATTGCTGAGAAAGTTGTTGAATTTCCTGATAAACTTGAGGATGGAAAACAAGTTCAAAGGTTTTGTGGTTTTCTTAACTGTGCGAGAAAGTTTGTGAAAGATCTTTCCCGAGATCTGGGTAGGATTTCAAAGAAGACATCTTATACGAATCCTTGGATATGGGAAGATGAGGATACTCAATATATTCGGAAGATTAAACCCAAGGTTAAAAATTTACCACAGCTTGCTTTTCCTTCGGATAAGGATGAGTTAGTCCTGCAAATTGATGCTTCAAACGAGTTTTGGGGGGCTGTTCTTAAAATTAGAGGAAGAAAGCCTGAACCCGTTTGTAAGTATTGGTCGAGTAGTTTTAAGGGGTACGAACACAGATAATTACACGAAAAAGAGGTATTAGCTTTAAAAAATGAAATTAAAGCTTTTTACATCTTGTTGGTACCAAAAAAATTTTTAGTGCGCTCTTACTCGACCTATGTAAAAAGGTTTATGAGTCTGAACCTTAAGGAAGCTAGTCAAACTAGACTCTTAAGGTTGCAGGAATGGGTTAACTATTATAAATATGAGGTCGAATACATCTCATTCGATCACAACATAATAGCTGACTCTCTCTCTAGAGAACTTGCAAACTCTTCTCTTTCTAAAAATTCTATAGATGGATCTAGCTGTGAAGAGAAAGATATGTTGGGGATGCAAGAAGGAGGACACTCCAGAAAGGTATGTCCTAACAAGGGAGAAAGTGAGCATAGTGATGCTGGTTCCATCTCAGGAACGAAAGCAGTTGTTCTCTTCTGGCAGTGTAAGCAACTGGGACATAGATCTTTCGAATGTCTTAAGAAGTAAAAAACTGCGAATTCCCAGAAGGGAATGGCTAATCTCAAGGAGAAGGAAACATCCGACTCTAAGATAAAAGCGAAAACAGATCTCCAGAAGGAGGTGGTCGATCCTAAGGAGAAAGCATATGCTAACTCTAAAGGAAAGAAGAAAGTTGATTCCCAGAAGGGGATGGCTGAACCCAAAGAAAAGGCAATAGCTATTTCTAAGGGAAATGCGAAAAGTTCCCAGGAAGGGAAGACGGATCTGAAAGAGAAGGATGATGTCCACTCCAAAGGAGATGTGCAGAAAGACTCTCAATAGAAGGTGGCCAATCCTAGGGAGGAAAGCTCCAAAGGAAAAGCGAAAGCGGCGGATCTGAAAGAAAAAGCTCAGGCTAATTCTCAGAAGAAAGCCCAGAAGAAGAGGAAAACAAAGCAGCTTAAGTCATCTGTTCCTGCAAAGGATGAAAAGGTTGAAGAACCTTGGTGGTTTTCTTTAACCACGGAACAGTTTAATTACTGCCAGAATCACCTGGCCAAAGAGCAGAAAATTTCTATCAACCAGGCTATAAAGGTTTATTACAGACTCAAGAGGAGTAGAAACAACAAGTGAGGAACGAGTATGCTGAGGAGGAGGCAAGGTTCAAAGCCTTCGTTGGTGAGCCAGTAGTTTAGAGGGGAGAACCCGATGAAACGGCAGAAATAGAGTGTGACAAATATTTCAGTTATGAGATACCAGCTATACTCGAAGAACTCGAAGGAATGGAGTGTGACAAGTATTTCAGTTATGAGATCCCAGCTACACTCGAAGATTTTGAAGGTAATCCTGAGAAAAGGGAAAACCTTGAGGAAGCAATTCCTGAAAGAGATCCGGTTCAAGGATCTGGTGAGCAGGCTCACGGTGACGCAAGTCATGAGGACTCGGAGGGCCCTGGTATTTTGATTTGGACTCATTCGAAGAAGGATCCCTAACTTGGGATGCTACTATAGTTTGTGGAGGACTGGGTGGCATCAAACATGATGACAAACGCCAGCTTAAGTTTTTCGCATCCAAAGCGATTGAGTACATCAGAGATCTGGAATCAAAATTACTATGTAAGATTTCAGATGGTGAGGAGCTGTCAAAAACCATCAAGGACCAACAACAAATACTCACGACTACTATGTCCACAATATCGTGGGAAGTCAAAGAATACAAGACCCCAAAGGTAGTAGAGGACATGAGTGAATCCTCACTCGAGGAAAACACTGTACTTCGTCCGTACCTACATTGGATTTCGGAGAAGTGGCTGTCTCTGAGAATTAACTCAAGACTGGTGGGAGTAGCGAGACCATACTTATACGCAGGGTTCGTAGACATTCTGGAGATTGACAGATCAGAACTAGTACAGATGGAACCACTGCCGCACTTAGAAAGGTTCATACTCGGATGCCTTGTATATGGACCTAGTATGCCATGACATTGATTACTAGCACTATAAGGAAGGAGGAAGGCCATGACCAGTATGGGAAAGTAATTCTTCCTAACATGCAAGTTTGGGACATCCACCCTAGTGAGAGTAGACATCTGACGGAACCGCATCGACAAAACCTTGATCACAAGGGATTATGGTGAAAGTATTACATTGACAAAACCATAAGGAAAGCCATGAAAGTCGAGTTCTTGAAGGATGTGTTGGAGCATGTCTGCGCTCGCAAGGAGCTATATTACGTGCTCAGCGATGGGATGACAACCGTCACGATTCTTCGTTCCTACTTGAGCTACATCGATGAACAAGCAGTGGTACAGGGATGACAGAGATATCTCGAACTTCTAGATAGTTTGTGGAGACGAGAGAACTCTAAGTTATGCCTCCGGACGGACACCTTTGAAGTCTGGAGTAAAATCGCTGAATACACAGATAAAACCTTAGCCCAGCGATATGAAGAAGATCAAGAGAGGGTCAAGCAGAGCTTGGAAAGCCATCAACAATGGCAGGGACTCTCTTGAGAAGACGGAGTTGGCGAGTCATCAGGCGCCAACAACAAAGAAGGAATCTCCCAAGACAACGCAATAATGCAGATGGGAGAAGACAATTACATAAAGTTATACTAGGACATTTTTATCCGTCACTAGGACTCTCCACTAACTTTGGCAATAGTTTAGATTCCATTTACTTTTGAGCTGGCAAACAGTGCATAAGCACCAGCTCCTTTGTGTATATATTTTACAGACCTCGACCTTATTTGGGGAGACAATCTGAATAGAGAACTTTCTCTTACATATTTCTGAGTTTAGTTCTTTCATCAACCTCCAGGAAGCTATCTGAACAGAGAATTTTTTCTCATATCTCTCTGAGTAAAATTCTTTGATGGTGTTCCAAAAGAATACCTTAAGGAACCAAAAGTAAGGTGGTTAGAATTAATCAAAATTGGTTAAGACTAACGGAAGGTCAGATCGGTAGATCAGAACCTTGAAAGGATTGAAGGCTTTGGGATGAAACCTTTGGATGAGGAGTGTCTATATAAGACCCTCATGGTAAGGGCATTCAAAATGACACAGAAGAGCCTCTCTATCTATTTCTCAAATTTGAGAAATTCTTCATTTTTGAAGTTCCGAAGTGCGGAAGCTTGGTGAACCCTCTGAGCCATCCATTGGACTAAGGTATGATAAACATCTCCTGAGTTGTTTATGATATTCTTTCTAATCTGCAGGAAGAATTTGAGAGAGGTGCTAACGCACGAGTCATTCGCATGACTGATTGTCTGAACTCAGAATTGCTCCATTTGGATCACGGGGTGGGCAAGGATTCTACTACCGGAATTCTGAACACTGTAGTAGATCGATTAGCAAGCCTATCAACTCAAATAACGCAGTTGACAAAGCTTGTTGAAAGTTATTCCAAGAAATTAGAAGAACTGACTCTGGCTCAGGTGAATTCGAAGAATTCTTCCTTGAAGGTAAATCCAATATCAGATTTGCGGTTAGTTCAAGATACTCGAACGAGTACTTGAGGTTGGCAGAACGCAGGCGACAAAGACAATTAGGAAAATCATCTTAAGTTCGATTCCTGTTTCATTATTGGTATCAGAGCCCGCTTAAAACTAATTTTCTTATTTGTCTTGAGGGATTAAATTGAAAAACAAGTAAAAGTTTTGGGGTCGTTTTAGAAGAAAAAGAAAGTGAGGAGAGGGAGTGCAGTAAAACGGTAATTTTGGAACTTACAGCCGTAAAACCCAAAATAGTTTTTAAGATAACCGTAAAACGGAACACAGCCCCTCCCATCACCCCCCAGTTGGTGTGGGAGTGGCGGGTGTTGTGTTGTTAGGGCAGACCTGACTGAGGTAGAGAATTGGGATGGGCCCGATGTAAGTTTTTCCTCAGATATTAGGCTTGGAAAGTAACTGGAGGCCCATTGAGGTTCAACCAGTCAAGCCCGTTAAAGAAAGGGGGGAGCCCATACGTCATCCTGGTATCGGAACCATGGGAGGAGCTAATATCGTCAAAAGTGGAGGAAGGATGCCGCCGTTAAGAAGCCCAATGACTCCTCTGTTCACATCTCCAAGTCAAGGGCCAGGTCCCTTTCCTTCCTCCTTTTTGAGTCCTGTGTTTTGAAGTGTTTTTTTTTAATCATTCGTAGATTCAGTCGTGATCGTGGTGGGTGTTTGACAATAATCTCAGTCTGTTTTTGGCTCAATGGATGCCTCGTGGGGGTTTAGGGTTTTATAGTTCTGTTGCATGGCTAAATTATTGGCCCAGATAAAGGGAGTCCATGCCCATGAAATGAGCAGGCTGGAACCGATTATCGAGCCGGAGCTATATGTGCAGAAAGTGAGATGAAAACATTAAGTTCGTGGTTAGGCCCACCGACAAGTAAAGTTTTCGCTAGAGAGTTAACTATAGCGAAGTCAAGAAAAGAAATCATGGTTAAAGATTGGTACATTTTAGTAGGTCATGCAAGACGGCGAGCAAAATCTAGTCCAGAAAGACAAACCATGATGAAGAGCCACTGTGTTACGAATTCCCATATTTTAACCACAACAGAAAAATGTTTTCTGAATATGGTAGCTGTCAGTAGTATGATCTCATACGGAACAAATGATGCACTAACGGAAGAATCTATTCTCATTCACTTCCCATCAGGCAGTGGATTCCTTACCGGATTATATTCCTAATCTAGCCTTCAAATGAAAAATAAATAACAACCCTCAATGCCTGTTTGTTTTATCAAGAGTCCAGTTTTTTTTCAAATAATGAAACTCAGGTATGTATTGATTCCTATTAGCTTCCTTCTGTCTCGGTCTGGGAGGAAAGAACCATTACTCCCAAGAGCACAAATACTACAAGGAAACAAGATAATATCTCTTCCTAACAATGAAGGATCAATTGAAATATTATGAATCATTTTAGAAATTATACGTTTAATACAGGGTATAAAATTTTTACTTTTAATTCGAATTTTAATGTTTTTGAAAAAAAAAATTGTATTTTTTATGTAAGTTTTGCAAAAATAGTTTTCCACACTAGGTCTTAATAAGCTTATCAAATGGAAAACCTAACTTTTTTTCTCTCTTGTCTCTAAATGGCGTTGCAAAGATTCTTATTTAAGTTTTCAAAAACATCCCAATACATATAGTCAATATAATTAACTATCCTACTTCCATATGCCCCATAAGTTATGTCATTTGAAAGCTTTAAGTATTTAACTTTTAATGTTTCCAAAGAGTAAAAAATATGTGTAACAAATATTAAACTTATTGTATACAACAAGAAGTCTCCGGATAAAGTCTCCCTCAAAGTTATGACTTTTAAAACACCCCTAACTTGCCACTTGGAGCGACGAATTTTGCTAAAACTGGAGAAAGTCGTCCCTTACGTGAGTATAACTGAGTTTACCTCCAATTTTAATGAATGACGAATTTAGCTTAGTATAATCATAATTTTTTTTGTTGCCCCCTTCTTTACTCATTTTTTTTCCTTCAAACCGGGTATTTAGGTGCAAAACGCGAACATCCAGATGAGATGGGTACAATCCTTATATATAGGCTGCCATGAAAGCATTATATAACGCGCACATCTTGATTCTAGCACGAAGTTCGACTTCGCGTTGCCGCGAGACAAACCCATGTGAAAAATTTATACATGGGAGATGGGGAAGTTTTGGATTCGTGAGTTTGGTTAGCATTCAATGCTAAAGGAAAGAAGAAGTCCTCCTCCTCATCCCTTCTAAGAAGGAATTAAAGTTGGGGTGTGAACTTCAATTATTGGTCATAGTCAACTTGATATATAAATATCACATGCCCCGTTATTTAATGTGAACGAACTATTTCCCTTACTATGTTATCAAACAAGAAAAACAAGAAAAGACAACTCATTGGTACTATTCCGAGTAAATATATCGATATTTGGAAGATCTCAAGGAAAACTTAATATTGATCCATCCAAACCTGGATCATAGTTCCTCTAAGAATATTAGATGTATGAGATTTACATTATAACACGAAGTTCATTAATTATACATATAGTTTGCTTTACTCTATTTTAACGTAGTTGGAGAAAAAAATTCATGAAATAAAATAAAGAGTTTTGAAATTCTAGAAATAAAGCTCCGGACTAATAAAGTGAGAATTTCTTAAGAAGAAAGTCAGTTTTATAAAGTCAGACTTCAAGAATACACCCTTTAAGGAAGTCGAACTTTAGTCCCACTTTCCTTTTTTAGTTTTTTTATTTTTGAAAATTGGACTTATAAAGTCCGACTTTCTTTTTTAGTAAAATCAGATTTTATAAGTCCAGTTTCAAGGCCTTTATCTCCGAATTTTCGAAATAATCTATCACATTTTATAAATTTTTTTCCTCCATTGCGCTATTTAGGTTCAGAATGAATCGTACAACCGCAAGCCTTCCAACTACTTCAAAAACTTGTGGAACACCCTAAAGTCGAGGCTTAGGTCTTTAGGTAGATTTTTGGTCTTAATTCAAAGTAATCTAATCTTAGACCGGCAAAATATGGTCGAGAAAATGTTATTGCTCCACTAAACATTGCTATTTCTAGCATCTTACTTTTGTTTTGTGCCATAATATTTGGTGGGGCATCATTATTATTTGTTGAATTTCAAGTTGGGACACAACTTTCCTACTTTCTTCTTCCTTTTTCCTATTTTTTTATTGATTTCCCTCGTCTTTTTTAGTCAGTCAATGATTAAATGACAGAAGAAATGCTTTCCCAAAAGCACCCTTACATTTTTGTGGCCTAAAATGAGTCCTTGTGATTTCTTAGTCGGATTACAACCAAATACCAAGGTAAGAGGTTTGTTGTATTATAACGTTAGTCAGAAAAAAATACAAGTTTTGACATTCCTTAAATAGGGTGATATATCGTTGTTGCGAATAATGAATTCCAAATGTAAACAAATACGATTTACTGTTCTATTGGGCAAATTATTTTTCCAAATAATAATTCATGTATGAAAATGTATACAGGATGTGTACAAAATAAACCCCAATTTACCAACGGAATATTTATATTATATTTTTGGATTTTTCTCATCACAAGACTTTCATCTTTGGTTAGTAGCTATTTGATGCCATCATTATGAAAAATGATGCAAATTGTTACGTAAGTACAAATTTTTATTTTTATTGTTATTATTAATCAATCCATCTCGATTAATTGATTCATGGAAATCTAGCTCAATAAAATTTATAAGTTTTTTCAAGTACTAAAACTTTAATAAATATTTCATTTTTCCACACGTCATAAAAGAATATTTTATAATCTAATGTTTAAAATTCAACCTCGGTAATTTTTAAAAATTTTGTGACTTGAGGTTTACTTAACGTGAAGAATTTTTTAAATCATTGCAGAATTTTTAAGGCGGGAATAAAACCCATGCTCAAAGTTAATTATTTTATTTTATTATTTTTTGTCATCCCTTTTTAGTGAAAAGAGAACTTCCCAATAGTTTCCTAAACATTTCATTCCTAAAAAGATTCAAGGCAAAGAAATAGAGAATTAGTTCCTAAAATTATTCATAATTCCTAGAATAATATTAACTCAATGTTAAGATCGAGTTCTATAAAACAAATTAAAATATTCAAACATCGAGTTTCTTCATTTGCTTTGGTAAGTTCAGAACAAATATGAATTTAATCGACTTATTTTATAAAGTATGTTAATAACTAACATTATAAATAACAATACAAAAGAAAAGGATTAACATTTCTCAAGATCGAAATTTACCGTAAGCTGACCGCTAAGAAAACTAAAGGGGGGCGGTGGGTCCCCGTCCCGATTTATTGCTCTCCACCAAATACCTGAAAAACGCACCGCATCTGACGTGACTTCTTTTGACAAACTAAAACCCCTTCAATTAAGGAAATACCTGTCCACAAAAAATTAACACAAACCAAGAACTCGCCTCATAAATATTAACTAATTTTTATAAAACTAATTAAATAAAATCATTATAATATTATTACCAACAACCACTATTAATTTAATCTAATAATGATATGAAGTGATTTCTCCATTCATGTCAAAGTCCTTGCAATTCATATATCAATCCCTCCCATTTTAAGTAATTAAAGTTACTCCTCTCTTCCTTTCCACCTCCACAACCACTGCGTTTACTCCCTCCCTTCTGGCCAACCAACGTTACCTCCGCCGTGGACTCTTCAGGACGACCGACCGACCGATCCCCTCGGGACATGACCATGACGAGATGCAAGAAGCACTTCTCCGACGTCAGTAGCACGGTGGGCGTCTGCGCATCCTGCCTCCGTGAGAGACTTTCCGCAGTCATCGCCGTGCAGGCACAGGCCCATGCTGTTTCCCGATCGAGAGATCGCGACCCCGTGCATCTTCCTGACGATCACGTGGAATTTCATGGGTCCCACGATCCTCCTCCGACGAGTACGGTGATGATGTTCCCTCGCTCCGTCTCGCCGTACGTTGCCCCTGGGCGTAAACATTGTAGCCGCTTCTACCACACCCCGCAGGTGAAAAAGGTATTTCTTTGCCGTCGTTTTACATGAGTTCTATCGCCTGATTCTTTCTCCGATGATGAAATGGTACAATCCTTTCGAGCCACAGGCTGAGCCTATGACTAGAGACACATTTTCGAATTGGATTGGCAGCGGCAAGCACGGGAGGTGGAGGAGGAAGCTCTCGTTCTTGCAACAAGTACTGATTTTTCGATCCAGATCCAGCAGGGTGGAGTTGGAGACGGGTCACGACCAGGTTCCTTCCGGTTTCGGTCGTGAGTCGCCAGAATCCTCCCCATCCTTCTTCTCCCTCCTGAAAGGGCGGAGGAAGGACAGGCCGCCTCAGCATGGAAATAGCACATATTACGCCGATGGCGAGTCATTCCCCAGGAGCAGCAGCAACATGAAGGTCCGGGCAACACCGGATCGAGGATTTCCCCCATCCGATGCGGAATCCTGTGGAGGGTACGTCTCCGAGAGGGGAACTCCCATATCCTCCGCGTCCGCAGGGGGGATGAGGTACCGGAGAGGTTCCACATCAGACACCGTCGGAATGAGATTCTGTCTCAGTCCGTTGGTACGCGCGAGCCCTGTCAGACGATGGCGTCATCCGCTGGAGGAAGGGACGTGCTCCTTTGAGGTACGGCTGCCGCCGGCCATGGCAGGGAAGAGGTGACCATGACAAGAGTAATAAATAACTTATAAATCGGAAAATGGTTGACCGCCGGACGAGCTGCGTTGACCTCCGATTGCCAGGTGAAATGACCGGTTGCCACCACTACAGGGAATTTAGATTAGTAAAATTTAAATTCTGGGTTTTACAGAAACGATCGATTTGGAGACTTAAACTCTGTTTTCATTTTCCTTTGCATATATTTTTGCTGTTCTTACAGAAAATACATGAAAAGTTTCTACAATTACAAATATTAAGTAATGTCACGTCGTTGTATTTTGTTTAGACCACATCTCCTTATCAAACTTGTCAATGTGACGGCGACACCGCTCTACAATCACGAGCTTTGTTCGAAAAAATCTTCTTATGAAAAATATTTCATTAAATATGAGATTAATTTTCAAAATTTATCAAATAATACCCTTTACTCGTTTTAGATACACCGAATTTGATTTACAAAAACTAGGTAATTCCAAAACCAAGTTCTCCCGTGAAAAGTCCGGAGCTCAGTATTTTACCAAGTTCCCGACTTTCCACTAACAAACTCGGTATTTGTAACATCGATTTGAGTATATTATTTGTCAAACTTTGAAATTATTATCAGAGTAAAATATTTTCTCGACGAATATTATTTTGGAACCTATCTAATAAAATCGTTTAGTCCATTAAAGTGACGTACCGATATAATGAATTCAGATTTTGATAGTAATTTACTCGTTAGTTAGAGGTACACATGGACATTAATGATTAGACTAACAGTACGATTACCTCTAATGTCAGCTCAATTAATAGTCTCACGATGGTCCAGTTAACGAATACTAAATATAAATAAATCCCAATCATTAAATACCAACTTATACATCCCAACCATAAGAATGTTTCTCCCAAATAAGCATGTACCTGTATTGATGTCTTACTGGGGATGCAGAGAATGACTAGGCGGTGGTGGGCGGCGGTGGAGGTCGGCCGCCGGCAATAGAAACTGAGTTGACCAGTGGTAGAGGACACCCTCGGGGCAATATATTGGAGGGGTAGTGAATCATTGGGACCACATTTTTTTCTTGAGTGCAATAATAATGAATCCCACTGACTTATCTTTTCAAGGTTTGTAAGAAAATTAGGAATACCGTAATCGATATTAGAACACGAAAATTATGGATTAAATTATAAAAAAATTTTTAAGTGGCGTGGACAGGAAGATCTGTTTATGATATAGTTCAAGAAAGAGTCGTCTCATTTCTTTACTTCTTCGTTCTTTCTAATTCATTCACTTCAAAAAGTGAGTCTGATGTTGACATACCTCAAGAATAACCTGATTTTATCAAGCCGTTGGACTCCTTTTTCATCGCGATTTTAACTACTAGAGTATTGCCTGATGAGATCTGCAAGTAATAGGTGAAATCAGTGATCTACGTCTTACTTTCCCTTAATTGTGTCGACGGGGATGGAGTGTTTGTTAGGATTTTTGGGACTAATGGGAGAGGTGAATTAGCATACGTTAATATAAAGTGTGACGGGCTCTTTCATCAGGCTTAGGTCAACACATGTGCATACATCAAAAGCCTTTTAAACTGCATTATTTATGAAACCTCGTATATGCAAAAGCCCGACCAAAATGGTCAGGCATACCTTAACGAACTATCATGCACGGGTATTACATTACGAGTTCTAAATCATGTCGTTCCGTGAATAGTTCTACCTTGAATCAAATTAGCAATGGTTCATTAAGTTCTTCAAAATAAATAACTGCGATGAAGAGATCATCCAGAGGTTGGACACGCCGCCATCACCATGGACAGGGTAACGACGACGGACATCGTCTCCCTCATTGCAGATCCTCGAACGGAAGCCTAGTAGGTAGTAATAACAAAACTATATCCTTCCAAGGAAGTCAAAAGATGTGTGTATGAGATCGTGCCGCGGTCGATCATTTGTTGCCTTTCTTACCTTTACTTCGGTTTGGATAATAATTAGGAGGGAATGATAGTTGATGGTAATGAATAATATGGCTCTTGACTTTAGTCTTTGCACGCGAGCGCGAGCCCATCCATCCTCATTCCACCCACCCCCACCCAAAACAATTTCTATGTAAATGGAATCTTCACCAACATGCCCACTTCCTTACCACTTCCTCGACAAGGTATTATATAAGACATGATATTACTTTCTTTACGCACTACTTTCATCGAAATCGCCTTACGTTTCTATCGTTAACAACAAGTGCCTTATTTTGCGAGAAACCTCGATTTTTCTACTACAATGAGCATGATCATAATGAACCTTTAAATCTTCTTCTTTTTATGCATATATTTCTAACAATGGTTTGAATTCAAATATTGCCTTTTTGCATGTTAAATCGAAAAGTTAGTAAATCGAGATCCAAATTTATCGAGGATTATGAATGGATGAAATTCATGAAAGTTAGTGAGTTTGTTTGGTGTGAACATCCATGATTTGTCGGCGATTCCCCACGATTCTTTTGTAATATTGATGGTCTCTCTCTCCAAGCACTCATGGCTGTCTGTTGTTGCAACTAATCTGAGGATTTTACCATGCCAACTAAAATCAATTGAAAATAGCTAGTAAAATAAATGGATTACTAAACTAAAGGGATTATATTTACTAAAAATATTTAAAGTAATATTTAAAATATTCTTTCATTTTTCTCCAAATAACATAGATATTACCTTTATATTAAGCCATCAATCTTGAAAAATGATGGAACCATTAATTTAAGTTAAAATCACTTTCTCTTTTGTCCACTACAAACTTGGGATGAACCAATCATGATAGCCCTCGGCCTCTTCTTTTAATTAGGGTCAATACAAATCTTGCCATTTCAAACTCAGAAAAAATTTCTTCCAATATAGAAACAAAAATCATTTATTTACTCATCATCCTGACCAGATTTATCAACAACTTTTTTTTTTTTTTTGCTCATTTTCCTCATTACAACCTCCGGATTTATCAACAATGGTGCAAGTCATTGTAGGTTCAATGTTTCATGCTTCATTACAATTATCAGTAACTCAAATTAGATGTATATTATTGAGATTACATCAAAAATTTAAGTAATGAGGTATAGAATTGGAGAGACCAATGGTCCTCCCAGTCCCCTTTAAAGAAGCTTTACCAGTTTTGCACAATTTATGTAGGGAAAGCAACTTTGAACCCCATAAGACAAATATTGGAAGATTAAAAAGCGGAAAAACTAGGCAACATTCGACATTTTCTCGCGCTCGAGAAGGTTTTTGATGCAATAAATGAACAGTGCAAAGCCGATCGGTTGTTTCCTATTTCAATCCAGTGAATTTACAAGGTCACGCAATTCGTTTTTTTTTTAATTAAGTGGATGAATAAAAATCTTGAGCCGAAGAAAGCGATTAATTTCATTTGTCGATCATTATTACAAGCCATAATGATTACCTCGGAAACAAGTACATAGATTCATTATGTGAACTAATAGAAAAGTATCACACTTACATGCTATCACCATCAACAACATGGATGAAGCAAGGACATGATCATTCGATCGATACATGCTTTTTTATTTGATGTAGGAAGAGTCTCATAATCACACGACTAAATTACTTTGGAAAGGTGAAAATTCGATATGATTATCTCGGAGATGCTGTTGTGTTTTATACTACTTATCCTACCTATCAATACAATATGATTTGTGCTTCTTTAATTGGAATAATCAATACTCGGAGAATGTATTGCTTGGATGAGATCACAAAGTCATTTATTTGTTTTTTTGAGGCTTTTATCGAAGCAACGAGCAGGAAACGACCGAAATCGATATTTATATATCATTCTGCAACAATGAAAAAAGCTATTGAGGTTGTGATACCAAAACGTCTGACATGAACTTCACTTATGCCACAGTTACTAAAATATTACAAAAGAATCCCTCCAAATACAATGGACAACGGGAGTTCAGAAATTTTTTAATGAATTCATCTATAATTCAGAAAGTGAAGAATGTTATAATACCAAGTGGGATTATCTCCCTCGAGTATATAATCTTCAAGGCAATTATTGGTTACAAAAATGTATATATCAAGAAAACTGTCGTCTCGCTTGTAATGCGGGCATACTTTTCATTGGTTTTCATACACCTTAGTGACACGGATGCATGAACAGTGTGTTTCGCTCGCATTCAACAAGGACGATGATTCTAACAGAGTTCATCAAGTAGTCTGTAAAATATTTCCCATCGTTTTCAAGGACAATAACTCGAGGAAGACTTTGATGTAGCCGAAGTCATCCACTCAGGGTCTTACAAGTAAAGCCAATGTAGAAACAAGCTACCGATGTATATACTCATAAACTATTAATAATGTAACATAAAGAATTGACAGAGAGCATGCATGATTCAATAGAAGAGGTTGGCCTTGAAGGTTCAACTTTTGTTTACAAGTTAAACCAATTATCTTTTATTGTGCCACTAAAATCAAGAACCTGATAATTAAGAAAAATCCATCCAAGATAACTTCCATCTATAAAAAAAAATATCTCCTTACAGTTACAAGTATCGAAAGTGACTATAACTGCGAAACAACTATATCGGTGAAGGTACTAAATTGCAATTTTATTCAATCTAAAGGAGTTTTGAGACTACGGTTAAAGAGACATTAGAGAAGAAACCTCATTGTCCATTTATGTGACTAGGTATACACTAAATGCCATTAAATTATGTTTTTTTTTTGTTTATATTTCTAGAATTATATATTTTTCATAACGAACATTCAGATGAGGATAAATTTTAATAGTCAAATTCAAAATACCCATGTTGTGAAAATTATATAAGAGATTATCCATATTTTGGGATAAACCCAGATCAAATTATGCATCTATTTAGTTAGAGCTTTGGATATACCAAAGATAAATTCATCGGATAAACTTAAAAAATCATATCTCTGGTTTTTTAAAGTATGCTCATGGTAGAACTGATGAAAGAGTATACTAATTAATTATAAATGTTGGCAAAAAAAATGGTAATGGTCAAGTTTTATAATCTAAGGAATTCAAACTTTCATCATATCTCAATTTTTTTTATTGATTATGAATAGTTATTAGACATCATAATCACTGAAAAGGAAATTACCACATAATTAGAAAAAGGAAATTGCCAAAAAGTGGCAAAAAAAATTCATGTAGTTCAAGGTCGTATTTTCCTCAGAGGTGATAAGAATATATTCAAAAATTATTCGTACATTATAATATAACTTGGCACTAATTATTCGTACAATAATTTTCCTCACCTGTGTTTGTTAGTTGTAATGATACCATAATTGTTGATATTCGAACTTTGATTCCTCAACTGAATTTTCAGTACAAACTAACTAACGATATACTGTACCCAAAATTATCCAAGAGAATTTGTTGGTAAAATGAATGACCCTCTTGTGTAATTTCGACTAATCACAGCTCGCCAATTTTTTTTTCCAAATTATTCATATTTCTATTGTAGGTGCAAAGATTTATAAATGAATGATTAAACCTATGTAAATTTACTGGAGATTTTTTACGAAGGGATTGTTGGGGTTATGAGTGAAAGAATTGGATAAGAATGGGGACGGGTTAGCAGAACGTAGGTTCTGTACTGCCGACGATCTTCTATAGAATAGATGATGATAAACTCTATAGAGCTGTGCACCAAGGAGAATGTATATGGAGTGTTTAGGCAACAACATGGGAAACTCAAAAGACTATTGGACACTTGAATGCTATCTTAAATGACAATTATGTTACCTTTAAACAAAATAAACTTTTTCCAACACCAATTCGATTTCCAAACATAGAGGGACATCCAACAAATTCTTACAAACACAAATCCTCCCAAAAAAATAATATACCATCGTATTTGTGTCCGACTAACAAAAGTAGGAATTCGGTAAATAATTTTTTTTTTCGATTACCGATTTTATTCCCGAATACCGTTTTAATTGAATATCACTCCTAAATCCAATTTTAAATACCGAAATTTTAAAATTTTAGGTTTGAAATCGGTTTAACGGATTTTTTTTTTCTCCCCCACACGTATATGAATTTTGGAGTAACATGAAAGACGACTTCATACCATGTAGCTAATAAAATTTATGAAACTTGGATTGATATTTGAAAAACTCTGGTCGTTAAATTTGATTAGTTCTTCGGAGAAGATGATTCTATGTTTGGTTCACCAAGTAGCTAAATAAGATGAATCTCGTGCATATATACTTTTGTATTGATAATGGATTCGCTCGACCACAAGCTCAACACGTACGGAAGCAAGTTCATGCCTACAAGCATGGAACTCCCCATTTATTGGAATGATGCAACAGATAAGGTTTATCGCGCTTGAAAGTAAGGAGGAGATGTCCTTTTCTCTATCGCACCGATGCAAGTGTTGAGGTTGTACAGCGCATAGATCAAACACGCACGACATGTATTGGCGTCCACCTGTCCGTTGCAAGCTCCATGTGCACAAAAAGGGATAACTTGCCCATTTTCAGTGTAGGAAGACAGGATGCGGTAGCTGAAATGGTTGTATGGAACTGAGTTGATCAAGGAAGCAGTACCCAACATCGCCTGGGAAGAGTACTCGGGATTCTTTTGGTTGCTGCATTCGTGTACAAGGACTTCCTGGGAAGCCGATTTCCTTTGAAACGCAAAAACTATGGCCACGAATATCATAACCTTCTTGCAGGAATAAGCCTCCATTCTTTTTGCAATTGCCAGCCACTTTTTCTTGGATTTCCTCGTCTTTGCCACGCTTTATTTATATCATTATTTAATAAATACTTTGTTTACATCATTATACAGCAAATAAATAACACACTTCTTGGATTTTCTCATCCTTAGCATACTTCGGTTACATCATATTATATAGTAGATAATAATTGATATACTCGAGCTTAATAGTTTATGCTTTCGCTGGCAAATGTTTTTTGTCAATGTAAAGTCGTAACTATCGACAATCAACTGCTGTATTTTCTTCGCCGACGTTTCTGTTTGTCATTATTTATATCTCCCGAGTAAGAACCACAGAACAACCTTTCGAATTCACCCAAACGAAACTCTAATCCATTGATGGTCCTCGATCACCTTAACGTGTCTGCATGTCCGTTTCTCGATTCTGATCAACCAATGGTTACCCAATACCTTCTTCGAGAAGGCGTCCATGAGTAACAATGTATATCTAGGTCCTCTCTTCATTGGATAGATGCAGGTCTGCACTAGTCTGAATAAACATAATCCATGACGATAAGAAAACATGACTAGTGAACAATTTTACTGCCCTTCGTTGCTTCCCATAGACATAATGGTCGTGGAAATTCAATTTGCTCGTCTCCTAATCATCTAACATACAATTTTGACTCTAAATATGCATCCTTTGCTCTTATATGTGCCCTTGACTTCATATGCCACAATCGGATCATCTCTCTAAATCAGAAAGTTTAGTGCCTACAATCGCTGCATCGTACTGCCGACGAGAAAGTATAGGGGTTATTCTGATGATTACATCTCATCAAGAATACATTTTCAAGAAATACCTTCATTGTTCAATCTCTATCAATGCACAATAACCAAGAGAATCCAATGCACCAAGAAAAAAATATAAACTTTTTCGTTCAGAAACATAGTGTATTTATGTTAACGATCTCATTATACAATCATGCATCTTGATCACCAATCCTTATTTGTTTTTATTTTTCTATTTGCAACCCTTTCTCTAGTGACACGATTCAAACAAGTCTTACTATGAGAAGCCATACTTCTGGAACATCCTACAAGACCTATTACTACCGTTAACAACCATCTTTTCGTCTAAGTTATACATTCCCACAGTGCTCCGCCGATCAAATATTTCGGTAGCGTTATTTTTTAAATCACCCTCCAACAACTTCTAATTCTTGAGCTTCCGCGTCATGAACAGTAGTGGAAGTTTCTCATAGATATTTCACCGAGTATAAACCGGTACGATTCAATTCAACATTTTGTTCTTCCGGGTTTAATTGTGTCATATCTCTGCAATTTGAATTATGTTTATATGAACTGTATTGCTGATATTGATAAGAAAAAGGTAGGTTCACCTAGTCCATGAACAGCTAACCATCGGATTGTAAAAATTGGACTATAGTCATTGGTTTCTCCTAAAACTAAAAAGATGTACTAAATTTATCGAGTTGTTCTATATACACACTGAGTAGCAAATTTCGGATAGAGACCTTCAAGTAACAAAAGTCCTCGTCAAACTTCGGCACAAAAGCCTTTGGTTCTTCGCAATTTGTCAAAACTTAAAACTCTTATGCTAATCGATGTGCGTTTTGTCAGCTATTAACTGACTTTGAGAGTAGTGATATTCATTATTGAACACTATTATCACAAGCAAAAAAGAATGAAATCGGTACGATATACGTGGTTTGACGAATATCCTCGTGTCCGGCGTTATTTCGTCGAAAATTTTGCGTAAATCGCTCTTCACCGAGACGTCTTTCTTCGCTGGTCCTTAATGGACTCAATTGAAACAGAATGGAAACCCACAGACTATCGAGCGACTGAGTGAGTTTTCAGCCCAATTTCCTTCCCTCAAAACCCCCCCGGTCAATGGCGATGAAGGCCGCCGTCCTCCGTCACGTACGGCTGCCCGCCTCGGCCGCCGCTAGCAGAACCCTAGGGCTAGCCTCTCCTGCGTCGGGCCGTTGGGGAGGCGTATTCGGTTCCGTCTTTCGATCCCTCTCGTCCCACGGCGACGATCACCTCTCCAAGGACGAGGTCGTCGACAGGGTCCTCTCCGTCGTCAAGAGCTTCCCCAAAGTCGATCCTTCGTCGGTCAGTTGCGGGCATTTGATCTGCCTTGGTGGAATGTGGTCGTGTTCGTTCGTTGAGCTGTTAGGGTTGGGGGATTGATTGATTGAGTGCTGAGGGGAAATGCCTAGTTGTTAGGGCGGATTTGACTGTGAAATGCACGTAGGTTTCTGTATTGATGTGTGCTCTTGGTTCGTTGTTGCAAATAGGTAGGAAATGAATTGAGATATCGATTCTAGGTGTTTTTCCCTGGTTTGGTTTTGATTGATTTGTAGCTTGATCGGGATGGCCCAACGAAAGTGAGACATGGATATTGCAGTTGATTGTTTAGCTTGTTTCTTTCGGTGAGCATAGCGTCAGAACTTAACGAGATGTAGCTCAGAGAGAAAAGTTCTCAGCTGGTGATGGATAGTTAGGATGGCCAAACACTGGTCAGTGATCGGGGAGATTTGGTTGTTCTGAAGGTTTAATTTACTGTACAATAGCTATTTCAGTTCAGTTAGTCAAATCAGCCAAGTCAATGGTTGGTAACCATAGTAGATGGCAGAGAACAAGTCATTCACATTGACTGTTAGCAGTATTTTCAGATGAAAGGCAGGAGAAATGACTTTGATTGGAGGGACCAATGCTGATTATCTTTTTTAATGTCTCAAGTAAGTTAATAATGTAAGTAAGGGCTTTCACGGGTTTATTCTGTTTCTCATGGTTGAAGTACTTCTCTAAATGCCTCCGTGTCCGATGTTATTTAGAGGAAGATGGTTGCCGATTTTCTTATCATCGAAACATTATCCCACTACCTGAACCATCTTTATGTGAATTTTTCAGGTAACTCTGGATGTCCATTTCCAGAAAGATCTTGGCCTGGACAGCTTGGACAATGTGGAGATCGTAATGGCACTGGAAGAGGAGTTCAAGCTGGAGATTCCAGACCTGGAGGCTGATAAGATCGACTCCACCCACCTCGCCATAGAGTACATATACAACCACCCGATGGCCGGTTAATTTTCCATGTCAGTTTTATCCACCGATTCCTAGCCCTTAACGAAAAAAGATGAACTGCTCAACCCCCCCGCCCCCCGAGTCGCTTCTCTTGGTTGATGTCGAAATCAAACATTCTAGGGAGTCTGGGAAATAATTTGGGCAACGACCCGGCGGAGGCTTTTGGGGACTAGATATATTCATTTGCCATGTTTTCGGACACTCTTGAGATGTTCGGTCGGGTTCGTGTAGTTGCTCTTTTTGTGCTTCATTCTTCAGTGAGAACTGTTAAATTCGGATGAGATGATTGTTTGAGACTTTTGGTGTTGTGTTTGGATTGGACTGGGACTGGGTTCCATTGGGTTTGTATTAAAAAGGGAGTTACGACTTCTTTTGGCTACCTTTTCTGAGCGGCTAACCTCTGGAGTGTGGACCAGACCTACCACATGTCGTCCATTATTTCTCTTCTTCTCCTTCTTCTTCTGATACTTAATGCGATAATTCAGTCTTGGTCCCAAGTTTTAATCTCGTTTTAGGGCCAAACCACTCATTTTTGTTGATCGCCCCTCATTCGGAACTTGACTAGGGTAAATTTCGAACACACTCATTTTTATAACTGATTCAAATTATTCTACATTTGAGTCATTAATGGGCATGATCAAATACAGTTACTTATAAGTCACGGTTAAATAAGTGGGTATTTTTTAGAGCGACAATTCGATAGTTTTACGGACTAACATAGCTCGAACATTGCATGTTTAAGTGTCTTCATTCCATGTGAATTTGATTGTTCATTTCGTGACTTTGAATTGCTGCACGAATTCGTTTTCCTTTGTTCCAAATCCCAGTGACACATTTGAAAGAGTTACCCGTTATAGAATGGGGAAGAAGAATTCTTTTTTTTTTCTTATTTCCATTGCAACCCACAACCATCTGGCTTGTGCTGTGTTGCTATATTCGTCTTCCTCTCTCCAAAGTGTGTAAAGGATTAACCTTTCTTCCACGGGGCCATAAGACCCACCTATCCCATTTTTCTGCTTCTTCTGCTGTCAGTGTTCCTGGTCGGGAACAGCAAAACCCAGATGGAGAAGATGAGGAAGATGGTCAGATGGAGGGGTTGGGAAGTGGTTTTGATGTTGTGCCATTTGCTGCTTGCCACCCGTGCCATCTCCCAGAAGCATGGTATGCTGAAAAGAAAAGGGAAACCCTTTTTTGTCCTGAATCTCCCACTGTTTAGCCCACGTAGGTGGTTGCAGATGATCCTGCATTTTAGAGTTTTTGGGTGCTCGTGCCTTGTGGGTTGGTTTGGTTCTTGATGATCCTTGCTTCTGGGTCCCCTGGATGAATGCAGACTGTCTATAGATGCAGCCTGTGCAAAGGTTGATGTGTGTATTCTTGGGTTCTATATACAGACACACTGGAGGTCCGGTGTTCGGTACGGTCCCATCTACTGTGAGGTAGGGGAAGGATGACCGTGTGTACATGTCTCTTTTTTGCTGTGCTCGGAGTTGTTATTGCGCCATGACTTGCCGAAACATTTATCGATATGGGAATGTCATGAACATGAAAGGTGAACATTGTCAAAGACCTTATTGATTTTCCGAAGGTGTAGAATGATTTGATGAACCGGGTTGTGTTCTTGTCTGGATAGACTAGATTGGGTTTTCAAGATGTGTTAGTTTCTTGGGTGTTCTGAAGTCCACTAGCTGAGTGTTTGTTTCATTTTTCGTGGGGTAAGATAAGAATGATCTATATATGGTTCGAGAGGAGATAGGACGCCCGGAGAAGCAGCATTGTTTCCCATATGTGGTGCATATGCAGATGATGAGTGCCTTGGAGCAACTACATTCCATTGATTCCGATTACACTGGTATTCACACACCCAAAAGAACTGCGAAAGGCCGCTTTAGGTCCACAACAAGTGCCTACAAGCTTAGTCCAGGGAATACTGTCCTTCAGGGTGTCATTGGGTGGTTGTTATATCCCATTGCTATTGCACTTGTGTTCCGCTTTTCCCAAAACCTTCCAGAGTTAAGGTATTCGTTCTTTAGGGATGAGAGGCAACCGTATTCTGGCTGGAGAAAAACTATTTGATATGATGAGGCAATACGATGAACGAGGCATGGACAGTTTGCAATGGCTTTGGAAACGTTGTTCTTTTTCCAAAAGTCCTTTCACTCCATTAGTTCTTGATGTCGAGATAACACAGCAAAGTATGACAGAAACGCTGAGCTATTTTATTGCGGGTGTACTTTTATGTAATTAGATACATGTGGTCTAGTTATTCCAGGAAGTTTTCCTTGGAAAAACCTTTCTGCTCAGAAATAATCCAGCATCAGGGTAGACAAGTTAAGAGGAGATCAAGGACGCTCTGCACAAATTCTGAGCCGGAAAACTGGATCAACCTTGAGATAATCATGATACTGTTCTTCTGGTTGGAAATGTACATAAGTGCTTAGGAGGAGATTCAGTCATAGGGCATGGTTAATACATGGCATTTCATTCTCATCTTCTATCTTTGTTATTATGACACATCAGTTGTGCCCCTTCTAGTTCTAAGTTAATCTGATAGAACACACCAATTTTTTGTACAGGGAACCCTGCAAATGAAATTGTGGATTTGATCAACGAGAACAGAACAGCTGCCAAGCTCTGCAATTGAACAACAGCCCAGGGAACGGATGCATGGCCCTGCAGTTTGTGGAAGCATGCAAGGGGAACTGCACTGCCAACAACACCCTGCACTGCTCGCCTTCAGAGGACGACCTGACAGAAATATTTGCGCCGAATTGCGGCATCGAGTTGCCGACATTTGGCTTGATCACTGGCCATATCTTGGGTTGCCATCACAAGCATCTCAATCCATCAGAAGCATTTTCTACAGTAATTGCTGTAGACAAGACTAGTGTGGCTCTACTGAAGAATGGGACAGACACCGACGTAGGAGCGGATTGATGAATTCTCACAAGGGCATGTCATACTGGTTCATCCTGTTCAGCAGCAACAAGGCAAATTCCACGTTCTTGCTGGAAGATTGAGGGGTCGGGATCAAGCAAAAGACGGGATGCTTCCTTCAGCGGGAGCAGCATAAGCTGCTATGACGGACAGAGGACCAAAAACACGGCCATGCATGTTTTCTCGATAATGGTGATTACATGCCTGTTGATGATGTGATTATTATCTATGTCATCACGACATCGATTATGGAACGATGAGAATTCCAAGTGCTCCTGTGAAGTGTGAAACAAGTTGTCGAAAACGGATGGCCTAGAAATGTCCAAAAGTGCTCTCCCTCAAAAGGAATGAGAAATTAAAAGATCACGCACAACCGTAAGCTGGACTTGTTAGAATGACAGTCGAAAGTGATTAAAGCCATGAAGAAGAGAGGCAGAGTTGATGATTCAATGCACTCTTTTCATTTCTTGATTCTTACTTCCGACATATCTCAATCCGTGGAGTTTCATATAAACGGATAACGATGCACCCATTTTCAAAAATACAAAAATGAGACTCTATCTGCATCCCATTTGCTTAACAGAGATCAAAAGCAAAATGACTAGACTAAAGATGTTGCAATCTCAAGATATCGGTTTGTTGGAAACACAAAACTCATTGACGATGATAATTGATCTACTTAAATTGTGAATAAGACTATCTCTGGAAGTAGTGGTGAGCAAAATATCTTATATCTGAATTCCGAGCCCGATATTCGAATTTTTTTCGGACTCGGTTCGGATAGTTTCAACATCACTGGGAATCTGACTCAAGGAACATTTATAATTCGAACTTGTACTTTAAATATAATTTTTTTTCTTCCCAGTTCACGAACTTAAGCCCACCATCCGTAAACCCTTACATAAAGGACAGCAACCTATCTCGTAAGAAGACTTGCATTGCCCTCCTCTTAGTTGGATCGAATTGGGGCATCCGTGGCTCGGAAAATTGGATTTTCTAGGGCTTCGTCGGCATTGTGCGGGGATTTTTTGCTTTGGTGAAGGGATTGGGAAATGGGTTTTGATTTGGGGCTGAGTTTTTTTTTTAATATAGTATGGGGATTTAAATCATGCCGAGGAGTTCACGACACAAGACAGGCAAGTACAGCACGCGGGATTCTAGGGAGTACTCGGAGTCGGAGTATGATTTTGGGGTTAAGGAGAGGAAGGGCGATAATGAGGATGACGACGGGAGTGTTAGGGTTTCGAAAGATTCGGTGTTGGGAAAGAAGAGGAAGCTAGACAGTAAGGAAAGCCGAACGGATGCTTAGGGTTTAGGGATGCTTACGATGTGGGGTCCGTCCGGTAATGGGGACTGTGCAGAGGATTACGGGAGTAGTTCGTCGAGGAGAAGGAAGGAGAGGGGGGGGTGGGGTGCAGTGATGGTGTCAACGATAGGTGGCGCCTGTCTAAGGCTTGGCGGGATGAATTTCGAAAATATCAAATTATCTGAATTCCAAGTCCGAATTATTTTTGGACTCGAAAATTAAGAATTATATATAATCGAACTCGGAGTTCAAAAAATATTATTCGGAAGTTCGAACTTGGGTGAATCCGAGTCCGGTCCGAATGCTCACCCATGGTTTCAATGGTTCGCTGGATACAAATATGAGGGTCTTCAACTAGAGAAAGAGCATGAAAAATCGCAGCAAGAAGCCAACCGTACAGCTTACATAAACTTCTATAATGCGGTATGATTACTAAGTGAAGTGTATGCCAGCCTTATTGAACAGAGAGAGCAAGTACAGGAACTCCTGTTGCGTAAGCTTGGAAGACCTCTTATCCTCGAAATCGCCCTCTTTCAAGACATTCATAACCTTGGTCTTGAACTCAGACACCCCACCTACACTGCTATCTGTGTCATCCATCTCCATCTCGTCCTCCTCGTTGTCATCACCATCATCCATTCTTAGTTCCTCTTCAGTATCCCCAAAGTCGAAGCCATCCATCGTCACTTTACCCAGGGATTGACCAACAGCCTGTAGTGTACGGTAGTTCTTCTCGACCATGGAAATGACAGACTTCTGCTTGAAAATAGAGCCGAGGGTTTTATTCTTCCGATTGAAGCATATTCGCATTAGCCCGTCAAATTCCCTGACCAGCTTTGTATCGGGGGCAGGTTTCCTTGGCTCGATTCGGACGACAGAGGAATCAACTTTTGGGGGTGGCCGAAAATTGTTCTTCCCAACTTTCAGTAAGTGGGTGACCCGAGCTCGTAGTTGTGCATTAGCAGAAAGACGGCAATAGAGAGGGTCCCCAGGTTGAGCTACCAGCCTCATTGCAAACTCTCTCTGGAACATAATGACAGCACATCTAAAGGCAGGCTGATGACTCAAAAGCTTGAAAACGAGAGGGGACGAAATTTGATATGGGATGTTGGCAACACAAATGTCGAAAAAGGGAAGGTCGGTCTTGAGCACGTCGCCATTGATAACCTGTCCAAGAGTGGTCATCCATCAGCTAAATCTTCTTATCTCAAATATGGAATCAAAAGCATAGGCGGGAGATAAACATGGAAGAGAATTACTGTATCCACACTGCTGAAACGAATGTCTTCTAATTATTAGAATTTCTCCATGGGACTGCATCTGTACATCTGCAAAGTCATTAATCAGGGTATGCTTTGCAAGGACCCTTGCCAGAGTCTGATTGCTAAGGATTTCTTAGGTAGGTTTTGTTTCCGGAGTTTCTACGTGCATGTGCTAGCTTTTCAGCCTTCATGCCTGTTTTGCTGAGCATACAAGTTTACACATTTTCTTGTTTTGGTCTTGTGCCTACATAGAACGGCTTTTTTTATTGGGAGAGGGAGTGGGTTGGGTGGTCGTCTTTCACCGGCTTGTTTTACTGCTATGAAAGTAATTATGTATTGTGGCTAGTTGAAGACACAACTTTTGTTTTTCTGCTTTTCATGCGCCTGGTAGGAGACTCGTCTGTTTTCTTAAAATCTTATAAGAAAACAAACATCAAGCCACAACGAGGCTCCTACCAAGCGCATGAAAAGCACAAAAAACAAAAATTATGTCTTCAATTAGCCACAATACATAATTGCTTTCATAGTAGTAAAACAAGCCAGTGAAAGAAGGCCACTCTACCTACTCCTCTCCCGATAAAAAAAGTCATTCTATGTGGGGACAAGACCAAAACAGGAAAATGTGTAAATTGTATCCTCAGTAAAACAGGCATGAAGGCAGAAAAGCTAGCATATAAGCACGTAGAAACTCCGGCACAAAACCTACCTAGGACATGCTTAGCAGTCAGCCTCTGGCAAGGATCCTTTCAAAGCATACCCTTGATTAATGACTTTGCAGATGTAGAGATGCAGTCCCATGGATGATTAGAATTTCTCTGGCAATAACATCAAGTATGATTTCTAGACGACGGTATTATCATACCATAGTAAGCTACCACTCCAGATAAGTCATAACAAAGGACTATTACATTCTATACCAAATCCCTTCTGGACAAGATCAAACATGCCCATTTTTTAATATAAGCATCAAATTAACAATGGCCATCATATAGGCAGTCACGAAAATCAGTCAATCAATCTCCCAGCATCTGGAATTACCTTCAACCGATGATGGTAAGGCGTGCCCTGAAACCGCCGCTGAAGCTCGAGAACCATACGAGGGTCAAGTTCTACAGCAACAACAGACTTCCCGGCGTCGAGGAGCTTCTTAGTAAGGTTACCGGTGCCGGGGCCGATCTCGAGGATGATGTCGGTGGTTCTGATCCCGGCTTTCTGTACAATGGAGTCGACAAGGAGGGGATTCTTGAGAATATGCTGGCCTTTGGACTTGTGAAAGGATATTCCACCTTGATAAGGTGCTGAGGCTGCTTTAGGTTTCCCTTTATCCTTCTTGAATTTGCCTCCCGCCATGCTCCTCAGATTCTTCCCACAAATCTATAACAAATATCACAACCACATCTCCGCTTATATTCTTCCATTCGATCGATTCAATCAACACTCAACACAGAAATTCAGTTACTTAAAACAAATTAGCGATTCCCGCTTCTCCTTCTATGGGAACCAAAAGATTCCCGCGGCAAAAACTCGATCAAAACAGCAAAAAAAAAAAAAAAATCGATGAAGATGAAACAAAGGAGGGCGTGACTGACGGAAAGAGAGATGCGACGGCGAGGGATAACAGAGATGCAGCGGTGAAGGCGACGACGTCCAAGAGGAGTGGTCTACGACGGTGGTACAGCTATTGGCGATCGGGGACGGAAGTCGGCGGGACTTCTCAAGGCAGAAGCTTCGGGCGGGGGGAGGGGGCGGGGGGAGGTAGGAGGGTTTGTATCCATTTTATATAAATTCGTTTTCGGTTCTTAAATTATTGATTTCATTTCATTTCAGTCCTTCTATTTATTTAGTTTTTTATGGCTGTGAAAAAGGAAAAGCATTCATTCAAATAAAGAGTCCAGAAAATTTCAGTATATAATATACCATGAAAAGCAAACTGAGATTGTCATGTAATGGGGAAACAGGATGTGTGCACCGCACAGGAGGAGGAGGTCGATGTCGAAGACGAGGTCAAGGTGTAACAAGGAACCCGGTGATGATCTCGGGGACTTAGTGCAGGGGCTTCCTAGGGATCATGTTATGAAATTATTAAGTTGAGATTTTCTGGTTATTTTGTCCTTTTACAAAGTGACTTTTATTACTATCTTATTTTTTTTTCTAACAAGTTTTCAAATGTGGTTATGAGCTTGTAGATGATTATGAGTACGTGCGTTGATGAGTAGAGGTGTTAATGAGTTGGGTCGGAGAAATACTCTCCGGTGCAATGGGTCTACAGAAGATGAAATAGAAGACGTCTGCAGAACGACTGATGTTCTTCTTTGTTAGAAACATTTCTATCCTTTTTATGTCAAATTTTTCGCCGGATGCATTGAGGAAACTTATTATTATATGTTTGATTTTGGATAGTTCAATATCTTCTTGGATTAATTGTTGAAACATGGACTTCTAGGGAATACAAATTGTAATGATGCTTTTCTGCCTAAGGAAGTTGCTTCTGTTAACGGCGACTTCCTCCACTCAAGAGAAACATAAAAAGCGGCTAAAAACAACCGATTCCAACAAAATAAAGTAACGTGGAAATCGTTATTGTCATAACGGATAAAATATCTTACGGACTAATGTTATTACGAAACAAAGTTACAGGGTAGAGGGAGTCGGATCCCACGTTCACCAACATTTCCCTCTATATCTCGCTTTAGACATTTCATAATTAAAAAGTATATTTTAATATTTCAGATTTTATTTTTTTCGTATTGTTTTCATTTCACACAACTCTCACTGATATTTTATTTTTTAATAATTCACATATTTCATTATTAAAACATAAACAAACTATGCTCCTTTGAGCAGCCCTCCTCTTCGACCTTCTCCTATAGTCGGAGCACCATTTGGACTAGTAGGAGGGCCGACAGGTGTGGCAAGCACTGCGACAAAGTCATGAAGCTTTCGCAACCATTAATCGACGGCTTCCACTTTTTTTAAAAATTTCACACAAAATTTAGATATTAAAGTGAAGTTTGCACTAATTTGTATCATGCGCTTATTATGACCAGCAAATGCCTTTATTCAAACTAATCTTTTCATGTATGAGTAATTTGTAATCAGTTTGTAGTGCCAACAACATTCCTGTCACAATCACGGACGCAAGACGATGCACACTCTCCGGTCAGGTTCTCATTCCCTGCATCTGCAACAAGATCAACGTTACTGAGGTTGAATTAACTTGTGAAAAAGGATCTGGTGCAGATTGTTGATCCGATGATCTAGTATGGCGGCAAGTATGTATATAACAATACCGGGGTTGGCACACTTTGGAGGGATGCGAGAGAATGTCTCCCCATGTACGCATCTTTCAAGAAGGCACTTCTTCATACAATCCACAACCCTAGAACGGTCATACTTCCTAGCACAAAACATCTTGCACACGATATCGTATGAGGTGACGGGATGCGTCGTGAGAAGCATCAACATGACCAATACGATCACCGGAGATGATTGCTGCGAGAAGGCCATAGATTAGACTCTTTGTCCTGAAAAGATTTTATGATCAAGCTGGCTTCCATTTGTGGTCTTGAAGGCTTTTAAAAATTGTGAATTTAATATCCAATGAGTTAACTGAAAAAATTAATTACTACGCTACCAAGATTTCTTCTCATTTAATTCAAGGGATCGTAATTTTGAAAAGAAAACCAAGAAGAGAAAAAAAGCTCCTTAAACAATTAAATAAATATTAATAAGTGATTAAAGTAAATGGATGCATTTATTCATTAACAACATAAGTTAAATCTTATTTTGTTTGGTTTGTAAATAATTGGGATATTTAAGAAAATAGAATTTGTCATTTCGACAATTTCCCGTATTTATAAGAGAAAGATCTCCTAAAAGAGTTAAACATTTAACATTTTAAAAATAGCCCTCTTTGTTTACATTAAACTCTTAATATTATGGTGTAAATATTTGGTGGCTCCATGCAGTCTCATAACAAGAGTTACATGTACGAACAATTCAATGGCATATACGAAAACAAAAGTTCTGAGTACAAACAGTTCAACGAAAGGGCGACATGTATGAATAATTTAACGACGTTTACGAAAAATAAGGGTGACATATATGAAAAGATAACAGACGTGAATCTCTTACTACATGTACAAATATTGTACTGACATGTATGACAATGGACGAAGTGAAGGGACCGGGATGCACGTGAGTTTAGCATTCAATAATATATAACCCGGACTGGCTTTTCCATTTCTTCTCATCTCAGGATTGTACTTAGAAGGTCAATACTTACATAAAAATAATTCAATAAATAATTAATACGTTTTAATTTTAATGGCGAACTGAAAATTTATTTATATAACATGTTAAGAAAAACTCACTCTCGCCAAAATAATATGCATAATAAATTTAATTATTGATTTTTAGAAAATTTGTAATTGGAAAGCTATATTTTAATATAATATTTAATATTTTATTTGATTTTTCTTATATTGTTTTCTTTTTATACAAACCTCAAGGTATTTTATATTGTAATAATTTGAATATTACTTTTGTCATTTGTTAGTGATACCGGGTCGGCCCATATGCCGAGCCTAGTATACAAGTCCAACGAGATTTTACTCTAAAACCAATTGGCTGTAGATGGAGTAGCCCGCTTAAACTTATATACTATGTCAAACTCATTTATTTATCCAATATGAAAATTTTTTGTTGTATCATTGGAATCCAACCCTTTCAGCACGCCCCTCAAACTCAATAACACGTATGGTCCCGATACGTTGGCACCCTTTTTGGGTTGAATTGATCCGGTGTCCTTTTTTTATTGGGTATTATTAAAAGTGAATTAAAAATAAAAAAATTAATGAAAATTCAAATACTGCAAGTTTCAAAATTAAGACTTTAGCAACTTTTTTAAAGTTTGTGGCTCTGTTTTTCCAAATGAAAATTTATATGGAAAAGAGATGATAATACAATTAGAAACTTACTAAAGGTAAAAATGTCAAAGAAAAAAATAATTAATGGCGTTCACATATTAAGATAGAGAGTGCAAATAACATTAGCGTACAACAACAACAAACGAAGAGAAATCTAGAAACATTTAATATTACAAGAGTTGGATCCCCGCAGTTTACCTCCGGTCATATCCCCCTTTGGGAAGCCTTCCCAACTATATTCGTGATAGTACGGGATTTCATTCGAACGAACTATTCGGGAATGTGTTGCAATGTCCTCCTGGAGGTACAAGCATTGCGAAGTTGTTCCAAGCGAGGTCTAGCACGTACGTGCCTAACTACGACAGCTTCATCAAATCTATCGATCGGTGTATGTATCATTCGCTGGAAGTCGTTGTGGAGGAATTCTTAGTGAAAGCGGTTGCAAGACCACCAGAACTGTGGTTTTCAATAATACTAATTTATGTGCGGACAGGGGATTGTTAAAGCTCGCTCATAGTTGAATCTTTGATTGATTGGAAGTATCGGAATTAAGCCATTAGAAGTGAGGTGGCGACAGGGACTATACGTAGTTTTTAAAATTCAAGATTTGGGAGGATTCGGATGTGGGGCCAATAATCGCCGTTGGGTTTTGAGCATTTCTCCTTCAACCGTGGACGGCCTTGGATGACGAGATCTTCGACGGACGATCGGGGAGTCCCGTCAAAGTCGTGAGGTTTTCCAACTAGTAATGGACAACTTTAGTTTTTTTCATACAAAATATAAAGTTGAATTGAGGTTTTCACCGAAGACGATGTTTCTTGGGCGAGACTTTTTGATCTACAAATGCAATATCCTTTATTCAAACTAATACGGTCATGTATAAGTCATTTGTAATCAGTTTGCAGTGACAGCCAAATTCCAATCACAATCGTCGATGCAAGTCGATGCACAGTCCCTAGTCACACTCTCACTCTCGACATCTGCAACAAGAACAACATTACCGAAGTTTAATTAAATTAAGGAAAAGCGTCAGGTATAGATTGTGATCCTATGATTGAGTTTACGGGAAGAATGTAGATAACAATACCAGGCTTGGCACACTTTGTTGCTAAACAGCCAACACCACAATTGAAGGAGGGACTGAATATATCGCTTGCGTCTTCCTCACAGTGTTCGAGATGGCAATCCGCCAGACATTCCAGATATCTATCATGCTCCCACCGATAACGCTTACATATCTTAAGACATAAGATGTCACACGAGATATCGTCTTCCATCGAGGTGACGAGATGCGTCACGAAAAGCATTAACATGACCAATACGATCACCAGCGATGATCTCTGCAAGAAGGCCATTAGCGAGTATTTCTTTAACTAGAAAAAGAACAGGTTTAAGCTGAAAAGACTTTTATGTTCATCTTGGGAGCAATCTGGCTTCCATTTATATTCTTGAAGGCTTTTGGGAGCAATCTGGCTCCAATAAGTTGTTAATTAATTATTTTTCCTTTACCTGAAGAAATTAATTACTACACCAGCAAGATTTCTATTCATTTAAATTCAAGGGATCGTATTTCTAAATAGAAATCCAAAAAGAGAGAAAAGCTCTTTGCACAATTAAATGGATGCGTTTACTCATTAATAACGAAAGTTGGATCTTTTTTTTTCCTTTCTAAATTATACGATATTTTATAAAATCGAATTTGACATTTTGACAATTATTCGTACTGAGAAGAGAAAGTTATCCAAAAAAAGTTAAACATTTAATATTTTAAAATAGCTTACATCCACTCTTTCTTTACAATAAACTTTTAATCGTGGTGTAAATACTTGGTGGCACCGTGTGTTAAAATGAATACATAATATGTCCCGCTTTCATCAAATAGTTTGAACTTTTAGAATCATTAACGTTGGTTGTTCTACAACACCATGCGCCTTTTATATTTTGGATGTTGCCTAATTCATAATATTGTGGACAAATTTCATAAATCGACGGCTCTGTAATTTTGTATACGAAGTTTTCACTGTGACTGTGCATCGTAGGCGAGACGTTTTCATCATACACATATTATGACCTGCAAAAGCAATATCCTTTATGCCAACTAATCCGCTTATGTTGTTCTCACCGGAGTGATCGCGGACAAGCGGGACCCTAACACGTCGAAATTATTTGGCACTATGAGCAACTGATACTCGGTGTTTTGTTGTTCGCCGTATAAATGAAAAGTGAGAGGAGAAGACAGCGGACAAACATCCTTAAGTGGAGCACGTACGGATCCCATCAACGATGCCTTTAGAGAGAAGCAAGAACGCATGAGCACGAAGAGCTTAAACGCTGGAATGCTTGAAAGATAAAAAGACTATATGTCCGTCTGCATAGAGGTATTTTGTACAATGCCTAAGAGTAACTATTTATAAAAAGAAAGACCTACGTGTGAAAATATAACAGACATGAATCTCTGACTACATGTACGAATATTGTACTGACATGTATAAGCAATGAACTGAAATTGCGAGTGGCACGCAAGAAATGAAAGGGACCGGAACACACGTGAGTCTAGCATTCAATAACATAACCCCGCTTTTCTATTTCTTCTCATCTCAGGATTGTACTTAGAAGGTTAATACTTACATAAAAATAATTCAATAAATAATGAATACGTTTTAATTTTAATGACGAATTGAAAATTTATTTATATAACATGTTAAGAGAAACTCACGCCCGCCGAAATACAATGCTTCATAAATTTAATTATTGATTTTTAGAAATTTTGTAAATGGAAAACTATATTTTAATATAATATTCAATATTTTATTTTATTTTTCTTATATTGTTTTCTGTTTATACAAACCTCACAGGTATTGTAATAATTTAAATATTATTTTATCATTTTTAGTGATACCGGCCGGCACATATGCCGAACTCAGCATACAATTCCAACAAGATTTTACTCTAAAACCAATTGGATGTAGATGGAGTAGCCTACTTAGACTTATATACTAAGTCGGACTCATTTATTTATTCGATATGAAAATTTTGGTTTGCATCATGGTAATTGTTGGATCGTTCAAGTGCACTAAAAGGGGGGTGAATTAGTAATTGTAACTTTTTCGCCATTACTCAAGTATAAGCGGGTACTGTATCACAACAGAGCGTTTCTCAAAAGTTAGATCTGCTTTGTTGTAACCGTTACGATTTGATCAAGTAGGTTTTCGTATGAGTGTTAGCACGATCGTAATGGACACAATAGCTTATATTGGTTCGGCCTTAATCGGCCTACGTCTACTTTCCACCAACGAGGTGATTCCACTATATAAAATAATGGGTGCATAGAACCCTTGTACTAGGCTTTCGGTTTCTCACAATGTGAGATTTAGAATCCTTTACAAAAGTAGATCACTCCTGGACAACGATCAGCTCCTCACACAGTGGACGTCTTCTCGTTTCCAGCAGAATGATGTTTACACTCAGTAGTTGATTGCTCAAAGGATTTTCACACAGTACGTTGTCGCTTAGGCATAAGCCTGTTTATCAAAGCGCAAAGACAATGTTATGTTAAAGTATAAATCCGCACAAATGATTCTTTACAGTGAAGAACGACTTCTCTGAGAGGAGCCCGATTCTGTTTTACAGCAGAGAAATGCTTCAGCACTTCATAGCACAACAGAGCATTTCCATACAGTTTTTATCTCTTCTCAAGATGAAGTTGTAAGTAGTCAATGGACAACCACAAAACCAGTCACTTAGAATAGAAAAGAAATAGAACAGAGATTGGTTCCTCACACAGCAGAACTTTACTTCTCACACATCGAAGTCATGGTATCCGTCCTACACTCAGTCCGGACGTGCATGGTTACCACAGCCGTGACTCACTACACTGCACACCTAGTGCCTAGGGTGGAATTTTCAGATCCAGCGGCTCCCACGCAACCTGTTCTACTGTCCATCTAGGAGGTCGAGACTTCTACACAGTACCCCTGTGCTCAGGAGGACCTTTTTCCACTTCAGCGGCGTTCCCAACTCCTACTCTACCCTGCAGGCACGAGACTTATGGCGCACACCCACAAGTGCGTGTCTCACTGCTCAAACTCCGTAGGCTCGAGACTTCCCTAAGAAAAGACACGACAAGAACGGCTTTTTGCTGATGGATTAGCAACTAGTTACTGAATTCAGATAAGGTATTCACTTAGCTTCCCTCAGACGATTCGTCAGCCATTCGTTGAACGCAATGACGACATCGAGTCCCTCGCACGACGTCGCACTCAGCCCTTGACACGCCCACATGCAGATTGCGAGAGGTAAGAACCAGACGATAACTTAGCACCTTCCGTTCTCCGTCGATCCTCAAAGCTTCACTCAGATCACACAGGCTTTGGACAACCACTCAGACGCACAAAGCTGAGAACGAGATCTGATTTTAATGAAGGAACTTCGTGGGAGATGTCTAAATTCATTAGGAAAATCCACGTGATTTGTTTCCAAAATTGCAAACATATTCTGAGCAATGGTCTGCTCAACGGTCGTTGCACCCGAGAAGGTGTGTTCTCCGCGGTAACTTCCTTATCTCATCCGAACAAGATGATTTGTTTTTATATTTTATAAACCAATCATCCTAAAGATAGCCTTATCTGATCGGTTATTGAAATCAAATAATAAACAAAATTATTTGATTTAGCATTTTATCTTATTACAGTGTAGCATTGCCGCAGAATATCAGAATGAGATATTTTGTTTCCAAATATAAACTTGGAAAGCAAATATCATAATATTGAGTTACCTAAATGTATGAAATGAGTTACCTAAAGCAAATATCACATTCATTGAATTTAGACACTCGGACAATTATTTCGAAATAAATCAGAATATAACATAATTAGGAAATATTTATTTCCGTATATTCATTGCGTAAACTATTGTTAAAGTAACAGTTTACTATAAAGGAGCAACACTCTTATCGAGCTTATCGCTAAAGATAAGCACACGATTCATGAAACAATACTGTTAAACACAAGTAACTCGTTGCTTAAGTTCATCATCAAAACATAGGTCAACAGTAATCTAACTCTTTCAACACGCCCCTCAAACTCAAAAGAACGTATGGTCCCAATAAGTCGACTCCCTTTTCAGGTTGAACTGATCTGGCTACCTTTCTTTTTCTGGTTTGGTTGCAGTATTATTAAAAGTGAATTAAAAATTAAAACAATTATTAAAAATTCAAAGACTGTAGAGGGTTTCAAAATTAAGACTTTTGTAACATTTAAGTTTGTGGCTCTTTTTCTACAAATGAAAATTTATATGGCAAAGACGTGTTAATACAATAAGAAACTTACTAAAGGTAAAAAGATGTCGATGAAAAAAATAATTAATGTCGTTCACATATTAAGATAGAGAGTGCAAATATCATTAGCGTACAACAACACCAAACGAAGAGAAATCTAGAAACATTTAATATTACAAGAGTTGGATCCCCGCAGTTTACCTCCGGTCATATCCCCCTTTGGGAAGCCTTCCCAACTATATCCACAATGGTACGGGATTTCGTTCGAACGAACTATTCAGGAATGTGTTGCAATGTCCTCCTGGACGTATAAGCCTTGTGAAGTTGTTCTAGGCGAGGTCTAGTGCGTACGTGCCTAACTACGACAGCTTCATCAAATCTTCGATCGGTGTATGTATAATTCCCTTGAAGTCGTTGCGGAGAAATTCTTTATGAAAGCGGTTGCAAGACCACCCGAACAATAGTTTTCAATAATACTAGTTTATTTGAGGGCAGGGGATTGTTAAAGCTCGCTCATAGTTGAATCTTTGATTGATTGGACGTATCGGAATTAAGCCATTAGAAGTGAGGTGGCGGCAGGGACTATACGTAGTTTTTAAAATTTAAGATTTGGGAGGATTCGGATGTGGGGCCAATAATCGCCGTTGGGTTTTGAGCATTTCTCCTTCAACCGTGGACGGCCTTGGACGACGAGATCTTCGACGGACGATCGGGGAGTCCCGTCAAAGTCGTGAGGTTTTCCAACTAGTAATGGACAACTTTAGTTTTTTTCATACAAAATATAAAGTTGAATTGAGGTTTTCACCGAAGACGATTGGGCGATACTTTTCGATCTACAAATGCGATATCCTTTATTCAAACTAATACGGTCATGTATAAGTCATTTGTAATCAGTTTGCAGTAACAGCCAAAATCCAATCACAATCGCGGATGCAAGTCGATGCACAGTCCCTAGTCACGCTCTCACTCCCGACATCTGCAACAAGAACAACATTACCGAAGTTTAATTAACTTACAAAAAAGGTTCAGGTATAGATTGTGATCCTATGATTGAGTTTACGAGAAGAATGTGTTACTCCTGGTTTTGATGATGAGCTTGAGAAGCTTGTCACTGTAACACTTCGCTTGAGAAATGTGTTGCTGAACCACAGCAAGTAACAATTACAATTTGTTGCGTTACAGTAAAATATTACAGTGATTTTACGCATAAACACTGAAAATATGGAAACATATTTTCTAATATTCACATTTTATTTTGGGCTAATTCAGAATATTCGTCTGAGTGTCCAAGTTCATTTAATCTAGCTTAATGATCTCATTATAAATGTTTAGGCATCTAAATATTGCGAGATTAGCTTTCCAAGTTTAATTTTGGAAACAAAATATTTCTTGGATATCCTGCAGCAATGTTACGCTGCAACTTAAGCAATATGTCGTTACACTTAAGAAAGACCTTGCTGCATTACAGCGAAACTATTCTGCGTTATTGCGCTGACCAAGGAATAATTATTATTCCAGATTTACTTATTGCAGTCTAATTATATTTAATGATTAAATATATTAATCATTATTTAATCTGATAAGATTATACGTGCAAGGAATATCATTAATGATTTTCTTTCCTTCTTGGTCATTATGATCGTTGAGCATCCTGTTACTGATCCACGATTACAGCTTTCTGTATTCTGATTTTAGAAAACAAATTATTCGTTTTTGGGAAACCGATTATTTGTTTCGTTCCTTTTTATACCAGACGACCCTCACATAATCTCTGGACGTTTTTCGAACGTTTTCTAAGTGGGCTGAGTGGTCTGAGTGGTCTAAGTGGTCGACGGAGAGCGGAAGGTGCTAAGTGTCTCCTGGTTCTTATTTCTCGCAAACTGCGTGCGAGGGTGTCAAGGGGCTGAGTTCAGATTCCTTGATCGTCGTGAGAGGGACTAGGTGTCCTCGGTGCGTTCAACGAGCAGCCGGCGAATCGTCTGAGGGAAGCTAAGTGAATACCTGTGCTGATTGCAGTAACCGGTTGCTGACCCATCGGCAAGAAGCCGTTCTTGTCGTGTCTTTTCGCAGGGAAGTCTCGAGCCTACGGAGTTTGAGCAGTTAGACACGCACTTGCGGGTGCGCGCCAGAAGTCTCGTGCCTGCAGGGTAGAGCAGGAGTTGGGAACGCCGCCGGAGTGAAAAGAGGTCCTCCCGAGCACAGGTGTGCTGTGCAGAAGTCTTGAACGCCTGATGTAGAGGGTTAGTAAAGCAGGTTGCGTGGAAGCCAACGGATCGGAAAATTTCCACCCTAGGCACTGGGTGTGCAGTGCAGTGCGTCACGGCTGTAGTAACCGTACACGTCCGAACTGAGTGTAGGACGTATACCCTTTCTTAGTGGTCTTTGTGGTTATCTTTGTGGTTCTTTGTGGTTCTTCTCTTTGTGGTCTTTGTGGTGATCTGTGTGATCAACTTCGTGGTTGTCTCTTAAGCAATTACATGCTCATATCCAGGAGAGACAAGATCTGTGTGGAAATCCTCTGCTGAACAACAAAAGAGCTGAAGCATTCCTTTGCTGTGAATCAGAAACAAGCTGCTCTTCGAGAAGTCGTTCTTCACTGTAAGGAATTATCTGTGAGGATTTATATACTAACGCAACGTTGTCTTTGTGCTTTGAAAGTCAGGCTTATATCAAGCGACAACGAGCTGTGTGCGAATCTTTTGAGCAATCAACTGTTGAGCGTGAGCATCATTCTGCTGGACACGAGAAGACGTCCACTGTGTGAGGAGCTGACCGTTGCCAGGAGTGATCATCTATTGTACAGGATTCTAAATCTCACTTTGTCAGAGAAACATACGCCTAGTGCAAGGGCTCTTTGCACCCATTATTTTCAAATAGTGGAATCACCTCTACGGTGGAAAGTGGACGTAGGTCGATTAAGGCCAAACCACTATAAACTACTGTGTCCCTTACGGTTGCGCAACACTCGTACGAGAATCCAATGATTAAGTCGTAACGGTTACAGCAAAGCAGTTCTCATTCTGAGAAACGTTCTGCTGTGATACAGTACGCTTCCGCTGACACTGAGAAAGGGCGAAAAAGTTATAAACACTAATTCACCCCCCCCCCTCTTAGTGTTCCTGAACGATCCAACAATTGGTATCAGAGCCGGTTTACTGAAAAGCTTTCTGTGTGATTGCTAGTACAGAACTCTGTTGCTGAATCAAAACAGCTTGTTGCTGAAGGTCTTACATTAAGCACAGAAAGGTATTGCTCAGTACTTGGCAGAATGTCAATGCTCTTGACTGATGATCATTCGACCGAACGTCCACCGCTCTTTGCTGGACAACACTTCTCATATTGGAAAATGAGAATGGAATTGTTCATTATAGCAAAAGAAGTCGATTGCTGGCAGATTATAATGGAAGGAGACCTTACGGTTTCTCCACCTAATCCCAACGACATTCGGCATGTGAATGAAAGAAAGAGAACTATCTCTCTCAATACTAAAGCAAGGCACTATTTAGTGTGCGCTCTTGCTGGAAATGAATTCAATCGCGTCTCTACTTGTAAGACTGCGAAAGAAATGTGGGATAAACTTGCTTTGATCTATGATGGAACAGAACAAGTCAAGGAATCCAAAGTGAATGCATTAGTAACTCAGTACGAAGCATTCAAGATGAAAAAGGATGAGTCAATTAATCAAATGTTTGATAGACTCACCGAAATCACTAATGCCATGGAATCTCTTGGCAAAACAATTTCTAATTCTGAGTTAGTCAGAAAGATACTTCGCTCTTTGCCTAAAACTTGAGAAGCCAAGAAAACGGCAATCGAAGAAGCAAAGGATTTAACGAGCTTAAGTCTTCAACAGCTACTTGGTTCTCTTGTCGTTTATGAGAATGAGAACAAGTTCACTGAAGAAAAGAAATCCAATGCTGTTGCATTTAAAGGCAATGTCGAAATGTCCGATGAATCTGAGGATGAATCTTCATCTGATTCTGAGGATGAAGTCTCCTTGATGGCAAGGAAATTCAAAAGGTATCTTCGCAAAAATCATTTTAAAGGAAAGCGAGATATTAAAAAGAAGAATACTAAACCACACCAAAGTAAAGGTGGTGTATGCTATGAGTGCAACAAACCTGGTCATATGCGACCAGATTGCCCACTTTTGAATGAGAAGGGCAAATCTTCAAAATACAAGAAAAATGCCATGGTGGCATCTTGGAGTGATAGTGATGAGGAATCAGATCAGGATGATGAAACAGCAAACATCTGCTATATGGCGCAAACCGATGCTGAAACTGAGAAGGTAAATGATTTCTCACCTTCTGATCTATCTGCTGAAGATATTGAGAATCTTTTCTCTGAACTCTATGATAAAATTGAGTCTTTATCCGCAAACAATAAAGCCCTTAAGAAGGAGAATAAATTCTTGAGTACTGAGAACGCTTCTCTTAAGGAAGAGTTATCAGCAAAGGCTAAGAAAGCGACAAAGAAGGCTTCTAAATCCAAATCAAAGATTGAGGAACTGCAGTAGCAACTTGATGCTGCAAACAGTAAAACGAATTTATGTATGCATAAGATGCATGATTCTGGAAATGAGAAACATTCACCTCATGGGAATTATGTTCCTCCTCATGTTAGGAATGGCGAGTCTCATTATATTATTCAAAGGCTACCTAGACTTTGCTACTACTGTAGAAAGCCAGATCATTTCATTAAAAATTACCATGTGCGGCAAAATGATATGCGTGGCATTTCTTCTAAAGTTGATGGTTCTATTGTCAAATGGAAAGAACGACTTACTTAAGTTCTTTCTCTATTTCAGGGATGCTTCAAGTCCATCGCTAAGGACCATGTATGGTACTTAGACAGTGGCTGTTCGAGGCACATGTCAGGAGATGTCTCCTTATTCTCCACACTGGTTTTCCAGGATGGTGGTGCTGTCACTTTTGGTGATAATGGAAAAGAGATGGTTAAAGGAACAGGAACCATTTGCTGTTCTGACTCCCTCACCATTGAAGGAGTTCTCTATGTCAAAGGACTTCAGTACAATTTGATTAATATTAGTCAATTGTGTGATAAGGGCTATCATGTTGCCTTCAATGAGAAAACATGTACTGTTTCACGGGTTGATGTTACGTGTTTCATTGGTGAACGCAAGAAAAACATTTATATCCTGTCTTTTAAGAACATCTCCGCTGGAGAAAATTGTCTCATGTCCATTAAGGACGAAGCAACTCTATGGTACCGAAGGTTGGGACACGCAAACTATGACTTGCTGTCTAAACTAGCCAGAAAAGATGCTATTAAGGGATTACCTAAAATCAAGTTTGACAATAACAAGATATGTAATGCTTGTGTTATTGGCAAACAAACAAAGGTATCTTTTAAAAGCAAGAATATGATTTCGAGCAAGAATTCGCTTGAATTACTTCATATGGACTTATTTGGTCCAACAAGGACTCAAAGTCTTGGAGGTAAACGTTATGGATTAGTTGTGGTAGATGACTTTTCCAGATTCACTTGGGTTAAATTCTTAGCTCACAAAAGTGATGCGTTTGCAACCTTTGAAACTTTGGTCAAACAACTTCAAAATGAGAAAGGTGTTTCTCTACGAAGCATAAGAACGGATCATGGTACTGAATTTGAGAATCACGACTTTGCTTCATTTTGTGATGAATATGGTATCAATCATAATTTCTCTGCTCCATACACTCCACGGCAAAATGGAGTTGTAAAGCGAAAGAATCGAACCTTACAAGACATGGCGAGAACCATGTTGCTGAAAAGTGAAGTTGCTAAAAATCTTTGGGCTGAAGCTGTAAGCACAGCATGCTACATCTCAAATCGTATTCATTTGAGACACTCATTAGGTAAAACTCCTTATGAGTTATATAAAGGTAGAAAGCCTAATATCTCATACTTTCATCCATTTGGAAGTAAGTGCTATATCTTGAGACCTATCAAAGATGGTGTCGGAAAGTTTGATGCTCGATCTGATGGGGGCATATTCTTAGGATACTCCCTTACGAGCAAAGCATATAGAGTTTTTAATAAAATAACTCTAACTGTTGAAGAGTCCATTAATGTTAAGGTTGATGATTCTCTGACACAGGAGGAAGTTGTTGTGGAAGCAGCAGCACAATCCTCAACAACAGTATCAAATGAAACATCTCAGCATATGTTTGCTGAAAATAATCCGAACGGAAATACTGTAGCAGATGTACAGCAAGTGCCTACTGCACACACTGAAAATGATTCTGGTGATTTCTAGGATATACAGATAGAGGATCGTATTCCTCCTTTATATAAGAAAAGACATCCTATTAACCAAGTAATAGGATCATTGCACACTGGAGTGCGAACCCGACATACAGCAAGTCTGTACTGTGAACACTCTGCTTTTATCTCTCAAGATGAACCTCAAGACATTGATGATGCGCTTGATGATCCTAATTGGATTCTTGCAATGCAAGAAGAATTGAACTAATTTGAGAGAAACAAAGTTTGGAGTTTAGTACCTAGACCCAATAATCGTTCCATTATTGGAACAAAATGGGTTTATCGAAATAAACTTGATGAATCGGGAAATGTTGTGAGAAACAAAGCTAGACTTGTAGCAAAAGGTTACTCACAAGAAGAAGGTATCGATTATGATGAGACGTTTACTCCTGTAGCACGTCTTGAGGCAATACGTCTACTCTTAGCGTATGCTTGCTATAATGACTTCAAGCTTTTCCAAATGGATGTGAAAGCGCATTCCTTAATGGTGATCTAAAAGAGGAAGTGTATGTTGAACAACCTCCTGGATTCACCGATCCAAAGTATCGTAATCATGTTTATAAGCTCTCTAAAGCCTTGTATGGGCTTAAGCAAGCACCAAGAGCTTGGTACGAAAAGCTTAGTTCTTTTCTCATTGAGAAAGGATATAAGTGTGGAAAAATAGACACAACCTTATTTCTTAAGAAACAGGATGCTGATCTTCTAGTTGCTCAAATATATGTTGATGACATTATATTTGGTTTAACTAATGAAAAATTATGTACCGAATTCTCTGATCTAATAAAAGGAGAATTTGAAATGAGTCTAATGGGAGAACTAACTTTCTTTCTTGGACTTCAAATCAAACAAACCAAAGATGGAATTTTTATCCATGAAGAAAAATACAGCAAACAGTTGCTCAAGAAATTTAATCTTCAATAATATAACCCGGACCGGCTTTTCCATTTCTTCTCATCTCAGGATTGTACTTAGAAGGTCAATACTTACATAAAAATAATTCAATAAATAATGAATACGTTTTAATTTTAATGGCGAACTAAAAATTTATTACATAACATGTTAAGAAAAACTCACTCCCGCCGAAATAATATGCATAATAAATTTAATTATTGTTTTTTAGAAAATTTGTAATTGGAAAGCTATATTTTAATATAATATATAATATTTTATTTGATTTTTCTTATATTGTTTTCATTTTTTACAAACCTCAAGGTATTTTATATTGTAATAATTTGAATATTATTTATGTCATTTGTTAGTGATACTGGGTAGGCCCATATGCCGAGTCCAACATACAAGTCCAACAAGATTTTACTCTAAAACCAATTGGCTGTAGATGGAGTAGCCCGCTTATACTTATATACTAGGTCAAACTCGTTTATTTATCCAATATGAAAATTTTTGGTTGTATCATTGGAATCCAACCCTTTCAGCACGCCCCTCAAACTAAATAACACGTATGGTCCCAATATGCCAGCACCCTTTTTGGGTGGAATTGATCCAGCGTCCTTTTTTATTGGAGTATTATTAAAAGTGAATTAAAAATAAAAAAATGATTGAAAATTCAAATACTGCGAGTTTCAAAATTAAGACTTTAGCAACTTTTAAAGTTTGTGGCTCTTTTTTTACAAATGAAAATTTATATGGAAAAGACATGATAATACAATTAGAAACTCACTAAAGGTAAAAATGTCAAAGAAAAAAAATAATTAATGGCGTTCACATATTAAGATGGAGAGTGCAAATAACATTAGCGTACAACAACAACAAACGAAGAGAAATCTAGAAACATTTAATATTACAAGAGTTGGATCCCCGCAGTTTACCTCCGGTCATATCCTCCTTTGGGAAGCCTTCCCAACCATATCCGCGATAGTACGGGATTTCGTTCGAACGAACTATTCAGGAATGTGTTGCAATGTCCTACTGGAGGTATAAGCATTGCGAAGTTGTTCTAAGAAAGGACTAGCGCTTACGTGCCTAACTACGACAGCTTCATCAAATCTTTCGATCGGTGTCTGTATCATTCACTTGAAGTCGTTGTGGAGAAATTCTTAGTGAAAGTGGTTGCAAGACCACCCGAACTCTGGTTTTCAATAATACTAATATATGTGAGTACAGGGGATTGTTAAAGTTCGCTCATAGTAGAATCTTTGATTGATTGGAAGTATCGGAATTAAGCCATTAGTTTTTAAAATTTAAGATCTGGGAGGATTCGGATGTGGGGCCAATAATCGCCATTGGGTTTTGAGCATTTCTCCTTCAACCGTGGACGGCCTAGGATGACGAGATCTTCGAGGGACGATCGGGGGGTCCCGTCAAAGTCGTGAGGTTTTCCAACTAGTAATGGACAACTTTAGTTTTTTTCATACAAAATATAAAGTTGAAGTGAGGTTTTCACCGAAGACGATGTTTCTTGGGCGAGACTTTTTGATCTACAAATGCAATATCCTTTATTCAAACTAATCCGGTCATGTATAAGTCATTTGTAATCAGTTTGCAGTGACAGCCAAATTCCAATCACAATCGTCGATGCAAGTCGATGCACAGTCCCTAGTCACGCTCTCACTCTCGACATCTGCAACAAGAACAACATTACCGAAGTTTAATTAACTTAAGGAAAAGCTTCAGGTATAGATTGTGATCCTATGATTGAGTTTACGGGAAGAATGTAGATAACAATACCAGGCTTGGCACACTTTGTTGCTAAACAGCCAACACCGCAATTGAAGGAGGGACTGAATATATCGCTTGCGTCTTCCTCACAGTGTTCGAGATGGCAATCCGCCATACATTCCAAAAATCTACCACGCCTCCTCCGATAACGCTTACATTTCATAAAACATAAGACGTCACACGAGATATCGTCTTCCACCGAGGTGACGAGATGCGTCACGAAAAGCATTAACATGACCAATACGATCACCAGCGATGATCTCTGCAAGAAGGCCATTAGCGAGTATTTCTTTAACTAGAAAAAGAACAGGTTTAAGCTGAAAAGACTTTTATGTTCATCTTGGGAGCAATCTGGCTTCCATTTATATTCTTGAAGGCTTTTGGGAGCAATCTGGCTCCAATAAGTTGTTAATTAATTATTTTTCCTTTACCTGAAGAAATTAATTACTACACCAGCAAGATTTCTATTCATTTAAATTCAAGGGATCGTATTTCTAAATAGAAATCCAAAAAGAGAGAAAAGCTCTTTGCACAATTAAATGGATGCGTTTACTCATTAATAACGAAAGTTGGATCTTTTTTTTTCTTTCTAAATTATACGATATTTTATAAAATCGAATTTGACATTTTGACAATTATTCGTACTGAGAAGAAAAAGTTATCCAAAAAAAAGTTAAACATTTAATATTTTAAAATAGCTTACATGCACTCTTTCTTTACAATAAACTTTTAATCGTGGTGTAAATATTTGGTGGCACCGTGTGTTAAAATGAAAACATAATATGTCCCGCTTTCATCAAATAGTTTGAACTTTTAGAACCATTAACGTTGGTTGTTCTACAACACCATGCGCCTTTTATATTTTGGATGTTGCCTAATTTCATAAATCGACGGCTCTGTAATTTTGTATACGAAGTTTTCACTGTGACTATGCATCGTAGGCGAGACGTTTTCATCATACACTTATTATGACCTGGAAAAGCAATATCCTTTATGCCAACTAATCCGCTAATGTTGTTCGCACCGGAAGTGATCGCAGACAAGCGGGACTCTAACACGTCGGAATTATTTGGCACTATGAGCAACTGATACTCGGTGTTTTGTTGTTCGCCGTATAAATGAAAAGTGAGAGGAGAAGACAGCGGACGAACATCCTTAAGTGGAGCGCTTACGGATTCCATCAACGATGCCTTTAGAGAGAAGCAAGAACGCATGAGCACGAAGAGCATGAACGCTGGAATGCTTGAAAGATAAAAAGACTATATGTCCGTCTGCAGAGAGGTATTTTGTACAATGCCTAAGAGTAACTATTTATAATAAGCTAGACCTACGTGTGAAAATATAACAGACATGAATCTCTGACTACATGTACGAATATTGTACTCACATGTATAAGCAATGAACTGAAATTGCGAATGACACGCAAGAAACGAAAGGGACCGGGACGCACGTGAGTCTAGCATTCAATAACATAACCCCGCTTTTCTATTTCTTCTCATCTCAGGATTGTACTTAGAAGGTTAATACTTACATAAAAATAATTCAATAAATAATGAATACGTTTTAATTTTAATGACGAATTGAAAATTTATTTATATAACATGTTAACAGAAACTCACGCCCGCCGAAATACAATGCTTAATAAATTTAATTATTGATTTTTAGAAATTTTGTAATTGGAAAACTATATTTTAATATAATATTCAATATTTTATTTTATTTTTCTTATATTGTTTTCTGTTTATACAAACCTCACAGGTATTGTAATAATTTAAATATTATTTTATCATTTTTAGTGATACCGGGCCGGCACATATGCCGAACCCATCATACAATTCCAAAAGATTTTACTCTAAAACCAATTGAATGTAGATGGAGTAGCCCACTTAGACTTATATACTAAGTCGGACTCATTTATTTATTCGATATGAAAATTTTGGTTTGCATCATGGTAATTGTTGGATCGTTCAAGTGCACTAAAAGGGGGGTGAATTAGTGATTGTAACTTTTTCGCCATTACTCAAATATAAGCGGAAGCGTACTGTATCACAACAGAGCGTTTCTCAAAAGTTAGATCTGCTTTGTTGTAACCGTTACGATTTGATCAAGTAGGTTTTCATACGAGTGTTAACACGATCGTAATGGACACAATAGCTTATATTGGTTCGGCCTTAATCGGCCTACGTCTACTTTCCACCAACGATGTGATTCCACTATATAAAATAATGGGTGCATAGAACCCTTGTACTAGGCTTTCGGTTTCTCACAATGTGAGATTTAGAATCCTTTACAAAAGTAGATCACTCCTGGACAACGTTCAGCTCCTCACACAGTGGACGTCTTCTCGTTTCCAGCAGAATGATGTTTACACTCAGTAGTTGATTGCTCAAAGGATTTTCACACAGTACGTTGTCGCTTAGGCGTAAGCCTGTTTATCAAAGCGCAAAGACAATGTTATGTTAAAGTATAAATCCACACAAATGATTCTTTACAGTGAAGAACGACTTCTCTGAGAGGAGCCCGATTCTGTTTTACAGTAGATGAATGCTTCAGCACTTCATAGCACAACAGAGTATTTCCATACAGTTTTTATCTCTTCTCAAGATGAACCTGTAAGTAGTCAATGGACAACCACAAAACCAGTCACTTAGAATAGGAAAGAAATAGAACAGAGATTGATTCCTCACACAGCAGAACTTTACTTCTCACACATCGAAGTCATGGTATCCGTCCTACACTCAGTTCGGACGTGCATGGTTACCACAGCCGTGACTCACTACACTGCACACCCAGTGCCTAGGGTGGAATTTTCAGATCCAGCGGCTCCCACGCAACCTGTTCTACTGTACCTCTAGGAGGTCGAGACTTCTACACAGTACCCCTGTGCTCAGGAGGACCTTTTTTCCACTTCAGCGGCGTTCCCAACTCCTACTCTACCCTGCAGGCACGAGACATATGGCGCACACCCACAAGTGCGTGTCTCACTGCTCAAACTCCGTAGGCTCGAGACTTCCCTAAGAAAAGACACGACAAGAACGGCTTTTTGCTGATTGATTAGCAACTAGTTACTGAATTCAGATAAGGTATTCACTTAGCTTCCCTCAGACGATTCGTCAGCCATTCGTTGAACGCAATGACGACATCGAGTCCCTCGCACGACGTCGCACTCAGCCCTTGACACGCCCACATGCAGATTGCGAGAGGTAAGAACCAGACGATAACTCAGCACCTTCCGTTCTCCGTCGATCCTCAAAGCTTCACTCGGATCACACAGGCTTTGGACAACCACTCAGACGCGCAAAGCTGAGAACTAGATCTGATTTTAATGAAGGAACTTCATGGGAGATGTCTAAATTCATTAGGAAAAATCCACGTGATTTGTTTCCAAAATTGCAAAACATATTCTGAGCAATGGTCTGCTCAACGGTCGTTGCACCCGAGAAGGTGTGTTCTCCGCGGTAACTTCCTTATCTCATCCGAACAAGATGATTTGTTTTTATATTTTATAAACCAATCATCCTAAAGATAGCTTTATCTGATCGGTTATTGAAATCAAATAATAAACAAAATTATTTGATTTAGCATTTTATCTTATTACAGTGTAGCATTGCCGCAGAATATCAGAATGAGATATTTTGTTTCCAAATATAAACTTGGAAAGCAAATATCATAATATTGAGTTACCTAAATGTATTAAATGAGTTACCTAAAGCAAATATCACATTCATTGAATTTAGACACTCGGACAATTATTTCGAAATAAATTAGAATATAACATAATTAGGAAATATTTATTTCCGTATATTCATTGCGTGAACTATTGTTACAGTAACAGTTTACTATAAAGGAGCAACACTCTTATCGAGCTTATCGCTAAAGATAAGCACACGATTTGTGAAACAATACTGTTAAACACAAGTAACTCGTTGCTTAAGTTCATCATCAAAACATAGGTCAACAGTAATCTAACTCTTTCAACACGCCCCTCAAACTCAAAAGAACGTATGGTCCTAATAAGTCGACTCTTTTTTCAGGTTGAACTGATCTGGCTACCTTTCTTTTTCTGGTTTGGTTGCAGTATTATTAAAAGTGAATTATAAATTAAAACAATTATTAAAAATTCAAATACTGTAGAGGGTTTCAAAATTAAGACTTTTGTAACATTTAAGTTTGTGGCTCTTTTTCTACAAATGAAAATTTATATGGCAAAGACGTGTTAATACAATAAGAAACTTACTAAAGGTAAAAAGATGTCGATGAAAAAAATAATTAATGGCGTTCACATATTAAGATAGAGAGTGCAAATATCATTAGCGTACAACAACACCAAACGAAGAGAAATCTAGAAACATTTAATATTACACGAGTTGGATCCCCATAGTTTACCGCCGGCCATATCCTCCTTCGGGAAGCCTTCCCAACTATATCCACAATGGTACGGGATTTCGTTCGAACGAACTATTCAGGAATGTGTTGCAATGTCCTCCTGGACGTATAAGCCTTGTGAAGTTGTTCTAGGCGTGGTCTAGTGCGTACGTGCCTAACTACGACAGCTTCATCAAATCTTCGATCGGTGTATGTATAATTCCCTTGAAGTCGTTGCGGAGAATTCTTTATGAAAGCGGTTGCAAGACCACCCGAACAATAGTTTTCAATAATACTAGTTTATTTGAGGGCAGGGGATTGTTAAAGCTCGCTCATAGTTGAATCTTTGATTGATTGGAAGTATCAGAATTAAGCCATTAGAAGTGAGGTGGCGGCAGGGACTATACGTAGTTTTTAAAATTTAAGATTTGGGAGGATTCGGATGTGGAGCCAGTAAATCGCCGTTGGGTTTTGAGCATTTCTCCTTCAACCTGGACGGCCTTGGACGACGAGATCTTCGAGGGACGCACGGGAAGTCCCGTCAAAGTCGTGTGGTTTTCCAACTAGTAATGGACAACTTTAGTTTTCTTCATACAAAATATAAAGTTGAATTGAGGTTTTCACCGAAGACGATTGGGCGATGCTTTTCGATCTACAAATGCGATATCCTTTATTCAAACTAATCCGGTCATGTATAAGTCATTTGTAATCAGTTTGCAGTAACAGCCAAATTCCAATCACAATCGCGGATGCAAAGTCGATGCACAGTCCCTAGTCACGCTCTCACTCCCGACATCTGCAACAAGAACAACATTACCGAAGTTTAATTAACTTACAAAAAAGGTTCAGGTATAGACAGCCAACACTTTGTGATCCTATGATTGAGTTCACGAGAAGAATGTATTTAACAATACCAGGTTTGGCACACTTTGTTGCTAGACAGCCAACACCGCAATGAAAGGAGGGACGGAAGATATTGTTTGCCTCTTCGCCACAGTGATCGAGATAGCACGCCGCCATACATGCCGCATATTTACCAGGAATCCTCCGGTAAGGCAAACACTTCATACCACATAATACCTTACACAGGATACCGTCTTCCACCGAGGTGACGGGATGCGTCACGAGAAGCATTAACATGAACAATACAATCACCAGCGATGATCGCTGCATGAAGGCCATTAGCGAGTATTTCTTTAACTAGAAAAAGAACAGGTTTAAGCTGAAAATACTTTATGATCATCTTGGGAGCAACCTGGCTTCCATTTATATTCTTGAAGGCTTTCTGATACTGTGAAATCCAATAAGTTGTAAATTAGTAATTCTTGTTTAACTGAAGAAATTAATTAGTACGCCAGCAAGATTTCTATTCACTTAAATTCAAGGGATCGTACTTTTAAATAGAAATCCAAAATGCGTTTACTCATTAATAACAAAAGTTGGATATCTTATCTTGTTTTATTTCTAAATTATTAGGATATTTACTTATAAAAAAAATTATTAGGATATTTTAAAAAATCGAATTTGGACATTTTGACAATTTTAAGTATTTAGAAGAGAAAATTATCCGAAAAAGTTAAAAATCAATATTTTAAAACACATTATTTGAACTCATTCTTTACTATAAACTTTTAATTATGGTCTAAACTATTTGGTGGCTCCGCTCGTCTTATAGTTTGAATGTTACCTTGTTAGTAATAGGATTGCACCAAGAAGGGGTTGAATTAGTACCTTAAGAAAAGAATTGACGCAAGAAAAGCCATTTGCGAGTATTTTCTATAACTAGAAAAGGATTGTTTTTTCCTGAAAACACTTTATGATTATTTTCAGAGCAAGCTGGCTTCCGTTTATATTCTTGAAGGCTTTTAAATATTGTGAAACTTAATATCCAATAAGTTGTTAATTAATTATTTTCCTTTAATTGAAGAAATTAATTACTATGCCTGCCAGATTTCTATTCATTTAAATTCAAGGGATCGTATTTTTAAATAGAAATCCAAAAAGAGAGAAAAGCGCTTTGCACGATTAAATAAATACTAATAAGTGATAAAAATAAGGGGATGCGTTTACTCATTAATATAAAAAATTGGATCTTGTTTTTTTTTATTTCAAATTATTACGTAATTTATAAAATCGAATTTGACACTTTGACAATTTTTCGTATTTAGAGGACAAAGTTTTCGAAAAAAAGAATTAAACTTTAAATATTTTAAAATAGCTTACATGCACCCTTTCTTCACAATAAAATTTTAATTGTGGTGAAAATATTTGGTGCCTCAATGTGTTAAAAATGAAATTATGTAGTATGTTACGCTTTCGCCGTATAGTTTGAACTTTTGGAACAATTAACGTTAGCTGCTGTACAACACCATGAGTCTCTTATATTTTGGATGTTGCATACTCCATAATATTGTGGACAAATTTCTTAAATCTACGGCACTATAATTTTGTATAGGAAGTTTTCACTGATGACAATGCATCATAGGCGAGACGTTTTTCATCATACACTTATTATGACCTACAAAAGCAATATCCTTTATGCCAACTAACCCGCTCATGTATAAGTCATATTTAATCAGTTTGCATTGCCGGCAAAATTCCTATCACAATTCTCGATGCAAGTCGATGCGCGATCTCTGGCCATGTTCTCATTCCCGGCATAAGCAACAAAACATTACCGAAGTTGAATTAACTAAAGAAAAAGGCATCAGACATAGATTGAGATCCTATGACTGAGTACGAAGACAAGTATGCATATAACAATACCAGGGTTGGAACTCTTTGTTGCTACACAACCAACATCGCAATGGAAGGAGGGGTGGAAGAGAATGTTTCCCCCTTTCCTGCAGTATTCGAGAATGCACCTCGCCATACATTCCACAGGCCCAAAACGAGCACACTTTTTGGCACGAAAGATCCTACACTTGACATCTTCTTGCACCGAGGCGAATGGATGCATCATGAGAAGCATCAACATGGCCAATACGATCACCTACGATGATTGCTGCAATCAGTCCATATATGAGTATTTCTTTAGCTAGAAAAGAATTGTTGAAAAGATTTTGTGATTATTCTGTAAGCAAGCGTACTTCCAATTTATAGTCCGCGAAGGCTTTTAAATATTTAATATGTTGTAAGTTAACTGTTTTCCTTTAATTCAAGAAATTTAATTACTACGGTACAAACAATTATTTTCGCTTAAATTATATCGTAATTTTCAAAAGAAAACAAAAAATAGAAACAAATTATTTACAGAATTAAATAAGTATTAATAAGGGATAAAAGTAAATGGATGCATTTATAAAAGTAGATCTGGTTTTGTTTGGTTTGTAAATAGTTGGAATACTTTAGAAAATTGAATTTGAACCTTTGACAATTCCCATATTTAGAAGAGAAAGTTCTCCTAAACGAATTAAACATTAATACTTTAAAATACATCACTTGCACTCTTTTTTTACACTAAACTTTTAATATTGGTGGTGTAAAATATTTGTTGGCTCCATGCAGCGTCTTATATTTTGGATCTCGCCTAATTAAATATATGGGTTAAAATTGGCCTTAAGCCTCGTAATTTTTGTTACTAACAAAATCCGGAGCTCAACACTAATAAAAGTATTCGAAATTTCATTCTTATGCACTATAATTTTTTCTACGATATAATATTTGTGAATAATTTGAATTGAAGGATACAGATAGAAAACCAGGCAAGTGAATGATTTGAATTGAAATAAATATGTATGAATCTTCTTAAGTTATAGACATTGGAACATTTAAATTAATTATACCTACGGATAGTCGTTGGAAACCAAGCCTGAATAATTAATTTAATGCATTGTGAATTGACAAGTAGTTTTGAAGGAATAAGAAGCCGCTTCTCATGTAAATAAATTATTTTCATGTTTGTTAAAGATCTAAATATGGACAAAAAAAATTAAATAAAATCAAAGTTTTACTAAATATGTCAGTTCGCTATTCATAAACGTCACTAACTTTTTCGTACAAATCAGTTAATCGTTCTTACATGTCATTAAACTTTGTTCATACATTTCACACTTCTTTTCGTACATGTCATTTAACTGTTTATAAGAAGTTATTCCGGCTCCACAACAACAGGGGAAGAAAAATCTAGAAACAGTTAATATTACACGAGTTGGATCCCGCAGTTTACCTTGGACGGTTACTCCTTTGGGAAGCCTTCCTCTTCAACTTTCTACTGTAGGTGGCTTCTAGTCGGAGGACCCTTTGGACTAGCCAAAGAGACCTTTCGATTTCCATCGCCATGCTCCCAGGTTGTATAAGCCCCGTGAATATGTTCCAAGAGAGGTCTAGTGCGTATGCGCTCAGGTACGACAGCTTCATCAAATCTCCTACGGATGGAAGTATTATTCCCTTGAAGTTTGTTGCGAGAGAAATTCTTCATGGAAATGGTTGCATGACCACCCGAACTAAGATTTTCAATAATACTAATTTATGTATGGACAGGGGATCGTTAAAGCTCGATCATACTTGAATCTTGATTGATTGGAAGTATCGGAATTATGCAGTTAGAAGTGAAGTGGCGACAGAGACTAACAAAAAATAAAGTTGAAATGAGGTTTTCGCTGCAGACAATGTTTCTCGGGCGAGACATTTTTGCTCATACGCTTCTGATGACTTACAAATGCAATATCCTTTATTCAAACTCATCCGCTCATGTATAAGTCATTTGTAATCAGTTTGCAATGACGGAAAATTCCTATCACAATCGCGGATGCAAGTAGATGCGCAGCGCTTGGTCATGCTCTCATTTCCAACTTCTGCAACGATACCAGGCTTGGCACAATTTGCTGCTAAACAGCCAACATCACAATGGAAGGAGGGATTGTTTGCCCCATCCCCACAGTGTGAGGTAAAGCACCCCGCCAGACATATCGCAATTTTAATAAGCCTTCTCCCATAACGTGCACACATCATAGCACATTAGATCTTACACTTGAGATCGTCTTCCACCGAGGTGACGGGATGCGTCACGAGAAGTATTAATATGACCAATACGATCACCGGCGATGATCGCTGTACGAAGGCCATCAGCGAGTATTTCTTTAACTAGAAAAAAGAATTCTTTTCTCCTGAAAATACTTTTACGCTTGGGAGAAATCTGGTTTCCATTTATATTCTTGAAGGCTTTCAAATATATTAATTATTCTCCTTTAATTGAAAAAAATTAGTTACTACGCTACCGAGATTTCAATTCATTTAAATTCACGGGATCTATATTTTTAAAAAGAAAATCAAAAGGAGAGAAATCTCTTTAACACGATTAAATAAATATTAGTAAGTGATAAAAGTAAATGAATTCATTTACTCATTAATAACATAAGTTGGATCTTACTGGTATATTCTGGTCGAATTTGAAATTTTGATAATTTCTTCCCCTATTCTGATCTAAGTGGTAAGTTCTGAGTTTGAAACCTACCGTAGACCCACCCATCATAGCGGGAAGGTTAAAGTCCCGTCGGTGGGAATGTGACATGTTTTTCGTACATATGACGTAACAGGCGACGTGAATTTCATACAATTTTTGTACATATTTCGTATATTTGTATGAGTTTGAATGAAAATATACTTTTCATATATTTTTTTATCTTGCCTTTCATAATATATGGATTCATATTAGCCTTATACCCAATGATACTTTGTCACTAATACTCAACACAACTACAACTATTTTTTAAATGGACCTCACTATATTCTTTTTCTTAAGTGAATTCCCGTTGCTTTATTAATTTTCACAGCAAAAGTTTGCTTGCTTTGTAAAATAATCACATGGTAAATTATTTATGCTCTTGGTGGACACTATAATTTTGTGTATGATAAATATTTGTGAAGAATTTTAGTTGAAAACACCCCAGATAACTTAATAATGTGAATCGAAACAAATATGTGCGAATATTCTAAAATTAAATATATTGAACCATTTATACTAATTATTGGAACCAAGCAATATTTGTGTTTATATTTTCGTGCAGCTTGAAGGAATAAGAAGCCCCTTTTCATGTAAGCGCAAACCTACAATAAAGTATTAGCCTCATTATCAATTATCTCCCCGATGATTAATATTGTTCGAAAAATAACATCGTAGGACATACAAATTATGACTTGCTGTCCAAACTAGCCAGAAAAGATGTTATTAAGGGATTACCTAAAATCAAGTTTGACAATGACAAGATATGTAAAGCTTGTGCAATTGGGAAACAAACAAAGGTGTCTTTTAAAAGCAAAAATATGGTTTCAAGCAAGGAGCCACTTGAATTACTTCATATGGACTCGTTTGGTCTAACAAGGACTCAGAGTCTATGAGGTAAACGATATGGATTAGTTGTTGTTGATGACTTCTCCATATTCACTTTGCTCAAGTTCTTAGCCCACAAAGTGATGCGTTTACAACCTTTGAAACTCTAGTTAAACAACTTCAAAATGAGAAAGGTGTTTCTCTGCGAAGTATTAGAAACGGATCGTGGTACTAAATTTGAGAACCATGACTTTTTTTCTTTTTGTGAGGAATATGGTATTATTCATAACTTCTCAGCTCCATCTACGCCACAACAAAATGGAGTCGTAGAGCGAAAGAATAGAACCTTACAGGACATGGGGAGAACCATGATGCTGGAAAATGAGGTAGCTAAGAACCTCTAGGCTGAAGCTATAAGCACAACATGTTACATCTGAAACCGAGTGCACTTAAGGCGTTCTATAGGAAAAACTCCTTATGAATTATATAAAGGGAGAAAGCCAAATATTTCATACTTCCATCCGTTTGAAAGTAAATGATACATACTAAGACCCATAAGAGATGTCGGAAAATTTGATGCTCGTTTGGATGAGGGTATCTTCTTGGGGCATTATCTCACCAGCAAAGCGTGTAGAGTTTTCAATACGAGAACTCTTGTTGTCGAAGAATCAATCAATGTTAAAATTGATGATTCTCAAATTGAGGAAGAAGATGTTGTTGAAGAAGCATCAGGATCCTCAAACACAGAACAACTGAAGGATTACAGTAGACGCCTGCTGAAAGTGATTCAAATGAAAATTCTGTGGCAGAAGGACAAGATATTCCTATTGAAAACAATCCTGACGTCTTACAGGATGAACAAATAAAGGGACTATGTTCCCCCTTATATAAGAAAAGACATCTTATTGACCAAATTATAGGATTATTGCATACAGGAGTGCGTACCCGACATACAGCAAGTATATTATGTGAACACTCCGCTTTCATCTCTCAAAAGGAACATTAAGGTATTGATGATGCACTTGATGATCCAAACTGGATCCTTGCAATGCAAGAGGAACTAAATCAGTTTGAGAGGAATAATGTCTGGTGTTTAGTACCTTGACCAAATGATCATTCTATTATTGAAACAAAATGGGTTTATCGTAATAAACTCGATGAGTCTGAAAATGTTGTGAGAAACAATGCCGAACTTGTAGCAAAATGTTACTCTCAAGAAGGGGGTATCGATTATGATGGGACGTTTGCTCCTATGTCACGTCTTGATGGCAATACGTCTACTCTTAGCGTATGCTTGTTATAATAACTTCAAGTTATTTTAATGGATGTGAAAAGTGCATTCTTAACGGTGATCTAAAAGAGGAAGTCTATGATGAGCAACCACCTAGATTCACCGATCCAAAATTTCGTAATCATGTTTATAAGCTCTCTAAAAGCCTTGTATAGGCTTAAAGCAAGCACCAAGAGCGTGGTACGAAAAGCTTAGCTCCTTTCTCTGAAAAAGGCTATATGCGTGGAAAAATAGATACAACCTTGTTTCTTAAGAAACAGGATGCTGATCTTTTAGTCGCTCAAATATATGTTGATGACATTATATTTGGTTAATAAACAACTATGTACTGAATTTTCTAATCTAATGAAAGGAGAATTTGAAATGAGCCTCATGGGAGAACAAACATTCTTCCGTGGACTCCAAATAAAAACAAACTGTAGATGGAATTTTTATCCATCAAGAAAAGTTATAGCAAACAGTTGCTCGATAAATTTCATCTTGAGAATGCTAAACCTTTGTTAACTCCTATTGGTAGTAATACCAAAATTGATAAAGATGAGAATGGAAAGGAAGTTGATTCCAAACTATAGAGAAGCATGATAGGGTCATTACTCTATCTTACTGCTTCAAGACTTGATATAATGTTTAGCGAGTGCTTATGTGCTAGATATCAGTCTGTTCCAAAAGAATCACACATAGTTGCAGTCATGAGGATCTTTTGATACCTCGCCGGAAATGTTAGCTTAGGTTTATGGTATCTAAGACGATCGTTGCTGGATCCTGTAGGATATTCATATGTTGATTATGCGGGATGTGGCATTGATAGAAAGAGTACATCTGGTACTTGTCAAATACTAGGTAATATGTTAATTTCCTGGTTCTCTAAAAAGCATGCATCAGTTGCTTTATCTACAGCAGAGGATTAATATGTCGCAACAACTAGTTGTTGTGCTCAATTACTTTAGATGCGACAACAACTTGAAGATTGTGATCTTCATTTTAATAGCATTTTCAATTATGTGTGACAACACAGGCGCAATTAATTTACCACGAAATCCTATTTATCACTCAAGATCTAAGCATATTGAGTTGAGACAAACCATTTCCTACATGACAATGTGCAAAAAGGCAACGTTGATATTCAGAATATAAATACTGAGTAACAGCTTGCTGATATATTCACTAAACCACTCAATAAAGAGAGACTTACTAATTTACGAAATGAGTTAGGAATTTGCAATCCTAATGCCTAGCATGAAAATTAATCGTGCATTCTACCATGTGAGGATTGAGATGTACTCTCCTTTATGTGTTTTCCTACTAAGAACTACCTTATCACGTCTTTTTTTATATGACAAAAAGGTGGGGAGAATGATAAGTTGAGGTGGGGAGCTCTAACTCTTTAGAACAAAGTAAGAAATAACAATTATGATGTGCCTTACTCTCAGGGGGAGTTGAGTTTGTATTTCAAGCTTCTATGCTCCTATTCCTTATTTTTAAATTAAAGGCCTTCGTGTTTTGTCATCATCAAAAAAAGTGGGGGAGAATGTTAAACCTTGGTTTTGATGAGTGAAGATTGAAGAAAGCTATATTATAAAAAATCATAGCAATTGTGTTTGCTGTAATACACTTCGCTTGTCTTTGACAATGAAGCCTTTGATTGAATGTCAGTGCATGCGTCACAGTTAAGTTGTTTTCGCTGTAATACTGCATATATTCTTTTCTAATTTAATTTAGAATATATTTTACCAAAGTTATCAAAGCCTCCCAATTTTGGATAGCTATTCAAAAATTATTTTGATTAATTTCATTCCATAAGAGGAAAAGCTTATCTTTAGTTAGTGAGCTATGAGCTATGTATTGGGCCGAGTCACAACTAGTATTGAAGCAAGTAATATATTGACTGCTGTTATAGTAAGATGTTACTATGACGTTTAGGCTTACAATAATTAAAAATATGTGAAATAAATATTTCTTATTTACATTATAACTTTTGATTTATCATCACTATTATTTATACCGGTTGTCACTAAATACTTTGAAGATTAGGTGGATTTAAATATCTCATATCATACATAATTCAGGAGGCAACTCAATATTTTGATACAAGCTTTCCAAGTTTAAATATTGAAAACACAATATCTCATTATGAGTTCTTTACCAGCAAATGTTATTGCTGCAAATAGGAAGGAAAAGGTATACAATCAGATAAATTCTTATTTATTATTTTGATTTTAATTAACCAATTCAAGGTTAGCGTTAAATCCTTGATTTTATAAAATATAGAAATAAATCATCACTTAAATTCGGATGAGACATTATGGAAGTTCTCCGTTGTGACACTTTAAATTTTTCTGTGTTTCAGAGGGCGTTGAGGCAAGGACTGTTGATACAAGGATCCAGTATTAATGCTACTCGAGATGTGGTTCGGCTCAAGATTCTAACTCAGAGAAGCATTTCTCGAGTACAACCATATAGTATTGAAATTTGAACAAACCTCTCATTACTTGAGAGCTTTACAATGGTCTCAAGAAGATTCACATCAAATTATGATTTGGAGGAGCAGGACATTGTGGCAAATCTAGAGAGCGAGCCGGATTGGAGCAAAAACATGCACGGCTCCTTAAAAAATAAGGACTCAGGATTCGTGCACATGATATCTAGAAAGAGAAACTCGTGAAGAGAAGAGGTGAAGGGCAACCGGATATGTCAAGGGCCCGACAATAACAGATTCACAGAGGGGGAAGATCGGCGATATGATCCGTTAGAGGGAGAGGGATGGGTAGGGTTTATTTTAGGTGAGTCTGAGTAATGCTCTCTATTGTCAACAGACTTTATAGATCAATATGACTTTAGATTTGAGATCGACTCGGAAAATCGGTCAAAAGTCGAGTGTCGAACCAAGCTTTTATCGAGCCGGCTCGCTTTGTTTTTACATCTCCCAGCGCCGTATCATTTCTTTGTTTTCTGATTATAGGTGGAAAGGGGTGTTTTGAGAATTTCCTTGGGGATATTTTTCGTGTAAGTAAAATTATATTTAACAGCAAAAACATTATGAATTTTTTTTTTTTGTAAAAAGAGTAAAAGTAAGTTGAATAGATGGGAGGGTTGATACAAGGAAGCTATTGGTGTTCCTCCGGGCCATTCATTTTTTAAACTTTACGCTTAACTTTAAATACGAAATGTCAATAGACTGCAAAAAAGTTTGGACAATATTACTACCAGGATACTTGTTTGTTTCTTCTTCGAAATTTATATCGAAAGGAGTTTGGTCACGGTCGTCGACGTTGAATCTCCATGGGAGAATTCCGGACAATAAGGAATTCACATGGGTGATCCTATGTTTCGGATTTCAGCAGCCGCGCCGATAACCTTTGATTACCCCCAGTATACAGGGCTTGCAACTGGAATGTGGACTGTATGTCTAAGTCGTGCGCAAAGCCATTTAAACAAAAACCGGCTTAGAAACCATATAGTTATAAAAAAATAATATTTATGTAATGATTGTGTGTATTTTTCGCAATTATGAAATGATAATAGTAAATTTTATTATATTTGCCTTTCATTAAATTCAAATAAATAAAAAAATGATGATATTTTTTAAATAAAGGACCTACGGTGGAACATTTATTCAAAACCACAAATGCTTCTCTTAATACTCGCTTGGATCAAAAACTATTAAGAGTAAATGTCATATGAAAGGGAAATTATAGTATCAAATGGAAGTTAAATGACATAATTCAAGAAATACAAAATTAAAGATATGAAATCTAATTAAAATATAGAATCTATCTACAATTAACTAATTAATTAATTAATTGATTGATTTGATAAATTCGTTATAAATCTAATTTAAAATACTATCAATCATTTAAAAGAAAATTTTAAAGCCGTGAAACTTTGTTTATCATCGGACAATCATTTAAATCCATTTTGGTCATGCAAGTTTCGGTTAAGGCTATAAATTCCGTGTACAAGAGTCCCATGAGTTCAAATATAGAGCAATAAAAGAAGTTATAACAGCATTCTGAAACAAAAAAACGATCTACTTGTAGAAAAAAAAATTCGCACTTATCTAAATAAAATCGACGACATGTCGGCGATTTTCGACACCGTCATAACGTCTGTACACACAGGAATCCTGTCAGACTTTGTCATCATCGGACAATCATTAATCAGCTGAAAATATTGCGTTGAAAAACTTATGCAACCAGGTAATCGGACAGCTTCAGATTAAAGCCCATCACTGTGGACATTCCTTCGCGCCCATGTCAGATTGTTAGCTTAATTATGATAACGTTAATCGTGCCCCTTAAATGTTTTAAGTTAATCTGATAGAAAATAGTTTTTGCCCTGTAAAGAAACCAATTACTTCCTCACCAGGGAACCCTGCAAATGAACACGTGGCTTTAACAAACGAGAACAGAACAGAGGCTTGCAAAGCTCTGTCGTCGGAGCAACAGCCCTGGGATCGGACGCATGGCCCCTGGCAGATTGTTGTGGAACCATGTTTCAACATTGCACGCCATTCAGAGAACGAACCTGATGGAAATATTGGTGCCACATTTTGGTGTACAAGTTGCCCACATTTGTCTCGATACGAGCCTTCCAGGACCTTGGGTTGCCATAACAGGCATCTCATATCCATTAGAAAGAATTTTTCACAAGGAAAGTGCCATAGGACCAGAACTAGTGTGACCATACAAGAAGAACCATGACAAACACCGAGGTGGGCGTTAGGATAGTATGAATTTTCCACAAGGGGATGTCATAATTGAGTAGTGTCCAGTTCAGCACAGTTCAGCAGCGACAAGGCGACTATCCACGGTTCTATGCTGGAAGATCATGGGTCAGGATCAACAGAATAAGGGATGCGTCAGTGGGAGCAGCATAAGCAGCACTGCTGTACAGAGGTACGCTGCAAACACCGGAGTGCATGTTTTCTCGAAGAAAAAGTAGCGATTCCGTGCCTGTTTGAGATGCAGTAATTATTATCCATCACATGACATTATGAGAATTCCAAAATTCATCGCTCTGGTTTACCTCCTCTGGCCGAGACAAGCCGAATAAAAAACAGATGGCTTTGCGTGCTAACTCATAGCCAACAAATGACAAAGAAGTGGTCCCCCCACAAAAGGAATGAGAAAGAAAAAGATCACGCACTAACCTTAAGTTTTTTGCATGCTGCTGAATGACAAAGAAAAGTAGATATTAAGGCAAAACAGAAAAAGGTGAGTCGACGAATCACTTTTTGTTTCATTTCTTGTTCTCCCTTACCTTCGAATGTATTTTAATGACTGCGAAATCATCAAATCCCCAGGAGTTTCATAATAGACAGATAAATGCACAACCATACGAAAAATCGAAAACAAAGATGCTTACTGGACGGAACTTCTCCATAGAGCTTTACCGCGTAACGAGAAGCGTTTCCGTACATTTCCATAAATTATCCCGCATCCCATTTGCTTAAACAGTGATAATCAAAAGCGAAAATGCTTGGACCAAAGATGATGAAGGAAATCTCCAAGACATCGGCTTAAAACAGTGGGAAACATGAAACTCATTCGAGGATGATTCCCTGCTTGAGACCAACTTCCATGTCCACTGCTACCAAGAAACAAAAATTGGCAAAAGGAAACCGTGAATCCTGAGTATCAAACAAAAGATGAAGAAGACCACAGTATAACACAAAGGTTGAAAAGAAACTTATGTTTGTAAGAAAGTAGCTTCTCTGGCCCCCTTTTTCTAACCGATCTAAAAAAGACAGTCGGTCATCCCCAACATTCATCTTCGTCAGTCCTGCCCCATCTCCACGTAACATGTAGTTACATACTTCCCGCGAGCACAAGACGCGAACCGTTTACGAAAGTAACTGTCGTGCAACCAACATGGACCCCTCTCGCCAAATGATTCATATCGTGTATATTATTAGCATAATTAGACTTGAGTAGGAGGACTTATGATGGTGGATTTTGATTAAATTGCTTTTGTTGGATTTAGGCCCCCACCCTACTGAGTTATTATACATACCATACCATCACCACATAAGTGCATGAAATTTTGCACTTAAGTTTGAACCGATCAATTAAAAGACACGGGTTCATCAACCCCATACCCAACAAAACCAAACCCATTATCCAAAATGGTAAACGAAATCTAGAACCCCTAAAGATTTGGTGGGAAGAACTCCGAATCGGCATCAACAATCCCCAAATTAGGCAAAAATTTGGTGAGCAAAATTCAATCCAAAATCCTATCCCAATTCCCAATGCCAATGAAATTTCAATATTACGCATCAACTCTAACGAAACCTATTCCCCCCAATTCGAAGGGAACTAAAAATAATTTAATTAGAAAAAATTAAGTACTTCCCCATTATTGTTTAGCCGGTCCCACTAAATTTTCGATAGACCCCATTTGAACATTAGAGGGTTGGTTGAACCATTAATGACACAAGTCACCAATCATTACAATTGATCAAAGCAAGTTGTACAGATCACAACATATTTAGACATAGATATGGTCCATCCCAAAAAGGAAAAATAATACTCTAAGGCTTTAACATTGATTTTGTAACTTAAATATTCTATAAAAAAAATTTAGAATAAATTAATATCTCATTCACAATCTCAAAAAATAATATATATAAATATATATAAATAATTTCAACATGATAACATGTGAAACAAAAAAAATACTTAAAAATAATGATGAAAAAAATATGTATATGACATCTAATGGAGAATTACCGGAATATGCCCCTCCTAATCGTTCTACTTATATTTGGTTATTAGAAGGGACGGAGTGAATTACCGGTTATACCGCCCTGAGGCCCAACGGAAGAGCTCGCTGAATTCTTCTTCGCGCCACGATCGCGCTGGCCTCGATGTCCCACTCAAACCGACGTCAGCGGCCCTCTCGCTCCTTGCACCGGCTGTCTTCCCCATATGAAGATCCTCCTCGAGCCCCTGAAGGGAAAAATGCTGTTATCCTTTGATGATAGCGTCGCCCGAAAGCCAGTCAATGTAATCCCTCCCCTAGCCAAGCTCCTGCTCCATCCTCCCTCTGGTTGTACCAATGTCGGCGCTTGAGTTTCTGCTGCTATGGAGTCGTTGTTGTTGTATTATTGGTGGTGGTGGTGGTGGAGGTGGCAATGATGCTGACCGTCGTCTTAACGGGAGAATGCTCCTACTATGCTGGACTGTTACTTGTTACGCTCCGAGTCGGCCTCCACCATGTAGTCCAAAAGATCCCAACGAGTATAACCTTCTCCCGTCAGAGACGGAGAGTTCGTTGCGGGTGGGGCGATACACGGAGCCGATCCCCAGGCGGAAGCTTACCCGTTTGGGGGAGACAGATGAGAAAGGGGGAACGAGGATGGAGTGGCAGTAGTGAACCGACGGCTGCATAGACGTGTAGAGCAGCAGAGCGGGCATGGTGTGTTGAGTCCTGAGGGACTAGCCATGTGTCGAAGCACTTGGAGTGGAACGCCGTGGCAGCATGAACGGGAGAAGGCGGAGGGTGTCGGTGGGAGGACGAACCCTAGGAGAGGCAGTACGGCCACAGGTCGGCATCTCCTCCACGACCTGTGGATGACGCGGAGGGGAGGTGGGTCGTGTGTGCCGGCGTGCGTTAGGCCCGTCGGGCGAAACGGAGGGAGAATGATAGAAGAGAGGGAGCGATGTCAATGAGCTAACTGGATTTGCCACACCGGGGGTGGGAACTGCAGGAGGAACGGTGGGAGAAGGGTGGCCGGGATAATGATTTCCGAGGAGGAATCCGACGACAGTGAGGCGTCCGTCGCGGCGGCGGTTGGGCCCGAGTCTCACGGAGGGAGAGGAAGTCAGGGAGGTCGGTTGGGGGAAATGGCGAAAGAGGAGACAGAAGGGAGGTGGTGAAGGATGATGGATGTGACGGAGGAGGCATCGAGAACAGTTTAATGATGATCCCGGGGCCTCTCAGATTCGTGCGATGATCAACGTCGACGTCCGATGAGTAGGAAGTTGTATGGCGAGACAAGTTACACAACCAGCGTACAACTTGCTGCGACATGCTAGGCAGTAGGACTGGGATCATAAGCGGACGGACGACGGACCAACAACGGTGATGCGCGACGCGACATTATATCGTTAATGGTATCCGTGTTCCTCCTCCCCTCGGGTAGCAGTGCAACGGATGGAGGGGGGGGTGGGGGGGGGGGGGGGGGGGAGTATTTGAAAAAGTCTTTCTTTTAGGACGGCAAACCTTTCGGTGTCCAACCGCCCCCATCGTTCCAACGTTGTCGTTTGGGAATGACAACATTCATTATATTTATAACCAAAAGTTAAAGACCAGCCCGTTGTCACATGTATACAGCACGTCGACAATATCCAGTGTAATTGAATGAATGACTTCCACCATCAACTTCTTTTTACTCTTCCTCTCCATGTGGAAAGAAATTATTGCCACTAATTTAAAACATTTTATAAATCTCAAAACGTGATTTTCGTATAACTATAAATTTCATATGCTAAACTAAT